>JAYESA010000001.1:66596409-67196409 GCA_036927795.1 Iris macrosiphon
GTAGGGCCCACCACGATCTCTGAGGGATCCAATACGTGACTGGGATCCGCCACGTACCGTCTCAACAGCGACACGTGGAACACATCATGAACTCCCTCCAGTATAGGCGGCAACTCAAGCCTATACGCCACGGCGCCGACCCTCTCAAGAATGCGGAAGGGTCCGACGAAACGTGGGCTAAGCTTCCCGCCTCCACCGAAGCGAATAGTACCCCGCGTCGGAGAAATCCTCAGGAACACCAGATCTCCAACCTAGCACAAACAAGGTCTCTGCACTTAGTCTAAAACAAGCAATCACAAGCAAACACAAGAACAAAATCTAGATTCTAAGCTATACCTCAAACTCCAAAGGCCTCCGGTGGCTATCGGCCCAATGCCACTGCCTGTCCTGAGCCACCCGAAGTCTATCTCTAATGAGCTTGACCTTCTCTGCTGCATTAACCACTATCTCCGGGCCAAGCAAAGCTCTCTCGCCTACATTATCCCATGATAACGGAGTGCGACACCTCCGTCCATACAACGCCTCGAATGGTAACATCTCGATACTGGCTTGGTAGCTGTTGTTGTAAGCAAACTCTACCAAGTACAAGTGATCCTCCCAAGAGCCTCTGAAATCCAAAACACAAGTACGAAGCATGTCCTCAAGTGTCTGGATGGTCCTCTCTGACTGACCATCTGTCTGTGGGTGATATGCACTACTAAACTTGAGCTGGGTGCCCAAGCTAGCCTGCAGACTCCTCCATAAATGTGAAGTAAAACGACTGTCCCGGTCTGATACTATGCTCACAGAAACTCCATGCAGTCTGACTATCTGGCGCACATACATCTCTGCTAGTCTCTCTATAGACTTACCCACTTTGAATGGTAGAAAGTGGGCCGATTTGGTCAACCTGTCCACGATGACCCAAATCGCATCCTTTCCGCCTGGAGAACGGGGAAGTCCAGAAACAAAATCCATGGTCACATGCTCCCATTTCTACTCCGGAATGGGTAACGGCTGGAGCAAACCTCCTGGCCTCTGCCTCTTCGCCTTCACCTGTTGGCACACTAAGTATCGTGATACGAAGCGCGCTACCTCCCGCTTCATCCCGTACCACCATATATGCTCTCTCAGATCTCTATACATCTTGTTGGCACCTGGATGCATAGAGTACTGGGATCGATGCGCCTCCTGAAGAACCTCCTCGCGCAACGACCCACTCGGCACACACAACCTGGTACCGTGCCACAATGAACCATCATTAGCAATGGTGAAGTCATCTAATAATCCAATTTGAACCTGCGTCCTGATGCTCCTCAGGGACTCATCCTCAAACTGTGTAGCCCTGATCCGGTCTACCAACTCTGACTGAATCTATAGTCCCCACATCTGCATCTCAACTCCAGGCACTATCACCTCAATGCCCAAGCTCTCTAGATCTGCCAGAAGATAACAATCTATAGTCAGGCACATAGCTACCGGATACCTGCTCAACGCATCCACAACTACGTTCGCCTTCCCTGGATGGTACTGCAATAATATGTTGAATTCTTTCATCAACTCCAACCATCTCCTCTGCCTTATGTTCAGCTTTTTTTGGGTAAACACATACTTTAAGCTCTTGTGGTCTGTGAAGATCTCCACACGCTCTCCGTATAAATAGTGTTTCCACAACTTCAGAGCAAAGATGACCGCTGCCAACTCCAAATCGTGGGTAGGGTAGTTCTTCTCATAAGGAAGTAATTTTCTGGAAGCATAGGCAATCACCCTCCCATTTTGCTGCAACACACAACCCAGTCCCTTCTCCGATGCATCACTATAGATAGTAAATCCTCCAGAACCTGATGGCAACGTCAACACTGGAGCTGTCGTCAACCTCCTCTTCAGCTCATCAAAGGCGATCTGGCACTCCTTTGACCAAACAAACTCCACGTCCTTCCGGGTCAGCCTGGACAACGACTCTGGAATCTGGGAAAAATCCTGAACAAATCTCTTGTAGTAGCCTGCCAGTCCCAGGAAACTCCTGACCTCGGCTATTGGACTCGGAGCAATCCATGCCTCAATTGCCATGATCTTTCTCGGATCCACCGAGATCCCCTCTCCAGTCACCACATGACCAAGGAATTTAATCTTGTCAAGGAAGAACTCGTACTTTGAAAGCTTTCCATAAAGCTTCTCCTTCCTGAGAGTCTCCAGCACTATCTTCAGATGCTCCTCGTGCTCCTCTGGGGCCTTCGAATACCCCAAGATATCATCTATAAACACCACAATAAACCTGTCCAGATGCTAATGGAATACCTTATTCATCAGATTCATGAACACTGTCGGGGCATTAGTCAACCCAAATGGCATCACCATGAACTCATAATGTCCATACCTGGTCCGAAAAGCTGTCTTCGGAATATCCTCCCGCCTAACCTTCACCTGGTGGTAGCCTGTCCTCAGATCAATCCTGGAAAACACACTCGCTCCGCTCAACTGGTCAAAAAGATCATCAATACGCGGCAACGGATACTTGTTCTTGATTGTGAGGTTGTTCAGAGCCCATACACATCCGTATCGACCCATCCTTCTTCGGCACAAAAGTACCGGAGCACCCCACGGGGAAGAACTAGATATGATAAATCCCTTGTCCTGAAGCTCATCCACCTGCTTCTTCAACTCTATCAGCTCACTGTTGCTGACTCTATAGACGTGCTGGGATATCGACTCCACGCCTGGCACCAAGTCTATAGAGAACTCCACATCTCTGTCCGGAGGCAACCCTGGCAACTCCTCCGAAAAGACATCCATGTACTCCTCTATCAGTGGATGTAGCAACCTCGGCTCTACCACCAGGGCTCCGCAGAAGACTCCCTCGCTCTGCTCCGCTGCTCCTCTGGCAAACTGAAACTCTGGCTCACCAGGCGGACTAAACAATATTTTGCCTCCACGACAATCTATACTAGCACAATGCATACTCAACCAATCCATCCCGAGTACAATATCGTAGCTCGGAAGTGGCATTACGAGTAGGCACACACTCAACTCCCGGCCTCCTAAGGTAACTCTTCGGTCTCTGCAGACATCACTGACTAGGATGATGCCACCCCCGGTCGTGATCTTGCAGAGTCTAGCTAAAGGTTCAGCAACAAGATGGTGTCTAACAACAAAAGATACAGACACAAAGCTATGGGAAGCCCCGAAATCAAATAAAGCAAGTGCTGGAATGGAATCAAGAAGAACAGAACCTGAGATCACATCACCAATGGGCTTGACCTCGTCTACAGTCAGGGCAAAAGCTCGCCCTTGTTGTCCTCCTCGATGCTGCTGCTGGTGCTGAGCAAACCTCTGCTGCTGAGTCGGCAAAGGCTGTCCTCTCTGCTGAGCTGCAGGTGCTCTGGCTGGTCCCCTCTGAGCGGCTCCTTCGCCCTGAGCTGTACGAGCAAGCGCTGAAGGGCAATCCTTCAGCTGGTGATCTGCTGTGCCACACAACAAATATCTGCCTAGCCTCTTCCTACAAATGTCCCATCCGTGCCCCAGCTTTCTACAGAAAGGGCAAATAATGGGCTGTCTCTGACCCTGCTGCTGTCCCTGCCTCTGCTACTGGGGCGCCTGCCGGAAGGGCGCATGACCCTGACCCTGGTGTTGCTGAGTCTGCTGGAACGGCCTCTTGGTTGGTCCTGCACTGCTGCCTGCTCCGATAGCATCTCTGCTCCTCTTGGTCTTCAGCTCCAAGTCGTCCTCAGTCCTCTGAGCGTCGCTCACAATCTGCTCGAAGGTCGGCTCGCGGTCACTCCTAGTCAAGGACTTGACCGCCATGACCAAACCCTTGCGAAACTTTCGCGCCTTCGCTGCCTCAGTAAAACCCTCAACAAATCTACCCAGACGGCAGAACTCTGCTGCATACTCGTCCACCAGCATGCTCCCCTGGACGAGCGCCTCAAACTGGCTCTCTAAAGCACTGAGAGCCACATTTGGGAAGAACTTTTCCTTGAAAAGCTTCTTGAAAGCCTCCCAAGTCAGTCCCGGTACTGCTATCAGCGTATCTGTGCGGTACCAAGTAAGGGCAAGATCAAACATCTGGTTGCCCACTGCCTCAATCTACATACTGGCTGGGATCAGTGCCAGTCTAAAGATGCACTCAATGTGCTCGATCCAGTCGTCCGCGTACAGGATCCCCTATGTACCCCGGAACTCCTTGGGCCGCATCCTCTGAAAGTCGATAATGGTACCCGGCTTCGGATACTGAGCCTGCTCCGCCTGTGGCTAGATCTGAGCCACTCTGTCCACCGCTGTCATAGCCACCTGATGAGCATTCTCAATGCCCATCCTCAAAAGATCCTCCTGGCGGTGTTGCGCGTCCATCATCTCTCTAAAGAACGCAAACAACTGCGTGGCATCAACTGGTGCAGGCTGTGGTGGAGGAGGTACCACCGGAACAACTGGGGTAACTTTCGGATCGATGGGAGTAAGAGGATCTCCGAGAGAAATGGATGCTCCCTTGACCGCAGGAGTGGCGAGTGGAGCGGTAGCGACTGCCGGAAGTCGAGCAGGACGAGAGGTGGCAGACCTCTCGGTGGCAGCTGCTGGAACGGTGCGCTGAGACCGTGTCTTCAGAGGCATCCTGAACACAGATCAAAGAAGTCAATATGGTGCAAGATACGATATCATCAAAGAAGGACAGTAATATTGCAAATGAAAATAATTTCAGGAAAATTAAAGATAGCAAAAGAAACCAGGAAGGGTCCTAGTAGTGATTGAGCACACTCTCTCTCAGCCTATATCCTATATCCTATTGCAGGCAAACCTAAAAACTAGACCTGCATGGGCCACCACCAAAAATGTGTCACGACCCGCAGCCAAAAATCGGGCATGAGTCGTGGGTACGTCCAGCCTACACCGCAGAATCGGCGGTAGAACGCTATAAAGGTTCGTTCTAGGTCAACCATCTATCACACAAAACCTGTCAATATCCTCTCCAAAAGGAGGGCAACCACGCAATATATATAATCTCTCAATCACAATAACTAGGGGAAGAGTAAAAGCATGATATGATATCATAAGAAACAAAGAAACAAGGAGCAAGAACAATATCCAAAATATACAGTCCAAGTCTATACTCTACAACATCTCACAGGCAACAAAATAATAAGTATAATCATCCAAAATAATCAACTGGGAACAACCCAGGAAAACCCACCTAGCTAACTAGGGCGCTAACGGCGTCTCCTCGACGGGCTCCTCCTCAATCTCGGGGTCACAGCACTCCTCAACGCCCGGCCCGTAAAATATCGGGCAATAATCCCCAGGATCCTCTGAAAAAAATATGCCCAATCAGGACTGGAGCGAAGTACATAACTCTGAAAGCAACATCAAATACATGGTAAGGTGTATATGACGAGCAATAGAAAAGTATACAAGATGCACAGGAAATAAATACATGATGGAGCAGATAAAGTAGCTGCAATATAAACTGGAGAACAATACAAGTAGTGGAAAAGTAACTGCATGTGAGAAAATAGGAATACTAGCTAAGTGCCTTGAGCACAAGTTCCTTATGTGATCGGCTTAGGTTGCACATGAATAAACTACGATAACTCCGTTATGCGTGAGTTGCATAACCGACATACACATGAATACTGTTTGGCTTTGATCACATAACCAACTCCTACTTCCCTCCCCCACTAATACTATTGGATCCAACCACGGCATGCTACGTACATGATAATAGCTCGCGCACATGAAGGCGAGAGCATAAGAAGCACATGATAGCACATGAGAATTAATACTCGAAGCACATGATAAAATATACGTGATAGAGTACCCGCTGAACACGGTAAGGGGGATAGCATCTCATAACGGGATCCACTAGTACCAGCTCGTGTAACAATGTGTCAGAATCAAGTATTACAGTTCTAGAACAGGTGATATAAACGCTATCATGAAATAGAAACTATCAGAGGTAGGTACTCGCCTGATGTCCTGAGCAACTGATGAGGATCGAGATCCGGACCGGTGTCGCAAGAACCTATTGCGAAAAGCAGAATTAAATAGGGTTCTATGGATTTAAGATGATATAAAATAATTAAAAATAGGCTTTTAGGGTTATTCTAGGTCGAACGGGTCAAACCGGTGAAATTCGGGTCAAAAAGTCAACCACGGGTCCAAAAAGTCAACTCTAGGTCAAAACTAGGTCAAAAGTTGACTTTTACGGTCAACGGGGACAATTATGGTCAAGGCTAGGTCAAACTAGGGTGCCCCTAAAATTCTAGGTCAAAACTAGCTCGTTAAGCTAGTAAACCAACAAACTCGCCTCCTCGAGATATCGAGATACCCTCGGTATCCGATACCTCGACCTAGGCTACGCACCCCGCCTATACCCGTTAAAACCTATGCTAGCACGCGTAAATATATACACATATACATATAAAAATTACTCCAATACTATTCCTAGGCAAACGCTCAAAAAACTCGCTCGAAACTCAATACCTTGGATATCTCAAGGTATTGAGATACCTTGATATCTCAAGGTATTGAGATACTCTCCAATACCCCTCTAACTACCCCTCTAGTTAACTATTTATGTATATAGATATACTCCTAGTTAATAATCTAGGCTAGAAAATATATATCTAGCACATATATATACATATCTACGTATCTATATGTATACCTATTCACACATACACACATATACCCATATATATACCCAAACTCATTATGTATATATATCTATATCTAGTATCTAAAATATCTATCTAGCTATATGTATATATACCTATACATATAGATAATAACTACCTATCTATCTATGTATCTATCTATCTATCTATCTATCTATCTATCTATCTATCTAGTTATATATCCATCAATATATCTATCTACCTATTAATCTATCTATCTATTAATCTATCTATATAAATAAATATATATCTATATCTCTCTCTCTCACTCGCTACTAGCCGCTAGACGCTGCAGTGAATGCTGCTGCTGAAGATGCTGCTGCTGAAGATACTGTTGCTGCTGCTGCTGCTAGCATTGCTGCTGCTGCTGCTGCTGTGCACTGCACAGCAGCCCCCTAGCTGCGCTGCACAGCAGCCCCGCTGCCCTCCCTGCTCACCACACACACACAAACAAGCACACACATAAACACATAGACACACACACACACACATATATATATATATATATATATATATATATATATATATATATATATATATATATATATATATATATATATATATATATATACCACTATATATATATACACACACTAACATATATATTTACACACACACAAACACGCATGCATATAAGTACACACACACACAAACATACATATAAACACACTTATCTATATATATACACACACAAATTCATATATATATATATATACACATACACATTGATATATAAATATATACATATACACATACACACACACTCTCATATATATATATATATATACACACACACACACACTCACACTAATACACATACAAAAACACAAATATAGGTATACACACACACACACACACACACACACACATATATATATATATATATATATATATATATATATATATATATATATACTCATAAACACCTATACACAAAACACAACACAACTCAACCCAACATTCACAACACACCACCAACACGCGCACAACCACCCCCTACACGCACAAATATATAAATATTATAAATTATAACCCGAGAACTCTAGCACACACACCCCAAAGCTAATCCAATGCGCGCACAAGCCCGAAACTACGAAACCAAGTCGAAATGGCCGTTTGGTAATTTTGTCGAACGCGCGGTGTGCGGTTCGGAAAACCTCCTGAAACGCACACCAAACCAACTCGGAATCGGCCCAAAATTTATCCACGAGTTCTAAACGATGTCTAGATCCTAGAAAAATATTAACTCGTCGATTCTAGGCCCGTGGCGAAAACACGCACGCACTTAGAACCGACGACGATGAAAACCACAAAAATGCCCGAAAAGCCCGTTTCTCCGCGACACGACTTCACGTGTTCGAACGGAGACACGCACTAACCCTCTAGACACCCGAAAACGTCTACCAAGGTCCGTCTAACCTAGGGCATTACCCAAAATTGGGCCAATTTCGGATTCCACCCGAAATTGACACAAAACCTAGTGTCAAAGTCTCCAAACACAACCAAACTTGTTCCAACTTCCTCCCACGGGTGGGCTTAGGGTCTAGGAAGGTTCTAAACTACTAATTACACTATATTAGAGCAATTAGTAACAGAAAAGTTAGGGTTTACCTCTTGGGAGTTGGAATCCCAAGGCCAAATTCTCCAATTCACTTAAAATCACCTCCCTCAAGCTCCAAGCCTTCAAATCTAGCCTCCACACTAAGTCTAGGCTCTAAACACCTAGGTTAGGAAAAAATGTAGGGTTAGGGTTCACATCCATGAAGAATAGAAGAAGAAAGAGGAGAAATATGGTGCTTACTTGAACTTGGAAGAAGGAAAGAAGAAGAAATAGAGAATAGAGAAGAAGAAGAAGAAGAAGAAGAAGAAGAAGAAGAAGAAGAAGAAGAAGAAATAGAGTATAGAGAAGAAGTCAAGAAGAAGAAATGGGGGGGCTGGGGCTGCTGTGATCGGCTAAAAAAGGGGGTTGGGGGAACCGGCCATGTGCATTAAAGTGTTTCCTAAGTCTCCAAAAGACCAAAATGCCCTCCCTAACTTTGGTTTTGGGTTTTGGGTTCCAAAAGCACTCAAACTAACTCCCAATCTCTCAAACTAACCTATTAAAAATATAATAAATATTTCTAAACCCAAAAATAGGTCTCATAAGGGTGTGGGTTGGGTCGGACATGGGTCCACTAGGGTCTGACATGGGTCCAGGCTAGCAAAAACCCTAAAACAATCCAATAAAAATAATACAATCACTAATTAAATATAAATATAATTAATTATGTACAATACACAATTTACCAAAATAAAAAAATATCCTATTTTCTAGAATCGGGTAGTGACAGTATATAAGGGCCGGACATGGACAGCCACAGAGGAACGGACGAGCTTTTGCATTGGAGGTAGATGACATGGATCATAAGGTGGATGTCATAGCAGGTATTACTCTTGCTTTTACTTTTCCTGCTGTGACATTATTTGATACGGGATCCACCCACTCATTCATATCATCTAGTTTTATTGCCAAACATAACATTGCCTCTACACCTTTATCTAGTTGTGTTAGAATTCTTACTGGAGGAGGAGTTATACCAGTTAGCCGAATTTGTAGATCGGGTCCTATAGTGATACGTGGCAGAGAGATGAACGCCCAACTCTTAGTCCTTCCTATGCCATCTTTTGATATTATGCTTGGAATGGACTGGTTAAGTAAGTACCACGCTTTCTTCGATTGTTTTGGAGGAAGCATTCTTTTTAAGGTACCAGGCCAGCCTGAACTTGATTTTGCACGAGGTTCTACAGAAATCCTTGATGGTATGCAGCTCGCAATGGATGGCGTTGTTTATCACCCCATTATTTCAGAATTTCTAGACGTCTTTCCAGAAGAATTGCCAGGACTACCCCCAGACAGAGACGTAGAGTTTTCAATTGAATTAGCACCAGGAGAAGCACCTATAGCGTCACATGTTTACAGACTGGCGAAGAAGGAGATGGATGAGCTGAAGGCACAGTTAAAAGAACTAGAAGAGAAAGGTTTTATCCGACCGAGTGCATCACCCTGGGAAGCACCAGTGTTGTTTGTACCAAAGAAGGATGGGTCAGTGCGTATATGCATTGACTACAGAGCCTTGAATGCAGTGAATGTGAAGAACAAATATCCATTGCCACGCATTGATGACCTATTTGATCAATTCAGTGGAACCAAGTTGTTCTCGAAGATAGATTTGAGATCGGGATATCACCAGGTGAAGGTACGGAAGCAGGACATTCCGAAGACCGTATTCAGAATAAGATATGGGCACTACGAGTTTTTGGCCATGCCATTTGGATTGACCAATGCTCCAGCGATCTTCATGGACTTGATGAATCGAGTCTTCCACCAATACTTGGACCAGTTCATGTTCGTCTTCATAGATGATATACTTGTCTATTCGAAGAGCCACGAGGAGCACCTGCGGATTGTTCTAGAGACTTTGAGGAGAGAGCAGTTATATGCAAAGCTCAGCAAATATGAGTTCTTCTTGGACATAGTCTCATTTCTTGGGCATGTTGTTTTAGGAAATGGTATTTTTGTTGACCCAGAGAAGATCTCCGCAGTTGAGACATGGCCTGTTCCTAAATCAGCAGCAGAGGTGAGGAGTTTCCTTGGACTTGCGGGATATTACCGACGGTTCGTAGAGAACTTCTCAAGGATAGCAGCACCTATGACTCATTTGACTTGTAAGGATCAAGAATTTATATGGACCGACGAGTGTCAAGCCGCATTTGAAGAGTTGAAGAAGCGACTGACTACAGCACCCGTATTGTCTATTCCGTCAGGATCAGGAGGTTATGTGATCTACAGTGACGCATCAGGGAAAGGCTTGGGATGCGTATTGATGCAGCATGGAAAGGTGATTGCATATGCATCTAGGCAGTTACGAGTATATGAGAAGAATTATCCGACTCATGACTTGGAACTTGTAGCCGTTGTATTTGCTCTGAAGCTATGGAGACATTACTTATATGCGGAACGAATGGAGATCTATACAGACCACAAAAGCCTCAAGTACGTCTTCACGCAGAAGGAGTTACATATGAGACAACGTTGATGGCTCGAGTTGATGAAAGATTTCGAGTTGGAGCTACATTATCACCCAGGCAAGACTAACGTTGTAGCAGACGCGTTAAGCTAGAAACCAACAGCTTACTTCTTGACAGTACAGAGGGAACTATTAGAGGACTTCCAAGAGCTTGGCATTGAAGTGATATTACCCAGAGCAGATGGGACACTAGCCAACTTGTAAGTATAATCATCATTGGTAGAGAGGATTAAGGCAGCTTTGCCTACAGACGCCAGATTCAGGAGACTGAAGGAAAGGACAGAGGCCAGAGAGCAGACAAGATTGCGCATTCATGAAGATGGGACATTATGATGTGGTGATCGTCTTTATGTTCTAAATAGAGAAATTTGACAGGAGCTGATAACAGAAGCTCATAGTTCGATTTATTCTATTCATCCAGGAGGTACCAAGATGTATCGCGACTTACGACAGCACTTTTGGTGGCATGGAATGAAGAGAGAAATAGCTCGCTTTGTAGCTAAATGTCTGGTATGTCAACAAGTAAAGACGGAGCACCAGAGGACATCAGGCTTATTGCAACCACTTCCGATTCTAGAGTGGAAGTGGGAGCACATCACTATGGACTTCGTCACGGATTTTCCCAAGAGTCCAAGTGGAAGAGATGCAGTATGGGTAATAGTGGACCGACTCACCAAGTCAGCATATTTCATACCTTTTAGAGTGGGTCAGTCTATAGAAGCTTTGGCTGACTTATATATGAGTCAGATCGTGAGATTGCACGGCATACCAGTCAATATTGTATCAGACAGAGATTTGCGCTTTATATCGCACTTTTGGAGGAGCATGCAAGAGAGTCTGGGAACTCGTCTGAAGT
The DNA here is from genome assembly GCA_036927795.1 of Iris macrosiphon. Lineage (NCBI taxonomy): Eukaryota > Viridiplantae > Streptophyta > Magnoliopsida > Asparagales > Iridaceae > Iris > Iris macrosiphon. The sequence goes on from JAYESA010000001.1 coordinate 66,607,977, forward strand.
TCAGTACCTCTTACCACCCGTAGACAGATGGACAGTCGGAGCGTACTATTCAGACATTGGAGGATATATTGAGGACTTGCATGTTAGACTTCGGAGGATCATGGGAGGACCACCTACATCTTGTGGATTTTTCTTACAACAATAGCTATCAAGCGAGTATTCAGATGGCTCCGTTTGAAGCATTGTATGGAAGAAAATATAGGTCCCCTGTGTATTGGAGTGACGTGGGAGAACATCAGATTCTGGGACCCGAGTTGGTGGTCAACACCGTAGAGACAGTCAAGAAGATTCAAGGGCACTTGCAAGCAACGTAAGACAGGCAGAAGCAATGGGCAGACCTTCATCGTCGTCCCTTGGAGTTCAAAGAGGGCGATCACGTCTTCTTGAGGATATCATCTACCAGAGGCACCATTCGATTCGGAGGGCGTGACAAGTTGAGTCCAAGGTATATTGGACCATTTGACGTGCTAGAGAGAGTGGAAGAAGTGGCATATTGACTTGTGCTACTACCCTTACTGGAGGGAGTACATGACGTATTCCATGTGTCGCAGCTCAGGCGATATGTGGCGGACATCAGTCATGTTCTCGACTATTCGGAGATCACCATTGGGCCGAGCTTGTCATACCAAGAGCAACCCGTGGGAATCCTTGATCGTCGAGAGAAAGTATTGAGGAACCAGTCTATTCCCTTGGTTCGCGTAGCATGGAGGCATGGCGCGCCAGAAGAATCGACTTGGGAGCGCGAGGACGACATGCGCAAGCATTTTTCGAACCTATTCGCAGACCAAGGTATGAATTTACTTTGTTAATTTATATCTTATACCATCCTTGCTATTTTATCGTGGCTTAATTTTAATTTTGAGGACAAAATTTTTATAAGTTGGGTAGAATATAAAATCCATATTCCTAGAATTCGTATATACCCTTTTTAATTATTAATTATTAATTTAATGGTAGTAATTAGTGGCTAATTAGGAGAAATATATTTTTATTAATTTTTATTTTAGGTGTTGGTGAACTTAGAAGATTTATGGGGCCATTAGAAATTTTTTCAAATTTATTTCATGTAGGAAACCCCTTGAGCAGTTGCTAGCTTAATGGTGTGCATTAATATAATTCTAGATTTTTCTATGAGTATATATATATATATATATATATATATATATTAAAAGAATTATAAAAGAGAAAGATTAGAAAAAGAAAAAAAAAATAAACCCATTAATAATTATTATCTACCAAGCCAAACCACCCCTTAGCAAAAGTAAGCAGCCGCCCCTTTGTGCTAGCAGCAGCCTTAGCAAAAAAAATAAGCACCCACCGCTTAGCAAACACCCTTTGCAAAGTAATCCTACAGCAACCCCTTTGTTAGTAACCCTCGTACACACCAAGACCCGCACCCCGCGAACACCCCCTCCTTCTCTCTTTAATATTCATATATATATATATATATATATATATATATATATATATATCACTTATTTTGACTAAAACCCTAAACCTAGATCATCCAAACTCTTCCTCTTCCCATCTAGACTTAAGGAGAGCCGTCACCGCAGCCGGAGAACCCCGCCAGGCCGTCCAAACCGACCCCGACGACCGTGACCCCGCGCACCCCGCGCACTGCAGATTTTTACAGCGAGGTACCTGTATTCCGGAGTTGTTTCCCGTCGCCTCGCTCAACCAAACGCCACCCTGTCTTCACCGGTACGCTCACCCCTTAACCCTCTTCTATATATGTGTGATAGTAGACCTCGAACAACGTGTAACCATAGGCGAAAACAGCGCCAAAGTTGGCAGAAATAGACCAATTTCTGGGATCGCAGAAAACTACGGTTATCACCCATGTTCTCGGATTCGTATCTCCCACCACAGAGATCCGAATTCGATGATTCTTTTTGGTATACGTAGACCACTTGACCTAGTTTAATTTCTGTTAAATAATCCTAGATTATTAACTGCTGTAGGTAGAATTAAATTCGTTGGAAAATTCCGTGAACACACTTTTTCCAGATTTCCAAAAGTTGTGAAACGGAGTGTTCTCCGCCAAACGGGACCGCCCTGCCGTGTACCAAGTGTACCAAACGGTGCGCATAGCGTAATCGGACATGTAAAAGTTCGAAGAAACTGATACGGACGTGTGTGCGCATCGGAATCAGCCCGTATCCGCGGACAAATCCCGTATCGCAACTTTTGCGAAAGTCGTACGTATTTTCTGCTCGCTCGTCAGATTATGACGAAACTTACGCCACTGGACTCGTGGTAACGCGCTGGTCCTGTGACCCAATTTTCACGCAATTCTGAGACAGTTGACCAAGTCACCAATTGGCGGGCCCCACGGTTGACTTTTTGGGCAAAATTATGTTCGGCCCATCGAAATCCACATTTGGATAAACTGTTGGGTTCGTATTGACATTTAGAGTTTGTTTGACCTATAATTTGTCCTATTTAGAGACTGTTAACCTTGGCACGCTTTTCGGTGCAAAGTGGGCCACACGTGGACCCCACTTTATCCAAAATTACCATTTTGCCCCTGTGTCCAAATTGGACGAAAGGGAAGTGCTTTTTAGCTATTTTGCTCATTCCGGAAACGTTGGTAATATCTATTTCAGCATCCGGTGACGTTTGTTCGGAGCAATTAGTTTCTGATTCCGTGTCCTTGATATTGGACGCTTACACTTTACAGATTTCTTGCCAGGCAAGTATACCTTGCCATTATACTATATTTACATTCCATATGATGCATGCATGTTTATTTCTGTTTATTTAGTTCATTTATTTTAACAGCTATATGAATTGCGCGTTCAAGGAAACTTGGGTGCAACGACGGTGTCGTCGTACTATATTTTTATTTATGTATATGCATTGGACCTACTTTATGAGACTACCCTATTTTCATGAGGCATTTATATTTTATTGGCCATGACACTATTCTTACACGAGTGTGAGTCACATGTAGGACACGGACTTGCATACTCGGCTGGCCACTGGTACGTATAGGTCATGCGACGGATATGGATAACTGCCAATAGAAACTTTGCATGCTAGTAGACCTGGCGGTTATTAGAGGTTTTATCGTGTCATGGACATGACATGTTTAGAGCATTGGGTGGAGAGAACAACAAGTAAGGCATTTGGGCTCCTTTACACTTTTTTCTTCTGTAACCCGGAAACTCCGTTGGAGATACGGGCGGTGATGACCCCTATACTACTTGGCGGCCTCTGCCGTTCAAAAGACGACATGCTTTGAGGCCCCTGATTCTCCAAGAGAGTCATGCCAATCCTAGTTTTCTGCCAGATAGCCCACTTGGTGGAAAGTTGTACTCAAACTGCATTCATATAGATGGTTAGGCGACCCCAATGGATGTTTACATTTTAGTACTTTATTGGCATGTTTATATGTATCTTGTTACGTCCCTCTGAGGACCTGGTCCCTTTTCAGGCATAGATGAGCAGGAGTATCCGCAGGAGTATGGACCTGGACCTGACGCTACCTATCAGACTGAGGAGGTCTTACCTTCGAATTATATGTGATTCATTGCAGCTGTTTAGAGATTCTAGTTACTATTCTTTTCGAGACATTTATTCTTATATTAGAGTTTATTCTCTTCTCTCTCTTTAGTAGTTTTGGTATAGTTTTGGTATAGTCGATTGTAGTGGATTTATTTCCATCCGACTATCATACTTTGAGACTGCTCATTTGATATTCAGTTATTTATTTCCATTTATCTATTATTTGTGCTGTGGATGAGATATAGATTGCGTGTGACTTATTATGACAGTATATTACCACTGTGGATTGGATATTCATGTACAATATACGTGTGTATATGGTTTCCATATATTAGAGTTCGTATACATACGACTGGCGTGTTACGTATTCCTAGTCCTACGTATTTTGGGACTTGGGTGTGACAACCTCGACTTATGCTGCTATTATAGCCTAGTTTTGCAACTTATTCTTTTATTAAGCTTGTTCATGACATATGTATTATTGGGGGCCCACACAAATACATTGTCTAAATCAGAATCGGTGTATTATGGTCTGATCAACCGTAGTACGCTTGGTTCGCTCTTTGTATCACTACTTTATGTGGATTGAGATATAGTTGACTCAACTTGTTAGAAGAATATACTTGTCCTCTAGACTGGTCAGAGCATATCGTGTCAGGTACATGACTATTCTGATGTGAATATGCGAATAGGAATTTATCCAAAATAAGATTTTATCCACAACTGCCTTGGCAACACCCTTTCGAATTCTCTAATCCCTTTGAATCCCGTACTTGTATTCTATCACCCCTCCTTGAACTCTTTATTGTTATTTTTTGTCTTCCCCTATTTCGGAAAGACGAACGTTCGTGCTTAGTATAAGTTTGATACACGAAGAGTACTAGATATACCCTATAGGCCGAGCACTCACAATGACAAATATAGGAGCACATGCACAGGAAGACATAGATACAGGTACGACCTTTTAGTTATATTTGTCATTACATACTCATGACCCTATTGTGACACGAGATCTTAGGTGCATAGTAGACGTAGAATTATATATAAGGTAGTTTAGCAGTTATGAGGATATGTTGATATCCTAATTAGATGTCACATCCAAGAAGCTAATGGATGGCACGCATAGCAGTAGTAGTATTCTCTCCTACCACCATCTCGCCCCTTGGGGTGGCTCATCTTCTCTTCTATATCCATTCCTTATCTCGTGCTTAACTCTTCCTATTATAGTCGTATCTTTTCGTGCCATTATGAACTGTTTGATTTACTTCAACCTCACCCTTATTTGGTTAGTTAAAATATAAATGGTTTAGTAAATGATTAATAACTAAAAGATAAGTTCATAATGATAACCCTTATGTATATGCACTATAGCAATATTTGTATCCTCTTATTATTTTAAACCATGAATATAATCCCTAAGTCTGAACATTAATTAGTTGGATTATTGAATTAGTACTTACTTCTAATAGTTTTATAAGTTAGTCAAGACCTTAATTGTTGCCCTAAAACTTAGACCAAGCTTAGAAAAGAGTTGAAGGCACTTGTTACAAACTGACAACTATGACAATTCGCTGGCGAAGTAGCGACAGCTGCAGCTAGACCGTTATAGTAGAGTATTTTAAGAATTACAGACATACTGGTCAGGTGGCATGGCAGTATTAGACTGCGATACTTGACATTTACAAAGAAAAATCATGGTTGTGAGATTCCAGACAGGTATCCCAAGATTCTCGACCCAATAAATTCGTCTTACAACCTAGACAATAGCCGCAAGAGACTTTGACTACTAGTGGAACTTTTGTATGTTGGGTAGTATAGACGAGTTAGAGTATGATAGAATAGTATATAGACAATAAATAAGGAGGTGTTAGAATGACAGACCATGACCTTTGGGAAGTACTGCTAGATAGAAATAAAGTGTAATAGCTATAGTAATTCATTATGAATATGGGTAGTGCCAATTTCGAGGACAAAATTTCTATAAGTTGGATAGAATGTAAAACCCCTAATTATAATAAACTATATTAACTATTTAATTAATTATTTAAGTGATTTATAGTAATTATTGGCTAACTAAAAGAAATAGAATTTATTGGATTTTTATTTTTTGGTAATTGTGCAACAGAGGATTTATGGAGCAACCGTAATTTTTTCTTAATATTTTCATGTAGGGGACCTTGTGGACAGTAGATGGATTAATTGCATGCTCTAATATAAAATTTCTAGAATTATATATATATATATATATATATATATATATATATATATATATATATATATATATATATATATATATATATATATATATAAAAAGTTTATTATAAGAAATAATAATAGAATAAAATAGAAATATAAAAAAAAGAAAAAGAAAAGAAATAGAAAAGAGAATAAAAGAAAAAGAATAAGAATGGAAGAAAAAAGAAAAAAAATCTAAATAACTAAATCCTAATAACCTTAAGCTAATTTCCCCCCTAACCTAACTACCCAGCCATCCTAAACTACCCGTTCCTACTAGACACACGACCACCCGCGCGACCCAGAAATCCCCCCCACCGCACTCTATATATACTTATCATATAAAACCTAATGTTTCTAAACCCTAACCCTAATATAAACATCCGACCACCGACCCCCAACGCCGAAGCCGGAGCCCAGCCCTGGAGCCGCCCCCGCGACCACCGCGCGTCCGCGTCAACCCCGCGCCGCGACAGCGAGTTCTGAACAGCGAGGCCCTATTCGTGCGTAGATTTCTGCCTCCTTGCTCAACCAAACTCGACCCCGTCTTCACTGGTATGATCCCCACATATCCCTCTCTAAAACCCGTAATTTAGTTTCCTCCGAACAGCACGCAAAACTAGGTAAAAATTGATGCCAAGTCGAAGAAAAATGACCACTTTTAATTCCAGAAAAACTATTGTAACCATCAATGTTTAAGAACTCGTATCTCCCACCACAGAGATCCAAATTTAGTTTTTCTTCTTGCTATGCGAAGACCACCTAACCGAAATTAATTCCTGTCAATTACAATATTTTATTTGTTGTTGTATGCTGAGTTAAATCGGTTTAAAAATAATAAAAACCTGTTTTTCCAACTTCTAAAACTTGTGATACGGAGCACGCCCCGCCAAATGGGACCACCCCGTCGTGTACTAAGTGCACCAAAAGGTGCGCACGGTATACCCAGACATGTGGACTTTCGCAGAAATGGGTTCGGACGCGTGTATGCGTCAAAATCAGCCCGTATCCTCGAAAAGTCCCCGTATAGCGACTTTTGCAAAACCCTGCGCCATTTTGTGTACGCTTGTTCGAACGTGATGAAACTTATGCCGTTGGATTCGTGGTATCACGCTGGTCCCGTGACCCAAGTTTCACGTAATTCTGAGACAGTTGACCAAGGCACCTATTTGCGGGCCCCACGGTTGACTTTTTGGGCGAATTTGTGTTCGGCTCACCGGAATCCAAAATTGGACGTACCGTTCAGTTCTTATTGATGTTTAGAATTGGTTTGACCTATAATTTGTCCCTTTTAGAGGCCTTTACCTCTGGCACGCTTTTCGGTGGAAAGTGGGCCACATGTGGACCCCGCTTTGACCCAAAATTACCATTTTGCCCCTATATCCAAATTGGACGAAAGGGTAGTATTTTCTAGCTATCTCGCTTATTCTGGGAATATTGGTGATGTTTATTTCATCATCCGGAGACGTTCATTCTGAGACCGTAGTTTCTGATCCTTTGTGCTTGACTCCTGGACGTTACACTTTGCAGCTTTCTTACCAGACAAGATACCTTGCCAAATTGTTTACAGTATTTTGCATGCTTATTATATTTTTGTGTATTCATTGCATTTCTGTATATTCATTGCATGTGTAGTTTCTTTCAGTCATTACTATATATTAGATATGTTGACACACACATGATACTTAGTATCATGAGAGGACAATCAGTAGGCGTATGGGCTTTAACCACTCTGATGAACCGTAGTAACTAGCACGCACTATGGTTGTCGTGTCCGATGGTCGCTACCCCCGCGGTATGTCGATTGATGGTGTCACGAGGGTTGCTATCCCCGCGGTATGTCGGCTGATGATGTTCTAGACGGGTGTGTGAGTTATGAGGCTTAGATCGAGTAGCCTACCCTTGCCCATACGTCGAAAAGTTGTCCTCATTTGCATTCATATAGATTGTCTTGTACAGCATACTTATATATTTTTTTTGTCTATATTGCATGTTTACTGTATTCAAATTAGCATGCTTCTATATATCTTGTTACGTCCCTCTGAGGACCTGGTCCCTTTCCAGGTGTAGATGTTCATGACTATTCGCAGGAGCACGGATCAGGTCTTGCTACTTATCTCTCCCGAGGAGGCCTTACCTTTTGAGCATTCGCTTCGCTAATACCTTTATATCATTATCTTACTTATATTGGAGATTTACCCTTCTTCCTCATTTTAGTGTTGATATAGTCATCGGTAGTGGATTTGTCTCCACCCGACTATTATTTTGGATTATTCAGACTCATTATTCTAGTTTAGTTATTTCTTTACTATGACTTGTTGTGTGGATGAGATTAGTATATCTGTGACTTATGACACTATATATACCACATGTGAGTCTATATTCATATTACAGCATACGTGTGTATGATGGTATCCATATATTGGAGTTGCCACATACATACGGCTGGCATGCTTACGTGTTCCTAGTCCTACGTATTTTGGGACTGGGGCATGACAAACTACTAGTTAAATATAATAAACTACCAATCATACCTCGATAGTTACGTATGTATGTAGGCTTACCGCTCTCATCAAGGTCAAGCTTGGTGGATATTTCCATAGGAGTTCCAATAGGCTTTGCATTGTCCATGTCAAAATTTTGAGCAAATCCTTCGTGTACTTAGCCTTATTGATGAATGTTCCTTGTGAATCTTGTTTGATTTGCAATCCTAGGAAAAATGTTAGTTCTCCTATCATGTTCATCTCAAATTTACTCTGCATACACTTAACAAACTTGTTATATAGCATTTCATTAGTAGATCCAAATATGATATCATTTATGTATATTTGGACTAATAACAAAGAGTCAGTAGAAGATTTTATAAAAATGGTAGTATCAACTTTTCCTTTTGAATATCCGTTTTTAAGTAGAAAGGAGCTAAGACACTCATACCAAGCATGAGGAGCTTGTTTGAGTCCATAGAGAGCTGTTCTTAACTTGAATACGTAGTCAGGGTGTTTAAAATCTTTAAAACCAGGGGGTTGTTTAACAAAAACTTCTTGTTGTATAAAACCATTTAGAAAAGTACTTTTAACGTCTATTTGAAAAGTTTGAAATTATAAAAACTACAAAAAGCGCAAAGCATTCTGATAGATTCGAGTCTAGCGACATAAGCATAGGTCTCATCGTAGTCAATGCCTTCCTCTTGTTTATAACCTTGAGCTATGAGACATGCTTTGTTGCGTGTGACTGAACTATCCTCATTTAATTTATTTTAGAAAACCTATTTAGTACCAATGATCGGATAATCATTTGGTCTGGTAACAAGTTTCCAAACTTGATTACGTTCAAATTGATTGAGTTTCTCTTGCATAGCAGAAATTTAAAATTCATCAGCAAAAGCTTCTCCAATATTCTTTGGTTCTATTTGAGAAATAAAAGCAACATTTGTAACGGTATCTCTATTGGAAGTATGTGTACTTACACCTTTCAATACATCACCTATTACTAAGTCCTCTGGATGATCTGTAGAGAATCTCAATTCCTTGGGTAGACTTTCTATATAACTTGTACCGGTTTAATCTTCAGAAGTCTTGTTGGTTGCAGATTGAATATCTTTATCGTCGCAGTCGTTTGGTACTTGAGTGTTGAGTTCATCGAATGTAACATTAATTGATTCTTCTGTAGTCATTAATTGCTTGTTGAATACTCTGAGTCCTTTACTTTTGGCAGCATAACCTAAAAAATTACCTTCATCGTCCTTGGAGTAAAACTTTCCTAGGTTATCTTTAGTATTGAGAATAAAACATTTGCAGCAAAAAACTTTAAAGTAACTAATAGTGGGGATTATACTATACCAAAGTTCATAGCAGATTTTCTTCGAGATAGGTCGAATAAATACCTTATTCAAAATATGGCATGCTGTACTTACAGCTTCAGCCCAAAAATATTTTGAAAGGTTTTACTGATTTAACATGACTCTAGCCATATCGCTAAAAGTTCTATTCTTCCGCTCCACAATACCATTTTGTTGAGGAGTTCTAGGACAAGAAAATTCATGAGAAAAATTATTTTTATTGCAAAATCTTTTGAAATCTCTATTTTTGAATTTTCCTCCATGATCACTTCGGATACGAGCAATCATAAAACCTTTTCATTTTGAACCTTTTTAAAAAAGTAACAAATTCAGAAAATGCTTCATTTTTGTTTGTAAGAAAATAAACCCATGTGTATCTAGAAAAATCATCAACAATGACATAAGCATAGAGCTTACCACCAAGAATGGGGACTCTACTAGGTCCAAACAAGTCCATATGCAAGAGTTGAAGTGGTCTAGAGGTACTTACAACGTTGATTGACTTAAAGAAAGATTTAGTAGTTTTATTCTTTTCACAATCAGCACATACCATATTTTCTTCAAAGTAATCTCTGGTAATGTCACCCTCACTTTTTCAGCTAAGGGTAGTTTGGTAATTTGGCATGGGTATTTATTTTTTCGAAATAATATTTAATATTGTGTGATAATTTTATATTTCATTTAATTTAGATAAGCTATGATTATTAATAGTATTAATTAGTCATTAGAGACTTACGTTAATTAATTAATTAGAGAGACTAGACAATAATTAGACTTGTCACATATGGACCTATTTAGTTTGTCATGACAATTAGTGAGCCCAATTTGGACCCAAGCCCATTAGTCATTCCAATAATTAAATTAAGAAGGATTAATATAATTAAAATTAGTTAGAGACTTCCAAATATATCCACCCTTAATTATTCCTCTTAAGGCAACAAGTAGGGGCAACTTGGATATTTGAAATTGCTTGGGGAAGAGGGAATAGGCCGGCCACTATAGGGCGGGTTCCTCTCTCTCTCTCTCTCCTCATTTGTATTTCAATTTGGATCCAAATTCTCGATCCCCAATTTTTCAATTTCCTTCCATTGATTTTTTACACAATTCACCACCAATTCCTTCTCAAATTCATCACTCTTGGAGCCTTGAAGCTTGGAGAAGCAAGGAGCACAAGGAGGAGAAGCTTTAGAGATAGAGATCATGTCCGGATCGTGTCCAATTATATTTTCTTTAGGAATCCATCTCCTAATTGGTAATTCCTTAATTTCTCTCTCATTATAACTTCTTAATCATGCATTTGACCATTAGGAATGACCCCATGGCATAGGACTACCTATAGGAATAAGTTCTAGGCTATTTGGCTTTGTATTATGAGTTCTTTGTGATATTTTGTGTGCATGTTGTAGAAATTACGAATTTGACACATCAATTATGTGTCATTAGATCGATTAGATCTAATTAGACTTAGATCAGGGTTATAGGACTAGGTATGTGTCTACAAATAGATACGTATAGGCTGTATCACGGTATTTTATGACACGGGACCAATTTTAAGTGATTTACATGATTTCTCTTCATTACATGTTGTAATAACTTCTAATAGTTGTAATTATATATATATGACTTGAGGGAATATTCAATTATGGAGAACGTAGAGTTTGGCACCTCAATGGGTCGCGTATCATAGATATCCTAGTTGGTGCGCTATAGGTATTTATTTAAATGCATTAATATATATATATATATATATATATATATATATATATATATATATATATATGTATGTGTGTGTTTGTGTGTGTGTGTGTATGTGTGTGTGTGTGTGTGTGTGTGTGTAGTGATAGTGTGTTTGAGTGTCTCATAGAGTAACGGGGAGGATAAGTAGGTGCTCGGGTTCATGCATATACACAGTAAGAAGGGGTCTGGTTTTGCAACTGCAGCAGTACCAGAACCAAGAGCTAAGTATCCACAGCAAATGCTGCAGCAGAATCAACAGCAAGAGCTGCAGCAGTATCAGCAGCATAGCTGCTGCAAGCAGCAAGAGCTGGAGCAGTGTAGGAGCAAGCAGCAATAGCTGCAGCTGTATCAGCATTTGTGTATGTGTATGTGTTATTAGGGGTTAACCGAAGGTATTCGAGTCATGGCAGTAACTGAGAGTGTGTATGAATGGTATTTGGAAAGTCTGTATGAGCAATAGGGGTCGGGCTAGAGTATGTGTGGATGTGTGTGTTGGCAAGAAAGGAGTGTTAGTGCATAGTAAATAGGAAGGATGGAGTGATCAGTGACTATGATAGTGTTAGAGTTAACTGAGATGTAACCGAGCCTTGTAGCAACAAGATTAACATCAGCTACAGTTGAAGCAAGTGCAAATCTGTACTTAGAAGATACCCAATTTTGTATTTGTTAGTATTAGATTTTTGGAGTATCAGAGAGTTGAACTGGTGATTGGTGGTGGTGGTTAAGTGAACTAGAACTACCAGTTAGTTTGCAGTTAGCCTTATAAGTGTCAGCTAGTACATAATGTATTGGTTAATTAAGTTAGATGTTAGTACTTAGAGTATCAGTCACCGTAAGTAGGTATCAGTCTTAAATGTCAGTTAGTGTTAGTTAGTATGATATGTCAGTTAGTTATTTACTTAGTGTTAGTTAGTCTAGCAAGACGGTTAAGTTAATGTATCAGTTAGCCTATTACTTGTTAATATATATAGATATGTTAGTTTTGTTAATATATATAGACAGTTAACAAATAATTAGTATCATACCAGTTAAATATAGTGTTATAGCTAGGGTATGTAAGTATAGCTATTAAGTTACTACCAATATAGAAATAACACTAATATAGGAAGTTGCCTTAGTGTTAGTGCCTAGTATAGCTAAGACAAGCTAGTATTAGCTAGAAAGTGACCAATATAGACTAATAACCTTAGTTTGGACCTAAAAATTTGTGTATGACTTAGTATGGATCTAGAACATCATGATTTAGCTTATTTTAGCGTTTTATCACTTTATTACACTATTTAACATAATATTTTCTAAATAGGATTGTGTGACACCAGCTTGGGCATCAAGAGACATCTTTTCTCAGGACCAGACGCGAGTACATTTCTCTGTTACTTTTTATTTTATAATAGTGTATATACCTCATGTTCTAGAACTGTATATTTGATTCTGATATAGTGGTTTCACGGAATGGTACTACATAGATCCTGTCAGGAGATGTTATCCCTTACCGTATTCAATGAGTACTCTTTCACATGTATTTTATCGTATATATCGGGTATTGATTTAGTGTACTTCGTGTTCACACACTGCTCGTGTTCAGTGTGCCCATATTCATGTTTGTAATGTGTCGTGATTGGATCCATTTGTATTGGTTGGTGATGAAGGAATAGGAGTTGGTTATGTGATCAAGCCCCAGTGTATTCGTGTATATGTCGATTACACATCACACGTGTAATTGAGTTACCATATTGTATTCGTGTTTAACCCAAACCGATCACATAACGAATTTGTATTCTATGGCACATTAGCTAGATTTTATTTATTTTTATCAGATTGCAGTTATTCTATTGTCTATTATTCTTTCCAGTACATTACTTGTTCACTCTAGTTCATTTCTTTCTGATGTTTAGTTATCGTATATCCTTTTCTATTATCTGTTATATATGATCGATAATGTATTTGAAACTACTTTTAGAGGCATGTACTTTACTCCAATCCTGACTGGATATATTTTTCAGATGATTGGCTCCTAAACTAGTGTCCTATATACTATGGACCATATGACGACGTTCTATTAGAGAATATTCATTTAGAGTAGGAGAACTTAGTTCCAGAGCCTGATGAGGTTTAGATTATTTTGTTTAGACTTGTATTAGACTTTTATTGAGGTTATTGGCATGTATATATTATTTCAGGCTTGTGGATGTATTGTGACTCTTTCCCTCGTTATTCCTTCTTGTGCTTTATCTTCCCTAGTTTGCATCGTGATTGAGTATAGTTATATTTATCAGGTACCATATTGTTCCTCCGTTTGGAGTTGAGATGATTAATATGTACCATGTATATATTATTTAAGATGTTTAGTTAGAAGAGTTGACCCAGACAACGTTCTACCACCGATGCTGCGGCGTAGGTTGGGCGTTGCTCACTACTCGTTCCCTCATTCCGGGTGCGAATTGTGACACATTTTTAGTGGTGGCCTATGCAGGTCCTTCTGTCTAGAGTCACAATTAGAGCGATATCATAGTAGTGCTCACTTAGAGTACTGCTATGAGCCTATTTTAGGATATAGGATATAGGATGAGAGTATACTCATTCCAACTAGGAAACACTTCCAAATATTAGTTTTGCTATCCTTATATATTGAATGTTTTCTTTACCTTGAATAAAATCTATCCTTCATTGATGATATCGTATCTTACTCAATAATGATTCCTTTGTTCAATCTATCTTCAGGATGCTCCTCAAGACGCGTTCCCAGCACTCAGGCACAATGTCAGCGAGGTCGGTCACTTCATCACCTATGAGGGCAGCACTAGCAGATACTGTTCCAGCAACTATATTTCAAAGGTCCGCTTCATTAATCCAGGTGGGTATTTTTGCAGCAGCTTTCGGAGGTGCTCCACCTCCGGTAAAGAGGGTAGCACCGACAGTTTCAGGGGATCTTCCACCCCCACCATCCATAGTCGATTAGACACAGATGTTTACACTCTTTCTATAGACGATGGAGGCACAGAAGCGTCGATCAGATGTTATGAGATTGGGCATTGAAAATGCTCACTAGATTATGCTCGTAGCAGTCGTGAGAGTCGCCTTAGTCCAGCCACAGATGACACCACCTCCGTTTACCCCGCAGCAGCCGAGACCAGCGACTATCATAGATTTTAAGAGGATGGGACCGAAGGACTTTAAAGGCACTGAAGGAATTATTTATGCTGATAATTGGATAGAAGACATTGAGCGAAACTTGCGGCTGGCACATATTCCAAAGAGGTTGCAAGTAGAGGCCACATGGAGCATGATGTTCGAAATCACGTTGACTGGGTTCCGGACGGACAACAGGATATCAACACCAGGACTTACTTAGGAAGCTTTCAAAGAGCTCTTCAAGGAAAAGTTCTTTCTAGATATGGCTCTGACATCTCTAAAGAGCCTGTTTCAGTACCTCATTCTGGGAGGTATGACTGTGGATGAGTATGCGGTAGAGTATTACAGATTAGGCTGCTTTGTGGAGGGGCAGAACCCTAGAGGAAGGGCCAGGAAGTTCAGCAAGGGACTGAACAGGAAGATCAAATCACATATGAATGAAGATCCCACCGCTACTTTTGAGGAGATTCTAAGGCAGGCACAGCGGGAAGAGGATGATCTAGAGCTTGGCTCTAAGACGCCGAGAGACATAAGAGGATCCAGTATAAATACGGTCCAATGAAGCGGTCTCACTTTCAGCAACAACATCAGAGGCACTTCCAGCAACTGAGGCAGCAGTATCATAGACCAACTAGAGTGCCGGTACAGCAGATGCACCAGATCCAGAGGCCAGATATTCCTTGCCAATTCTGTAAGAAGCATGGATATGAATGTGATGCATGCAGGATAAGATTGGGACAGTGCTTATTTTATGGATCAGAAGACCATCAGTTGAGAGCTTGTCCTAAAGCTCCAGCTCAGGGCGAAGCTCAGGCACAAAGAGCACCCACGAGACCACCAGCGAGACAACAGAGAGGACCTCCTCTACCACCACAACAAAAACAGTTCGCTCAGCACCAGCAGTAACAGAGAGGTGCCCATCTACAGGGGCGAGCTTTCGCCTTGACCGTCGAGGAGGAGGAGCCTGTCAGTGATGTTATCTCAGGTTCAGTCTATCTTGATTCTTTTCCAGCTCATGCTTTATTTGATTCTGGTACTTCACATAATTTTGTATCTGTATCTTTTGCCCTGAAATACCATCTTGAGACTGAACCGTTGGCGAGGACTTGTAATATCACGACCGGGAGTAGCACTATCCTGGTTAGTGATGTTTGCAAGGACCGGACAGTTTCTTTGGGAGACGGAGAGTTGAGCATATGGCTACTCGTAATGCCACTTCCGAGCTACAATATAGTACTCAGGATGGATTGGTGAGTAGGTACCATGCTAGTATCGATTATCGAGGAGCCAGAGTTTTGTTTCAGGTGCTAGGAGAGCCAGAGTTTGAGTTTGTTAGAGGAACATCAGAGCAGAGGAAGAAGATTTCTGTGGATCTTTGGTAGAAGAGCAGGAGCCGCTATATCCATTGATTGCTGAGTATATGGACGTCTTTCTAGAGGAGTTGCCGGGTTGCCACCCAACAGAGATGTGGAGTTCTCTATAGACTTGGTGCTAGGCGCTGAGCCAATATCACAGCACATCTATATGGTAAACAACAGCGAACTAGCAGAGTTGAAGAAGCAGGTGGATGAGTTGCAGGACAAGGGCTTCATCCACTCTAGTTCATCACCGTGGGGTACTCCGATATTATTTGTACCGAAGAAGGATAGGTCGGTATGCATGTGTATCAACTAAAGGGCACTCAACAACCTCACTATCAAGAACAAATACCCATTGCCGTGGATTGGCGATTTATTTGATAAGTTGAGCGGAGTGAAGGTATTCTCAAAGATAGACTTGAGGTCGAGGTACCACCAGGTGAAAGTAAAAAAGAAAGACATTCCAAAGACCGATTTCATGACTCGATATGGGAAGTTTGAGTTCTTGGTGATGCCATTTGGGTTGACCAATGCCCCGAAGGTATTCATGAACATGATGAATAAGGTGTAAACCCCTCCGACGAAATTTAGGTCTACTTAGCTTAGATAGAGAGACTAGGATTAATTTGGAGCCAATTAGAATTTTTTTACAGTGTTTTATATTATTGTGCAATATTTATCACTTAGTGCACTGTACCGTTGCTTCGATATTTAGAGCACTACGCTAGCTATTATCTGCAAACAAATTCCATATATTTTTCTTAGACAAGCCAGCCTTCCATTATAATATTTGTGTAACCCTTAAATACTCTATATTGTGCTTCATTTTAGTCGTGCAATAATTGTTACAACCGCCCAGTTTTAAATCCCAATAAATCCAAACTTGCATAGTTGCCTGTTCCAATCAAAATTGGAGACCCAACCTTGACCCATTTTATTCAACGCAAATATTGACATTATTCTATTCTGAGTCTTCTATGTCCATGACACTTGTGTCTCACCAAATTTTACCCCTATGTATTTCAAATTAATTAAAAAGCATCACTTACACTAATTTTGATAAAATAAGTGTAAGGACCCAATCTCTCCCAAAACTAGACCCAACCTAGCCCATCTACACCCTACATTCCTTCATGTCAATATGTCCCCCATCCCAAGGAGACCTAGCCGGCTCAATTCCCTAGGAGGACCCCCTTACTCTCTCTCATATATAAATACAACTCACTCACTCTCCAAACCCTAAAACCTACAATAGCCGAACCCTAGCAAAACCTGACTCCCCCTTCAACCTGATAGCGTCCCTCCATCCCCGATCACTCAGCCACCATCCCTGACCACCTTTACCGCCTCAGCTACCATCCCCGACCTTCCTCCACCTCCTGCACCCTCGACCGTCAGCCCCCTCATCCTCCATCTTCGTCGTCATCAACACCATCAACTGTCCCCAACCTGATACCATCAATAACCCAACTCCACCGCCACCCTCTTCATCACCCCTCCATAGCCCGACCATCGCCACCCTGACCGCTGCCTCCCCCATGACCAGCCCCACTGCCAGCACCCGCCAACCGCCGCTGCTGCAACTGCTGCCGAGGCTGCCGTTGTTGCTGCTGTTGTTCCCCCGTGCCACGCCGGAGCTCCGCCCCTCACCGGAGAATAGGATGTTGATGAGAATAGACCCCTCCCCGCTCAGCCACAACTTGGTACATGTGTATTGCATCATTCTCCTTCATAAGTCGAGGTGTCGACATGTCGTGGAACGGACACGAGTAACAGAAATTCCCAAGTGCAATGTACGGGTGTGTGGTTATGATAAATTAGAAAGTTATGTTAAGTAATTACTCCAATAAATGACTTGTTAATATAAATACCGTGTTGACCTAAAAATCTAGACATTAACCTAGTACACCCTAACATGATAGTTAGGACAAGTATTTCTGTATAAAACGTAAATAGTTTTATATCATAACTTTGGTAATTCGTTGCCTTGAGGTACACGGTAAATGAGGATAGGACATGTGTACGTCTTAGCTGTGTGCACACGCGACCCTTTTTGTTGACCAGTTGTGACCCCTTGCGTCAGTGGCTAAGAGTAGCGTAGTATTTCTATGCATGATTGTATTGCTATATTATATTATATGTATAGGGTCGCTGGACCATTCCGGAGAGACTTCAGGAGCAGGTTATTGGCACTCGTAGTTTTAGGACCCAGGCAAGATACCTTGCCATATTTACTGTTTAATTTAAATTATGAAATATTGTATGATATCTTGTTGCATTATTTCATATAATTATGCGCGTCCGAGATTGACTCGGGTGCAGTCGACGAGTACGTCGATGTGTAGTGTAATTGACATAGTCACTAGCAGACTCACCCACCATTGTGAGGATATTCTGATATCTTTCTAGATCCCGACACTTATACACTCATCACGGTGACAAACTTATGTTGGGATGCGGGTCCGCGTACCCGATTAGCTATCGGTATGTGTGACATGCATCACGACTTAGTACGTAATCAAGGTTATCTTATTAGTTGAGACTTGGCATGTAGTTACGTGGTATGCATGTCGTATAGTCGACTTGTATATCTGCATTGGGCGGGGAGGACAACTAGTAGGCGTATGAGATACACACATTAGAATCCGTAGTATCCGGAGGAGCCACGGATCCAATGACTTCCTTTATACAGATACCGCGTTCTTCGGAGCGATACGGACGTATATATTTGAAGATACCTCATTCTTCGGAATAATGGACGTTACTGTTTGTGGTATTAAACGAAAGAATGAAAATGTATTTCAATGACAGGGTTTATGCGAAACCCGCGCCCTTTGGTTTACAAACAAACTTGTACAATGTAATCCTATACGAGGATGTGGGAGTATAATTTATTTAATCTGGGTATAAATTGCTATAGGTGTCTGATCTGCAGTCGATCACTTTAGCCCTTGGACCACACGATGTTGAAGAAGTACCGTGGAAGACAGGTAGCAGCTTCGAAGGTTGCAGGAGAGGGTGGATGCACGATGCCAAAGTCGTCGATTCCTGCTCTTTGCCTGAGCTCCGGTCTCTCTCTCTCTCTCTCTCTCTTGACCTTTTGATCTGGTATTGGTTTTTCTTGACCAAGTTTTCGACCCTCCAATTTGTCGGCCTTGTTCATTTTTTTCGACCTTGTTCCCCATTGATAGGGGTCTCTATTTATAGAGTTTTGGTGACAGTGATCACTCCGTCGGTATAAAAACTGAGGAGTGGGAAGTACAGCACCCCTTTACACAACGGTTAAGATAACCAATGCCTGCGTATAGATGACCTTTTGAGTGAGCATGTGACGCGTGTCCAACTAAGGGGACAAAATACATATATTTGCTGCGAAGATCACGACGTAGAAGCCACGTAGGTAGGTATCCCTTGTGTAGAAGAGGTTGGCGTAGAAGCCAAATGACTGTCACCCTGGCGTAGAAGCCAAGTAGGCATAGAAGCCGAACAGGTATAGAAGCCGAACAGGCGTAGAAGCCGAATAGGCATAGAAGCCGAATAGGCATAGAAGTCGAATGGTCGTAGAGGCCGAGTGGTCGTAGAGATTGAGTGGGCATAGAAGCCGCACGAGCACAGATCCTGAATGGGCGTAGAAGCCGCTGCGTACCGTGCCAGAGTGCTGATGTGGACGTCTTAGCCGGAATTACGGCTTTTGAAGATATAATCAAATCTCTTGCAGAGATTTGCCACCATCTTATGTATTAAATGCGGAGGCGTGTTTTGAAGGTCTGCAGCCCTTCTGTGCATCCGTCGCAGAGACGTGCCTTGAGAGAAACTGTCACCGCTCTGTGCAATTAGACGTGGAGACGTGCCTCGAGTCCCGTACGAAGTTCAGCTTTTGACGTGGCAGGCGGTTTGTCTATTGCGAAGCGTAAAACAGCTCATGTTTGCCTGTGTAAAACAAGGCAGCGTATTCCCTTGTATGCGAAAGAGCGGTTTACGCTGAGGGGACTTTAGTAAATGACGGTTCGGTGATGTTTTAACCAAATCCTCTGCATTAAATGCAAAGATCCGCCATCATACTGTGGGGCGCGTCCCGAGGGGTCTGCCATCGTTTCCAGCCGTCGTCTGGGTAGCCGTGCAGCACTTTTTGTCAGGAGTCAGAGGTCAGATTCACTGCGTGACTTGACAGGTTCATTTCGGGGAAGATGAAGCGTTCCTCGTACGCTTTAACGCTGCTTTGAGAGTGGATGAGTTTTACGCCATGGAGGCGATGAAGAACCCTGTTTACGCTGGAGCGGCCTGGACGTACTACACTTACGCGGATGGTCCTTTGAGTTTATTCTTCACGCTGTGTTTTAGCAGAAAAAGCTCTGTTGTACGCTTGATGGCTCTGAAGGCCTCTGTTTACGCTGCTCTGCATCAAGAGGCTGCGTAGATCCTTCCAGCGTATTTTTCATGCTTCTACAAGACCCCCTTCAAAGCTTTTAAATTCTTTGGAATTTGAAACGCTTTAAATGAAGCATGAACGGCCCCTCGTAACTCAAAACGTTTCTGAATGGAGCGTTGAAACGGTCGATACTGACTTTATGGCGGATTTATTGGGGACCGCTGTGATCTCTTTCGCCTATAAAAAGGCTGGGGGAGTTAGCCTGTTCTACCCACATTCCCATTACCATGCAGAGATGATCGCCGGAGTTCGTCGGGTCGACCTGAGGAAGAAGGAGATCATGTTCTTCCAGCATGTAGGGAGCCAAAAAAGAAGGCGTCTTCGAGCAAGTGTCCACTGCAACGATGGATCATGGAAGGATATCTTAGCCTCCCTTGCTCGGGATAATCAACAACTTTGTATGGCGTTGCCCCAGGAGAGAGGAAGGGTCGTCTTTGACCACACAGCTTGCAAGTGTTGTCTTCTCTCGTTGCCTCCGGTGACGAGAGTCAGACAGACTCGCTCTGTCCCGGCTTGAGCGGCGCACGAAGCATGGGATCTGCAAAATCTATGCAGGCCCAGCTCTGTATCCCCCCGCCAGCGATCTTCTTGTTCATGATTGTGGTGGTCGATGAACTGCCATGGAAGAAGAGGAAGACCTGTACCGATGCGAGAACCCGGTAGAACGGATTCTGGGGGCGATCTTCCGACGACGATGATGAGGAAGCCCTTTGTAGACGGGATTTCTCTCATATGTAGTCAAAAGAAATGAAAAAAAACCCTTTGTAGACAGGATTTCCCTCATATGACTTTAATCTTTAATAAAATCATCTTTCTTCTCTGCCTATGATCGTCTTGCCATACGTTGCTGTGAAGTCTGAATATGTGTAGCTTCAACACGTCTGAATCTTTACGCCGACTCTGATAGAAAGAGTATTAGGCCCTGTCCTTTACGCATAACGAATAGTCCATAGAACGCTGTTTAAGCATTTTGAATATTTAGAACTGTCCTGTTGCTAGGACTGAGGGACCGCGTAGAGCTCTGAACTGCTGCTTCTGATGAGCAGAAATTTTGTTCAGACTTCGTCTTCAAGAATGATCTCTCAAAACTCCCTTGGAACAGGGTCGAGGTTTTGGCTGTCAAACTGATTTTGCCATCTTGATAGACGAGATGTTCAGACTGGAGTCTGGATGAACCTCTAATTTTGGACCCGAGAAGAGTAATTTCTCAATGTTTGAACTCTGTATGCTTCGGGTACTTGGGATGCTCTGGGTCAAGAACGAGTATCTTCTGTGTGAACTCTTGGCAATTGACCGCTTTGGGGACTGTT
Organism: Iris macrosiphon; assembly: GCA_036927795.1. Classification (NCBI taxonomy): domain Eukaryota; kingdom Viridiplantae; phylum Streptophyta; class Magnoliopsida; order Asparagales; family Iridaceae; genus Iris; species Iris macrosiphon. Next base: position 66,629,526 of record JAYESA010000001.1, read on the forward strand.
CGAATATGCGGAAAGTCGTGGAGCGTGAAATCATCAGTCTGTAGTCTCTGGGCATAAAACACCATCGAGCGTGAAATCGTAGACTTATGGTTCCTGAGCGTGAAGTCGTAGGTTTGTAGCCTCTCGAGCATAAAAGCTACCGAGCACAAAGCCATCCGGACATAAAACCATAGACTTATAGCTGTCGAACGTAAAGTTGTAGATTCGTAGCTGTCGAGCGTAGAAAGCTCCTTTAGTGTAGGACTGGAGATCTGTAGCCTGTGAGCGTAGAACACCATCGAGCGTGAAATCGTAGACTTGTGGTTCCTGAGCGTGAAGTCGTAGGTTTGTAACCTCTCGAGCATAAAAGCTACCGAGCACAAAGGCATCCGGGCATAAAACCATAGACTTATAGCTGTCAAACGTAAAGTTGTAGATTCGTAGCTGTCGAGCGTAGAAAGCTCCTTTAGCGTAGGACTGGAGATCTGTAGCCTGTGAGCGTAGAACACCATCGAGCGTAAAATCGTAGACTTGTGGTTCCTGAGCGTGAAGTCGTAGGTTTGTAGCCTCTCGAGCATAAAAGCTACCGAGCACAAAGGCATTCGGGCATAAAACCATAGACTTATAGCTGTCGAACGTAAAGTTGTAGATTCGTAGCTGTCGAGCGTAGAAAGCTCCTTTAGCGTAGAACTGTATATCTGTAGCTCCTGAAAAGAAAATTTCTTCGAGCGTGAAGTTTGCGGATCTGTTGCTTCTGAGCGTAAACTGAGCGCCACCGAGCGTGAGATCATCGATTTGGTATCTGCTGAGCGTAAAGTCGTAGGTTTGTGGCCTCTCGAGCATAAAAGCTACCGAGCAAAAAGGCATCCGGGTGTAAAACCATAGACTTATAGCTTGCGAGCGTAAAACCGTAGATCTGTTGCTGTCGAGCGTAGAAAGCTCCTTTAGCGTAGAACCTGCTGAACCGTCTTGCACGAAAAACTTTTTGAATTTGCTGACTGTCCGTCTTTCAAGGGTAGTGGGCTGACGTAGCATCCAATCATAACCCACTATTAATTGCGAGATTTGGTTAGGGTCTCGAGGAGTCCGTCCGAGGATTCGAGGAGTCGACCCGAACTCTATATATATCCCAAGCTTTTGAGAGAAAAATTTTTTATCTGTCTTCTGCGAAAGAGAGCTTTCGACTGTCCGAGTTTTTCTTCGTTCCTTCTCCGAGCACCTCGAGTCTTCAGAAATGGCGCCGAAACAAACCCCCTCCGCTAAGGGAAAGAGTATAGGTTCTTCTTCTCATTCTTCTGCCCCAGCGAGGGAGTCTTTGGTCGGGCAAGGCGAACTTCCTTCTGAACGAAGTATCCCGCCGACGAGCAGCACACCCGGTCTTAGAGGTAGAGCCTTTGGGGTGACAAAAACGACGAAAAATCCTTCGCACACGTTGAACGTGACCGCACTAGGTCGTCTTCTGTGCTGATAGCTTCTTTTGAGAAAGATGATGCACGGAGATATTTTCATCTTTTACGCCCACATTTCTAATGTGCCAGCGTAAAGACTCCATATTTTTGTAGTTCTGAGCGTAAAAGCTCTGGCTACCGAAAATTGGCGTATACCGTAAAATTTGAGTTTTACGCTTGTGGAGGGGATTTCCGGCGTAAAATAACCAAATTTGTACAATCCTGCGTAGAGCACAGACTGTTGTTGGTCTGTATGTTTGTGCAAGATTTGCAATGACATATTTTCCTTGTACTTTTGCAGTTGATTTGGGTGAGTCTCCACTGGCCGAGGTGATGGGCTCCGCTGCCGGGATGCTGCACTCGAACTACCTGGAGGATCTGTCCCACGTGGCATTTCCCATCTCCGGACCCCAGTATCCTGAGGGAAGGGAGTTTTTGATATCGGCTCAGGGCAAGCGGACGCTGCTGAGCATGATCAATGGTGAGCCCTTGACATATGTAGACGGGGAGCAGTACATAAAGTCGGCTTTCCTCTTTGGGGACATGATTGACAAACAGTCCTAAACGAAGCCCAAGAGGGAGCCCTGGGTTTTCCCTGCCGGGAATTTGGTTTTGTACCTGCCAACGATGCCGAGGGATTATCCCATCTCGGCTTTCTTCCACGCGACGCATCCCAGGAAGATGTCGTGGACGCTGACTCCTGATCTTCACGGCAAGCCGGGGAAGATCTTTCATCTGAAAAGAGCTGACCAGGGGTCGTTTGTCAGTCGCCCTTCCGGCGTTGTGACGTTGTTCAGGGGACTGTGCCCGGGCAGTGTCCCGAGTGAAGACAGCTCAGTGATCCAGCCGGTCCAATTGCCGACCTTCTGCAACAACTTCATGGGACGAGGCAGGGTGTATCCCAAGGAGAATCCTCGGTGCAATGGGTGGATCGCCCCAACATACTCCCGATGGACATGCCTAGTTGACTGGGCTTTGAAGCACTTCCGGAGAGAGCTGGAGGGCATTGGACTGTATGCCGCTGTGAGTGCGACGAGCGTCGGGTTGCCTCCCAATCCTAATTTATTCTTGGCACTGATGGAGCGATACATTTCGCTCACTGGCACCTTCGCCACTCCACTGGGGGAGCTGGGATTAGCCCTCCATGAGATGGCAGTTGTCTCGAGACTGCCGATGGGGGTTACCCCATATGAAGAGTATGTTCCCACCAACCGGGAGTTGGTGGACTTGGACCCTCGGGTGGCGGAAGTGTATCAGGAGCTGATGTGTCAATACTTTGCGTGCATCGCTTTTTATAACGAGTCTTCTGATTTGGCTCACACCACCAAGTGGATGTCCTACCTCTTCTTCCACCGAGCCAGGGCTGCCAAGTCGGAGAAAGCCTCGGGGGGCAAGAATGAGCCCGTGAACTGTTTGGGCGTGCTTAGTGCCCAGGTCGTGGAGGATCTTATGGAGGAGGCTAAAGCTCCGGATCAGATTCTCGTCGAGGGGGTAGGAAAGTACCCTGAAGGCATTAAGGCCTGTAGTTACTTGAGGCGCTATTGCAGGCCTCTGTCTAAGGAAGCCCAGCTGGCTGGTTTCCTCTCGATATGGCTGCGTCGAGTAGTAGTGCCTGGTACTGCGTCCGCGGACCGCATTCACCGGAATATCCTGTGGCCGGCAGTGCGCCTGATGTTCGGAGCAAGACTGGGCTTGCTTCCTGCCCTGGTGTGCCGTATACAGGCTGGCCTGAGAGCCATGACTGATGGGTTGCTCGTCGATGAAGCTCGGCGTGAGAGTTTTCCCCGGGTGGAATTACCATACCTGTATTTGATGGAATGGTTAATTCTCCACAATCCCCGGGTGATGTCTCCTGGCTCCGGTAGCAGCTCGGGGGGTATATTCTTGCTGAATTACAAGGACTCTCCCTGGAATGTGAGCACAGTTTTAGACTGTCGGCTGGTGTTGAACCTCAGCCACGGCTGGAAGCTCCTCTGTACTCTCCCTCCTGTACATCGCAATCAATCAGGGACGAGGCTTGAGGATTCAGGTGGAGAGAAGACCGATCTTTCTCCGGAAGCTTTTAATTGGTTGGTCTGCATTAGGCCCTCCCATCTACTGTACAGGAGCGAAGACCATTGCTTCTTCGAGCCCTACCTCCCTAGTCGGTTTGCCAGGCAGTTCAGGTACGATCAGTTGCACGTGGGCAACGCCGTCACCAGCTTCAGGTCCAAGGGCGGACTCATTGATGGAGCTAGAGGGTGGCGATATTTCATCATGGGTTACACGGGGGCAAACTTCATCGTGCCGGTCGTTACAACCTCCACGGAGCTGCGCATCCTTCATTCTTACGCCCAATTCTATGTGGCGATTAACACCTTCCATCGCGATTTTTACATGCGTGGAAGCTTCAGGGTGCCTTCTCCCAAGCCTGGGGGAAGAGTCGAAGTCCCCTCGGTTTCTTCGGACGAGGGTGAGGAGTCTGGTACTCCGGATGAGCCTCTGGTGTCGGTGCCGAGGTGTGAAGTGCCTCCGCCTGCGGGGGCTTTGGTAGTCTCTTCTGGGAAGCGACGGGCTTCTACTCCGAAGGAAGCTTCTCTTCGTAAGAGGAGGAAGGAGACGGTTGCTCGTCCTCTCCGCATTCTTTGTATTGAGGCTCCCGGGAGTGAGCCTGCATCTCCCCATATCAGGGATGATTCTTTGGCTGGAGGTTTCTCGCCTTTTAGAGAGGGACCTTCTACAGTTTCGGCCGGCAGCGCCGGAGAATCCTCGCTAGAGGTTGCTGTCGTGGCTACTGCTCCAGGTAGCGGAGCGAGATTGCCTGTGTGGCCGGGGCAGATGGGAGAATCTTTCCCGAGGTCAGCAGCGGGTAAAACTCCCGTCGTGTCAGCGAGCACGTCTGGCGAGATTCCAGCTGATGAACCTCGACCGCGTCTTGGTGAAGGCTTGACAGAACTCTTGGTGATGTCGGTCGACCCACCTCCTTCTCCCGGTATGACAGTTCGCATTGCATCATTAAGGCGTGGTTTAGCTACATCGGCTGCAGATGCGTCGTATATGCCGTTGGCTCCGGGTAAATATCGTCTTTATGTCTCCCTTTAGAAAGATTACCATCATACTGATATCAACTTTCTTGTCCTTTTCTCAGGGGATGACGTCCATGGAGAGCACAACGTTGAAGTGCCTTCTGGCTCTGCTCTGGCTCCTGGCGATGATGTGGAGGCGCCTGACTTCGAGGAGGAAATGTCCTCGGGGGCTAGCTCGTCCAGAGTAGTTTCGTCGTCTCAAGAGGAGGATGAACCCGTCATCGTGACCTCGCCCCTTGCGAGTATGCCGATGACTTCGATCATTGTCGTCGCACCTTCTTCGGTCGCGCCACGCGTCGAGGCGGTGGCTGTGGCCACCTCGTCTGCAGTTATCCCTGGAGAGGGACTTGTTGATATGGCGGCCACTCCTGACGTTCAGTCGGATCTAGTTGCGTTGACCGAGCAACATACCAGCCTCTTTTATACCGGTTTGAAAACGATGATATCAATGGTGTTGGCGAAGAGTCTAGATTTCGAGCGCCTGAAGAAGACTTCTCAGTTTTTGATCGGGGCCATCAGGGAGCTCGGCGATCCTGGGCTAGCTGACGCCCTGGAGACGGTGGTTAATGGTTTAGAGCAACCCATTAACGAATACTTGCAGCTGACTCGAGGCAGCTTCGATGCTGAGGTCCAGACCAGGTACGACCATATGACTGCGCGGCTCACTACCAAGCTGGAAAGCCTAAACAACTCTATCAAGACACATGAGCTGGAGATGGATAGAAGAAAAGCTGTCGTGGCAGAGGCTCTCGTTCTTGAGACGAAGTGCCGATCCGAGCATGACAGGAATACAGCGAGGGCCTCCAAGCTGAGGGAAAAACTCGCTCGGGCAGAGGAGTAGGCTTCTCAATCGTTGGCGGGTCTAGACGTAGCGACTGGGCGATTGAGCGCGGCGCGACGAGATTTGGACCATGCGCAAGCTGCCCGCGCGGGCTGCCTTCGGGCAAGGGCTGAGCTGTCCTGTATGAATACCCCCGAGGCACGGCTGGAGCGGGCTCGCGCCGATGCCTTGGTTCTTAGGAATGAGAGGATAGCTGCACTGGAGCGGCTGATTCGTAATCTGACTACTCCGCCATCATGATGTATCCTTTCTCTTTCTGCTTCCCCAGATGTAATTCTGCTCTCTTTTAGGAATAAATAAAAGCGACTCTTTTCTGACTTTTATGGACCCATCATTTCGGAATGTAAATGACAGTTTTTTAGGCGAGAGTGATATCTGATGATAAACTCTCGATAAACTTTTAGCGGGATATATCTGTTTAGAGGTCATACGGACATGATAGAATGTAACCCAACTAATTGCGTTCTGGAAGTAGTTTTGTCAGAATTGCGATCCTCGTTATATTCCACTTGAGCAGGAGAGATTAAGCATAGTACCTTTTCAGGAATTTGCCGTTGATAGGAGCCACTAACAGGTCTCCATTAGGCTGGGCTATCTTGTAGGCGCCGTTCGAGAACGTTGTCTCGATCACATAAGGGCCTTCCCACTTGGGCTGGAATTTGCCTTTACTTCTGTGAGTAAGAATCATCGGCCTTCTTACGGCTAGAACTAGCTCGCCGACTTTGAACACTCTTTCCTTCACTTTATGATTGAAGGTTTTGGAAATGCGTGCTTGGTAGAGCGCGATGCGCTGCTGAGCTTGTAGGCGTTTCTCGTCCAATCCTTCTAGCTCTTGGAGCCTTAACAGGTCATTCTTTTCTCGAGTCAGCTCGCTAGTCACGGCTATCCTGAGTGACGGGATCTGGATTTCAATGGGGAGAACTGCTTCGCTCCCGTAGACCAGCGAGAATGGGGTACAACCTGTCGGTGTTCGTACCGTTGTGCGGTATGCCCAGAGACATTCGCCCAGCTTCTCATTCCAATCTCTCTTGTTTGAAGAGACAAATTTCTTCAAGAGTTTGATAATGGTTTTGTTGAAAGCTTCCGCCAAACCATTAGCAGCTGGATAATATACCGTAGAGGCAATATTGTGTATCCGATTTTTATCGCAAAATCGATGAAATGCTTGGCTGATGAACTGAGGCCCATTGTCGTGAATTATCCTCCGGGGTACCCCGAAGCGATAAATGACGTGATGTTTGATGAAGCTGATCACATTAGACGCCTTCACCTCAGCGAGGGGGATCGCCTCTGCCCATTTGGAGAAGTAATCCGTGATGGCCAGTATGAACTGGTGACTGCTGGAAGAAGACGGGTGAATAGGACCAATGATATCCATACCCCATGCTTCGAAAGGCCAGGACGCAACCGTAGGATGTAGATATTCAGACGGTGGATGTATGAAGTCTGTATGAACCTGACAGGCTCTGCATTGTCTTGCATACCGTATTGCATCTGCGATCATAGTAGGCCAGTAATAGCTCATTCTCCTGATGCGATCCTGTAGCTTAGGACCGGGTTGATGCGCTCCGCATACGCCGTCGTGAGCTTCCCAGATAATCTGATGTGCTTCGTCTTCAGATAGACATCTTAATAGCAGTCCGTCGTAGGTCCGACGATATAGGCATTGTGAAGATGCATCTTAGTAGAAGCGTAATGATCGCCTTTTGACGGGTACTGCTTCTTTGGGGTCCTCCGGCAAAATTCCGTATGCGACAAAATCCATGAAGGGACTTCTCCAGTCTCTTCTGGAGGGATCTGCGTTCACAGCGTGGCGAATCCTGCCTTCTTATAGGGATGGCTAAATCTGCAGCTAGACTGGCTAGGGCATCAGCTTATAGATTCTGAGATCGAGGTACATGCTCTAGGAAGAACCCTTTGAATGTCATGGCTATCTCGACCGTCGCTCGGTGATAGGGGATGATGTCTGGATTCCGGACTTCATATATTCCTCTGACTTGATTGACGATAAGCAGAGAATCACCGAATGCTTCCAGGGACTCGACCCCCAGCTCTTTGGCGACTTGGAGCCCGATTAGCAGAGCGTTGTACTCTGCCACATTGTTGGAGCAGGGTTCGCTAAGAGAATATGCTTGGTAGATGACGAGCTGATCAGGAGTGACCAGGACGACTCCTACTCCTGAAACGACGTTTCCCCTAGGACCGGTTCTGGAGGCACCATCGAAGAAGAGTTGCCACGCGTCACTTTCCATCGCGGAATTACATTCTGCAACTTCGTCGGGAATGTCCTCGTATAATTTGGAGGCCTCCGGGATCGGATGAGCAGCTAGGAAGCCAGCCAGCGCTTGGCCCTTGATGGACTTCTGCGGTACGTATACCATGTCATATGGTGTTAATAGCATCGCCCAAGTCGCGAGTTGGGAATTAAGAGCACTAGGCTTGCTCATCAGTACTCGAAGAGGGTTGATCCTGGAGATAATATGAATAGTCTGGCCGGCGACATAGTGCCGCATCTTCTGGATAGCGAAAATCAGAGCCAAGCATTCCTTCTCCACTAAGTTGTACCGGTGTTCGGCCCCGACCATCATCCTGCTGAGGTAGTAGATAGCCTGTTCATGACCCATGTCGTTCTTCTGTACGAGAAGAGCTCCTAGTGAATGATCCATCGCTCGAACGTACAGCAAGAATGGTCTCCCCATGAAGGGAGGCACCAGAACTGGTGGACTGGTGAGGTAGTGCTTGATATCTCCGAACGCTTGCTGACAGGCTTCGTTCCATACGAAGGATACACCTTTCTTCATGAGATGAGAAAAGGGCTGACATCTCCCCGAGAGGTTGGATATGAATCGCCGGATGTAAGCCATACGGCCTTGAAATCCCCGGAGTTCCCTCATATTACGGGGCGGTCGCATTTCCACGATTGCCTGGACTTTGTCGGGGTCCACCTGGATGCCTTTGGCGGTGATGACAAATACCAGGAACTTGCCACTGTATCCTATTTAGAAAATCCTATTATGACCTAAAATAAGGTTTCTTATCCTATTTATATGGGTGAGGGTGGAGGCACAAAGCATAACACAAAGTTGAGATTTAGGGTGCTCGTCCATAAAAAAATATAAGAGAAAATCCGTGCTTTGCTCTTAGGTTTCTTCGCCATCCAAGACAGAAGGAAGAATAGATATAATCGATGAGTCGTCAACTTCGGTTAAGAAAATTGCTACCAGTTGGTGAGTGATTTCATTATAATTTCTGCCATTTTATCTTGAGTGTGGTGAGGGGGTTGAACCTATTAGGGCAAATGGTTCGACAATAATTTTTTGTCAATCTTATAATTTATCTCAATTATATAGATTAAGATTTGTCCAGGTGACATAGTCGCTGCCATATACTTGTCTTTATTTGTTCTTGATGTTCGTTAAATAGGGTTGGTTATCTCAGGTGGGTTGGCAAACGCTTTCGCGCGCGCCCAATAAGTGGTATCAGAGCCAGGTTCTCGAGTGGAAAGGTGCAACCATGTCTACAAAGCAGATAAATACATATATAATCACCTTCACGGGGGAGAACTGGGCAATTTTGAAGCCAAGGATGGTGGATCTACTCTGGTACAAGGACTTGCACGGTTCATTGGAGGACAATAATGCAAAGCAATCGGACAAAGCTGTTAAAGACTGAAAATGACTGGATCGAAAGGCCGTTGGATTCATTCGCTAATGGCAGGATGACTCAGTGTTTCACCACGTGTCCATGGAGAGTTCAACAAAAGCATTGTGGGAGAAGCTGTATTTGCTGTATGAAAGGAAGACGGCTAGCAACAAGGCATTTTTGATTCGCCAACTCGTTAACTCAAAGTACACGGAGGGTGCCCTGGTAGCACAACATCTGAACGAGGTTTATGGTATTATCAATCAGCTGTCTGCAATAAAGATGTTGATTGATGATGAGCTTCAAGTCCTTCTGATTTTGAGTTCTCTGCCAAAAAGTTGGGAGGCATTGGTGGTATCGGTGAGCAACTCCGCGCTTGATGGAGTTGTCACGATGGAGGCAGTCAAAAGGAGCTTGTTGAATGAGGAGGTCTGGCATAAGCAAATAGAATTGTCGTAGGATTGCACTTTGGTGGTTTCCTCTGGGAGGGAGGACCCAAGTCACAAGCGAGGATAGAGAGGAGTTCTCGAGATCGTACAACTATGGACTGCAAGGAAGGCTGCTATCACTATGGTTTAGGGGCCATATCAAGAGGAACTGCATGAAGCTCAAAGCTGAGAAGGCCAAAGGCAAGGACGATCAGAAGGATCTTACGGCATTGAGAGATATCATCATCGCAACAACCGACACAGAGGAACCTTGTGGCATGTGGCATGATGGCGATTGGGTCATGGATATAGGGGCGACGTATCACGCCACTCCACAGAGGAGGATCTTTATGTCATACCACGGCGGCAGGTTTGGACGTGTGAAGATGGGAAACAAGGGGACGACTACAGTTGTAGGCATCGGTGATGTGCACTTGACAATAGAGGTTGGTGAGAAGCTCGTTCTTAAGGACATGCAACATGTATCGAGTTTGTGCTACAACTTGGTTTCGGTGAGGAGGCTGGAGGATGATGGTTGTCGCAGTTTATTAGTGGATAAAGATTAGATGCTTACGAAGGGTTCCTAACAACTGGCTCGTAGAGATTTATTTTGTGGCATATACAAGCTCAAGCCACTGAGTCGTACAGACGGACCACAGATATCAGATGGAGGCTCGAGGGATGTTCGAAAGGAGTTGGTAGATCGTTGGGAACCTACTAAGGAGGATTTTCGAGATACTTTGAGGATTATGGAGGATTCGATTCGTCAAGACAAAGCGACAAATGGTGATGAGCCAAAGATTGAGGGTCAGTCTGTCGGTCCCATGGCAGCTAGTCGATCTACATATGGGGGTTGCTCCATCGATTCAATTTTGGTGACAAATGGTTTGTCAAAGCTTCACGGAGCGACATTGGTTTCAGCAGTTCGAAGCTAAGGAGGAGATCAAGGTTTGCAGCAAACTCAATTAGAGGCAGGTGCATCACCATTCACATAGTTCTGGGGGAGCTGTAGGTCATCGACGACGTGCACAGTGCATAATGTTTTGCTCGAGGATGCATGTGTACGGGGGAGCTTCAGAGTCGGACATAAAGGTGGGCAGCTTCAGGAGTTCGAATCTCGGAAGAACCGAACCGTCCGCTTGGTTCGGCCAGCCAAGGGTGGACAAGCTAGTCGGAATATTAACCCGTTCCGATGGAAGACGAAAGTTGGGACAAGAAGCCAAGACTCACGGTGAGGCTGATCATCGGAGACTTCGGTCTTGGCCATGTCATTGATATCGGCAGGACCCAGTGGTGCAGGAGGTGCTATGCATGGCAGCTAGTGTCGACGTGGCGGTCGAGGAGCTGGAGACAAAGGAAGATGCAAAGTATCTTAGAGGATCGGAGATCAGTGTCATGGGGGAGCAGGTTTTCTATCACGGAAAGACATGCATGGAGTCCAATTGATAAGCCATGGGGTCAACACCCTCTCATCAAACTGGAGGGGAAGATTGTTGGAGTCCAGTCTAGATTTGGTAACATCAAATTTGGGAGCCCAAATATGGTCAAAGATTTATTTAATATGATTTGAAAATTTATATTAATTTGATTAGATTTAAAATTTATATCAAATATTTAATTTGACCATATTTGCATGTCCATAATTGGTGTTGGATTATTTTAGGTGTAATAAGATTATTATTTTAGAGTATCCTATTTAGGAAATCCTACTATGACCTAAACTAAGATTTCTCATCCTATTTATATGGGTGAGGGTGGAGGCATAAGTTATAGCACAAAGTTGAGATTCAGGGTGCTCGTCCACAAAATCTAAGAGAAAGTTCGTGCTTTGCTCTTAGGGTTCTTTGCCATCCAAGACAGAAGGAAGAAGAGATCTAACCGATGAGTCGTCAACTTTGGTTAGAAAATTGCTACAAGTTGGTGAGTGATTTTATTGTAATCTCTGTCGTTTCTTCTTGAGTGTGATGAGGGGGTTGAACCTATTAGGGCAAATGGTTAAACATTGGTTTTTTGTCAGTCTTGTAATTTCATCTGAGTTACATAGATTATGATTTCTCCAAATGACATAGTCACAACCATATACTTGTCTTTATCTGTACTTGATGTATGTTAGACGGGGTTGGTTATCTCAAGTGGGTTGGTAAACGCTTCCGCACGCGTCCAACAACATATTCTCATTTTGTATTGTACATTTCCCAAGCTATCGCTCGAAATACCATACTAAATATTCCAAACATTTTTTCATGATTCTATTTCTATTTAATAATAATAATACTACAATCCAGATTTCTATATGACAGGCAAACAATATTATGGTTACTCTCTTTTATCTTGATTCCTTTATTACGGTATCGTTGATCGAAGGACACAATAAGGAAATGAATGGATTCTTTTGTTAAGATGTGGAAATAAAGGAAAGAAGAATTAAAACCACTAATTGTTGGAGAATTGTCGAGAGAAAGTGAATTCCTACACTTTGATCAAGTCTCGCCTATGCGTTCACCAATATTTGCATCAATTTAGGTTCTCAAAACTCTTTTTCTCTCTTTCTTTCAGAATTCAATATGAATGCGAAAATCCATGAATGCAGCCAGCACAAATTATACATCAAAAATATTAACGAAAGCATATTCACAAAACCAACAACGATAGTATCAGCAAAAACGAACAATAAAAATATTTGAGGAAGAGACTCTTATATAGAGTTCATTCTCCAAGACGTGATTCATTACATTTTGGAGTCAATTCTAAATAACCAATCCATAGATAAGAAATCTCTCAATTCACTTTGTCCCAATCAATCGATACCGATATGATTTTTCACATATTGTCTCATACTAGGAACATGACACTACAATGATAGATATCGCCAACGACTTCAATCAGTCCTACTCACACGATCATCTCAACTATGTCCATGGTCACACATTAAAGGTCATATGTTGATCTAATTTATGTGTTCTTAGGGTGTCTACGACTAGACCCGCAAGAGATGACTTGTATCTCTATACAAACACACAAGTGAGTTCCTTGCAAATTTTAGTCTCTTCTAGCACAAGGCGATATATCCAAATCATAGTTGGATATATTATGCAAGTGATATCTGTGGTTTGGTAGTCGGGTTTGGGCTCATAACTGGTGACAACAGATATCACGACAGCATGAACTCATAACTGGGGCTCATACACTACCCATGATTCCTATCAAGCATCGAGCATAATATTATCGAAGCCCAAACCAAACCTCGGCGCGGCCAGCACACTAATTCCCGCCAAAACTTGTCGGCCTATTATATGTTCGCCCAACCTCTCTCTCTCCAAAGAACAGGAAATCTCCCTAAAAAGTAGGAGAAGAAAGAAGTAATGGCTTCGTCTGCTTCCAAAGCCCTAGTTGAAATCCTCAACCCCGCGAAGAGAATCAAAACCCTCTCCTCTCCCGAAACCCTAACCCTCAAATCCTCCCTCTCCAATGGCGGGGGATCGCCCTCCAGTCTAACTCCGGAACAACGATCAAGAATCGAGATCAACAAGTCTCTCGCGAAGTCGAAACGGAACCTCAAGCTCTGTGCCGAAAGAGTCGATAAATCCAAAGGTACGCACAACCCCCCCCCCCCAATTGTAGGGTTTCTGGACACGACTCGGACACCCACTGATTACTTGGTCGATGGTTTCAGCGGAAGGGAATGATTACTTGAAGCTGGAGGAGCTGTTGGTGGAGGAGACGTGGCTGGAGGCGCTCCCCGGCGAGCTCCAGAAACCCTATGCCAAGAACCTCTGTAGGTTCGTGGAGAGGGAGGTGAGGGGAAGCGTTCCTATCTATCCTCCTCCGTCCCTTGTGTTCAATGCGCTCAACTCGACACCGTTAAATCAGCTGAAGGTCGTGATAATTGGTCAGGTATACAGACCTTTCCCTTGTAAAGACTGCCCGCTTTTAGTTGTGAAGTTAATGATTTGGGGAAGTTGATGTCTTCTACATGATAGTCTGTGCTGCACGAAGACAAACATGATAACTATTTGGTGTGTATATGTGTCATATATGATATGTGCCCGACCCATGACAACAAGAATATGGCACCGGTGTTTGGAGTGTTCGACACTATGCAAAAGTTATTTATAGTGCAGGTTTCAGCTTTTTGGTATTTAACAACAGTTTTAGGGTGGTTGTGTTTGATATGTTCATCTTGTCTTGTTACGTAGTTCTACTTTTCTTTGTCAACCTATGTTGCACGGATGCAAATTTGATACGGTACGATAAGGTATGAACTTGGGGAGATAGACCTAGCACTGATTTTGGCATGTTCCAAATCCAAAAATGCATTTTGGACTGTCCGTTTCATGTCAGGTATATCTTTATAGCTGAATCGTAGATGGTTCCAACAAACATGTTCTTAAAGCTGAGTTTGGGTGCTAAAAAAGTAGGAAGAAGAGAACTGAAATGAATAGCAGTAGAAAGAAAGTTAACATAACCTTTTGGTACTTGGGAAAATATAAAATAAATTGGTCTTTGGTAATCATAAGAAAAAAAACGAAAGTAGATTGGTTGGAGCATGGCATTGAAGATTCAAGACTTAAAGCACTCAAAGATGTTTTTAAGGCCTAATGCAGGTCTTAGAAGTATTGGATAGGATTTGTGGAGAAGTTGGGGTAACCAAGTTTCAGTCCCTCGTGCTGTGTTGCACAATATGGACATGGTACGGTTAAAGGACACAATATGGATATGGGATACATACATTTCCAGACATATGCAATATATTTACCTATATTGCACGAAAACATACACAAATACAAGTACGAACACGGCAAGGATATGGACAATATTTCCCGTGTCTGTGAAAACATAGCCCTCAAATCTTTTTGCTGTCCATAATTACCTTCTCTTAACTTGTTTTTTATAGTTCAACACCCCCCCCCCCCCCCCCCCCACCCCCCAAGCATGAATAGTAGATTATTTAGAAAAAGTTGGATTATGACTTGTGAATGCCTCTGACCAACTTCTATTTACTCGATTGCAATTGCTGATTTGCATTCCAAACCTCCAACCCCTTGGTATCAAGGGGATAAAGAATGACTTACTTCTCTTGTGTCTTATTACCTAACTTACACTATGTGTTGTACTTACACATCAATACAACAACAACAAAGTTTTTATCTCAAATTTCTGGGTTTGGCTACTTGAATCCTCTTCTTCCATTTAGCTCTGTTAATGCTAACAATGTTCATATCCTTTTTTAACACTTCAAACCATGTTAGGCTATGCCTACCTCTAGTTATAGCAGTTCCATTAACAACTATATTATCGTTTCTCCTTATGGGAGCATCTATTGGTTGTGTTGCATGTCTAAGCCACCTAAGTCATTTTATTCATTTTTCTCTTTAATTGATGCCACCTCTAATTTTTCACGTATATATTCATTTTTATCCTATCTTTTAATATATTGCCACACATCCATCTTAGCATTCTTATTTTAACTACACTAATTGTAGTGCCCCGTTCCTCCTTTACGGGGAGCGCGGCTAAGGAAAACTTCGGTATCGGTTGATCGGGACAGATTGAATCAAGTTCTTTTTCTCGTTATGGATTGGTTTTTCGGAATCAAGTCTCATATTCAATGGATCGTGCTTCGAGGAAGGACTCAGTGGTAGAGTCGTGAGGGGCCCTTCCGCTGGGTTGGTTTTCGTTGTTCGTTTTCGATGCCGCTTTGCTGCTTTCACGTTGGTTTTCGAATTTGCGTTTTCTTGAACGATTTCGATGGATTTTATTGCTTTCCTTCTTTGAACTTCGCATTCGTATCGATTTTGGGAGTAAGAGAAAAAGAAGTATTGATCGTCTGTTCGTGGCAATGCAGGTGGTCGAGTAGGCCACACGCGAGCGGTGACTTGAACATCTTCTTTCCTCTCTCCAAATCCTCCAACTAGTGAGTGGCTTTACCTTCGATTAGTTGATTCTTCTTTCCAAGTCTTCACTTTAAAAATCTGAATCTATCATCGCGTATCGATCAATGATACCGTAATAATAAAATGAGTCAAGATAAAAAGAAGTAATGCTTGAAACACTTGATACTTGTCACACAAAAATCTATCGAACGATCATATCGTTGCGTGCTTGTCTGCTATGCATGTACCTATTTTATGTTTCAGTTGTAGCTAGAATTTATTCATCTATAACTGTGCAATGAGTAGTATATATTTTTCAATGTGATCACTTGAGCAGATAGACTATACTATTAGAGTATGCCGAAAAATTTATTCCCTTATGTTGTCTTGCATGCTTCGTTTGATAACTTAGTTTTTAGACGATGCGTGATCAAGGACGACTTGCGCACAAGAGTATGGTTCTACGAACGATCGCTGGGGCACTATGACCGCTTTGGCCTAGGTGGGATATTTGCTAGCTGAAGTCCTAACATAGGACGAGTCGGGACGTCCGACAAGGGCTAGCTACCCGAACCGGAAAGATAGTCGACCCATCCCTCGTCCGACCAGTGACCCACTATGTATATTTAAACTGTGCAAGCTAACTATATCTTCGCAGCAGGGAAGAACATGGTAAGTTTTGTGCAGGTGGATAAGATGACCGCAGGTAAAAGTCACCGAACGGTGGCATATTTCGTTATGTCATTTCAATTTTATTATATACTTATAACTTGGACTAAGACAAGATAGAAAGATCACCTAATAATAACGTTGGATGCTTCACATGAATACCGTGTCGATTTTGGTGAGTTGGGTTAGCTCGCCCTCACCAGTACATTTCAATGTACTGACCCACATTGCAATAGGTTTTCCGAGCCAAGACGATGCTGCGAGAAGCTGAAGCTTTTTTCCTAACCAATTCATCAATCGGCGCATTCTGCTCGTGTCTCTTAAAGCTTGTACAAATCTTCGGAGCTTGTGCACAAATCTTTTGAAGCTTAGAGACGATGGTGCAAACTCGCACGCAAGGTTTTTTGCCTTTTGGTTTTAGTAAGGGGATGTAATGTATGGAACGATTATCTCATTTTGCGTCCATTTTCTAAGTCCGTGTGTCATTCCATCTACTTCTAATCAAGAGTCTATACATGATGTCCATTATCAATAAAGAGAACTTTTCTTCGTTCAATATGTGCTATTCAACTTCAGCGTACTCTGTTGTTGTGTTTCAAAGTATATTATTATGCCTAGACCTTGTGCACGCGCGCCTTACTCTCGCAACGACATCACGTCCAGAAGACGATTTTCGATTCTGTGGAATCAGGATGTGACACACACTTTGAGGACATGTTTCTTAATTCTCTAACACTCAAATTCATAATATAACAGTCATATAGAAGGCTCTATTTCAACCATCATGTTTTTATTCTATATATAATATCATTTTCAATCTCCATCATGATGAATAATTGATCATAAATATTGGAAGCTATCACTCTTAGATATCTCTTGTCCATCTATATGGACTCTCCTGCATTTATCATTAACTTTGGGTTGAAATACATTTAATATACTCTTTTTTCATTCTACTAATAAAAGACCCCTTAGATTCTGTAGTCTCCTTCCACACTTATATTTTAGCATCTAACATTTATCTACTCTTATCAACCAACACAATATTATCAACAAACATGATACACCACATAATACAATATTATTAACAAACATTATACACCACGAAGGATATGCCAAATAATTTCATCCATAACTATCACATAAAGGTAAGGACGCAAAGCCGATCCTTAATGTATTCCAATGATAATAGGGAATAAATTACTATCTCCTCCAATAATTTGCACGGTTGCGTAACTTTATGATATACATCCTTAATTGTCTTAATATAACTATTAGAATATTTTTTCTTTAAAGTCCACCATATTATCTTTCTAGCGAAGGCGGCTCAGCGGTCGACTGAGGAGACTCAGGAGGATGGATGATTAGGAACCTCTCTCAGTGTCATTTTCTTCTTTGCCGGTTCAATATGAAATAGAGCGATTTCCTTGGAACTCGATCATAAGCTTTCTCTAAGTCAATAGAAACCATATATAAGTCTCTCTTTTTTCTTTCGAAATATTTCCCTTAAGTAAATATCTTCAGTAGATCTTCCCCTCATAAAACCAAATTGATTTTTTTGGAAATCTAGTCTCTTTTCTTAATCTTTGTTCAATCACTATTTTCTATATTTTTATGGTATGATTCATAAGCTTAATTCTTCGATAGTTCTTAAAAGTAATTAAAATTTTCTCTCTTAAAAAGAACTATTTTCTATTATAGGACCATTTAAGTTATTTCGGATATATTTTTCACCTCTAAGTATTCCTTGAATCAAACTATTCATATGTTCACAAATTTTTTATCGTATTTTCATGTAATCCTACTTGGGGTGCATATGCATTAATAACAATAATAACATCCCCCCTAATACTAGTTTAATTAATATTATCCTCCTATTCCTTTTTATCTACAATGTTGTTCGTCAATTATTTATCCACAAGTATTCCTACCATATTTATCTCTTTTCACCTGTATATCAAATTCAAAACTACTAGTATCAATTTCTTTTAATTTCTCACCTATCCACTTTCTTTCTTGTAGACAAACTATATTAATCTTTCTCCTAATCATTGGATCTAGTAACTCTATTTCCTTTTGACACGTCCCGATTCCATAGAATTGATAGTCGTCCTCCGAGCGTGATGCCGTGCGTGCCTAGGTTGCGCAACGCACAAGGCTAAGATATTTGATATAACGAGCACATATTCAGAGTACGCAGATAATTGAACACAATATTGAAACTAGGAAAAGTTCTCTTTATTGATATTAAACATCATTTACAAACTCTTGAACAAGTACAAAAGGTTACCACACATACTTACAAAAGGGGGACGCAAAATGAGATAGTCGTCCGATACATTACATCCCTTTACTAAAACATCAAAGCTAAAGACACCTTCGGGCGAAGCTATCGCCTTGCCACGGAGCTGCATAGGATATGTGCACTACTCCTGGAACTTCAAACACGCTTCAAAGGGCACGAACAGGTCGCGCCGTAGGTGGACTGGATTGGGAAGTCGCCTTAACTACTTGGAGGGTTGCCTTGGTGCGGAGAACCTGTTGCAACGAGGGTCAGTATATCGAAATACACTGGTGAATGCAAGCTAACCCAACTATACAAATCAACACGTTATTTATGTGAAGCATGCAAGTTATTATGTGGTCTTTCTATCTTGCATTAGTTCAAGTCACAAGTAAGCAATGGATATGGAAAATTGACTGAAATAAATATGCCACCGTTCGGTGACTTTTACCTGCCCGTCGCACAACACTTACCATGACCTTCCCTGCCACGAAGACATAGCTTGCACAGTTTAAATATACATGGGGTCGCTGGCATTATGCCACAGAGGACGAGTTATAGTCTTGGACGAGAATAGTGTGCACTGCTAGGAACTCGAGGCATCGCATGTCATTCTGCCCGCTCGAGAGACTATCATGATGTTCCGTCCGGATCGGTGCCAGTGCCTCAGCGGACTTCCGCAGGAACTAGGAAACCTTGTGCACAAGTTGTCCGTGACCAAGCGAAGTCTAAACTAAGTTATCAAAAGATGCAGTTCAAGGCAACACAAGCACGAGACAAGTAACATGGCATGATCTGTTTTGCATAGTCTCCCTGATCAGTTTATTCCATAGTTAAGTGTGTTCTATACATTGCACAATAATAGAAGAATATGTTCTAACTAGAATTGAAGTACGATGAAAGAACATTCTAAGCAAACTAGCATGCAACAAGGTAACCGTTCACAAGTTGATTGACAAGCATAAAGTAATCCAAGTCTATTCCATTTTAGCTTGACATCTTTTAGTTATTATGGTATCGTTTGATCGGAACAATCAAGAGCAAGATTTATTTGGTGTGAAGACTTGGAAGAAGGATCAACTAATCGAAGTATAGCCACTCACAAGTTGGTGGAGAGAGAGGAAAGGAAAGAGGTGCTTCAAGACTCCGCTCACGCGACGCCTACTCCATGATCACCTGCATTGCCACAAACAGACGATTAATACATTTTCTCCTCTTTCCAAGCTCGAAATGAAAGTGCAGCTCAACGAACGAAAGCAATGAAATCCATTAAAACCGTTCAAGAAAACGCAAATCCGAAAACCAACTCGAAAGCACGAAAGCAACAATGCGACAGTGAAAACTAGGCAAGAAAAATTGCAGCGGAGAGGTCCCTCTTGATTCTGCCGCTTAGTCCGTTCTAGGGACACATTCCACTGAATATGGGAATCGATTCTGACGAAGCCAATCCATAACGAGGAAAAGATCTTGATTCAATCTATCCCGATCGAACGATACTGAAAGTATTTCTTAGCCGCACTCCCCGAATAGGGGGAACATGGCACCACATCCTAACAAACTAATAGGAAGTTTCGTCCTCATAACTTAGGAATAGAGCCTACTACTATGGAACAATGAATGAAACTTTTCCTTCATCTCAGACTCGAGCTCCCACCTCGACTCTTCGACCGAATGATTTCTCCAAAGCACGTGAACAAGAGGAACTGAATGGCTACGAAGTAGCTACTCCTTTCGATTCAAGATCTGTACTGGCTGCTCGACATATGACAAGTCCGCCTTCAAGTCTAGTTAGCCAAAATCCACCACATGACTCGGATCATACACATACTTCATAAGTTGCGAAACATGGAAGATATCGTACACCTTTGATAATGATGGTGGCAGGGCAATTTGATATGCGACTGGGGCGACTCGCTTGAGTATTTTGAACGGGCCGACGAATCTCGGATTTAGCTTTCTTTTTGCTCCAAATCTGGTGACTCCTCGCATGTGCGAGACTTTGAGAAATATATGATCGCCTTCTAAGAACTCAAGAGGTCGACGATGTGCGTCTGAGTAACACTTTTGATAACTTTGTGCTACCTTTAGCCACTCGCTGATCAAACGGATCTTTTAGACGGTTTGATCGATGAGTTTCGGGCCAAGAATTTGTTGTTCGCTAACTTCATCCCAACAGATAGGGGATCTACACTTCCGCCCATACAATGCCTCATACGGCGCCATCTGAATGCTGGATTGATAGCTATTATTGTATGCAAATTCGGCTAACATTGGATGCATGTCCCAAGTTGACTTTAAGTCCAAGGCGCAGAACCGTAACATATCTTCGAGAATCTGGTTTATCCGCTCTGTCTGGCCGTCTGTCTGAGGATGGTAGGCGGAGCTGAACTTCAACTTTGTCTCCATTGCTGACTGAAGACTCTCCCAGAAGCGTGATAAGAATCGTCAATCTCAGTCGGAGACAATGGATACGGGCATACAGTGGAATCGAACGATCTCATCGAGGTAGACCTGCGCTAGACGGTCGACATTCCAAGCAACTTTGATAGGAAAGTGAGCTGACTGGTGAGTCGATCGACAATGATCCAGACGGCATTGTTCCCCGTTGCGTCTTTGGAAAACCAACAATACAATCCATGGTTATGTGTTCCCATTTTCACTCAGGTATAACAAGGTTCTGCATCTCCCCGCCCGGCTTCTGGTGTTCGGCCTTTACTCGCTGACAGGCCATGCATTGCGACACAAAGAACGCCACGTCCCTCTTCATACCGTGCCACCAAAATGTCGTGCGGAGGTCTCGATACATCTTCGTGCTTCCTGGGTGTGAAGTGTAACTCGCATAGTGAGCTTCAGTGAGTATCTCTTTTCTGAGGTTTGCATTGTTAGGAACACACAATCTCCCCTTCACCTGCATCATTCCGTCCTAGCTCAACACAAAGTCGGTCGTCTTTCCTGTTGAGATAAGCTTGCGTATCTTTTCTAGGAATATGTCGTTCTTCTGAGCGGACTTGACTTTCTTCAATAGGTCCGGTTCGAGGCGTAACTAAGCCGAATGCGCCCCTTTGTACCTGATTCGGAGTGTAACGTCCAAACTTTCCAGATCCCTTTTCAGCCAGTCGTCGATAGTTAAGCTTCCTGCAAACACTCGACTCAGTGCATCAGCTACAACGTTGGCCTTGTCCGGTGTATATCTGATCAACAAGTCAAAGTCGCTAAGGAGTTTGAGCCAACGTCGTTGTCGCAGATTCAGATCCTTTTGAGTACGAGGTACTTGAGGCTTTTGTGATCCGTAAAAATTTCACACGGTACGCCATAGAGGTAATGTTGCTATAATAACTTCAACGTGAACACTATTGTTGCCAGTTCCAGATCATGCGTCGAATAATTCTTTTCGTGAGGTTTTAACTGCCTCGATGCATAGGCTATCACCTTGCCCCTTTGTATAAGGACACATCCCAAGCCCTTTCCTGAAGCATTGCTATAAATCTGAAAATCATTTGGCCCGTCCGTGAGTGTAAGAATCGGTGCTGAGACGAGGCGTCGCTTTAACTCTACGAATGAAGCTTCACAGTCGTCTGACCACGCGAACGTACCCCTTTTCGAGTGACATGAGTCAGAGGCGAAGCGGTTCTTGAAAAATCCTTGACGAATCTCCATTAGTAGCCCGCTAGACCAAGAAAGCTTCGAATGTCGCTGGTTGACTCAGGTCTCTTCCACTCCATGATGGCTTCGACTTTCTTGGGATCGACTGAGACGCCCTCCGAAGAAATGACGTATCCGAGGAAAGAAATGTTGTCCAACCAGAATTCACACTTACTCAGTTTCACGTACAACTGATTGTCTCGAAGACTTTGAAGCACCATCCGCAGGTGTCCTGTGCGTTCTTCTCTACTCTTCAAGTACACTAAGATATCGTCTATGAATACCACCACGAATTTATCAAGGAATGATCGGAATACACGGTTCATCAAATCCATGAATACGGCAGGAGCATTCATCAGTCCAAACGACATGACAGTAAACTCATAGTGGCCATAACAGGTGCGAAACGCTGACTTCGGCATGTCCTCTGGCTTGATCTTCAATTGGTGGTAGCCAGAGCGAAGGTCTATTTTCGAAAACACCGACGCCCCTTGCAGTTGATCAAAAAGGTCGTCGATCCTTGGCAGGGGATACTTGTTCCGGATGGTGACCTTATTTAGTTCTCGGTAGTGTATGCATAGCTGTAACGTTCCATCTTTCTTCTTCACAAACAGCACAAGCGCGCCCCAATGAGACACGCTCGGACGGATGTACCCACGGTCAAGCAGCTTCTGAAGTTGACACTTTAACTCCTTTAGTTCCGCAGGGGCCATTCGGTACGGAGTCTTGGAAATCGGTCGGGTATTTGGGAAGGTATCGATGGTGAACTCGATCTCTCGGTCGGATGGCATGTCAGGTAGTTCGTTCGGGAACACATCAGAGAATTTTGCCACAACGGAAGAATATTCGACGTTTGCACAATTCCGCCGCGTGTCTCGAACCGAAGTTAAGTATCCCTCGCATCAAGAGTGTAGCATCCGCTGAGATGACATCGCGAAAATCACCATGCAGGTCTTCGACGCTTCTGTCGCTGAACCACTTATGTAGCAGAATTCAGCCTCTCCTGGTAGACGGAAGACGATCCATTTTTTCGCACATTCAATAGTAGTCGAGCAAGCGTCGAGCCAATCCATCCCCAAGATGATGTCGTAATTTCGAACATCTAGGACTAAGACATCGAGTGACAATTTTCTTCCTTCGGCACAGACATGGCCGCCCTGACATACTGAACGAATATGTATTTTTGTGCCCGATGGGGTGCTAACACTAAGGTCTAGACACAACGGTGTTATTTCTAGCTTGTTCTCCACGACAACATTCTCGGATATAAAACTATGCGTAGCACCATAATCAAATAGCACGCGAGCAGGTATGTTATTGAAAAGTAATATACCTGACACAACGGTGTCCGAAGCGAGGGCTTCTTCCCGTGTTAAAGTGAACACCCGGTCTTGAGCTTGATGACGATCTTGTTGCGGTGCGGCTCGATTTGCTTGAGTCGCTGCAACATGATTTTGTTGTTGAGTATGACGATAAAAGGAATGCGGACAGTTACCCATCAGATGGTTTGAATCACCACAAATGAGATATAACCCATTCTTTCGGCAACAGTTGTCAACTGTGTGCCCTTGCTTCTTACAGTAGGAACAGGTTTGCCCTGAATTCCCTCTCGGTTGACCACCGTTATTTGGACGCTTTGGAGCGGTGTTTCCTCCTGCGTTGCTAGGGCGCTTGTGATTTGAAGTATGCATAGTGCCGACGACAACTGAAGGATACTGCAGTTCGAGGGAAAGGGCATGGTTGAGAACTTTCCGCATCGTCTGATATTGGGGAACGACCACGTGCGCATGGATGGCAGGTCGCAAGTCGCCTTGCACGACTCGCTGCATCAGGTAGGTAGGAGCTTGCAAACTTGGCAAGCCGATTGAATTCGATGGAGTACTGCTTCACGGTCATATTGCCTGGTCGAAGTTGCATGAACTCGTTCTCCTTTTGCCGATGAACGGGAGGGGGTATGAACTCCTCTTCAAACGCGCTACAGAAGGTAGCCCACACAATCGTCTCGTCATCAATGTCTGCTGAGAGAGATCTACGATATACGTCCTACTAATCGTGCACGTTCAAACGGAGCTGCAGTTGGGCACACGCAACTCGCTTCTCCTCAGGTACCTCAAGAAGTTTAAAGTGATCTTCAAGCTCTACCAGCCAATCTAGAGCCACGACCGGATCTTTAGTCCCCCGGAAAGACGTGTTGCAGACTTTCTTGAAGTCAGCAAAGTCGAAGGTAGTCACATCCTTCTTCTTTGGAGTTTGAGGCGTTTCGACTTCAGGCGTGGGTCTCTCCGCCGGTGCCGCTGCTGTCGTTGCGGAATGGTTGGAGGCTAAGGTCTGAACGATCTGCTGCAGGGCATCTACCTGCTTCTGTTGGACTGCAAATCGGACTTCAAGTTTGCTTTCGAACTTGCTCTGACGATCATCCGCCCGCTTTTTGGCTCGCTCATGACGAGCTTCATCCTTCTGTTGGCCCGCCTCAAGCATCCGCATCATTCGCTCAATCGGATTGACATGGGACATAGCTCGCTGGCTTCCGGAACTTTCCGAGATGCCGAAACTACTTTCCTGTGCTTGTACTTCTCCCTGTGCTAGCGCTGATGGTTGCGCTTGAGTCATTCCTTCAAAAGAAAGTAACTTGCATCAGTCTCATAACGTTTTATAGACTCACTGTATGGAACGCATCTTATTTTGGCCGAACGAGTTCAAGAGTTCGCATAGGGAACTGATCGTTAAAGGAACTTTTCTGACACGAGGGTCAAGGAACTAGAAGCCGTGCTCTGATATCAATATGTCATGTCTTGATTCCGTATAATCGATAGTCGTCTCCCGGACGTGATGCCGTGCGTGTCTAGGTTGTGCAACGCACAAGGCTAAGGTATTTTATATAACGAGTACGTATTCAGAGTACGCAGATAATTGAACACAATATTGAAACCATGAAAAGTTCTCTTTATTGATATTGAACATCATTTACAAACTCTTGAACAAGTACAAAAGATTGTCGCACGGGCTTACAAAAGAGGACGCAAAACGAGATAGTCGTCCGATATATTACATTACTTTACTAAAACATCAAAGCTAAAGTCACCTTCGGGCGAAGCTATAGCCTTGCCACGAAGCTGCATAGGATATGTGCACGAGCTCCTGGAACTTCAAAAACGCTTCAAAGGGCACGAACATGTCGCGTCGTAGGTGGACTGGATTGGGAAGTCGTCTTAACTCCTTGCAGGGTCGCCTTGGCACGGAGAACCTATTGCAACGAGGGTCAGTACATCGAAATGCACTGGTGAAGGCAAGCTAACCCAACTATACCAATCAATACGTTATTTATGTGAAGCATGCAAGTTATTATGTGGTCTTTTTATCTTGCCTTAGTTCAAGTTACAAGCAAGCAATAGATATGAAAAATTGACTGAAATAAACATGCCACCGTTCGATGACTTTTACCTGCCCGTCTGAACCACCTGCACAACACTTACCATGACCTTCCCTATTACGAAGACATAGTTAGCTTGTATATTTATACATGGGGGTCACTGGCATTATGCCATAGAGGATGAGTTATAGTCTTGGGCGAGAATGGTGTGCACTGCTAAGAACTCGAGGCATCGCATGCCATTCCGCCCGCTAGAGAGACTATCATGATGTTCCGTCCGGATCGGATCAGTGCCAATGCCACAACGACCGTCCGCAGGAACTAGGAAACCTTGTGCACAAGTTGTCTGTGACCAAGCGAAGTCTAAACTAAGTTATCAAACGATGCAGTTTAAGGCAACACAAGCACAAGACAAGTAACATGGCAAGACAAGTAACATGGCATGATCTGTTTTGCATACTCTCCCTGATCAGTTTATTCTATAGTCAAGTGTGTTCTATACATAGCACAATAATAGAAGAATATGTTCTAACTAGGATTGAAGTACGATGAAAGAACATTCTAAGCAAACTAGCATGCAACAAGGTAACCGTTCACAAGTTGATTGACAAGCATAAAGTAATCCAAGTCTATTCCATTTTATCTTGACATCTTTTAGTTATTATGGTATCGTTTGATCGGAATAATCAAGAGCAAAATTTATTTGGTGTGAAGACTTGGAAGAATGATCAACTAATCGAAGTATAGCCACTCACAAGTTGGTAGAGAGTGGAAAGGAAAGAGGTGCTTCAAGGCTCCGTCCGCGCGACGCCTACTGCACGATCACCTGCATTGCCACAAACAAACGATCAATACCTCTTCTTCTCTTTCCAAGCTCGAAATGAAAGTGCAGCTCAACGAACGAAAGCAATGAAATCCATCGAAACCGTTCAAGAAAACGCAAATCCGAAAACCAATTCGAAAGCACGAAGGCAACAATACAATAGCGAAAACTAGGCAATAAAATTTGCAGCGGAGAGGTCCCTCTCTACTATGCCGCTTAGTCCGTCATTGGGACACGGTCCACTGAATATGGGAATCGATTCCGAAGAAGCCAATCCATAACGAGAAAAATAGCTTGATTCAATCTATCCCGATCGAACGATACCGAAAGTATTTCTTAGCCGCGCTCCCCGAATAGGGGGCAACGAGGTACCACACCTTTCTCTTTAATGATCATATGTTCCAAGTAGCTAATCTAATCTTCCTCTCATCTCTCATGCGTGAACTTCTTACTTTATTGCTTTCTATATCCTATAGTCCTTTGTCAATTTGTCACCACATTGGAATATTGATGTGGCATGTCGCTTCTAGGGAGCGCCCTAGCGCACCCTTGCTCAATTGACATTGCACCGGGGTAGTATCGGTGCAATGCGTCACTTACAGGTGGTGACCTAGCAATCCATCCTTGCTCGTTTTTTCTTTGCAACAGGGTGGGAACGATGAAACACATCTCTACTACTGAGGTACGTCCCAACGTGTATTCTGTGTTGATTTATTTTATAGAGATCCGACAATGTTTTACGTTGTGTTGGCTACGTAATGCAACCTTCGTCCTTTATCTAGGCTTGGAACTGACAATGTAAATATAGAACATTAAGCACCACACATGTAGAGTTTTTATATACTTACACATCAATCTATGGGGAAAAGAAGTGACATCAACCCGAGGGCTAGAAGTTATAACTTGTTGTAGCAAGTTACATAGAAAGTACGACGCTCATTTTTATTAGAATTAATACAAAATCTAATGACCCGGAAAACACGCCATTCATCATGGCCTTAATTTTCCACATTCATTTTTATTACCACATTTTGACATATTAAAATAATGCGAGGATTAGGTTTCTGTATGTGACCTATGAATTTCATAGAATCTTCAAGTAATTTGGTAAGATTTTGATGTCCCTAAGAACTATGTTGCAGGATCCTTATCATGGACCTGGCCAAGCAATGGGCCTCTCCTTTTCAGTTCCAGAGGGTGTCAAGGTTCCGTCTAGCCTTGTCAATATATTCAAGGAACTTCAGAAAGACGTTGGATGCTCTATCCCAAAACATGGGAATTTAGAGAGATGGGCAGTACAAGTAAGATAAATCATTGTTGCAACGAAATAATTACTTATGCGGAATTCTAGTGCTTTTGGAGTACCATATCATATGACTGGTGGTCATTTACTCTATATAACTTCTTAGTTTATGCAATTCGCTTCAGTTTTTCTCCTATCATATTGTTTAATTACATTCATGTAGGCAGGCCCCTTTTGTTGCTCATTGCATTGTTCTGGTTCCTATATTTGTATTATTTCTTTCATTTACTTCAAAATACTATTTGTATACTCAATACTTGCATTTAAACCTGCAATGCCAAGCCTTTAAGTGCACTTGCTATCCATTTTTGTAATATTATAGTTGTCTTGTTCGAGAGTGTTAAATATACTTAATACTTGCATGTAAAACTACACACTGATACATAAATAGTAAATACACTATTTTTATCCATCTTATTGGTAAATATTGATGTGATGAAATCAATGAATTTATCGCTAAACTCTTTACTAAAGAAAGTCACGAATCGCTGCCCTAGAGACAAAACTACACCTATACCAATGCCACATGGGTCGTCATTGACTTCGAAACATTTGTCATATTTGTGTAAAGCCAAGGCCGATGTCATACAAACTGTATCCTTGATTAATGCATAGTAGCATACCTATTCAGGAAAGAACAATAATGCCACATTCGTCACATCCGCTGTCCTCTTACAAGATATGAAAATGACCATCTTTGAGAAGCGGTCCACCCTCACGAACACCGATTGAAGCCCCGATGAGTCCTTAGCAGCCCTACAGCAAAATATATGGACATGTCTTACTAAATATGTTTTGGGACCGGTAGTGGGGTGTAAGGACCCGTATGTCGTGCTCTCCCTTTATCTTATAGAGAACTCGACCACATGTTCTTCTGTAGCAAGTCTTCCATCTTCTATCGAAGAATCTCAGCCCCCCGATATTATTATTTGTAATATGGTAATATCGTCAAATCCGTTCTGGGAACAAGAACGATGTTGTGTTGGATATCGCAAATGGTTGGTAGTCCTTCAGGAAACTTATCCGGAAGAACGTCATGAAACTCATCGTGTACGGATCGTACCTCTGCTAGATTCTCTCGTTCCTTCCTTAACTCTTCGACCTATATGCTTTCCTTTGCAACCAAGTCATGCACCCCACGGGCCTTTGTTGAAATTCGATTCCGCTTCCGCTTTCTTCATGGAGACACCAATGATAGAAAAGTCATCCCCTCCTCTTGGAAAGATTTAGTTCAGATACTTTTCTTCAAAGACGTAAGTCTTTAGCTCACCCCGTCCTTCACTAGCCGTTACATGTTTTGGCGCTCGTCATGCTTCGTGCCAAATTGAAATGCCACGACATGCCTAGCAGCATATGGAAGACGTCGAGCCCGTCTATTACATCGCAGTAGAACTCGTCCCTATCTGAGACGATGATTAAAAAACACCCGACGCTTGGTACATCCTGAACCAACCTAATGGAGTACGGTTCCAGGTACTTCTCTAGCGTCAACCCCGCTACAACGACCAACTCTCGGCTATCGTTATCGATTACGACTCGAAATCTTCTGACATTAATGGTACAATGGGTTCGAAACATGTTATCCTTTTTGCGAAATCATTGTGTTGGGGTGTTAGCACGACCTTGCTTACCACACCATGGATCATCTCTCCTTTTTGGATTCCTTTCTTTGACCACTACGTTGATAAACGTTGCCGTAAAAATAGTTCCTCTCATAATCACCATAGCAACCACATCCGATGACCCCATCCCAACCGCCATAATTCTGTCGATCAGTCGACTCTCATCGTCACGATCGTCATGACGATCCCCCCAGACAAGATGATCAAACTCCTTAATCGTGCTAGATGAATCCATGCTAACTCTCCGTTGATGATTGCTCCCAGAGGCCGCGTGTGTTGCTCACCCGTAACGTCGATTTTGGATTCGAACTGGTTCCTCGACGGTTCGTGAAAGTTTATCTTATGCTCAACTCGTTGGACTCATAGATTTAATCCCAACAGAGAGACTTGGGTGCTATAAATAGGCCTTCAACCCCTGTACTTCATTAGGGGAAAGTTGGTCGCCATTGTCGTCGTTGGTTCCTATCATGCCTCTAAACACGTCAAGATTCTGACACCACATGATGCAACACGAAAATGCTAACCTTTGAAAACCAACAACTCAAAATAACAAGGACTAAAACTTCAATTTTCAAACATGAGCATCAACGAGACATACTCTAATTCAACAAAAAATCAATAATATTCAACCTAACTTATTGTCTCGTGCATGTATATATTTATAAGAAAACCTAACTTAACCTCTAGTAAACTAATCCTAATAAAACTAGGAAAGCATCTAAAAGATAATCATAAATTAATTACAAATTCCATCTAAATCAATAAGTCTAATCAAAGTAGGAAAGTGTCTAAAAGATAATTATGAAATTAAATATAAAATATTTGGTCAAATCCTCAAATGTCCAAAAATAGGATCAACCAGTTTTGAGCCCAAAAGCGTCCACACTAATTAAACTATATTACTTAGTTTCAGGATAAAATTGTAACACAACATAAAATTTAAACTAGCTGGTGGATGGCATGGAGGTGGCGATATCTGCGGCAGGTTGGATTTCCACTTTTGCTAGGGTGGATTAATGTCTGTCATGAGGTGGTGATGCTGACACTTTGATCCTAAAATTGCTCTGATGGGGATCGGGTATTCAGAACCTAGCCAAAATGTCTAGGGTTTTATGGAGGAAGATTTACAAAAGATGTACCAAAGATGCCAAAACCTAACTCGAAGTCTGAGAACTTTGATTAGTAGTATATTAGACCTGCAAAGCCAGATCTGAAACCTCAATCAACCAACAGTCCTTTGTAAAATCTAGCTCTGAAATCTCATGCCACCAATTCGAGAGGAAATTATTGGTTTAACACCTCCAAATCCCTATGTAATTATGCTCCACCTTTGATACCTCTCAACATCAAGTTTGCTTGTGCAACGGCAGAAAATTCCATCGAAAGATGCCAAAACCTAGCTCAAAGTCTGAGAACTTTGTTTAGTAGTATATTAGATTATGGCGATCAGACTCGACGAAGATGCGACATGAGACAGAGACGAGCCCGAGTTTTGTACTAGCTAGCTTGCAAAATTTAGAAAGATATTTTGGTTGAGGAGTTTAGATTTTTTTTTATCTTTATTGTTATTTATTTGTTATTGGGAGGTTAGTTTGGATGATGTTTTAGTTGTGGAGTTGAGATTCTTTTATCTTTATTGTTATTTGTTAGGAGGTTAGTTTAGATATGAAGCTTATCTTCCTTAGGATTATTTTGTGTTATCTTTTGGTTGAATGCATGGCTATAAATAGCGCCAAAAATCTGTAGAAGAGACATAATAAATGAGAATAAAATCCACTATTAAAGATATGAGTTGAGCGAGTTTTCTTCTATTCTATTCTACTAAATTCTTGCTGACGTCTTCGCCGAAGGATCCGCTGCCCTGCTTGGAGGAACACTCAAACAATCTTCCTCGACTAACGACTCTTCAGAGACAAGCAATCGACGACGACAACGAGTCGACTTCTCCGAACCTAAGTCAAATCCGGATCGAATATTCTGTTCGTGAGTGGCATGTGCGGTCTTTTTCCTTGACAAGAAGTTGTGCACCATATCATAAAAAGTCCAAGTACGTGTTGAAGACCTGTCCCTCGTAGACGAAGTTTGCGCCTGTCTCGAAGGTTTGCGACATATTTGCACTCTTCCGGGTAAGTCGTACAAGTTATTTTCAAAACCAATAACAATAACTAGGTCTCCTTCCACCATTTTCTGTTTAATCATTACAAAGAAATTGCTCACTAGTTATATCTCCTATAAACCCTAATTTTAAATTTGGATTAGTTGAGCTTAAGTTCCCGTCCCGTGTCAGATTTGGTATCAGAGCCTAGGTTTAGGATTGTTTAAGCATTTACGCAGCGGGAGAATTTTAAGTTCGAATATGAAAAATAGTGATATGTTTGATAAATTGTATTCATTGATTTTATATTCTAAAAAAGAAATACTAGCTGGACTTAATCCTAGGTTCAATGCACTTGATGCTAGGATAGAGACTTTAAATGCTAGAGTCAACCAAATGGAAGCAATATATGCCCTTGAACAATCCCACCAAACAATCATATGAGATCCATCTCATTCGGGAGTAACAACAACCATCCGTGGACCAAATACATATACAAAACATGCTAGCGAGGGTCCTAGAAATGTCATACACCCCACCGAAAGGCATAACCCCGCTAATCCTACTCCACCTAGGAGAGAGGAACTTAGAGCTAGGATTCCCCATGATATCCATTATTCCGACGAGGAATATCGTCCAAGAGACCAGACCTATAGATTTCGAGGTAATGACATTACTAAGAAAGTAAAGGTAGAGGTCCCATCCTTTGATGGTCGCCATGATCCTAAGGCCTTTAGCGATTGGTTGTCTAACATGGACGACTATTTTGAGTGGTATGACATGTGTGACGAGAGATGCATCTGGTTTGCCAAAATAAAATTGACGGGTTCCTCTAGGATATATTGGTCTTCAATTGAAAAAGACAAAGAACGCTTAGGTAGAGTCTCCATAGGCACGTGGATCGAGATGAAAGAGATTCTTTGAAAAAAATACCTCCTACGATCCTGTAGAGACCATCTTATGGACCAAATGGCCATATTTCGTCAGGACAACCTGTCAGTATATGATTACATAACTAGGTTCGACGAATTGATGTCTTGTTGTGAGATCGTTGAGGACCCCTGAGTCATGCTCTCACGATTTCTATCTGGTTTGAGATCTGAAATTAGACGTGTAATTGGACCTTTGAAGGTGACTATTGTAGAAGATGTCTACCAAATAGCGCTCGAATTTGAGCAACATCAAAAGGTCTTCAACTACAATAAGTCTTACCAACAAAAGGACCAACATAAATGACAGTACGAACAGCCCATTAAGTCACGTACGACTGTCGATAAGGAAATGGGGAAAACCTCTATGGTTGAGGGTAAGGGACCCAATGCTACAATTGTCAAGGTATTTGACACTTTTCTCATCAATGTCCATCTAGGAACTTGTACTTGGGTAGGGAGTCAAATGGCTCGAGAGATGACTCAGAGTCTGAACTTGAAGAAGACCCCCATATAGTTGAGGTAGGAGCTAGTGACTGTGAACTTGACTTAACCTCCTCAAATACACCCTTACATGTGGTTTAGATGCATGCTCGCTACACCTGCTGGCGGGGTGGACTGGAAAAACATTCATATTTTCCATACCTTCATTAAAATTAACAACAAATTTTGTAAACTGATAATTGGTGGAGGGAGTTGATTTAACGGTATTGCCAAGACGGCCTTAGAGAAGATAGGACTTAAGGCCGAAAAGCACCCCGAGCTCAGCAGTGTTACTTGGGTTGACAAGACTGCATACTCTGTCACTCAAAGATGCCTGATTTCCATATACTTTTCTTCGTCTTATGAAGATAGCATATGGTGTGACGTCCTTCCTATGGACGTTGCACACATTTTATTGGGAAGACCGTGGCTTATGACCTAGACATTACTAATTTTGGGTAGAACAACACGTATATGTTCACTCATAAAAATTAAAAGGTTGTGTTGTATCCATCTAAACCCAAGGAGTTCCCAATTGGGCCCAAGTCTGAACTAGAAACGTCTAAAGCGAGCAAGAGAGCAGTTCACTTGGTGAACAAGAGAAAATTTATCCATGAGAGCAAGGAGGGACTTGTATACGCTATTGTAGCCACTAGTCTTGCACCTACTAGTGATATTGTAAACCACCCTCCCGAGATTCGTCAAGTCTTAATCGATTATAGTGATATTATGCCAGAATACCTACCTGACGAACTTCCTCCTTTGAGAGATATCCAATATGCCATAGACTTAGTACGAGGGTCCACCTTACCCAACTGACCTTATTATAGAATGAACCCTACAGAACACGCAGAGCTTAGACGTCAAGTGGAAGGGTTGTTATGGAAAGGCTTTATTTGTGAGAGCCTGAGTCCTTGTGCCGTTCCTACACTACTCACTCCCAAAAAAGATGGCAGTTGGAGGATGTGCGTAGATAGTCGTGCCATAAATAAGATAACCATCAAGTATAGGTTCCTTATTCCTCGACTTGACGACCTTTTTGACATGATGGCAGGCAATAATATTTTTTCTAAGATAGATCTATGTCGTGGTTATCACCAGATTCGTCTTCGTGAAGGTGACGAGTGGAAGACCGCGTTTAAGATTAAGGATGGGTTATATGAGTGGATGGTCATGCCCTTTGTGTTGTCCAATGCCCCTAGCACGTTTATGAGGGTTATGACCCAGATTTTGCGCCCCTTATTAGGATTCTTCGTGGTCGTCTACTTTGACGATATTCTCGTGTTTAGTCGAACCCAAGAGTAACATCTCTTTCATTTGACACAAGTTTTGGATGTGCTCCGAAAGGATAAGTTATTTGTCAACTTGAAAAAATGTTCCTTTATGACCTCATCTGTCCAATTCTTAGGGTTCGTCGTTTCTAGTGAGGGTGTTCAGCGGACACTGACAAGATTAAGGCTATTAGGGATTGGCCTGCTCCTACGACTATACACGAGGTCAGGAGCTTTTATGAACTGGTCATATTTTATAGGAGATTTGTCAATGGATTTAGTACCATTATGGCTCACATTACCGATTGCCTTAAGAAAGGGGATTTTGTATGGACTAAAGCCGCTGAGAGATCGTTCACAAAAATCAAAGAGAAGTTGACCTCTGCCTCGGTCCTTCGTCTTCCTGATTTCTCAAAAGTCTTCGAAGTATCTTGTGACGCTTTAGGCGTAGGAATATGTGGTGTGTTAAGCCAAGAGGGTCATCCAATCGCTTACTTTAGCGAAAAGTTGAATGAGGCTAAACAACACTACTCAAACTATGACCGAGAGTTTTATGTTGTCGTACAGAGTTTACGATATTGGCGTCACTACCTGTTCCCAAAAGATGTCTTATTTTCGAACCATCAGGTCCTACGTTATTTGAGTTCTCAAAAGAAGCTAGGACCTCGATATGCTAAGTGGGTGGAATTCATTCAAGAGTACACCTTTGCTCTCAAGCACCGTGCAGGTGCTGAGAACAAACCTGCTGATGCATTAAGTAGGAAATTGTATATATTATGGTCAATGAGTACTCAAGTCATTGGATTTGACCGTTTCGTTGATGCGTATCCTACTTGTTGAGACTTTAGTGAAATCTATGCTAAATTGTGTAAAGATCCCTCTACTTCTATTAATGGTTTTACTATAGTTGATGGTTTCTTGTTTAGGGGCAGCCATCTATGCATTCCCTCTACTTCCCCAGAGACTTCTTAACTTGGAAAATGCATGCTTGCGGTGCTGCAGGACATTTCAGACGAAATAAGACTATCCTTTTGGTTGATGATAGATTTTATTGGCCGAGTCTTAAGCGCGATGTCGCTCGAGTAGTTGCACACTGTTGTACTTGTCAGATGAAGAAGGGTAGAAAAAATAACACGGGCTTGTATACTCCTTTACCTATTTCTTTCACCCCATGGCAGGACATTAAGCATGGACTTTGTATTATGTTTACCACGTACCTTACAAAAGTATGACTGCATTTTTGTTGTATTGGATCATTTTTCTAAGATAGGCACATTTTATTCCTTGCAGTAAAACGAGTAATGCATCACATATAGCGAGGCTATTCTTTAGTGATGTTTGGAGGTTACACGGGTTGCCTAAGACTATCGTTTCTGATAGGGACGTTAGATTCATGAGCCATTTTTAGAAGATACTTTGGAAAAAGTTCAATACGACACTCCATTTCTCAACTGCTTACCACCCGCAGACGGATGGTCAGACCGAAGTGGTCAATATGAGTCTAAGCAATGAGGTGTTTAGTTGGTGACCACCTAGCTACTTGGGACCTTATATACCTATGACAGAGTTTGCATACAATAGTTAGGTCAATAGGTCTATGGGATTGAGTCCATTTGAGGCTGTCAACGGAGTCAAACCAAGAAAACCTATAGATCTTCTACACACACCCCTAGGATCCCAATCTAGCGCGTCTGTCGAGACTTTTGCACAACATATCCATGATTTACATATTGAGATTCATAGAAGATTAGCATTGAGCAATAATTGGTATAAATTAGCAGCTGATGGTCAGAGGAGATTGCAGGAATTTGCTATTGGTGATGGGGTATTTGTGCGAGTGAGACCGGAGAGGTTCCCTCATGGAACCGTGAAAAGTTGCATGCCAGACGGACAGGTCCTTATCGAGTTATGCGAAGGATTGGTTCGAACGCATATGAGTTGGACATTCCACAGGATATGGGAATCAGCCTCGTGTTCAATGTGGAGGACCTAACGCTGTTTCATGAGCCTATAGTATATTCTTTCTATGATTCTGAACTTGCAGGTTCTCCAGGTTTACCTTCAGCGGGTGGACAGTCTGATACTGTGTCTGGACCAGAAACACCACCCTCACCAGTGTTACTGTCACGTCCCGATCCTACAGGACCGGACGTACTCGCAAGGGCGTGATGCCGTACGAGCCTAAGTTGCGCCCGCGCAAGGCAAGCACCTGAAACGGCCGATTTAAAGCTAAGCCACAGAGTCGCACAAATAGTCCCAATGCAGCGGAAGTTTGAACAAACACAAGTATAACATAAAACAAGGATCTTTATTGATAATTAAGAAATGTTACAAGCGGCGCTAGGCCGAGATTACAAGTCGCTCAAGCTCTCTTCTCTCGAAACAATAAAATGTATCAAGTGGCTTACAACTTTGGGGATGATATTATAGGCGATGTTCCAATACATTACGTAATACATTACGTCCTGTATATGTGCTTCACCTCCGGCCGCAACGCTCCAAGGCTCCGAAGCGAACTCCACGCCTTAGCACGCACGGAGGGCACTCCGCACGGAACGAGGTTCTCCCACACCATGCAAGCAATCTGGTTGGTTATCAGTACATTGAATGCATTAGTGGGTAGACTTATCGCCTAACTCTACAAAACCAAACACGTTGAATTAGTTATGTGCACCATCTATTATGTTGTCTTTCTAGTCTTGCCTTAGGATCAATTTCATGGCATAAGGTATGAAGCCTAACTCGTGTTGCAGTGCGTCGTACGATATAAGAGTAACACGTCGAAACTTACCAACTTATCATTCGTCCTTCCTTGTTCAAGTATAAACCAAGCTAGCCAGCATGTATCAAGAATCGGAGAAAATCAATGAAAAACCAAGTGCGTTCCATATGTACAAGTGCTCAGACGATATCGATGCTTAATACTCAATTACAAATTGTGTTGTGCATCAATCACTTGGTTCAATTAACGATCTACACGCAGAGTGCGTCGTGCATTCGTTACTTGCCTCAAGTCCATATGACTTGCACGCGGATTGCCACAATCGAGTTCCTTAATCTATATGAAGGTCACTGTCATCACAAGCCATATTGGACATAGTATGGGCAGATGACGGTCCTTGCAGCGCGGGTAGCGAGCCCCGCTACAAAACCCCGCTCCCCCGTGCTGATGTTGCTAGCTGACTATCCATAGTTCCGCCTAGGTCGAATCGGACCCGGTGCGCCCTGGCGGCCGTTCGCAGGAATGCTTATCTTGTGCACAAGTTTGTCCTATGACCATGCAAGTTCTCTTATCCATCTCATATCCATTTCCATTTCCATAAGCGGCGATGGTTGCAGCTCAGGTAATGTGCCTGGTGCAAGCCAACCGTCTGACCCGTGCTAGGATGTTAGCACATTCATTGTATAACTCAAGTTTGTCTCTTTTTTACCACATTCAACTCTTATTATTTCTTATCTTATGCAATTCCCTACTTTGGGAATTGCCTTGTTGACCCAACGGTCCTGAATATTTTTCATGTTTTTTGTTTATTTGGCTCGGAGCGACTATTTTGATAGTCTTTCTGTCTCAAGTGAGTGAATCATGTTCGTGTCGTGCTTCCCGATCGTGGCACTATCTATGTGACAAGCATTGCATATAAGATTACTGGCATAAGGAAATCTATTTGAACAGTTCTAAAACAATAAGGCGACCATGCATTTCGTTCAGCCGGTTTAGTTCCATGTTCTACGCAAACAGATAACAGTGGGATTATTCCCTTAGCTAGGTTGGTTCAGTTCTTTTATTAGCATGCAACAAGTGTTTTACCTAGCGACTAGCATTATCGTCAAGTTTTAGTTGTGAAGGCCAAGCAAAGACAGGTTCATCGGAGCCATCCACCTTAGCGATGTATCGCATCGGCCGAGCGAGACTCTGAGCGCGTCTTTGAAAATTCTAAGTCTGAATTTCTGAAGGGCCAAAGTCTGAAGGCCTTTGTATCGAGCGAGTCATCTTGCCGAGCAAGGCGGTCGGGTCGTTTGCACTTGCCCCGTTTGAATCGGCTCTCCGGGATGAGCGGAGCGGGTCGTTACATTATACACCACTCAGAACAATTCTCGTCTTAGAGACTTCCTGAGCGGAACTTGGCCTACCGTGCGCATGTCCTAGTCAATTTTTATCGAACGACTCTATCATTTGATGCTACTGAACTATACCGAACTTAGTTGTGGCATTCCCCGACTCAATCTCTACTGCGCCTAGCGTAGAACCGTACCACTATCGAATGTAACTAAAGTATACTTTTTTGTGTCATTAGACCCGTCGAACACAGTTTCGTATTTATTTTTCACATTCCGTGTCGCACGCATGCTTAGTTCATTTCTTTAAATGACTATCACTCAATGATCGCGTTCTCTGACTAAGTCTCTATTGCGTCTTAGTGCAAAACTATATCGCTCAACACGGGGTACGATATAATTCACTGCGCACGAAAATCTTTATGTTGAGGTTTACTTACTGAAATCGCTAACTCATCAATGCAAATATAAACATATTCACTTACAGCTGCATTCGAGTTCAGCATATCGCTGAGTTTGGATCGTGCACATATTCAAGGCGTCCCTCAAATATATGCATTTCAACCAAGATTAGCGATAGCAAAGTCGAACAAGCTACTCGTGAAAAATCTCATGTGTTCTCGTCTTATGTAATCACAACGGTACCTCGAGCAGTGTCGACCAAAATCCAAGTTAATTCCAATCTAACTCAAAATCAAGTATTGCATTACCTTCGAGTACGTCTTCCGAGCAACGATTCAATTTGTTATCCCAACTTTACTTAAGCATCACCAATTATTATCATAAGCATTCCAAGTCCTATCGTTCATTCCGTTCGTGTCAAACGTCAACGTCGCTAGCACGCACTACCAGTTCCAAGTCCTAACTCTAAGTCTTGCTGTCCCAGTTCTATCGTCTACCCAAGCGATACTCTAATATCGGTCACAGGTTCATCTCATAGCATGGGGTCGTCTACCTAACCACTAGGTTGGCTCACAAGGTCATAGGTATAGTTCAAGCGCGATATTCATCGTGCAATTTTGTAGCACAATGTTCGTCCCAATTCCTAAAGTCAAACTATAGACCGTTCGTACGGGATATTCTACCCAAGCTCGCTTCACTCAGATTTCTTAACATCGAGCATAGATCATCCTACTCGTATTCACAATTTTTATTTCAAGGGGTTTGAGTCCATTTCAACAAAGCCATTCCTAAAGTATAATCGTTCATCCAAATCCTCGATACTTTTCGAACGACGCGCATTGAACCTAGCATTTTGCATAGTCTATCTCCTTGAACAAATTTTATAGCGTTCCTCCAAATCACAAGTAAAAATTCTCTAAGTCATCAATCTCAAACACAATGTCTAAGTCGTCCGATATCAACTATATATTCACTCGCAAAATCCACCGAATATAACTTGATTCAAATTTTGACTAAATGTCACGCCTCGATCTCCCGCGAGTTCGATTATCCCCGCTAGACGTGAAATCACTACGCCAACGCTCCTGCGGGATAATCGTCCTCCTACGGCGTGACACCGTCATCGAAATTTGCCTAGCCAAATCATCCAAAAACTTTAATGTTATCATTCGCTTAATCCATAGTCCACATTTAACATTTCTCAAAACAACCAAGTTCAAAGCTTCAATTCGATAATCTACCTATCATTCTTTCAACTAGAAAATCATCTAACCAAAGTCTATTTACCTTCGTTACGTTCCATTTCATCGAGTTTGTTTGCATAATCATCGAACAGGTCAGGCCTTGATCTCCCGCGAGTTCGATTATCCCTGCTGGACGTGAAATCATCACGCCAACGCTCCCGCAGGATAATCGTTTTCATCCGGACCTGATGTCGAGTGCTATCTTTCGAACTAAATTCAAGATCGACTCATCCAATTCAAGATCAAATCCAATCTCGTCTACCTCAAATCATCGAACCACAAAATTCCTTGTATCAAGTCTTCCAAATTCGAAACCATAACATTCGTTCTCAGTTAAATTATATCAAGCGGTATCCTACTAAATCTACATTTACCATGCGCGCTATCTTCTATTGCCCTATTTTTCCAATCACGCTAACTTCGATCGCATCCTAGAGTATTCAATCCGAAATCGCACGTACGATTTACTAGGTTTCCTCGACCAAGATATTAATTCCATTACTCTGAATCCCTATCCAATACTGTTTTCAATTCGCACAACTCATCCACAAATCGTCCGAACGAACTTCACACGAGACATTCAGATTCACGACTATCCAAACAATACTCATTCTAAGGCTTTGCATCAAACGCATCGCTTGCTGATCGACTCGTTGCTACCCCGAATCCTCGATTCGCTCGAACATTTTCAAGACGATCCATACACCACTCAGGGTTCGAGCTACTCTATAAATCCTAAAAATCCACTCTATTATCAAATCGCTTATTCGTCCCCGAGGCTATCGTATACACCACTTAGGGATCAAGTCATCCAAATAAGTCCTTCAATCGTGTTTGTATTGATCACTACATATCCAACCAATTCGTTCCTTAAACTCTTGCACGATTCCTTCACGCCCGCCTTCGACAAATCTTAGTCTCTTATATACTTTTATCAATAGTCCTCCACATAACCCAACTTGATTCATTACTTACCGATATACATATCTGACCAACTATTCCTAAAAATTCGAGCACGATCTTATATATTCGCCTTAGCGATAATCAGATGACATCTCTATCGATTTACATTCTAAGTCCGACTTATACTCGTCCGAGCGATATTCAATCTCGCTCGCAAACTTGCTCGCTTCAAAGGGTCTAGGTGTGCGATACTCAGCCCAGCTTAGCCAGAAGGTTGTGTCCATAGCTATCCCGTCCGAACGATATTCGAGTCTCGCACACTTGCTCGCTCACATTAGCGTAGAGGTATTACAGTTCGCACGTAACTTGCTAACTCTAAGACGAGTTTACTCACATAAGGTCCGACACAGTTCGGCACAAAGGCCTTCGCATAACTATCTCGTTCAACCAACTATCCTCATGCACTTTCAAAATATTTAGACTTACTCTATGGAACATCCCACGGGACATCGAGAGAGCGTTTGTACATAACCCACGAACGAAATTCAAAGATGAGAAATCGATACGAAACCAAGGACGTAAATCCGTGCTCTGATACCAAAATGTCACATCCTGATCCCGCATGACCGAACGTCCTCGCATGGGCGTGATGCCTCGCGAGCCTAAATTGCGTCCGTGCAAAGCAAGCACCTGAAACGTCTGATTTAAAGCTAAGCCACAGAGCCGCACATATAGTCGCAATGTAGCGGAAGTTTGAACAAACATAAGTATAACATAAAACAAGGATCTTTATTGATAATCAAGAAATGTTACAAGCGGTGCTTAGCCAATATTACAAGTCGCTCAAGCTCTCTTCCCTCGAAACAATAAAATGTGCCAAGTGGCTTACAACTTTGGGGATGATCTTATAGACGATGTTCCAATACATTACGTCATGTATATGTGCTTTACCTCAGGCCGCAACGCTCCAAGGCTCCGAAGCGAACTCCATGCCTTAGCGCGCACGAAGGGCACTCCGCACAGAATGAGGTTCTCCCACAGGGGGCAAGCAATCTAGTTGATTATCAGTACATTGAATGCACTGGTGTGGAGGTTTCTCGCCCAACTCAACAAAGCCAAACATGTTGAATTGGTTACGTGCACCATCTATTATGTTGTCTTTCTAGTCTTGTCTTAGGATCAATTTCTTGGCATAAGGAATGAAGTCTAACTCGTGTTGTAGTGCCACGGGCGATATGTGAGTAACACGGCGAAACTTACCAACTTACCATTTGTCCTTCCCTGTTCAAGTATAAACTAAGTTAGCCAGCATGTATCAAGAATTGGAGAAAATCAATGAAAAACCAAATTCTTTCCATATGTGTTCTTGCCTCAACATATAAGTGCTCAGACGATATCGATGCTTAATACTCAGTTACAAATTGTGTTGTGCATCAATCACTTGGTTCAATTAACGATATGCACGTAGAGTGTGCCGTGCATTCGTTACTTGTCTCAAGTCCATATCACTCGCACGCAGATTGCCGCAATCGAGTCCCTTAATCTATATGATGGTCACTGGTAAGCCATATTGGACATAGTCCGGGCAGACGACGGTCCTTGCACCGCTGGTAGTGAGTCCAGCTACAAGACCCCGCTTCTCCGTGCTGATGTTGCTAGATGACTATCCATAGTTCCGCCTAGGTCGAATCGGTCTCGGTGCGCCTCGGCGGCCGTTCCCAGTAACCCTTACCTTGTGCACAAGTTTGTCCTATGACCATGCAAGTTCTCTTATCCATCTCATATCCATTTCCATTTCCATAAGCGGCGATGGTTGCAGCTCAGGTAATGAACCTGCTGCAAGCCAACCCGTCTAACCCGTGCTAGGCTATTAGCACGGTCAGTTGCATAACTCAAGTTTGTCTCTTTTTCACCACATTCAACTCTTATTATTTCTTATCTTATGCAATTTCCTACTTCGGGAATTGCCTTGGTGACCCAAAGGTCCCGAATACTTTTCATTTTTTTCCTTACTTGACTCGGAGCGACTATT
Source organism: Iris macrosiphon (assembly GCA_036927795.1). Lineage (NCBI taxonomy): Eukaryota > Viridiplantae > Streptophyta > Magnoliopsida > Asparagales > Iridaceae > Iris > Iris macrosiphon. Next base: position 66,671,930 of record JAYESA010000001.1, read on the forward strand.
TTGATAGTCTTCCTGCCTCAAGTGAGTGATTCATGTTCGTGTCGTGCTTCCCGATCGTGGCACTATCTATGTGACAAGCATTGTATATAAGATTACTAGCGTAAGGAAATATATTTGAACGATTCTAAAACAATAAGGCGAGCATGCATTCCGTTTAGCCAGTTTAGTTCCATGTTCTACGCAAACAGATAACAAGTAGGACTATTCCCTTAGCTAGGTTGGTTCACTTCTTTTATTAGCATGCAACAAGTGTTTTATCTAGCGACTAGCATGTATCGTTAAGTTTTGGTTGTGAAGGTCAGCCACCCACCTTAGCGATGTATCGCATCGACCGAGCGAGACTCCATGCGCGCCTTTGAAAAGTCTAAGTCTGAATTTTTGAAGGGCCAAGTCTGAATGCCTTTGCGTCGAGCGAGTCAACTCGCTGAGCAAGGTGGTCGGGTCGTTTGCACTTGTGTCGTTTGAATCGGTTCTCTGGGCTGAGCGGAGTTGGTCGTTTCATTATACACCACTCAGAACAAGTCTCGTTCTCGAGACTTCCTGAGCAGAACTCGTCCTACCGTGCACATATCCTAGTCAATTTCTATCGAATGACTCTATCCTTCGATGCTACTGAACTATACCCGACTTAGTTGTGGCATTTCCCAACTCAATCTCTACTGCGCCTAGCGCAGAACCGTACCACTATCGAATCTAACTCAAATATATTTTTTCGTGTCATTAGACCCGTCGAACACAGTTTCTTATTTATTTTCCACATTCCATGTCGTACGCATGCTTAATCCGTTTCATTGAATGACTCTATCACTCAATGATAGCGTTCTATGACTCAGTCTCTATTGCGTCTTAGCGCAATACTATATCGCTCAACACGGGGTACTGTATAATTCACTGCGCACGAAAATCTTTATGCTGAGGTTTACTTATTGAAATCGCTAACTCATCCCTGCGAATCTAAACATATTCACTTGTAGCTGCATTCGAGTTAAGCATATCGCTGAGTCTGGATCGTGCAAATATTCAAGGCGTCCCCCAAATATATGCATTTCAACCAAGATTAGCGATAGCAAAGTCGAACAAGCTACTCGTGAAAAATCTCATGTGTTCTCGTCTTATGTAATCACAACGGTACCTCGAGCAGTGTCGACCAAAATCCAAGTTAATTCCAATCTAACTCAAAATTAAGCATTGCATTACCTTCAAGTACGTCTTCCGAGCAACGATTCAATTTGTTATCCCAACTTTACTTAAGCATCACCAATTATTATCATAAGCATTCCAAGTCCTATCGTTCATTCCGTTCGTGTCAAACGTCAACGTCGCTAGCACGCACTACCAGTTCCAAGTCCTAACTCTAAGTCTTGCTGTCCCAGTTCTATCGTCTACCCAAGCGATACTCTAATATCGGTCACAGGTTCATCTCATAGCATGGGGTCGTCTACCTAACCACTAGGTTGGCTCACAAGGTCATAGGTACAGTTCAAGCGCGATATTCATCGTGCAATTTCGTTGCACAAAGCTCGCCCCAATTCCTAAAGTCAAACCATAGTCTGTTCGTACGGGATATTCTACCCAAGCTTGTTTCACTCAGATTTTAAACATCGAGCATAGATCATCCTACTCGTATTCACAATTTTTAGTTCAAGGGGTTTGAGTCCGTTTCAGCAAAGCCATTCCTAAAGTATAATCTTTCATCCAAATCCTCGATACTTTTTAAACGACGCACATCGAACCTAGCATTTCACATAGTCTATCTTGAACAAATTTTATAGCGTTCCTCCAAATCACAAGTCAAAATTCTCTACGTCATCAATCTCAAACACAATATCTAAATCTTCCGATATCAACTATATATTCGCTCGCAAAATCCACAGAATATAATTTGATTCAAATTTTGACTAAATGTCACGCCTCGATCTCCCGCGAGTTCGATCATCCCCGTTGGACGTTAAATCACCACGCCAACTCTCCCACGGGATAATCGTCCTCCGGCATGACACCATCATCGAAATTTGCCTAGCCAAATCATCCGAAACTTCAATGTTATCGTTCGCTCAATCCATAGTCCGCATCTAACATTCCTCAAAACAACCAAGTTCAAAGCTTCAATTCGATAATCTACCTATCATTCTTCCAACTAGAAAATCCTATAGCCAAAGTCTATTCACCTTCGTTACGTTCCATTTCATCGAGTTCGTCTGCATAATCATCGAAAAGGTCAGGCCCTGATCTCCCGCGAGTTTGATCATCCTCGCTGGACGTGAAATCATCACGCCAACGCTCCTGCGGGATAATCGTTCTCATCCGGACCTGATGTCGATTGCTATCTTTCGAACTAGATTCAAGATCGACTCATCTAATTCAAGATCAAATCCAATCTCGTCTACCTCGAATCATCGAACCACAAAATTTCTTGTATCAAGTCTTCCAAATTCGAAACTATAACATTCGTATTCGGCTAAATTCTATCAAATGATATCCTTCTAAATCTACATTTTCCATGCGCGCTATCTTCTATCATGTTATCGTTCCAATCGCGCTAACTTCTATCGCATCCTCAAGTATTCAATCTCAAACTTAAGTTACAATCCATTCAATTCAATCCGAAATCACACGTACGATCTACTAAGTTTTCTCGACCAAGATATTAATTCCATTACTCTGAATCCCTATCCGATACCGTTTTCGATCTGCACAACTCATCAACAAATTGTCCGAATGAACTTCACACGAGATATTCAAATTCACGACTATCTAAACAATACTCATTATAAGGCTTTGCATCAAACACATCGCTTGCTGATCGATTCGTTGCTATCCTGAATCCTCGATTCGCTCGAACATTTTCAAGACGGTCCATACACCACTTAGGGTTCGAGCTACTCTATGCATCCTAAAAAATCTACTCTATTATCAAATCGCTTATTTGTCCCTGAGGCTATCTCATACATCACTAAGGGATCAAGTCATCCAAACAAGTCCTCAATCGTATTCGTATTGATTACTAGCATATCCAACCAATTCGTTCATTAAACTCTAGCACGATTAATTCGCGTCCGCCTTGACAAATCATAGTCTCGTATATACTTCTATCGATAGTCATTCACATAACCCAACTTGATTCATTACTTACCGGCATGCATATCCGACCGAACTATTTTTAAAAATCCGAGCACGATCTTATATATTCGCCTTAGCGATAATCCGATAACGTCTCTATCTATTTACATTCTAAGTCCGACTTATACTCGTCCGAGCTATATTCAATCTCGTTCGCAAACTTGCTCATTTCAAAGGGTCTAGGTGCGCGATACTCAGCACAGCTCAGCCAGAAGGCTGTGTGCATAGCTATCTCGTCCGAACGATATTCTAGTCTCGCACACTTTCGCTCACATTAACGTAGAGGTATTCCGGTTCGCACATAACTTGTTAACTCTAGCACGAGTTTACTCACGTAAGGTTCGACACAGCTCGGCACAAAGGCCTTCATATAACTATCTCGTTCAACCAACCATCCGCATGCACTTTCAAAATATTTATACTTATTGTATGGAACATCCCACGGGACATCGAGAGAGCGTTTGTACATAACCCACGAACGAAGTTCAAAGCTGAGAAATCGATACGAAACCAAGAACGTAAAGCCGTGCTCTGATACCAAAATGTCACGTCCTGATCCCGCATGACCGAACGTCCTCGCATGGACGTGATGCCACGTGAGCCTAAGTTGCGCTTGCGCAAGGCAAGCACCTGAAACAACCGATTTAAAACTAAGCCACAGAGTCGCACAGATAGTCCCAAATGCAGCCAAAGTTTGAACAAACATAAGTATTACATAAAACAAGGATCTTTATTGATAATCAAGAAATGTTACAAGCGGCGCTAGGCCGAGTTTACAAGTCGCTTAAGCTCTCTTCCCTCGAAACAATAAAATGTGCCAAGCTTACAACTTTGGGGATGATCTTATAGGCGATGTTCCAATACACTACGTCATGTATATGTGCTTCACCTCTGGCCGTAACGCTCCAAGACTCCGAAGCGTACTCCACGTCTTAGCGAACACGAAGGGCACTCCACACGGAACGAGGTTCACCCGCATCCTGCAAGTAATCTGGTTGGTTATCAGTACATTGAATGCACAAGTGGGGTGGCTTCTCGCCCAACTCAACAAAACCAAATACGTTGAATTAGTTACGTGCACATTTATTATGTTGTCTTTCTAGTCTTGCCTTAGGATCAATTTCTTGCCAAAAGGTATGAAGCCTAACTCGTGTTGCAGTACGTCGATATAAGAATAACATGGCGAAACTTACCAACTTACCATTAGTCCTTCCCTGTTCAAGTATAAACCAAGATAGCCAACATGTATCAAGAATCGGAGAAAATCAATAAAAAACCAAGTGCGTTCCATATGTTTTCTTGCCTCAATATATAAGTGCTCAGACGATATCGAAGCTTAATACTCGGTTAGAAATTGTGTTGTGCATCAATCACTTGGTTCAATTAACGATTTGCTCGCAAAGTGTGCAGTGCATTCGTTACTTACCTCAAATCCATATGACTAACACGCAGATTGCCGCAATCGAGTCCCTTAACCTATATGAAGGTCACTGGCATCACAAGCTATATTGGACATAGTTCGGGCAGACGGCGGTCCTTGCAGCGCGGGTAGCGAGCCCCGCTACAAGACCCCGCTCCCCCGTGATGATGTTGCCTAGGTCGAATCGGGTCCGGAGCGTCCCGACGGTCGTTTCCAGGAACCCTTACCTTGTGCACAAGTTTGTCCTGTGACCATGCAAGTTCTTTTATTTATCTCCTATCCATTTCCATTTTCATAAGCGGCGATGGTTGCAGCTCAGGTAATGAGCCCACTGCAAGCCAACCCGTCTGACCCGTGCTAGGCTGTTAGCACGGTCAGTTGCATAACTTAAGTTTGTCTCTTTTTCACTACATTCAAATCTTATTATTTCTTATCTTATGCAATTTCCTACTTCGGGAATTGTCTTGGTGACCCAAAGGTCTCGAATACTTTTCATGTTTTTTGCTTGTTTGATTCGTAGCGACTATTTTGATATTTTTCCCGTCTCAAGTGAGTGAATCATGTTCGTGTCGTGCTTCCTGATCATGCCACTATCTATGTGACAAGCATTGCATATAAGATTACTAGCGTAAGGAAATATATTTGAACGGTTCTAAAACAATAAGGCGAGTATGCATTCCTTTTGGCCGGTTTAGTTCCATGTTCTACGCAAACAAATAACAAGTGGGATTATTCCCTTAGCTAGGTTGGTTTACTTATTTTATTAGCATGCAAGTGTTTTATCTAGCGGCTAGCATGTATCGTCAAGTTTTAGTTGTGAAGGCCAAGCAAAGACAGATTCATCGGAGCCACCCACCTTAGCGATGTATCGCATCGGCCGAGTGAGACTCCGAGCGCATCTTTGAAAAGTCTAAGTTTGAACTTTTGAAGGGCCAAGTCTGAATGTCTTTGCATCGAGCGAGTCATCTCGCCGAGCAAGGCGGTCGGGTCGTTTGCACTTGTGCTGTTTGAATCGGCTCTCTTGGCTGAACAGAGCGGGTCATTACAGTTGCCGCATTGGAGGCACACGAGACTTGAGATTGATGATGTTATTGATGACAAGATAGTCTCCACTACAAACGGAGGCTACCAGCGCTTTTTAGTGCGTTGGCATGGACGACCAGAATCTGATTGTTCGTGGCTGACTATGGATGAGCTCCATAAGCTATATCCGGATTTGTTGAGAGTATCTTCACCGTTATACACCAGGTGGTGAATCTTCTAAGTCGGGGAGAGTTGATGGAATCAGACTCGACCAAGACTCGGCATGAGACCGAGATGAGCCTTAGTCTAAACTAACCTCCCAATAAATAACAATAAATATAAAAGAATCCAAACTCCTCAAACTAAAACACCATACAAACTAACCTCCCAATAACAAATAAATAGTAATAAAGAAAAAAATCTAAACTCAACCAAAATTATTTAGAATTCTACAGCAAGAATTCTACTAGTAGATTTAGTAGAATTTGTGTTATCTTTTGGTTGAATGCATGGCTATAAATATGGCCAAAAACCTATAGAAGAGACACTGAATGAATGAGAATAAAATCCACTATTAAACCTATGAGTTGAGTGAGTTTTCTTCTATTTTATTCGACTAAATTCTTGCTGACGTCTTCGTCGAAGGATCCGCTGCCCTGCTTTGAGGTACACTCAAACAGTCTTCCTCGACTAACGACTCTTCGAAGACAAGCAATCGACGACGACAACGAATCGACTTATTCGAACCCAAGTCAAATTCGGATCGAATATTTTGTTCGCGAGTGGCACGTGATGACCACAACTCTTTGGAACAGAAAATAGATTACAACCACGAAGAAAAAAGATAATGAGAAATACGCCAAATTGATCTCCTTCTCCGAAACAGCCTTTAATCCTTCTTTCTTTTCTCCAAAGTTGCAATGACACTGTTGCCACCTTTTTTTCTCTTATTTTTTTCTGTTGTTATATATTGCATGAGCTTTTATATAAACCCTTGCATGAATTAGGGTTTCCATATGGAAATCTATATGTGGAAGCCAAAAATATTTATGGAAATTCAATTACATTCAGCCGTATATTTAATGAAAATCAAATCATAAATTGACTTGCCATAAATTGTAAATCCAATTATATGGAAAGTTAATAAATGAAAGATCCAATCATAAATATATAATTAAAGTCAAAGATGGAAAATCCAATATAATATTTGCTTACCATAAATGTTCCAATACACGTTGCTCGATGCACTTTTCGAGCTTTTTTGAGACACGGATGGTGCTCGTCGCACTCCGGGGTATTCTTCACCTAGGTTCGGAATTCCACCCACTCCAACAAATCTCCTCCTTCACAACTATGTGGAGGGGGTCTTCATCCCGACGATCCGCCTGCAGTACTCAAACTTTCCCCTTGGAAGAATCTTTGTGAATATGTCTGCTCTGCTGTCATCTGTATGAACCTTCTCAAGTGTCGCTTCCCTCTTTTCCACAACATCCCGTATTCAATGATACCGGGTCTCAATGTGCTTGGACCGGCTATGAAACGTTTGGTTCTTCACAAGGTGAATAACACTCTGACTATCGCAAAGCAAATGATACTGCTCTTACTTTAGTCAAATTTTCTGCAACAGCTTCTTCATCCACATTAACTCCTTACACGCCTCCGTCGTCGCAATGTACTCTGCCTCTGTTGTCGACAAGGCAACACACTTCTGCAACCGCAACTGCCACGATACTGCTCCACCAGCAAACATCATCACAAAGTCCGAAGTCGTTCGTCTCGTGTCTACATTTCCAGTCATATCAGCGTCGGTATACCCAACCAGCTTCGGCTCGTCACCACCAAAAGAAATTCTCCAATCGCCAGTGTCCTGAAGATATCGTAGAATCCACTTGACCGCACTCCAATGTACCCTCCTAGGATTGAAAGTATACCTGCTAACTGTGCTAACTGCGTGAGCGATGTCCGGCCTCGTACACACTATAGCATACGTAAGACTCCCCACAGTTGAGACATTGGAACCCGCTCTATATCTTCTTTCTCGTCCTCGATAGATGGACACTGCTTCTCAGTGAACTTAAAATGAACCGCAAGGGGGTTACTCATTTTCTTCGACCCGTCCATCCCGAAACGTTGAAGTACCCAGTGAATATACTTCTTTTGGGACAAGTATAGCAGTTTGGACTCTCTCTCTCTCTCTCTTTATCTCTCTCTCTCTCGGCTGATCTTTATCCCAAGAATAGTCTTCGCTGCGCCCAAATCCTTCATAGAGAAGGCCACGTCCAGTTGGCGCTTCAACTCCGCTATCCTAGTGGCATTCCGACCCACAGTAGCATATCATCAACATAGAGTAGTAAAATGATGAAATCATCCTCGACAAAGTACCTCACAAATACACAATGGTCCGACGTCGTCCGTGCGTAACCATGCTCCCCCATAAACGGCTCGAACTTTCTGTACCACTGCTTCGGAGCCTGCTTCAGACCATACAAGCTCTTCCTCAACTGGCAGACCAAGTGTGACTTGTCCTTCTTACAGATCCCTCTGGCTGCTCCATGTGCAACTCCTCCTTAAGATCACCGTGGAGGAATGCTGTCTTCAGGTCCATTTGCTTGACCTCCAAGTCGAAACTGGCTGCCAATGCTAAGACCGTCCGAATAGACAACTGCTTGACGATTGACGAAAATATTATCTCATCATAATTTACGCTTTTTTGCTGACCATAGCCTTTAACTACCAGCCTCGCTTTGTATCGAAGGCGAGTAGCATCATCTGTCTGCTTCACTATGAACACCCATCGATTCTTCAGAGCCTTCTTGCCCTTTGGCAACCGCACCAGATCATAAGTACAGTTGGCCTCCAAGGAATTCATCTCCTCTTGCATAGCCTCCATCCACTCCTGCCTGTGTTCGTCTTCCATAGCCTCTGCGAAAATTTCGGGTTTTCTACCGTCAGTCAGTAGCACATACTCACCCGGTGAGTATCTCGTAAATGGTCGGCGCTCTCTATCGCTTCTCCTCAATGGAACTACTGGTGCTGGCTGTATACCAACAGCCTCCTCCTCAGGAACTGCCTTATCGGCATGCTCATCCTCCTGAAGATCACCCTGACCACCATCAGCAGGCTGATGAACAAGGTTGGGAGCAACTTTATATACTAGTTTTTTTATAACTGGATCCTCTGCGATGTCCTCTGGAAACTGCTTGAAGTGAAATGACTCTAACTCAGGCAATTCCTCAGCCTCAGAAGGCATTCCGGAATCCTGAGTGTTGGTCATTATTTGATCCTCGACGAATACTATGTCCCTGTTTTTGTAGAGCTTTTTTTTCCACTGGGTCGTAGAGTCTATAGCCAAATTCATCCCGACCGTAACCGACAAAGACGCACCGTCTCGTCTTCGGCTTAAGTTTGGATCTCTCGTCCTTCGGTACATGCACAACGGCCTTGCAACCAAATACTCGCAGGTGATTGTATGACGGCTCTTTGTCGTACCACACTTTGTCAGGCACATCACCCTGTAAAGGTGCACTAGGAGATAAATTAATAATATAAGCAGTTGTGTAAAAAGTCTCACTACAATAGTTGTCCGGCAAGTTTGCTTCTGACAGCAAATACCGTACCCTCTCCATCAGCGTCATGTTCATCCGCTCCGCTACACCATTGAGCTGAAGTATCTTTGGCGGAGTCTTCTGGTGTCGTATCCCTTGCTCTCTGCAGTACGCATTAAAGGGACCGATATATTCACCGTCATTATCCGACCGAACATATATCAGCTTCTTGTTTGTTTCCCTTTCAACGGAGGCATGAAACTCCTTGAAAGTGGGCAGCATATGATCCTTGGTCTTTAAAGCATAGACCAAAACCTTTCTGGAACAATCATCAATAAAAGTTACAAAGTAAGAGGCACCACCAATGGATTTTACCTTCATAGGACCGCAGACATCCGAGTGAATCAACTCGAGCAACGCCGGCTTCCTTAAACTTGGGTGGCTTTGGAAAGACACCATATTTTGCTTTTCTGCCAAACAGCGCGTGCACCTCTCCAATTTTGTAGACTTTAGCCCTGGAATCACCTTCCTGTTAACCAAGTAGCTCATCCCCTTCTCGCTGATATGGCTGAGCTGTCTGTGCCACAACTCGGTAGACGCATCAGTAGTTGCGTTCAACTCTTGTGCCCCCTGTGCACTCCCTTCCATATAGTAGAGTCCGGACCTCTTGCTTCTTCTGGCAATCACCATCGAACCTCTGGAAAGCTTCCACTGACTGTTCCCGAAGAGATTGAAGAAACCCTCGTCATCTAACCTTCCAACCGATACCAGGTTGAAATGGATATCAGGGACATGACGAACATCTTTCAGAACAAGAACTGCACCCGTCTTTATCCTCAAATGCACATCTCCAATGGCAACTGCCTTTGACACATTTCCATTGTCCATCTTCAACACTCCACAGTTGCATGTTGTGTAAGTAGCAAATAGTGCCCTGTTGTGAGATACGTGCGTTGAAGCACCTGAGTCCACCAGCTAAGAGTTATCATCGCAGGCGAGGTTCATAACTACCGCATCACCTACAATGATTAGATTGCCTCCATGTGTCGAGGCCACCACTTTAGTGTTCTCGTCCTGCTTCCCCTTGTCGCCCTTCTTCTCTCTCTCTTCCAAGCGAAACAGTTCCGCTTGATGTGGCCCTTCTTGCCACAATGGTAACACTCCGAGTCCTTGTACCGACCCTTGGATCTTTCTCTGCTTTTGTCTCTGCTACCGCCTGGACCCCTGCTTTTACCCCTTTCGTGGCTCTTTGAAACAAGCGTCTCTGAGTGGGATGTGGATGAAGTGGCCTGAGAACGTCTCCGCATTTCTTCATTCAGTACCCCGCTCTTGGCAAACTTCAGACTGACCATGCCTTTCGGAGCAGAAGCGATCATAGACACTCGTACGGTCTCTCATGAGTCTGGCAATGTACACAACAATCATAGTCCCTGAACATCGTCGTCGAACTTGACTCTCATCGAGGATAGCTGGTCAACCACGTCCTGGAACTCACTCAAATGATCCGTAATGGACGCCCCATCTTTGTACCGCAGACCCATCATCATCCGGATTAGGAACAATTTATTTACCCCAGTTTTTTTCGTATACAAAGATTCCAACTTATCCCACAGTGTCCTCGCGTGCTCACTACTGGCAACATGGTTGTACACGTTCTCATTAACGAACTGCCTGATGTACCCACATACTTGTATATACTCGAACTTTCAGTCATCTTCGAATTTGTCACTGGACCTCTTGAAAGCAAATATCGGCGGATGCAGTTTCTTGACAAATAGCAGATCCTTCATCTTGCACCCCCAGTAGTGATAGTTGGTACCGTTCATGTTTACCGTGCGCACCGGCTTTGCGTCCATCTCTCCTCCTTGGTTTGCCTGTCAACTCCTGACACCCTTCTGAAATTCCAGAACCTGGCTCTGATACCACATTGTTGGGAACGAAACGCGGAAACCGTTCCCCAAACCAGAGAGTACCTGTGAAAGAACCGAGCAAAATGCACAAACCAAAAAACACCAAACACAAATCACAGACAGAGATATTTTTACGTGGAAAACCCAGATGAAAAAAAAATCACGGGACGATCAGAGTCAAACCCTGAAGAACCTCCACTAATGGAATAAAGAGATTATACCCTCTACAAGCTCCTCACCGACCCAACACGGATCACCGTAACTCTTTGGAACAGAAAACAGATTATAACCACGAAGAAAAAAGACAATGAAAAATACTCCAAATTGATCTCCTTTTCCGAAACGGCCTCCAATTCTTCTTTCTCCTTTCCAAAGGTGCAATGGCACTATTGCCACATTTTTTTCTCTTATTTTTTTTCTTTTATTGTTATATATTGCATGAGCCTTTATATAAACCCTTGCATGAATTCGGGTTTCCATATGGAAATCTATATATGGAAGCCAAAAATATTTATGGAAATCCAATTACATTCAATCATATATTTAATGGAAATCAAATCATAAATTGACTTGCCATAAATTTAAATCCAATTATATGGAAAATTAATAAATGAAAGATCCAATCATAAATATATAATTAAAGTCAAAGATGGAAATCAAATATAATATTTGCTTACCATAAATGTTCCAATATACGGCGCTCGATGCACTTTCCGAGCTTTTCCGACACACGGATGGCGTTTGTCGCACTCCGGGGTATTCTCCACATAGGTTGGGAACCCTACCCACTCCAACACTCTCTCCATCTCTATGTTCCACTTCTTTATTCGAGGAATTCGTCTCTTTCAATCTTAAATGTATTCACATAGAAAAAGAATCATCAGAATGGGTTACAACAATAGGATTTGGTTAATCTGGGCAAGCTCAAATGGAATCATTTCACAAGTAATTCGATAAATTGTTTACTATATACTGCACTTTATTTTTTTGGTAGCTGCATACGTTGTCATTATTGTTGTATCCTTTCGCTATGATATGGTTTTTGCTAATGTTAAAGCAGTATGGCCCTTAACAGAGCTGGTATGGCCAGCTGAGTGGGAAGAAAAGGATTCAGAATAGCTGACCCCCAAAATTTGGGATAAAAGCTTTGTTGTTGTATCCTTTTGTCATGCAATATAATCATGCTATGTGGACTCCCTGCCCTGTCTAGTTGTTCAAGTAGAGGATAGGATTCCATGTTTATTTTTATAGAAGTTATGTTAGGTTTTGCATAATTTGGAAGAAATGTTTGTTCTCATGCAACAATATTCACAGATGCCATGCTATGGTTTCATATCTATTTTAGAATTCTCTTAAATATCTTCGTTCTTGATCTGATTATGCATATCATATTCACATGTAGGGCGTGCTTCTACTCAACACTGTCCTAACTGGTATGTGCCCATTCATTCTTCAATAAATATGCATGTACATGATTTTTTATTTACGCCATTACATGAGTTAAATTCTGGATGGATATAATATATTCTGTCTAGTCAGAATAATAATGAAGAATTTTCTTTTCATATAGTGTAGGAGTCCAAATATAACTAGCAAAAAATCGTGAACAATGTGATTCATACCGACCCAACAAAATTATCACTAGCATATTGTTTGGCCTAATGTTATCAGTACTTTATACATTAGTCAATTAATTAATATTGCATATCACCTGCAAAGAATCATGTACAGTGTGAAGTTCACTTGAAGAATGGATTCAGGATATCATTTTTACCAGTGGTCATGTTGGGGAATATTCACCGAGCCGTGTAGCTAATTGACTAACTTTTGCTTTGGCATATTCTACGAATTTAGGCAGCAGCTACTGTGATTGAGATTCCTCTTCACTAACGTTTAATTACAATCAGCCTTCAAAATCTATACTTCAGGAAAAATCTGTATAGGCCCTGTTAGAGGGCCTTTGGATGTGTCAGGATTTGGTGCTTCACATAACATGCATATCCCAAAACCTTGTTCTGTTCGGATTTTGGCTAACTCAATCCTAAGGGTTGATATTTTAGATGGAGTGATCACATATTTAAAGAAGAGGATATGCACTTTGGTGGCTATCCAACATTGATTAGACTAATCAAAAGACTAATAAGGCAAGATACAAAAGAGAACCGAGATTCTTTCAGTTTTGCATCTTGGTCAAAATAGTATTCAAAATTGCATCCAACCATGACTAGAAAGCATGAAGCGCTAATATATGCGCCTCTGTAGAGTATAAATGGACATGCCAAAGCAAATAATTTGTCTGCATCACGTGTTTACATTGTGCTGTATCCATACAACATAGCATGGAACCCTTTACATGAGCACTTGTGCAATGATTTGACCCCTAGAGAACTGTAGGTGGCGTTTTCTAAGGCAGATTAGAAGGTAAAATCCAACCAAAACACTTCTGCACTAATGCTATTTCAAGTAGCGATTAAATCATGTCGAAGAGTAAATTCAGATCAGATGTGGCATGAGCAAGCATAGTCCATAATGACAAGCTATGCTGTGCTGTTATGTACAAAAAAGATACAATTTTCAGAATAGATATTGGAAAAAGAAGGATACTGCTAGGTCGAGGAAGAAAAAGAATCAGGGATGTACCCCCTTTGACATACTGGGAGTTTTCTACTATTGATGTGGCATGTGGCACTTTCTCACTTAATTGACATTGTTGCTTTAATTGAAAAGTGACATCTGCCTCTTGTGCTTTCATGTGCCGGATTAATTGAGAAAGCACAATATGTCTGTCATAACATGGAGTTCCTGCCGTGTCAAAGCTGGGCCCATGTCCTCATATATTTGGTGATCTTTTTCCCAGTGGTTTTCACTCTCATTTGCACCAGTTGCTGTCCCGAAGAGGAAGGAAAGGACATAAAAAGAAGTCTCACAAGAAAAGTGGACAAGGGTAGGTATGATGTGACACATAGTTAGCAGAACAACATGTAAAATTTCATATATAATTAGAAAATATTTTGACTCTTTATCCTGCTAAAACTACGAGAACAAGTCCTGAGATGCGAAAGAATGTGTTTCTTATGAGGAAAAGTTTTTAATCTAAAAAAACATTTTACCTTATTTTTTGGTAATTATGTTTACTTTCTCAAATTATAGACTATGAGATACAGGTACTCTATTTAGGACCTTTTCTTTATGTTTCCGTGGCTCGAACTTAAATCCTTCAGATGCAAACAACAAGTCTTTTTGTCACTCCAGGTGACACACACCCGTACAATACCTACCTCTTGGCCATGTGACTCGAACCTGCATCTTCCAAGATGCATTACCAGTCTTTCGTCTTTTTATACACATGAACAACCGTACTTGTACCACAGATTTTTAGAATTTGCCGTATCAATGTATTTGCTCCATTTTATAACCTTTCTAAATGTGCCGGAAACGCTTCATCACATAGTTAATGCACGTTTTGTAACCTTTTTATTTCTAACAAGATCACAAGTCTCAGTCTGTACCTCTTTGCAACATTTTTATAGTGCAAAATATGAATGATAATGGATGAGAGCATAAATTATTAGATATTTGAGTTTTAAAACATAACTTGTGTGATAGATATGTTAAAAAAAATTCAATAGGTTATTGAATATTGTCAAGAATCATATTCCTATTTTTCAATTAATTTAATTTTGTTAATTTCATGTTTCTCATTCCTCTAGCTGCTTTTGAAGACATTATTTGAAGGGATAACATTATCCCTATAATCCTTTTCTTACCATATCTTATCCTTTTGCTAAGTATGGTAGGGTGAGGGCTTTTAAAACACTAATCTGACCCAAGCTGTGTTAAATTTAAGCATACATTGGATCTGGTTGGATACTGGAGTTAAGTACGGAACTGAACAATATTGAGCATTTGCTTTGAGTTAAACATGAATCTGGTCAGTCAAGGTTCGAAAGCCCCTAATGCTCCCCCTCTCCTTTTTTTTCTTTAGCTTGTTTCCACCACAACAATGATAGTTGTTGGTATACTTGGGAGCAGCTAATGCTGGCTGCAACAGTGGTATCCAGTAAGGTACCTTCTTTTAGCAATTGTTCTCAATTTTTTCCGGACAATGTGGTCCCAGTTTCACTGGTTTCTGGGACCTATCCATGCCCCCCCTTTTCTTGTTCAATCCAACTCGAAATCCATGCCCAATGAGGTTACCTGATGCGAATGTTCATGCAACCTATTATGACAGATCAACAGGCTACCGGATGTTATTCAAACTGTATGTCAAACCATATTAACTCGTATCCACTTCTTCCCATCAGTGGTAGTGCTGACACTCTATTTACTTATATAACCACTCTATCTTCACTATTGACAACTTCGGTTGATTTTCATAAAATCGTACTCAATAGACTTGTCTAATAAATCATCATCACTCATGCCTATCAATGTCTATTACATTATTCTCTCTCCTCATTGGTGTCTCTTCAACTCAGCTCACCTCATTCATCCTATATATAAGATGATAACTTACCATTCTTAGATCCTTGTACCACCGACCCTTAGTTAGCAAACCGACTTTGACTGACCTATTATTTAAACCTAACAATTACCATAGCCAGCAGCCTAAATTAAGGTATTATTCTAGCTAAATAAGATGTGGAATTACTATTTTCAACATATTCTATTAATTCAAATCCACCTTCAAACATGTCCTGAGCAATCTTTGTAACTTCATGAATGCCTCATACTTTAATTGCATTTGCTTCATGAATACTTGTTGCTTCACGTATACTCGTCTTCGGTTGAAATCAGTTTTCTTGCCATCTCGGGCTCTTGCAATATCAAGATCATATTCAGTTTCCAACATCCCCTTTAAACTTGAAATTGTGTTTCTAGCTACATCCAACCAATTTGTAATTTCCAACACTTATGCCGACTCTTGTTATCTTGGAAACTGTTTGTTGTTCTTGATTCTTTGGTGAGCTTTTATTGAAGATCTTCACTAAAAATACTTAGAAGTAGATGTATTTCCCTCTATATTTATCAGTATCCTGAGAACCGGATTGGCGGTCCGACCGGAAAAACCGGGAACCGACAGGTTCTCTAAAAGACATAAACCTGTTTTCTCGCTGAACTGACATTAAACCAGCAAATTGGCCTTAAACCGTCCAAACCTGCTGACAAACCGGATACGGTTCACATGTTTTTTTAAAACTTTTTTTTCCTTAGCTATAAAGACTTTCCATTTTGTGCGCTATTGATTGGCAGAAAATTGTGGAGACAACCTGCATGAGTTTATATTAATGCTCATTCAAAATTTAAAAACTCATTGATTACATGACTGTTACTGCTAATTGTCAAGTACAATATGCCCACCTACCTACTAATTCTTTAATACACCAGCCTTCCAAATCCAATTTGAGAGTGTTGTGCCAATTTGAGAGTGTTGTGCTTATTTTTATTGCCATAGTATAATCTAATATAACATGACTTATTTATTATATACAATTTGCTGGGTTATATTTATGGTACCTATATTTATAATATGATTATTAATTTTTTTGGATAAAACATCATTTATGATAGGTCATGAAGGCACTTAACAAAGAAAAACCTATTTATCATGAAATATTTTGAATTTATGAGGATAATTTGAACCTGGTTCGACCACCGGTTTGATCCCGATTGAACCTATGAACCTTAAACCAGTATTTCTCCAGTTCGATGACCAGTTCGGGTCTCAGACCTGTGATATTTATAGCCAATAATAATGACCAATTTACAGCAAATCTATAACAATAATTGTAAAAACTTCTAGCCTATACTATCCTTAGGGATATGTTATACCAGAATCAGATTCGGTTAATAATCCCCCACAAATTGATGGGCGATTATTGACAAACAAGTTGGAACGAAGAGAGTCAAATCGAGCAATCGCAAGAGCCTTGGTAAAGATATTTGCGACTTGATCAGAAGAGGCAATGAATTGAATGTCCAGTTGACAAGTGACACGCTCCTGAACAAAGTGATAGTCGATCCCAATGTGCTTTGTTCGAGCATGTAAAACTAGATTTGCGATTAAGTAGATTGCCGAAACATCATTGTAGTATTGGAGGAGTAAGAGAAATAGCAAGTCCATGAAGAAGACTCTCAACCCACATAACATTGTGAGTGGCTTAAGCAAGAGCTTTGTACTCGGACTCAGCTCGAGCGAGGGGCAGTCTATTGTATCTTGGAGTTCCATGAGATGAGATTAGAACCTGGAAACACAGAGAAGCCACAAACAGAGCGATGATCAGTTGAATCATCTGCCCAATCGACATCCGTTTAAACCAATAATTGAGAACTAGAGTCGTCGAGGTGAAGACCATATGTGACAATATGTTGAAGATACCGAAGTATATGCTTAGTCCAATTCTGAATAGTAGGAGCATGCATAGATTGGCAAGCCTGATTAATAGCGAATGCTAAATCCGGCCTAGTCAAGGTAAGGTACTGCAATGCCCTAACCGTGCTCCAATAGAGGGTTGAATCAGGAAAATGAACAGCAATATTTAAAAGAGGCCAAGTGGCGTTCAACTTGTAGTCAAGTGAACTCATGCAAAGACTCGTAGGGTGTGAGAAGTAATACAAAGACTCGTAGGGTGTGAGAAGCCTCAATGCCAAGGAAGTAGGCCAAGGGACCCAAGTCCTTCATGGCAAACTCACAGCCAAGACTATGAATATGGGAGGGCAAAGGAGCTCCTAGACTTTTGGTGAGGATTATGTCATCGACAATGTTCTAAATTTTGTTAGGCGGGTTCGGTGTGCCAAAGAGGCGGTAGGTGGCCAAACTGATTTTTTTTTTTACTAGTAGAGATAAATATTTTGTATGTACTTACAATATCACAAAGGTTTGTGTGTCCTTGTGGCTAGAGGGGGGTGTTTTAGTGATGTGGGTGGATTGGTGTGGTGGTGGGGGGTCAAGCCTCACTTCAGTTTTTATGTTTTTTTTCTTCTTTTTTTTACACTTTGGCCAAGAATCTCCAATCTCTCCTCTCTGCCTCCTCCGCCTCCACCTCTCTTCTCCTCCCCAATCTCCTCTCCGGCAGCGGCGGCAACAACAACAACAGTAGCAGTGGCGGCGGCTGCAACTGTGGAGAGGTGAAGGCGGCGACAGTAGAGAGGTGAAGGCGACGACGGTGGAGAATGATGGAGAGGTGAAGTCGACGATGGTGGAGTATGGTGGAGAGGTGAAGTGAAGTCGATGGCGATGGAGAGGTGAAGTCGACGACAGTGGAGAGGTAAGTAGACGATTAGTTTTTTTTTTCACAAAACTTCCTATGCGTCGAACTGGAAAAATCGGCCAATTCGGCCGTTTTAGACCGATTAGACCCGAATTTGTCTGACTTGGCCCATATAGCAATTAACCAACCGATTTTGCCATTTTCGTTTCGACTTTGCTCTGCCTAGCGCCTAGGCGTCCGAATTGGACGATTTTTACAACACTGGTCATCGACATAAATAAGCACAAAAGTAAGTCACTTATTCATCAAAAAGAGAGAAGAGTCGGTCTTGGAGCCAAAGAAGCACATATGAAGAAGGAACGAGCTCAAGCGAACCAAGCGTGTAGACACACCCAGTCAAGATGATTATGATCAATGAAGCCCGAGGGTTGCTTCATTATTATAATAACCTCGACAAGATTGTTATGCAAGAAGGTGTTCTTGACATCGAGTTGGAGGATTGACCATCCACCCGCCACCGCAAGAGAAAGTACTCTACCGATGGTAGCCGACCTAATGACCGTGTTGAAAGTGTTATGGTAGTTAACACCCTCTTCTCGTTGAACCCTTTTGCAACAAACTGAGCCTTGTAATGATCGATGGAATCATTGGCATGTTCTTCAATTTGAAGACTCACTTGTAGCCAATATAATGTTCATTGACTAGAGGCGAAACAAGATACCATGTGGCACATTGTTGAGGAGGGCATTGTAATCATCAACCATGGCCTTACAAAAACACGAATGAGTTTTGATTTAAGTGGAAGTGTCACTTCCATGACATCGAGTTGTCGAGAGGAGACAAAGAGGCAATGACGAAGGGTGTCGTACTTGGAGTGTGTAACCGCCGAGTGTGACGATCGCGAAGGAGCATTCACAAGTGGAGCATTCGCGTGAGGTGGGACATAAGGAAGAACAAGGGCTGACCGATAGAGGGGACACCATAATCTTATGCCCCGCTAAAAACAAGTCTCAGTGGACGACATCCATGTCGTAGGCATCGAACAAGTCCGCTGTTGATAAAGTAAGCTAGGGTTGAGCGTCATTCTTGGTACCATTTCCAACATTGCTTGTGACTGAAGTAGATGAACCTCTAGAGACATAATAAGAATGTTGCACATGAAAAATATTTATATCAGTAGGCATATGGATTGAGGGAGGAGGTGATGAAGGTGGCTTGAAAGTGTCTTGGTGAAGGAACGAAAGATGTGTTCGTCAAAGAAGACATTGACAACAATAAAGATCAGACTAGAGGTAGGTTCAGACAACGATAATCATGATAACTCGTAGGTAGCCAAGAAAGATGAAAGGGAGGGGTCACAACTATAGTTTATTGTTATTATAGGGTCGAAGATAGGAAAACAATTTGAGTCCCAAAGAAGCGACAATGTTTAGTTAGGTTTGCGATGAAAAAGAAGTTTCTAGGTGGCAACCCCTTTAGGTTGGGTGTGGAAAAGCGATTAATAAGGTAAGTTGATGTTTCACATACGAAGAACCAGAAGTTGAGGGGAGCACCCGAGTGATATAATAGAGAAATGTCGGTTTTTATAATGTCGATGATTAATAAGGTAAGTTGATGTTTTCACATGCAAAGAACTAGAAGTTGAGGGGAGTACCCGACTCATAATAGAGAAATGTTGGTTTTTACGATGTAGTGACATTTTAGGCATACCCGTTTTGTTGGTGGATTTGGGGACAAGAGATGTGATATCCTATTACGTTAGTTGATAGTTTCAGTTTGGAATCGATGAGAAAGGAATTCACCTCCCCAATTATATGGAGAAACTTAATATTGGTATTTAATATATTCTCGACATCTTTGCAAAATTTAACAAAGATATAAAACACATAGATGTTGAAGAAGTAGATAAAAACAAGAAAGCTTAGAATAATCATCTAGAAAATGAATATAATACCGATATCCATTACAAGAAGAAATTGGGGTAGGTCCCTAAATGTTCGAATGGATTTACTCTAAAGAAAATATACCATAAATCAAATAGAATAAAAGGGAAGCCTATACCATTTTCTCATAGCACAACTTATTTCAGTAGGAAAAAAAAGAAAAAAAGAGAAGCATTATGCAGATTATATCTATGAATGGATGACCAAAATGATGATGCCATATATCCAAGGAGGACGAATGCGTAGACTAGGTGAGGAGGGCCATGGAAGAGGACATTGCAGGAGGGGAGGTGGTAGAGACCATTAAGAAGATGCCTTGTAATTAGTGGTCTGTGCTACGATCCTTCACAAGACAATAAGAATTGTAAAATTCAAAAAGACAACTATTGTCATCAGTATACTTAGCAACAAAGAGGAGGTTTTTTTTTGTAGAAATGGAAGGAACATAAAGGATATTATGAAGATGGAAGCGATGATTATAAACATAAAATGAAGAAATGCTTGTGTGTGATGAGCAACCGTGAGCCATCTCCAAGGTGGATCTGATCAGGTCCAACATATTCGGTCTTGGCGGAGGGAGTACATGGATCATGTGTTACTGGATGAGTGGCACCCGAGTCTGGGTACCAATTGAAGTTGTTGAGTGTCAGAGTAGGTAAGATCGCCACATTGGCCCAAGGATGATTGTTGGGAGGAGGTCCGGAAGGTGACCGAAGTTAATATGGAGGGTTGAAGCGATTATGACAAGTCATAGAAGTGTGAACATGACAATAACACACATGATACTTGAGGGTGCTCTTTCCTCTACCACCACCGTTGCTACCATCGTCTCGGTTCCTAGAGACGTATGAAAGAAACTTGCAACAAGTACAGACAGACCTTGAGGCTCTACCGTGGTTGGGGTCAAGCGAGATTCACAATTGGAGAGGTCTTACGACCCATTGGAGAGGTCTTAGGGGTAATGATGATTACATGATGCTCAAGTTGTTGAGCAACTTCTTTCGTAAGAAGAATTCTATGAAGCGTATCTACAGTGTGTGACATAGGTAAAATTTAGGGCTTTGTGGAATTGTGTATAGTTTGGACCGAACCCGAAGATGAGATGGGAGACAATCTCATAATATGATAGTAGACGTTCGGTGGCGGCTAGGCTATCCGCAATCAGCTTTATGTGATTGCGATACTCGATTATGGAGGAGGAGCCTTTCTGGAGTTGGAAGAACTTATTATGGAGTTACATCACTAGCATTTGGTTTTGCTAAGAATAATATCGCTCCAAAATCGTCCATATAATGTGAGAGAAGTCGATGTTGACAAGGGTCGATAGAATCCTCAACAAAATTGAGGATCCATTTGAGGGCCAACTAGTCAGGCAACATCAATGACAAGATAAAGTTTGTTGCTGGTGGAGCTTTGCCATTACTAGAGGAGATACCATACCACAATCTCAGGCCCTAACAGGCAAGTCGCAGGAGATGACGCCCAGCCGTAGGCATCAGACATGTGTTGTTAATAGATGAGCAAAGGTTGAGCGTCATCCATGGTACAAGGTTTAACATTGATTGGGATTGAAGTAGATGAATCTACATAAACACAAGAAAAATGCTGCACATGAAAGATATTTATATCGATAGACACAAGGATTGAAGGAGGTGACAGAAGTGCCTTGAAAGTATGTGTTGGTAAGGAAAGGAAATGTGTGTTTGTCTAAGAAGTCGTCGACAAAATGAAGATAAACCAGAGGCAGTATTCTAAAAATTGGCCTAGGCGGCGTCTAGGGGCTAGGCGGCTACCGGCCGCACCGGAAACCCCAAGGTGGTGGTCCTAGGCGGGTTTCAGCCCTAGGCGGACTGTTTGGCCGATTCTTTTTTGAAATTTTCAAAAAAATTCAAAAAAAAAATCCATATTTGAAATTTCAAAATAAATAAACAAATAAAATCAAAAAATTTCACATGGCTGTTGCTGCTTGCTTCTTCTTCTCCGAAGAGGGAAGGAGAGGAGAGAGGAGAGGAGAGGGAGACGAAGAGGAGAGGAGGGAGAGGAGGAGAGAATTTAGGGTTACGGTTTGGAAAATCGTGTGAAAGTGTGTGTTTATAGGAGAACCCAAAAAAACGTTTGTGTGTTTATAGGGCTCGAACCAGTGACCCCCCTACACCGGTTGAAAGCCTATCACTATACTACTAACCAAGTTGTCAAAGTTTTTTTTTGTGTGTTTTTATTAACATATACATACTTCTTGACCATATAGAAGTAACATGTACGTAAAAAAAATTAAGTTTAGTTCCACGCGCCTAGACGGCCTAGGCGCTAGGCGCCCCTTTGGCGCACTGAACCTGCCTAGCGAAATTTATAATAGTTCCAGACAACGATAACCATGATAACCCATAAAATAGTCAAGAAGACGGGGAGGGGGATGTCGACTGAACTTCATTTTTATTGTAGGGTCGAAGATGAAGATAGCAATGACCTATAAAATGAGCAAATGAAGTATTTTGTTAGGCTTGTGATGAAAAAAGTTCCCAAGGTGACAACCGCTTCACGATGGATATGGGAAGACGATCAATAAGGTAAGTTGACGTTTCAAATGTGAAGAACCAAAAGTTAAGAGGAGCACTTGAGTGATACAATAAATAAAGGTTGATCTTTACAATGTGGTGATGTTTTTGTTCGGCATATCCGTTTTTGTTGGTTGATGTAGGTACAAGAGGTGTTGCCCTATCCCATTAGTAGAGAGTTTGGTTTGGAATCGCCGAGAAAGGAATTCACCCACCCCATAAGTTTGGAGAAACTTAATCTTTGTATTTAGCACATTTTCTACATGTTTGCGAAATTAAACAAAGATATCAAACATGTCTGAATGTTGAACAAGTGTATACAACCAAGAAAGTTCAGAATAATCATCTAGAAAATGAATATAATAGCTATATCCATTACAAAAAGAAACTGGGGTAGCCCCCAAAATGTTCAAATTCCTTTACTTTAAAGGTAAAGAAGCCACATATAAAATAGAAGAAAAGGAAAGTTATTACATTTGCTCATAGCACAAGATGAGCACACCTTATTTTTACTACGAGAGAGAAAGAGAAGCATCGTTCGGACCATTAAGAAGATGCCACAAGATGAGCATAACTTATTTTCACTAGGAGAGAAAGAAAGAAGCATCGTGCCTACCATTATAAAGATGTATGTAGCGGGATGGCCAAAACGATGATACCACATATCCAGAGAGGGCTCATGTGTAGTCGAGATGAGGAGAGCCGTGAAAGAGGAGATTGTGGGAGGAAAGGTGGTACAGACCATTACGAGTCCTTGCTACGATCCTTCACAAGACAATAAGGAGGAAATTCAAAGACAATTATTGTCAACAATAAACTTGGCAACAAAGAGGATATTTTTAGAAATGGAAGGAATATAAAGGGTGTTATGAAGATAAAAGCGACACTATTGACAAACTGAAGATGTACCTATGTGTGATGAGCAAATTTGAGCCATCTCCAAGGTGAATCTGATCAGGTCCAACATATTCGATTTTGGCGGAGGGAGTGTATGGATTATGTGTTGCATGATAAGTGATACCCGACTCAGGGTACCGATTGAAGTTGTTGAGTGTCGGAGTAGGTAGAATTGCCGCATTGGGCTGAGAAGGATTATTGGCAGGAGAACCCGAAGGAGACCAAAGTGATATAAAGGGTTGAAGCGATGATGGCAAGTCATGGCAATGCGACCATAATGATAATACAGTTGACATCGAGGGCGCCCTTTCCTTGACCATCACCATCGCCCGCATAGTCTTGGCTCTTAGAGAAGTGTGGAGGAAACCTACCACCAGTACCGACATACCTTAAGGCTCTACAATGGTTGGGGACATGAGCAAGTTTCCTATTGGAGAGGTCTCAAGGGTAATAATGATCACATGATGCACGAGTTGTTGATCAACTTCCTCTGTGAGAAAAATTCCATGAAGGGTATCTATAGTGTGAGCACATCAGTGGCATTAAGGGCTTTGTGGAACTGCACATAGTCGGAATCGAGACCTAAGATAAGTCCCGGTGGCAGCTATGTTGTCCACAATCATCTTGGCGCGATTGAGTTACTCGATCATGGAAGAGGATCCTTTCTGGAGTGGAAGAACTCATTGCGAAGTTGCATCACTTATGCTTGGTTGCTGATAATTACGTTGCTCCAATATCATCCTTACATCGTAAGAGGAGACGATGATGAGGAGTTAAGGGACAATAGAATCCTCAAAAGAGTTAAGGATCTAACCGAGGGACTGGAATGCAAGATTGGCTGTCGGTGGAGCTTTGCCACCATGAGAGGGCAAGTCGGGGAAGGAGAATATATTTAAACATGATCAAACATTTGATATGCCCAGAGAAAGGGCTTAAATCGAGTCTTCCATAAAAGGTAGTTTGTGTTATTAAGACAAACTCAAATTGAGAGTAGAGTAGAAGAAAGAGGGGGATTGGTGAGGGGAAGAAGAGGATGAGGAAGCCGCTATTAATGGAGGAAGAGGAGATTTAAATTTTGAGGAATAAGAGGTCAGTTGAACTTGTAGCTCCGATACCATAAAAATACGTAGGGGTAAATGTATTTTCCCTTGATTAATTAACTGTGTGCAAAGGCTATATTTGTAGACGAACACTAACCAATTTACAACCAATCTATAACAATAACTGCAAACAACTTCCAGCCCATACTACCATAATCAGATTCTGTTATATTAACTACTTGCCCCTTCTATAACAAAACGTTTTCATGTGTTTGGTAAAAATTTGCTTACCTTCTCTTGTGCGAAATTGTGATCCTTTTCTCAAGCTCCATTAGATGAACTCCTCGACACGTATGTCCTCTTGTACCATCAAAATAATGATTCTAAGTAGCACTCTATTTTGGCATTTTTCATGAGCTCTTTGTTTTTTCAATCCATAGTGCTTGCTTTTCTCCTTTCTTGCAATTCAAACTTTGGACTCTTTCTTCTTGACCACTTCTTCTACTTCGTATACGCCTATGACCACACGCCTATGACCACAACCTTGATATCTTCCACGAACCCGCACTTAACAATTTTCATATCCTTAGCCACCACCTGGATTACCCTTGCATTGTCTTACTTTTTTGGAACCAGTAGGGCCTCTTACCAATCTTGATTTTCTTCCCATGACTTTTTCCGTCGGCACTTGTAAATTGCTAAGCTTTTTCTCATGAGCTTGCAAAGATCTCACAAGTTTTGAATTTTTAAGTGTTGATCGTTTTACCCTTGTGGTAGGGTGGTTGTTTCTAAGTTGACCGTTACTTTACTTGGTCCGTACTCGATGCTATGAAAGAAGGGGAGATGGAAGGGCAACCATGATCAATATTCGATCCATATTCAAGACCGTAACTTTTACTTGATCAATATTCAATGCCATTAAAGCAGAGGAGATGGAAGGGCAACCGTGCATAGTGCGATGCAACCGTGTCGCACTTTCGCTTGTTCAATATTCGAGGCACTATCTCTTCGCATAGTAACTGCTACTGAATATCTTCGTCTTCCACTTCCTTTTTTCTTTCAAGCATCTTCCATATGTTCACAAATTTTGTTTGATGTTTTGTAGCGCAATATCTTCCCAAATGTATCTATATCAACTCTGTCCAAGATGAATACGCAATCTTTATTGTCCAACCTCTGACTAAATTTTTCTTCCTCTTTGACGAGACTTTAGGCTCTTTGTAGTCCTTTTCTACGCTCCCACAAGCCTTGAGATAATCAGCTCCTTCATCTGACTTTCATAATTGTCTTCTGTGAGTTGAGGCTTGAGGCTCTGGCATCTGAAACCATATATCATCCGTCTTCCGAAATTTAATATAACACCAACAACCAAATACTTGGTGAATTGCATGCCAATGGAAACATCTTTATGTTCTGACTACAATAGTGACAACTGCCATAATCTTCAGCTCTGATACTATGTTGATTTTGATAAAACCGCACTCAATATACTTGTCTAATAAATTATCATCATTCATCTCTCTCAATGTCTAATATATTCTCCTCCCTTTTCATTCTTGTGTCTTCAGCTCACCTCTTTCAGCCTAGGCTATATATAAGATGATAGCTTGCCATTCGAAGATCCTTGTACCGCCGACCTTTAGTTAGCAAACTGACTTTGGCTGACCTATTATTCAAACCTAACACTTACTAGTCATTTCCCATAAATATTCAAGAAAATTTTCTAGATTGTGGAAATTGATTGGTAAAGGAAACAGAACATGAACCTAATAATTCTGTCTTCATGTTTGGAGCATCCTTTTGATAGTGATCTTTCTAGAATGTATTTCAAATGCATGTTAAATACTTAAACTACGCAATGCACCTATAAGTGTCAAAAGAATAACGAACTATATAAGCTTGTTGAAGAACCTTCCTATGTGTAAGATACTCCGAAGAAGATGCGCTCAATAATTTAAACTATGAATGGATGGTTGTTAAGGAACTAAAATAAATACAAAGAATAACATAAAGCTGTGTATCCAGTAAAGCTATATTTTGGTCTTTCAAACTCCAAGGTGCAGTAATGATCCTCAATTAGCTAATTCATCCTTATAATCATGGTCATTCAAGTTTTGTTCTTATTAAAAAAGAGCAGGCTATGGAGCATGAGTAAGCTGTGTTGAGAGTATTAGTGGGTGTTTAGTCCCACGTCTAGTAGAATAGTAGAGAGAGGGGTTAGCCTCTCCTATGTATATGTAGTCCCACTCATCAATAAAATTAAGCCAAGTATTAAATCAAGTTTATATTTGGTATCAAAGCCAAATCCCCCCACCCTTCTCCAAACCCTAACCCTCTCACAGCCGCCCCCCCTCCCTTCATTCTCCGCCGGCCCCGGTTACCGCCTGGCCACGCGTTGTCACGACCCAATTCCGTAGAATCTTGAGGCGTCCCCCGAATCGTGACCGCCGTGCGGGCCTGGGGTTGCGCCCGCACAAGGCTTTAATGATTTGCATAGCAAGCACATATTCAGAGTACGCAGATAAATTGAAACACAGATTTGAAACATGGAAAAGTTCTCTTTATTGATAATGAACATCTATTACAAACTCTTGAACGAGTCAGCTAATATGCCGCACGGGCTTACAAAAGAGATGACTCAAAATGAGATAGCAGTCATGTACATTATATCCATTTACGAAACTTCAAAAGATATAGACCTCCTGGCTGGAGGATAGTTTTGCCACGGAGCTGCATTTGTGTATGAAGAGTTGCAAGCTCCAGTCTTCAAAATGCTTCAAGGACGGCGCGATCAGGTTGCGCCTACAGCTGGACTGGATTCGGGAAGACGACTTCGGCTCCTCGCTTGGTTCGCCTTGGTGCGGAGAACCTGTTTCAACGAGGGTCAGCATGTCGAAACATACTGGTGAAGGCAAGCTAGCCGAACTATACCAATCAACACGTTGTTTTAATGAAGCATGCATATTTGTGGGTTTCTATCTTGCCTTAGTTCATTTACAAGTAAGCAGCATATAGAATTTACTGAAATGAACGTGCCACCGTTCGGTGGATTTTACCTGCCCGTCTGAATTACCTGCATAATACTTACCATGTCTTTCCTGCCACGAAGACACAAGTTAGTTTGCAACAGGTTTAAATATACAAGATGATCACTGGCTTGATAGCCATAATGGACTAGTCTGTGACGAAGATGGTTTGCTACGTGCAAGTACGTGAGGTGCCGCATACCACCTTGTCTAAGTACGTGAGACTAAACGTGAGTTCCATCCGGAGCCGGAACGGTGCCAGTGCCCCAGCAGCCGCCCGCAGGAACTATACCTTGTGCACAAGTTGTCCGTGATCGAACGTTAACAATCATTCGCCCGGAGGCTACGTGAACAATCATTCGCCCGAAGGCTACGTGAGCACAAGACAAGCATTATTGCATGATTCGTTTTTACTTTGCATCTACGTTCAATTCATGCATCGGGACAATATAAAAGAGAAGTATACATTCAAACTTGTATCTATGCGTATGATGAACATTCCGAACGAACAAGCATGCAAAGATATAACCGTTCACAAGTTTGATTGACAAGCAGTATTATCCAAGTCTATTCTCTTTTATCTTGGTATCTTTTATTATTACTTGGTATCGTTTGAACGGGGCGAAGAAGAATGCAAGATTATATAGATGTGAAGCTTGGAAGCAGGGCTAGCTAATCGGGTTGGTAGCCACTCACTTAGATTATTGGAAGGGAGATGGAAAGAGGCGCTTCACGACTCCGCTCGCAAGCCGCCTACTGCTCGTTCACCTGCATTACGAACAACTCGATCAATACCTCTTCCACTTTTCCAATCTCGGAATTGAAGTGCAGTTCAATGAACGAAAACAATGAAAACCATCGAAACCGTTCAAGGAAAACAAGCAAATCCCAAAACCAACTCAAAGCACGAAAGCAACAAGCGACATCGAAAACCGAGGCAATAAAAGATAGCAGCGGAGAGGTCCCTCCTGACTCTGCCGCTAAGTCGATCCCGGGGGCACGGTCCACTGAATATGGGAATCGATTCCGAAGAAACAAATCCATAACGAGGACGAGTTCTTAATTCAATCTATCCCGATCGAACGATACCGTCTAGTGTTTCTTAGCCGCGCTCTCCGCACTAGGAGAACGGGACGCTACATCCTACCCAACTAATTGGAAGTTTTGTCCCGAAACTTAGGAATAATGCTTACCGTCAGGGAACGTTACGTTAAGGATGCTTAGCAGAGTAATTGGGGCAGTCACGCATTTTGTGGCTTGCAGCACCACAGATGAGGCATAATCCTTGTCTCAGACGACATTCGTTGGCCAGGTGCCCTGGTTTCTTGCAGAAGTGACATAGCTGCCCTCTCTGCGGACCACCGTTGTTGCGGCGCTTTGCAGCGGTGTTTCCTCCTTCGTTGCTTTGGCGTTTGTGACTGGATGTATGCACAGCGCCGGCAGCAACATGAGGATACTGTGGTTCTAGCGGTAAGGCGTGATTCATGACTTCACGCATGGTCCCGTACTGATGAACGACTACGTGTCCGTGAATGGCAGGACGCAAACCGCCTTCAAACCTTCTAGCTTGACTCGCTGTATCAGGTAAATAGGCCCTAGTGAATTTGGAGAGTCGGTTGAATTCGGCGGAGTATTACTTAACTGACATACTGCCCTGCCGTAGCTGCACGAACTCGTTCTCCATCTGACGTTGCACTGGAGGGGGTATAAACTCTTCTTCAAACGCGGCACGAAAAGTCGTCCACGAGATCGCCTCCTCTCCGTGATCAAATTGAAGAGATCGTCGATGCACGTTCCACCAATCGTGCGCGTTGAGGCGGAGCTGTAGTTGTGCGCAAGCAACGCGCTTCTCTTCGGGGACCTCTAGCAGAGCGAAGTGATCTTCAAGTTCGGCCAGCCAATCTAGGGCCACGATGGGTTCCTCAGTCCCGTTGAATGTGGTGTTGCAGACTTTCTTGAAGTCTCCAAAGTCGAAGGTAGTCACGTCCCTCGGCCTTGGAATTTGCGGCGTCTCTACTTCAAGCACGGGCTGTTCCACTGGAGTCGTTGCAGTTGCAGCGGAATGGTTGGAAGCCAAAGTCTGAACGATTTGTTGCAGGGCATCTACCTGCTTATGTTGGACTGAGAATCGGGTCTCTAGATTACTTTCGAACTTGGCTTGGCGAGCATCATCTCTTTGTCGTTGCGATTCTAACATTTGCATTATCCGCTCGAGCGAATCGACTTGAGATATGCCTCGCTGGCT
Organism: Iris macrosiphon; assembly: GCA_036927795.1. NCBI lineage: Eukaryota > Viridiplantae > Streptophyta > Magnoliopsida > Asparagales > Iridaceae > Iris > Iris macrosiphon. Next base: position 66,701,865 of record JAYESA010000001.1, read on the forward strand.
CTAGAGCTTCCCGAAGTGCCCGAACTACTTTCTTGGCCTTGCATTTCGTTCGGAGCTAGCGCTGCAGATTGCGCTGGTGCCGTTCCTTCAAAAGAAGGTAAATTACATTAGAATCATAATGTATTATGGACTTATTGCATGAACGTATCTCATTTTGGCCTAGCGAGTTCAAGAGTTCGCACAGGAATTTGATCGTTAAAGGAACTTTTCCAGTACGAAGTCTAAGGAACTTTGAATCTGTGCTCTGATACCACTGTCACGACCCGATTCCGTAGAATCTTGAGGCGTCCCCCGAATCGTGACCGTCGTGCGGGCCTGGGGTTGCGCCCGCACAAGGCTTTAATGATTTGCATAGCAAGCACATATTCAGAGTACGCAGATAAATTGAAACACAGATTTGAAACATGGAAAAGTTCTCTTTATTTATAATGAACATCTATTACAAACTCTTGAACGAGTCAGCTAATATGCCGCACGGGCTTACAAAAGAGATGACTCAAAATGAGATAGCAGTCCTGTACATTATATCCCTTTACTAAACTTCAAAAGATATAGACCTCCTGGCTGGAGGATAGCTTTGCCACGGAGCTGCATTTGTGTATGAAGAGTTGCAAGCTCCAGTCTTCAAAATGCTTCAAGGACGGCGCGATCAGGTTGCGCCTACAGCTGGACTGGATTCGGGAAGACGACTTCGGCTCCTCGCTTGGTTCGCCTTGGTGCGGAGAACCTGTTTCAATGAGGGTCAGCATGTCGAAACATACTGGTGAAGGCAAGCTAGCCGAACTATACCAATCAACACGTTGTTTTAATGAAGCATGCATATTTGTGGGTTTCTATCTTGCCTTAGTTCATTTACAAGTAAGCAGCATATAGAATTTACTGAAATGAACGTGCCACCGTTCGGTGGATTTTACCTGCCCGTCTGAATTACCTGCATAATACTTACCATGCCTTTCCTGCCACGAAGACACAAGTTAGTTTGCAACAGGTTTAAATATACAAGATGATCACTGACTTGATAGCCATAATGGACTAGTCTGTGACGAAGATGGTTTGCTACGTGCAAGTACGTGAGGTGCCGCATACCACCTTGTCTAAGTACGTGAGACTAAACGTGAGTTCCATCCGGAGCCGGAACGGTACCAGTGCCCCAGCAGCCGCCCGCAGGAACTATACCTTGTGCACAAGTTGTCCGTGATCGAACGTTAACAATCATTCGTCCGGAGGCTACGTGAACAATCATTCGCCCGAAGGCTACGTGAGCACAAGACAAGCATTATTGCATGATTCGTTTTTACTTTGCATCTACGTTCAATTCATGCATCGGGACAATATAAAAGAGAAGTATACATTCAAACTTGTATCTATGCGTATGATGAACATTCCGAACGAACAAGCATGCAAAAATATAACCGTTCACAAGTTTGATTGACAAGCAGTATTATCCAAGTCTATTCTCTTTTATCTTGGTATCTTTTATTATTACTTGGTATCGTTTGAACGGGGCGAAGAAGAATGCAAGATTATATAGATGTGAAGCTTGGAAGCAGGGCTAGCTAATCGGGTTGGTAGCCACTCACTTAGATTATTGGAAGGGAGATGGAAAGAGGCGCTTCACGACTCCGCTCGCAAGCCGCCTACTGCTCGTTCACCTGCATTACAAACAGCTCGATCAATACCTCTTCCACTTTTCCAATCTCGGAATTGAAGTGCAGTTCAATGAACGAAAACAATGAAAACCATCGAAACCGTTCAAGGAAAACAAGCAAATCCCAAAACCAACTCAAAGCACGAAAGCAACAAGCGACATCGAAAACCGAGGCAATAAAAGATAGCAGCGGAGAGGTCCCTCCTGACTCTGCCGCTAAGTCGATCCCGGGGGCACGGTCCACTGAATATGGGAATCGATTCCGAAGAAACAAATCCATAACGAGGACGAGTTCTTAATTCAATCTATTCCGATCGAACGATACCGTCTAGTGTTTCTTAGCCGCGCTCTCCGCACTGGGAGAACGGGGCGCTACACGCGTCGTAGTGTCGCCGGCCTGCCCCGCTGCTAGCAACCTCCACCGGCCCAGGCAAATGCCTGGCCACGCTGCAGTACCGTCGACCTGCCCCGCCGCCTCGGCTGCTGATGTTGATGTTGCGATCCCGACGACCCCCGACCCTGACGATCTTCTTCTTCGTCTTCTCTTCTGCAAGTTGTAACTCGGTTCTGTCCATATGTAACTGCGATTGCACGGAAGATCGAGAAATTTAATTTTCTGATTATTGTTTTGTAGCAATAAGTTGTAATCGGGATATTAATTATATAGTTGCTTGTTGGATCAAGATATATCTGTGAGGGAACTCTTGTGTGAACTCCTGATCTCGACTACAAATGTCGGTTCCTCCTTCTCGTCAGGCCATGCGACCTCGGGTCGAAGCCGTGCACGGGAAGTAAGTAGCGACTCTCAGGGACACCGCTGCCGCTGAAGGAGGAACAGTAGACGTGGAGAAACGACAATCAAAGGTGGAGACAATCTAGATCTGCCACCGTCTTGCTGATCTTGCTGATGGAAGAGGACAAGAAGACGATGGAGACGATCTACGGTAAGCTGACGGCCCAAGAGATGAAGGCTTTGGTGGACGATCTCTTCTCCAAGAGGCTTACCGAGACTAGCTCCCGTGGTGCACACGCAGATGTGGATCCTTTACCATACAAAATAAAAAAGTTGGATAAACTGGAGATAAAGTTGGAGGATATTTCCAACTACTTGAAGTGGTCGCGTCAGGCGATGCAAACTTTGAAGGCAAGAGCTTGGTGGGTTATGTGAATGGCCAAACCAAGGCACCTGAAGATCATTCCTCACTGGAATTTGTTGTGTGGGAGATCGTCAATAATGTTGTTACTGGATGGTTGTCAACCTTATTGACCGACCAAGTGTCGGACAACGTGGAAGCAATGGAGGGTGCTGGTGACATTTGGGTGACGCTGAGAGATGTACCCAGGGTCGGGCAACCCTATGAGGGGTTTTCAACTACATGATGAACTTGATAAGGTGGTCCAAGAAGATCATACCATCTCTGAGTATGCGGCTCTGCTGAAGAAGTATTGGTCAGATTTCGACCACTATGACCTCATTGGCGTGGAAGATGAGCAAGTGGAACCGGCATTTGCGAAACATTATAAGAAGTTCATTGAGTATGTTTCGCGATAGAGGATGATGAAGCTCCTGAAGGATCTCGATGTAGCGCCCCGTTCCCCCGGTGCGGGGAGCGCGGCTAAGAAACACAAGATATTGTTCGATCGGGATAGATTGAAACAAGAACTCGTCCTCGTTATGGATTTGTTTCTTCGGAATCGATTCCTATATTCAGTGGACCGTGCCCCTGGGATCGACTTAGCGGCAGAGTCAGGAGGGACCTCTCCGCTGTTATCTTTTATTGCCTCGGATTTCGATGTCGCTTGTTCGCTTTTGTGCTTTTAGTTGGTTTTCGGATTTGTTTGTTTTCCTTGAACGGTTTCGATGGATTTCATTGTTTTCGTTCATGGCACTGCATTTCAATTTCGAGATTGGAAAGAGAGAAAGAGGTATTGATCAAGCTGTTCGTGCAATACAGGTGAACGAGCAGTAGGGGGCTTACGAGCGGAGTCGTGAAGCTCCTCTTTCCTTCTCCCTTCCAACCATCTAAGTGAGTGGCTACCATCCCGATTAGCTAGCCCTGCTTCCAAGTCTTCACATCTAAAAACTCTTGCATTCTTGTTGCCCCGATCAGACGATACCAACTAATAATAAAAGATACCAAGATAAAAATGGAATAGACTTGGATTGTATTGCTTGTCATTCAACTTGGGAACGGTTACTCATGTGCTTGCTTGTTCGTTGGGAATGTTCTATACATGCTTCAATTTAAGTTAGAATGCATTTTCTTCCATAAATTGTGCTAAGTATGGAATACACTTGTTATGAAATAAACTGTTAGGAAGACTATGCAAAACGAATCATACAATGTTGTTTGTCTCATGTTCATATTGCCTCAACTGCATCAACGTTAACGTATCATGAACGATTGATTACGGACAACTTGTGCACAAGGCCAACGGTTCCTGCGGACGGTTGCTGGGGCACTGGTACCGATCCGATCCGGACGGAACTTCACGATAGTCTCACGCATCTGGACAGGGTGGACTGTAGCACTCACGAATCTTGGCTACATGCCATCCTCGTTCAAGACTAAATCGTCCATTATGGCTTCTAGCTAGTGATCCCAACGTGTATATTTAAACCTGTTGCAAACTAACTTGTGTCTTCGTGGCAGGGAAGGCATGGTAAGTATTGTGCAGGTGGTTCAGACAGACAGGTAAAAGTCACCAAACGGTGACAAGTTCATTTCAGTAAATTCTATATGCTGCTTACTTGTAAATGAACAAAGGCAAGAATAAAAACCCACAAATAATATGCATGTTTCATATAAACGTGTTGATTGGTATAGTTCGGTTAGCTTGTCTTCACCAGTATGTTTCGACATGCTGATCCTCGTTGAAACAGGTTCTCCGCACTAAGGCGAACCGAGCGAGGAGCCGAAGTCGTCTTCTCGATCCAGTCCAGCTGTTGGCTCATCCTGATCGCGCCCCCTTGAAGCATTTTGAAGAGAGGAGCTTGCAACTCTATATACACAATAGAGCTCCGTGGCAAAGCCGTCCTCCAGCCCTGAGGTCTATATCATTTTGAGTTTAGTAAAGGGATGTAATGTACAAGACTGCTATCTCATTTTGAGTCAACACTTTTGTAAGCCCGTGCGGCAAATTAGCTTACTCGTTCAAGAGTTTGTAATAGATGTTCATTATCAATAAAGAGAACCTTTCCACGTTTCAAATCTGTGTTTCAATTTATCTGCGTACTCTGAATATGTGCTCGTTATGCAAAATACTTTAGCCTTGTGCGGGCGCAACTCCAGGCCCGCACGGCATCACGACTCGGGGGACGCCCCAACGATTCCACGGAATCGGGTCGTGACATAATGGTATCAGAGCACAGATTCAAGTTCCTTAGACTCTCGTACTGGAAAAGTTCCTTTAACGATCAAATTCCTGTGCGAATTCTTGAACTCGCTAGGCCAAAATGAGATACGTTCATGCAATAAGTCCATAATACATTATGATCCTAATGTAATTTACCTTCTTTTGAAGGAATGGCACCAGCGCAATCTGCAGCGCTAGCACCGGACGAAACACAAGGCCAAGAAAGTAGTTCGGGCACTTCGGGAAGCTCTCGGAGCCAGCGAGGCATATCTCGGGTCGATCCGCTTGAGCGGGTGATGCAAATGTTAGAAGCACAACGACAAAGAGATGATGCTCGCAAAGCCAAGTTCGAAAGCAATCTAGAGACCCGATTCTCAGTCCAACAGAGGCAGGTAGATGCCCTGCAACAAATCGTTCAGACTTTGGCTTCCAACCATTCCGCTGCAACAACAACGACTCCGGTGGAACAGCCCGTGCTTGAAGTAGAGACGCCACAAATTCCAAGGCCGAGGGAAGTGACTGCGTTCGACTTTGGCCACTTCAAGAAAGTTTGCAATACCCCATTCAACGGGACTGAGGAACCAATTGTGGCTCTAGATTGGTTGGCCAAACTTGAAGACCACTTCGCTCTGCTAGTGGTCCCCGAAGAGAAGCGCGTCGCCTGTGCGCAACTACAGCTCCGCCTCAACGCGCACGATTGGTGGGACGTGCATCGACGATCTCTTCAATTTGATCACGAAGAGGAGGCGATCTCGTGGACGACTTTTCGTGCCGCGTTTGAAGAGGAGTTCATACCCCCTCCAGTACAACGTTAGATGGAGAACGAGTTCGTGCAACTGACGCAAGGCAGTATGACAGTTAAGCAATATTTCGCCGAATTCAACCGACTCTCCAAATTCGCTAGGGCCTATTTACCTGATGTAGCAAGTCGAGCTAGAAGGTTTGAAGGTGGTTTGCGCCCTGCCATCCATGTGCACGTGGTCGTTCATCAGTACGGGACCATGCGGGAAGTCATGAATCATGCCCTATCTCTTGAACCGCAGTATCCTCACGTTTCTACCGGCGCTGTGCATACCTACAATCACAAACGCCAAGGCAACGATAGAGGAAACACTGCTGCAAAGCATCCTAACCACGGCGGTCCACAGAGAGGAAACCCAGGGCAACCATGTTCTTACTGTAAGAAACCAGGGCACGGTTGAAAAGTGCCGCAAGAAACTCGGGCAATGTCTCATTTGTGGTGATTCAAACCATAGGATTCGAGACTGTCCAAAATATTCTGCTCAACATCATGTTCCCTAACGGTAAGCACTATTCCTAAGTTTCGGGACGAAACTTCCAATTGGTTGGGTAGGATGTAGCCCCCCGTTCCCCCGGTGCGGGGAGCGCGGCTAAGAAACACAAGATGGTATCGTTCGATCGGGATAGATTGAAACAAGAACTCGTCCTCGTTATGGATTTGTTTCTTCGAAATCGATTCCCATATTCAGTGGACCGTGCCCCCGGGATCGACTTAGCGGCAGAGTCAGGAGGGACCTCTCCGCTGTTATCTTTTATTGCCTCGGATTTCGATGTCGCTTGTTCGCTTTTGTGCTTTGAGTTGGTTTTCGGATTTGTTTGTTTTTCTTGAACGGTTTCGATGGATTTCATTGTTTTCGTTCATGGCACTGCATTTCAATTCCGAGATTGGAAAGAGAGGAAGAGGTATTGATCAAGCTGTTCGTGCAATGCAGGTGAACGAGCAGTAGGCGGCTTACGAGCGGAGTCGTGAAGCGCCTCTTTCCTTCTCCCTTCCAACCATCTAAGTGAGTGGCTACCATCCCGATTAGCTAGCCATGCTTCCAAGTCTTCACACCTAAAAACTCTTGCATTCTTGTTGCCCCGATCAGACGATACCAACTAATAATAAAAGATACCAAGATAAAAAGGGAATAGACTTGGATTGTATTGCTTGTCATTCAACTTGGGAATGGTTACTCATGTGCTTGCTTGTTCGTTGGGAATGTTCTATACATGCTTCAATTTAAGTTAGAATGCATTTTCTTCCATAAATTGTGCTAAGTATGGAATACACTTGTTATGAAATAAACTGTCAGGAAGACTATGCAAAACGAATCATACAATGTTGCTTGTCTCATGTTCATATTGCCTCAACTGCATCAACGTTAATGTATCATGAACGATTGATCACGGACAACTTGTGCACAAGGCCAACGGTTCCTACGGACGGTTGTTGGGGCACTGGCACCGATCCGATCCGGACGGAACTTCACGATAGTCTCACGCATCTGGACAGGGTGGACTGTAGCACTCACGAATCTTGGCTACATGCCATCCTCGTTCAAGACTAAATCGTCCATTATGGCTTCTAGCCAGTGATCCCAACGTGTATATTTAAACCTGTTGCAAACTAACTTGTGTCTTCGTGGCAGGGAAGGCATGGTAAGTATTGTGCAGGTGGTTCAGACAGACAGGTAAAAGTCACCAAACGGTGACAAGTTTATTTCAGTAAATTCTATATGCTGCTTACTTGTAAATGAACTAAGGCAAGAATAGAAACCCACAAATAATATGCATGCTTCATATAAACAACGTGTTGATTGGTATAGTTCGGTTAGCTCGCCTTCACCAGTATGTTTCGACATGCTGACCCTCGTTGAAACAGATTCTCCGCACTAAGGCGAACCGAGCGAGGAGCCGAAGTCGTCTTCCCGATCTAGTCCAGCTGTTGGCGCATGCTGATCGCGCCCCCTTGAAGCATTTTGAAGAGAGGAGCTTGCAACTCTATATACACAATGCAGCTCCGTGGCAAAGCCGTCCTCCAGTCCGGAGGTCTATATCATTTTGAGTTTAGTAAAGGGATGTAATGTACATGACTTCTATCTCATTTTGAGTCAACACTTTTGTAAGCCCGTGCGACAAATTAGCTGACTCGTTCAAGAGTTTGTAATATATGTTCATTATCAATAAAGAGAACTTTTCCACGTTTCAAATCTGTGTTTCAATTTATCTGCGTACTCTGAATATGTGCTCGTTATGCAAAATACTTTAGCCTTGTGCGGGCGCAACCCCAGGTCCGCACGGCATCATGACTCGGGGGACGCCCCAACGATTCCACGGAATTGTGTCGTGACACTCAACCCAGCATTCGAGCAGAGGAGGAATATCCTACTTGCTCAACCCCAGGCTGCCATCATTAGAGGAGGCCATAGCTGTTATAGCACAAGAAGAGGCACGACTGAAGTTGATGCCTAGCACCACTAGCTCTCTGGGGGGAAATCAGCTTAGCATCTTTTAACCCAAACCCTTCCGGAGGGGGAGGGTGCTACAACTTTGGAGACCCTGGGCACTTCATCAGATTATGTACGAAATATCTGAGAGACCAGTCCAGCGGCTGCAGACGCAGCCGTGGAGGACGTCGGAGTGGCATAGGAGGCTATGCTGGTGACATAAGTAATCATTTCCGAGGACACAAGACAAACCTGGCAGAAGAGGTAAGTGAGAGTCAGTCACCCGATATGACCCCTAGTTAGGGGGTAATGCTAGAGATATGGAGAAGCATAAAGTTTGGAACCAGCGACAGTCGAGCCAACACCTCTGGGACATCAATTCCAACCACTTCTGAGGGTAACATCACCCACTATGCCCATACAAGTACAGGTATATCTGCTCATGCCCTGGTATCTATCCACAGACCAGGTTGGATAATTGACTCTGGGACATTCCGCCATGTCACGGGTGCCCATAATGAGTTCCAAGATTATACTTACCTGACGACGCCTGAAAGCATTCAGACTGCTGATGGTATCGCTAGACCCATTATGGCTAATGGCACGGTTGAATGCACCCCTTCCATAACCCTTACCGATGTCTTGCATGCTCCATCAGCAGAGTTACAAAATGCTTTCAAGATTTCATCGCAGGGTTACAACATAGTACAGTGCTAAAGTGAAGATTTTGAGATTTGACAATGGAACAAAATACACCAACAAGGCTATTGAAGAGTGTACTTATCAGCCCATGGGATACAGCATCAGACTTCGTGTGCCTATACACCAGCACAAAATGGCGTGGCAGAGCGGAAGAACATGCACATGTTGGAAGTAGCACGGTCAATGATGTTTGACATGAATGTTCATAAACACTTGTGGGGGCATGCCATGTTGATGGCTGCATATCTCATCAACAGGATGCCCTCTCAGGTGTTAGGATGGAAGACACCGTTTGAGATACTTACAGGAGAATAAGTACATTGTTCCCCCAAAGGTATTTGGATGTGTATGTTTTGTGAAAGATAACAGACGTGGTAGGAAAGTTGGACCCTCGGGCAGTAAAGTGCATCTTTGTTGGCTACTCAGGGACTCAGAAGAGATACTCTTGTTGGAGTTCGGTGGAGCGAAGGCTCTTTGTAAGCATGGACGTTATATTCAGAGAGATGGAATCATACTACCACAATGGTTCAGGTGAAGGCTCCGCATTTGGTGACACACCTAACACAAGAGGTGTTAGGAGTGAGGGAAAGATGGGCCCAAGCGTGATTGTCGGGTCAGTTCCATGTCCAATGATGGAAGCTGGTCCAAGGGAACCAGGGAGAGATAGCGAGGGTGAGGAAAGTGATGAGGATGCACATAATCAGGAGGAAGAAAATGGTGACAATCAGGAGGAAGAAAGTGATACTCCAGTGCAGGGAGAGGAACAGACTACAGAACAATCTACATAGCTCCAAGTCTACAGAAAGATAAAGCAACAGTCCACTACTGTGCCTATTACTGTGCTTATTGCCCCTACTGTGCCATGTCCCTTGTCTAACCCTGCCCCAACACTTGAAGATGCACCTCCCGCACCGAATTCCTCTGATTTGGATGATATGATCTCTTCACCACTTTCTCATATTCCCTTAAGGAGATCTTCTCGCAGTAATGTGGGAAAAGTCCCTAATAGTTATGATTATGAACATGACATTGCCAATTTTTTATCCTACTCTAATATATCCCCTACCTATCGAGCATTCATTGTATCGTTAGATATTACCTCTTTGCCTAAGTGTTGGCAGGAAGCGAAGGAAGATCCAAGGTGGAGAGCCCCAATGTTGGAGGAACTTGGGGCACTCGAAAGAAATGGGACATTGGAGCTTGTTTCGTTGCCTAAAGGAAAGAGAGCAGTTGGATGCAAATGGGCCTTCACAGTAAAGGAGACGCCAGAAGGAAAGGTGGAGCGGTACAAGGCAAGGTTGGTTGCAAAGGGATTCACTCAATCCTTTGGCATCGACTATAATGAAACATTTTCTCCAGTGGCAAAGATGAGTACTGTAAGAACCTGGTCTCCCTTCTAGCAAACCATGGGTGGCAGCTGTATCAATTGGATGTAAAGAATATTTTGCTTCATGGGGACCTACAAGAGGAAGTATATATGGAGATCCTCCTGGGTTTTGCATGAAGCAGTCGACAAAAAATGTGTGCAAGCTAAAGAAATTACTGTATGGGCTCAAGCAATCTCCTCGAGTCTGGTTTGATAGATTCAGGAAGGCTGTCACAGGCATGGGGTACCGCCAGACCAATGCAGATCACACGGTTTTCTTCCAGCATGTAAGAGGTCACATCACCATACTTGTAGTATATGTGGATGATATAGTAATCACAGGTGATAATGAGGAGGAGATCACCCAGCTGAAGTCAAGACTCAAAACTCGCCAAGGAGTTTGAAGTGAAGGACTTGGGAATGATGATGTATTTTCTAGGGATCGATGTGGCTCGAGGAAGAGATGAGATCGTCCTCTCTCAGAGGAAGTATGTACTAGACCTGCTCACAGAGACTGGTATGCTGGGATGTCGATTGACAGTCACTCCAATCAATCAGAAAGATAAGTTGGGTGCAGAGACATGAGAGCTTGTTGATCGTGAGAGATATCAGAGACTTGTAGGCAGATTGATTTATCTAGGCTACACTCGCCCTGATATCTCATTTGCTGTGAGTGTAGTGAGTCGCTATATGTATGAAGGGTCAATGCAGTTTTCCGTATCCTGAGATATCTGAAGGGGACTCCTGGAAGAGGGCTATGGTTCAAGGAAAATGGACACATGGGTCTTGAGGGGTACTGCGATGCAGATTGGACAAGCTGCATGGACGATAGAAGGTCTACCTCAGGGTACTGTGTCTTTGTGGGGGGTAACCTAATCTCATAGAGAAGCAAGAAACAGTCTGTGGTAGCACGATCGATTGCTGAAGCAGAGTATAGAGATATGGCTATGGGAGTGCCAGAGTTGCTGTGGGTAAGAGCATTGCTGACGGAGTTGAAGCTGGACCAGGGAACACCGTTGCGTCTTCTGAGTGACAGTCAAGCTGCAATAAGTATAGCTAACAATCCAGTCTAACATGGTAGAACTAAGCACATCGAGATCGATCGGTTCTTCATCAAAGAGAAGCTAGAAAAAAGGATATTAAAGCTCGATCATGTTCGCTCAGAAGAACAAGTTGCAGATTGTCTGACTAAGGGCCTTAATTCATCGAGTCTTTCTAAACTATGTGACAAGATAGGGATAATTGATATCTAGATAGGGATAATTGATATCTATCGCCCATCTTGAAGGGGAGTGTTGAGAGTATTAGTGGATGTTTGGTCCCACATCTAGTAGAATAGTAGAAAGAGGGGGTTAACATCTCCTATATATATGTAGCCCCACCCATCAATAAAATTAAGCCAAGTATAAACCAAGTTTCTATTAGCTGCATAGAAGAATTGTCCAGGTTTCTATTACCGGCTGTTACCTTACGTCATTATTGCATGTTGGTGCCAAAATTTCTCAAAAGCAACAATGAGCAAGAGTGGGTCTTGTTATGAACTTGGAATATCAATTGGCAATAGGTAAACCTACCTTCTTTTGTAATCTGGTTCATTCTCATGCTACCAAGGATCAATTGTCCTAACTCCCTAGAATCTATTAAACTAAGAGATACAATAGTATACATGTTGCAAGAAGCAAATTCATCTAACGATAGGCCAGAGAGCCAGAAGGAATTACACCCCCTTAACTGAGATCCTTCACATAATCTTCTTGAAAGGAAGATTTAGTTGATGATGTTCCTTTTTCCCCTCTATCAGCAGTGAGTGAAATACTTGAATATTATTAGTATTCTTTTCCTTAACTTCTTCTCTTGTCTTTTATCAGTGAGGAACCATCAAGCTAATTCTCATGCTAAGAAAGGGTGGGAACCATTTACTGATGCTGTCATAAGGACAATTTCACAGAAGAAAACAGGAATAGTTTTTCTTCTCTGGGGAAATTCTGCTCAAGAAAAGACGAGGTAACTTCTTCTGGTACTATTTTCTTTGTGCTTGGGGCACTATGAAGGGACCAATGAAATCTCTGAAATCCTACAAGTATCCTGTATGTTGTAAGCTTTGCCCTTCTGACAAGTAGATGAAATAATTTCAGTTTTTGACAAATAAGATGGAATGAAAAACTTGCTACATAAGCAGGTCACTCAAATTATCCACCAATATTTGAAGTTCTCACGATATGGAAGTTCTCTCTACATCTATCTTTAAGGATCTATATAGTCTTGCTTATATTTCTAAAGAAAATTTATCGTGTTTCTTTGGTGTTTTGATATTGTTGCCAACTTGAAAAGGAATAAGAATTAACAAACTATTCTTTAGTTGGTCACATACGACATCCACACAATATTTAGAATCAAGTTAAGTGCACCAGTTTGCTCCTATCATGTTAAAAAAAGTTGTTTTTGCTACTAGCACGTGCTTCACAATAATCTGCTAAAGCTTTTGAGTCTACTAATTTCTCTTTGAATTCAAGTATCAAATAATTCCTGTGAAACTTGATCTAGTAGTATGATTTAGTTTGTATCTATATGCCATAACTCTTGGCAACACATTAAAAGAAAGGAGTGCATTGATGGAAAAGTGAAGGTTGTGTCAATTGAGAATTAGATGAGAGGAAATTGTATTTATGGTGTTTTGGACATGTGGAACTCAAGGTTTTTAGTATCGACCAATAGTGATGATACATATCGTTGTATCGTATTGTCTTGGCATGTCTTGATTCGTTGCTGACCCCTATCGCTACTGGTCAATATTGACAGATGCCAACATTGAGATTCTCCTTCATGGTTAATTCAGTAAAGAAAACTCAGAAGAATAAGAGGTAAGTATGAGAAAAATTAGTGTAAAGAAAAATCAAAAGAAAAACAAGTATGAGAATGTTCAATGTTGACACAATTATTCGGATGGTATATCATGTGGATAATATTCTTATTGACACATTCTAACCATTACCGTTTGTCTAAGTTGTATATTTAAAATGCACAATATTTATCCTTCTTAAAATTATTCCATTCAAAACTATACATTGATGGTGTGTTTTGTCTAAAAGAAAGTAAGTAAATAATAGAGTTATTTGTATTTAACCTTCACCCCCCTAATGCAATATGTATTGCGGGTGACGGATCAAGGAATGTTGAATATTGTTCCAAAACTAACGAGAAACAGCATATGTTACATAAAATTATGCTAGTTATTTTCTAGTCTTTCTGATAATTTTTATTATTATTTGACTTTATAAAATCAAGAAGTCCGAAACTCCTATTTGAAACTGTCGAACAGTTAGGGATCCAGACTGATTCCGATACCAGTATTATGAACCTTAGTGGAAACTTGACCACAAGATGCACTATTTTGGAGGAAGAGAATCTTAGTTGAAGGAGCTGGTAGAACTAGGGATAGACCTAAACAACTTGTATTGATGCTGCGAATAAGGATATGGTGTTGCTAATGTTAGAGAATGTTAGAGAGGGGATGATCCTTTATAATACACTATTAAATTAGAGGATTTGGCATGATATTTGGCATATCTTTTACATGGAAAGGAACATTCCTTCCCATGCCAAAGGGTTTGTGGGCTGGGCTTTAATGTGGGTCCTGTTATTGTAGTACGATAACCGTTAATGCAATATACTATTAATATTTGATAATTTTGGCATTTTTTTGGCATACCTTTGACATTGATAGGAATATTTTTTCCATGCCAAAGTCCCACTGGGACAGGATTGTAAACTGGGTTATGGTATTGCACTACCATAACCACTTATGTGCTTCCAATTATCATACTATATATAATAATATAGTAATTTCTAGAGAGACATGCACCTCCTTTTGGCATTTCGTCCTTCCAATGTCTTCTTACGTTATACCACGTGTCCTTTCCATGTCTTTTCTTTAATACCATGTCCATGTCTAATGCCATCCATTTATCTTTGACCCACTTGGAGTCACGTTGAGTATGGGTTAATATGATAATTCAACCCTAACCTAGCCTGTTTATGTGTGGTCGTTGGAGTGCACCCGGATCTGACTAATGAGTTAACGGGTCAACTTGATTTGACCCATTGTCCCATGTTGGGGTAGGGTAGGGGGTCTGAGAATTATGGTTAAGGTTAGGTTTCGTCGTGGTGGACAATGGGGCAGATCTGGTCAGGTTTGAGCAGATGGATGGAACTGAATCCTACCCATTCAGTAAAAAGGTCAGAATCCTAGACATGAATCCATTTAGACTTGACCAAGTCCTGCCTAAGGCTAGTCAAAATTTCTTAAATGAGGCAGTGTCAAGTGGATATTATAATTTAAGGGGGATATAAGATGATGGCTTACCATCAGTATAAACTTTTTTGATTGAGATGCACATTGGAGACAGTTTAGCTTTGTTGTATATCCATTCGATTCAATTAGAAACATATTCATTGTTTAGCCCTGCACAATAGCATGGGCTATTGCTAGTAACATAACAGAATGCAAGAAAGGGTCAATGTAACTTACTCTACTTGTTGTGTATGTCCCAGATCTTGTTTTGGAGATTTGTCTTTGATTACCCTTCTATTTGCAGGCTTATTGATGAATCAAAACACCACATTCTGAGAGCAGCTCATCCTTCGGGTCTGTCTGCTAACAGAGGCTTTTTTGGATGCAGGTTAGTAATTTCAATCACCAACTGCTTAACTTTCATATTGCTTGACATAATTTTGCAACTTCTAGGGCTGATCATTTCATCCAGCATGGCCTAGTTGGTGTTCGAAAGCTATTTTATTTTTATTCGCACTGTATAACTTGTGTTGGCTGAATAGAGAATAATTTTTTAACATACTGGCAACGTATAACTAGGTTAACCTAAATACCCATATAACATAGGTTGTCAAATCGAGATACGTGTCGGATATCGATTTACTTGATTATAGTCTCGTATATTATACCATAGCATGTATCATATGGATAATTAGAAGCAGAGAATATATGACGAGCGTTAATAGTTTTTTTTTAGTATAACATCATTTTCACCAAAAATAACTTTACTCTTGACAATCAATATGTTGACATTCAAAATAGTGTTTTGTTCTACATTAGTTTCTAAACAATGTATAGCTTATGAAAGAACCTAAAAAACGGAGATAAAAAAGCCCTCCAAGAAAAAAAAAACGAAAAACATAGAGAAGGTTCAATAAATGTAAAAAAAAAAAAAAAGTGGAGAGAAATATTAAAAGTAAAAGTTCATTTTTTGTTTTGTTTTGGAGAAAACTTGTTTGAGTTGTTCAGGTGTTCAGAGATGCTAGATGCATTCCTTGAAGATGCTAGATGTAGTCATAGGGATGTTGTAAGTCGATGAAGGACGCTGAAAAAGGAAACCAGTCCAAAGAGTTGCACTGTTCTCCTTAACAATTTTTTAAGGCCAAGTTTTATATTTTGACCATTGGGTTATAAAGCCATTTTCTAAACCACTTAAAAGTCTGGTTTACAAATTCAGGTCAACCTTTCTGTATCGCACGATACACATATCAAGTGATACATATCATATCATATAATACAAAGAGTATATGGGTAATTTGTAGGATAAGTTGGACCGCTTATCACATTTTACCCCTACCATTAGTTTTCTATAGTGATTTCCTTCTTTGTAGACCCGTTTAGAAAACAATTCTCTTCAGGTGCCCATCACAGAGGATACTTTTTCCTTTTGTATAACAAAACTGAGCCTAAATTTCGTAAAAATATGAAATGTTAAGAAGATGGACTATTTGAAGGAGAAAATAGGGTTCTTGGAGGGCAGAATCAGGAGAGCATCTATCGGCGGTGAGCGGAGAATTCTGGAGAAGAGATAGAAGAGGGATATTGTTTGGGAATTAAGAGGTATTTTTGTCTGAAAATAGGCCATATAAGCTTCATGCGCCTATTTTGGACGAAAATCACTGACAATGGATGCAGGGGAAAG
Source organism: Iris macrosiphon (assembly GCA_036927795.1). NCBI lineage: Eukaryota > Viridiplantae > Streptophyta > Magnoliopsida > Asparagales > Iridaceae > Iris > Iris macrosiphon. The sequence continues at coordinate 66,718,140 of JAYESA010000001.1, forward strand.
TTCAATACAAGACTAAAGGTAGAGGTAAAACGTAATAACCAGAGGGTTTCCTGTAAGTTACCCAAATTATCTTTAGATAAGTTTATGTTGTTCCCGAGGCTAAATCAACGATGGAAAACCGCGTGGTCGAGATCAGAGGTTCATACAAAAGTTTACACTCTGACTATTCTCGATCTCCACGAAGAACTATATATCACGATCTTGTTACAACCTGTAGTTACAACAATAACCAGAAAATGAACCTCTCGTTCTTCCTTGCAATCGCAGTTGCAGACAGACAGAACAGAGTTACAACTCACAGAAGAGAGGAGGAAGAAGAAGAGACTTGCTTGCTGGGGTGATAAAGATCACCGTTGCTCAAAGTAAGATTCGCCCCCACATGATCTGCTTCCAGGAACCAGCAAGTTCACGAAGAACTTCTGGAACGCTAGCTGTCATCTCAGTCTGAACTCGCACGAACACCCTGGATTCCAATGGTGGCGGCAATAACAACTCTCTTCGTCTCCTAGTTTTCGAAGTAAGTTCTCAAAGAGGCACAAAGAGAGTATTTATAGAGGGTGAAAATCCTAGCCTCCCAACAGTTACGGAAAGATAGGAACAAATTAATTATGAATCATTAAAAGATAGGCACGAATTAATTTCAAATCCCACAAAAACGGATATGAATAACAGACCATATCTTTCCATAACCGTTCAAATATATCTGCAGCAGCAACAGCGCATGCGGCAGCGCAAGCCGCAGCGCATGCGACAACGCGACAACCCATGCGGGAGCCCATACGACTGTGCATGGGGCAGCCCATGCAACCGCCCATGCGACTACGCATGCGACCCGCTCATGCGGCCCGCCGATGCTACCGCCCATGAGGCCGCGCATGAGAGAGCGCATCAAATGCGCACAAGCGCTTGCGTCGATGCTGACGTGCTAAGTGCAAAGTGCACCAAAAAAGTGCCACTTTGTGCCCTTGAGCCCGAGTCCGAGTTGCTAAGCCCCTTTGGGGCTTAGCTCCTATGGAATAAATTCCAAGAGAATGACAAAAAGCATAAATGCTTTCATTGAGGAGTTAATCATTTTTTCTCCTAGGAAAACACCCCCAAATGGCACCCATGTCCCACCAGACCCCATGTGCACACCTCAGCTCATACAAAGTATTATATTGAGATACCCACTTGGTGGTGTAGCCAATGTGGGACTATTTTTACTAGTCCAAAGGAAACAACACCAACAATCCCCCACATATCTCTATATATATGGGTTGAGCGTTCCAACAGTGACTGTCCATCATGCATTAGGATAGATGTCGCTTCGACTTGAATCTTTTTGCATGGGTCGAACAACAGTATGATACAAGAATGAACTAAGCCTTGAATTCTGCACCATAGTTGCAATTCTTTCTACTCACATAATGACATCAACTGTGCTTCCGGTTGCACATTAAAGACCATGTGCACGCCTGGTTTCGGTGTATGTATATTGGGCGTCTACAAGTTTTCTCTCAAGAGACGGTCTATATCTCTTTCCATACACTCTAGGTGAGTTCTTTTAAAGAGTCCTTGGCATGAAGTCTCGAGCTTCCTATATCTCTTTCCATACACTCTAGGTGCTACTCCGCTATGACATGGCCCAGAGCCGAGGCTAAACCTCATCGTGGTGTCATGCCACTGTAGCATGAGGTCCCAGCCTCTTTGTAGTGCCAAACTACCCAACATGAAGCCTTGCGCTTCCTTGCGGTGTTACGCTGCTGTGACATTGCTCGCATAGCCGAGGATTTACATCTTTTACCTCTGTGGTGTCACACCACTGCAACATGAGGATACCGGCCTCTTTGTAGTGCTGCCTACACTCATTATTCTACAGCATTTGGCTACCTGCCTATGTGCGGTGCTACACTGTGACATGGCTTGCGAATCCTAGGCATTATCCTTACCGAGGAACCTCTTGGTGGTGTCACCCACTGTAGCATGGAGATCTTACGCTCTTTTGTAGTGCTGCGCTACTGTGCTTCATGTTAAGCACATCAGACATTCAAAATGCTTGAGAACTCATTAAGGCGTCTAAGTCATCCTCCTACTGGACTTGTTCTACATATAAGAATTAGTAGACAACAGTGGTTCTGGGTCCGTAATCCCTCAATGTCTCAAAGGACTACCCACTGTTCCTGATATTCTTTCAGTCAATGATCCTCCCTTGAACCAGTTGCTAGATGCCTAGTAGATTTTTCTTTGAACTAATAGCATAAAACTAAATGGTAGGATTACAAAGACATAATATCAGAATGTCTTCAAGCCCATCTTGTTTGTTGTATCCTCGACTAGCTGACGCTTAAGACCTATGGTGAACGGATCGGCCAGATTTTTCTGGCTCCGAACATCAATCACGGCAATGACTCCAGTCTTGATAAGATCATTCACTGCCCTGTGCCTTAGTCGCACAGTCCTCTTCTTGCCATTGAAGAAATTATTTAATGCTACCTCTGCAGTCGCTTGGTTGTTGCAGTAAATCGGTACCGCCGGAATCTGCGCACCCACCACTAGAAGATCAAACATGAGCTCCCGAAGCCACTCTGCTTCATCCGCTGCAGCAGCCAGTGCATAAAACTCAGATTTCATCGAGGAATGAGAGAGCATAGTCTGCTTCTTCGACTTCCACGATATATCAGCTCCTCCCATAGAAAAGATGTATTCTCCTGTGGACCTTTCGCTCTCTACTTCTGAATACCAGCTTGCATCATTGAAGCCTTCCACTACTGTCGGATAACCGCTGTAGTGCAGTGCATACATCTAAGTCCCCTTGAGATATCTCATCACTCTCTTCACAGCTTTCCAGTGTTCCACTCCTGGATTACTCGTGAACCGACTCAGCATCCCCCCGGCGAAAGCTATGTCAGGCCTAGTCGCAGTTGTTGCATATATCAGACTCCCGATAACACTTGAGTACTCCAGCTGCCTGACACTTTCCCTTGGATTTGGCTTCAGTTTCTTGTCACACCTGTATGGAGTATCGATCCCTGGAAGATCCTGATATCCATAGCATGTGAGTATCTTCTAAATATAATGAGACTGTGATAACGTCACTCCAGTGTCCTTTCGGGTGATCTTTATCCTCAGGATAACATCAGCTTTCCCTAAGTCCTTCATACTGGATTTAGATGAGAGGAACTTCTTTGTCTCAGTGACACGTGCTAGATCCGTACCCAGGATTAGCATGTCGTCCACGTATAGACAAACGATGACTCCTCTCCCGTCAGCAAACTTAGTGTAAACGCACTTGTCTGTTTCACTGACCCTGTAGTCGTTTGATCTTATGACTTTATTAAACTTCTCGTGCCACATCTTGGGAGCTTGCTTCAGACCGTATAATGATTTCACCAACTTACAGACTTTGTCTTACAACCCTCTGATGACAAATCCTTCTAGCTGTTGCATGTAAATCTTTTCGGTCAATTCTCCATTCAGGAATGTTGTCTTAACATCTATCTGATAAATGACTAGCTTGTGAATTGCACATAGAGCAATCAATATCCTGATGGTCGTCTGGAGCATATGTGTGGAAGTAGTCGATCCCCTGTTTCTGAGAAAATCCCTTAGCAACCAGTATTGCATTGAACTTGTCAACAGTTCCATCGGCCTTCTTCTTCTTGAAGATCCACTTGCATCCGATTGGTTTTGCTCCTTCAGGAAGATCGACCAACACCCAAGTATTGTTGGAGGTTATTGAATCATACTCATCATTGATAGTCTCCTTCCAGAAGACAGAATCTCTGGTCTTCATCTCCTCATCATAGGTAAGCGGATTTGCTTCCACATGCTAGGTGACGAAATTATCTCCGAAGTCCTTGTGTTTCCTTACTCGCTTAGACACCGGCTCTGCGAGTTCTGGTTCGAATGTTGTCTTTGTAATGACTTCTTCTTCTTGGACTACATCTTTATTGGAAGTGTTGCTTTCTTGTGCACTCACACTATTCTCCGGAATGTCCGCGATAACAATGTTCTTGTACTTTGCAAACTTATCTTCAAAGAATTTTGCATCGCGAGATTCGATGATATTATTTGACTCAATATCAAGAAATCTCCAAGCATCACTCTTTTCAGCATATTCGAAGAAGATAGTCTTTGTAGTCCTCGTACCCAGCTTTTGAATCTTCAAGTCCGGAAGCTTCACATACGCCAGGCACCCCCACACTCGAATGAAATTTAAGTTGGGTCTGACTTTGAACTAGAGTTCATGAGGAGTGACATCGGAAGTTGCGTACGGCACTCTGTTCAGAATGAACGTAGCCGTAAGCGCACCTTCTCCCCAGAAGCAGTTTGGAAGACCCATAGTTAACAACATTGAGTTCATCATCTCTGTCAATGTCCTGTTCTTCCTTTCAGCTACTCCATTGGATTGAGGAAAATAAGGAGCAGTTGTCTCATTGACAATTCCATGTTCTTTGCAGAACGATGCGAATTCAATAGACCTATACTCTCCGCCTCGATCACTTCTGAGTCTCTTGAGTTGTTGTCCTGTTTGACGTTCAGCCTCAGCCCTGAATTCCTTAAACTTCTCGAACACTTCATCTTTTGGCTAGAGCAGATAGACGAACGCATATTTCGAGTAGTCGTCGATAAATGTAATGAAATACTTCATCATGGCCTTTGTGGAAAACTGTTTGAAGTCACAGATATCTGAGTGCACCAACTCCAGAAGATATGTGCTTTGGTTAACCCGTTTGAACGGTTTTCTTGTGATCTTTGTCTGCGCACAGACTTCACACTTCTCCACCTCCTTACCCCCACTTTTGGAGATAAGCCCTAGACTAGACATCTTGTTTATCCTTTTACAATGAACATGTCCTAGTCTATTATGCTATAACTTAAGAGAATAACCAGAAGAAGAGGCTGCATTAATGTTGTTTGCAGGAGTTAGAAGCTGAAGTTTGAACATCCCTTCGGTACAAAATGCTTTTTCGAAGTATGATCCTTTATGCGATATCACAATCTGTCCAGCATTGATGTCCATCCTCAAGCCTGCGTTGCAGAGCTGACTTTTCGAGACCAAATTCTTGGCTATTACCGGTACGTGCTTCACATTCTGAAGCGTCAGTGTCTTTCCCGAAGTCAGATTCAGTACCACCGTTCCGGTCCCAAGTACTTCAGCTTGTGCCTGGTTTGTCACCATGACCTTCTCAATTGTAGGCTTGTAGGTGGTAAACAACTCCTTCGAGCAAACATGGCAGGATGTGCCAGTGTCCACCTACCAGTCAGTGTCAACACCAGCCATCACAACCTGTGCAATCATAGCAACCTTGTTAGGCTCACCTTGCTCTTTTTGTTTGGGTTTAGATCTGCAGTCTCTCCGGTAGTGGCCCTTCTTGCCACAGTTGAAGCAACTCACTTCTGACTTGGGCTTGGGCTTCGACTTGAACGAAGCCGACTTCACCTTGAGATGGTTGAAGTCATTCTTCTTGTATTAAGAAGCCTTCTGCTTCCCTTTGGAGTCGTCCGCATGCACCAAGTTGGCTTTTGGCAACAATTTGGACAACGTGTCCACTTTGTTTTGAGCCATCAACTCATCTTTAACATGGATGTTGTGCAATAGTTGATCAAGGCTAATTTGCATCTTCTTCATATGCATGTCCGAGATAAAATTGCTCCATCCTGGCGGGAGCTTGGCTACAATACCCCCCACGACAAAGGCGTCGTTTAAGGGCATGCCATCATCCTCAAGTTTTTGATGTAACTTGAGAAACTCTTTGACTTGAGGCAACATAGTCTTGTCGTCCTCAATCGCATGTTCCAGACCTTTTCAGTCACATGAATCTTGTTGCGGTTCTTATCCGCCTTGTAATGCTTGTCTAGAGACTCCCAGACGACCTTAGCATGGTCCTTCTTGTTGTATGACTCCGCCAGAGTATCCTCCATGGAGTTCAGGATCAACAACTAGCAAAGGTTGTTGTCTTTTCTCCACTTGTTCTGCTTAGTAGTTGCAGAAGCAACTGTCCGAACAGTAGCATCATCACCGTCTGGAATCACCGGCTCTAGTTCTGTCGGAACGTAGTCCACCTCTGGGAGTTGAAGATTAAGACAGACCTTCCTCTTCCAAGCGTTGTAATGATCTCCGTCAAACTTCTCAAATTTGTTAAAACTTGTATCGAGAAGTTTCGCACGGTTGTTCTCCATCTTTCTCATCTTGCTTTGAGATTGTTGTTCCCGAGGCTAAATCAACGATGGAAAACCGTTGTCGAGATCAAAGGTTCACACAAAAGTTCTCACTCTGACTATTCTCGATCTCCACGAAGAACTATATATCAGGATCCTGTTACAACTTGCAGTTACAACAATAACCAGAAAAGGAACCTCTCGTTCTTCCTTGCAATCGCAGTTGCAGACAGACAGAACAGAGTCTCACAGAAGAAAGGAAGAAGAAGAAGAGACTTGCTTGCTGGGGTGATAAAGATCACCGTTGCTCAAAGAAATATTCTCCCCCACACGATCTGCTTCCAGGAACCAGCAAGTTTACGAAGAACTTCTGGAACGCTCGCTGTCACCTCTGTCTGAACTCGCACGAACACCCTGGACTCCAATGGTGGCGGCAACAACAACTCTCTTCGTCTCCTAATTTTTGAAGTAAGTTCTCAAAGAGGCACGAAGAGAGTATTTATAGAGGTGAAAACCCTAGTCGTCCAACAGTTACGGAAAGATAGGAACAGATTAATTACGAATCCCTAAAAGATAGGCACGAATTAATTTCAAATTCCACAAAAAATGTATCTGAATAACAGACCATATCTCTCCGTACCCGTTCAAATATATCTCCAGCAGCAACAGCGCATGCTGCCCGCCGATGTGACCGCGCATGGAAGAGAGCGCATCAAATGCGCACAAGCACCGATACTAACGTGCTAAGTGCAAAGTGAGCCACTTTGCGCCCTTGCGCCCGTGCCTGAGCCCGGGTTTGAGTTGCTAAGCCCCTTTGGAGCTTAGTTCCTATGGAATAAATTACAAAAGAATGACAAAAAACATAAATGCTTTCATTGAGGAGTTAATCATTTTTTCTCCTAGAAAAATATCCCCACATGGCATCCATGTGCCCACCACATCTCATGTGCACACCTCAACTTATATAAAGTATTATATTGATATACCCACTTGGTGATGTAGTCAATGTGGAACTATTTTTACTAGTCCAAAGGAAACAACAGCAACAGTTTCCCCCTTATATCGTTTGTAGGTTGAATCATACTGCATCGTAAGATAAAGACAACATAGAGTGGCACCATGTTTTACAGCTACTGTACAATAAAATAGTTCTTGTGCTATATCTTAGAAAGAAAATGGAAATAGAATGGCATTATGCAGTCATGCTTGTTCTGTGAATCAAAATACTCGCTTCATATCTGCCAATTCTATTCCAACATTGGTATGCCCCATCTTAGGGTGTCTTCTTCCCAAAATTATCTTCATACATCTGACAAGTTAGTTTTGTCATGTTTTAGTAGTTGGTTTGTCATGTTTTAGTCATTGGGTACCACTAATTGCAAACTGTGAGTTAGCATTCCTTAGATTATTTAGTATTTGCATCATCTTCAGACATTGGTTATGTTTAGGTGTTAGACTTGGTCGATTGTTTGAAGAATTGTACATAGGGGAGTCTCAGTGATGGATATTTCTTTTGGCACGTTTAGAACCTAGTTTCTCCTAACTAGAGAAGGTCATCTACTTTTGCAAATGATACCTTTGAATTTTCTAAGAAAGCATCAGAGAACATGCAATACTATTGAACTGTTGTACATTTACTCACCATTTTCATCTGATTTAAACTTTTGTGCTTGGAGTAATCAATATTCCATCCAAATCCTGCCTAAATTATCTGTAACTATTCTGAACTGCTTTAACTTGAGTACTAATTTCTCGAGCAAATCACTGTCCTTGTTTCATGTTAACATCATAATCCTTTTCTTATTTATTTGCTTACCTTATGTAACAGGCATTTTTCCCAGACAAATCAGCTGCTAGAGAAGATCGGTCTTTCTCCTATCGATTGGCAACTCTAAATCTTTAATGCCCTTCCTAACTGCTAGCGGCTATCATTTCATTCTCAAACCTTGGTTTTAACAATATGGGCAAGGCCGACTCCAATGACTACATTATGTACTAATTTAGAAGTTCATATTACAACATATAACTTAATCAGTAGCAGGTTTTATTAACCAGCAATTTTGCAGAAATTTTTGTACAGAGAATTAAAGTATTATTAAATTAACTTTAGAGAAACAAGATCGGAAAATTAGGTGGAGTGAACAAAAACACTCTTAACAATGGCGTTTTGTTCTGGGACATTTTAAATTTATTTATTTTTTGAAGTCAGTCTGAGAGACGGAAATAAAATTTGAGAAAAGAATATTTTAATCAGGGGGTTTTCAACTGTTTTTTTAACTTTTTTCTTTTGGTCCGATAAAAAATAAAATAACAACTAAGAAAAAATAATATTTACTAGGAAGTTTTCTTTTTTATTCTGGCCCCTTTAACAAAAAAACTAAGAAAAAAATAATTTATTTTTTCATTGAAAACTAATTACTAGGGATGTTTTTCTATCTGAAAAGAATAATAATAATAATAATAAATTAACAATTTTTAATTTAAGAGGGACCTATATGCAAATTACAAATTGGGAGGGACCTATGCAAAGGAAGTTTGCCCATACTTAGGGGCGGCTTCATTATTTTTTATATTGTACCAAAAACAACTTAAACACATTTTATTTTATTTATCAGAAAAAGTAGAATAAAAAAAGTCTAAAACGTCCCCTACTTTCATGTTAGCCCAAAAAACGATTTTTTTTTTTTTATAATGCTTAAAACGTCCCTAGTAGGATGTTTTCGTATTAGGAATATTAGTTTATTTGATGGCTCAAAAGTGAAAAAATTAAAATTAAAATTAAAATTAAAATTAAATTAAATTAAATTCAAAATGCATAACAAGGACGTTTTTTGTTTTGTTTATTATTTTTAAATAGGAAAGAACCAAAGTCTTTTGTTAGAAACGTTTTTGTGCTCTCCCTATAATTTCTCTGAACTTATTTCTTAATAATACTTTATTTCTCTGGAAACAAATTTCTGGCAATTCTGTAATCTATACCTACCTTGTTTTCAAGTCTGTATGTTTATTCTTTGTAGCATGCTGGTGACTTAAACCCATGTTCTCAGCTACTTAAATGATTTGTAGTCCTATTTCTGAGTTTCTGAGTGTACAACAAGTTTGCCCAGTAACACTGGCCTTAGAACTGAATGGAAAAGTCTGGATCTTGATTCTGATATACAATACAGATTGTTGGTTAAATTCCTAAAAAAAAATGCAAATAGGAAGATGTAAATTAAAGACAAGAAATAGTAGAGGATTCGAGGCACGTTACACGCTGTCCTTAGAATAGAATTTTGTCCCACGAACAGTGCAGTGGGTTCCTGGCGATCTATCCCCGAGATACAACGAATCCTTCGATTCACTTTACCGTGCACCCGGTGGCGAATCCCACGAACGATCACTACCTTGCCCGAAAATTAGAGATTGGACGGAGGAGTTTTGGTTCTGGTATTTTTCTTTTCTTTTTCGTCTCTGTGAGATTGTTCTTTCGTCCGAACAGAGAGCGAGAGAGAGAGAGAGAGAAAAGAAAAAATCGATTTCTGTTTCTCAGATCTCAGGATCGTGTCCTGGATATATCTCTCACGTAACATTTCCTACTTTTTTCGTAACGGGATTACATGAGAACAGTTCCGCGGAAGACCAGCAACCCACCAGTCCAAATCAACGGAAATAAAAAATAAAATAAAATAAGTTATGAAATTACCTTTGTACCCGTGTCCGTTCTGCGGCGCGCAAGCGTGTAAAGTGCTAAGTGCGCGAATAATAAACGCGTAAAAACGCGCATTAAATCGAGCACCCGCTCGCGGGTTTGATGAGTTCAAGCCCATCCCCTATAAAGCTCACTTATCCACTAAGAGGGGTAAAGCAATATATGGAAAGGAGAATGACTTCTCCTTTCCCATGTGGGACTAAAAGAAAGGAGTAGCTTTGTTGAATCATATGGTTTAAATAAATCTAACAATCCCCCACATGATTCAACAAAAAAAAAAAAGGAAGTATAGCACGATAGGACATATAGGAAGGAAAACAAGATATGGGCAATCACATTGTGTATCAGAGGAAGGTGTCTTCCGGACTTGAACCTCCCCTTAGTGTTATACATCTCATCTATACAGACCCAAAGTGACTTAAGTCTTGAACTTAGGATCTTACGTGTACAGACTCAACATACACACAAACACATTGTAGGCATTTGATCGTATCAACAGTTGTGCACGTTTCGGCCATGTGCTATCTCGATTTCTTAAGAGCTCTAGAGAACAGCTCGAGTTCCCATAGAAAGCGGCCCCACTTTCACTCTTAAATAGGTGAATCTTTCTAGGTATTCTGCAATTTATATACCCTGCTTTACAAGCCACAGATTCATTGAGATTTTACAATCACCCTTTTATTTATTGCAGATCAACACTATACATTAGAGGAATGGTTCTTTACAATTACTATCATATAGTGTTTTCAGTCACACATCAATTTTGTTGTTACCCATTGAACCTTTTCTTGGTGCTTCCAATCAAAGGTTGGGTTGCCTTTGAGGTGACTCAATCTATGGGCTTTAAGCCCATTCCTCTTGTTGTCTCCAACACAAGTCTCCTTGAGAGCCCTTTAGTTAGAGGATCTGCTAGATTGTTCTTTGATCTGACGAAGTCAATTGAAATTACTCAACTAGATCGTAATTGCTTCACCCGATTGTACCTCATACGTATATGTCTGGATTTTCCATTATAACTTGTCCTTTGAGCCTTTGCTATTGCAGCTTGGCTGTCACAGTGTACAGGGATAACATGAACTGGTTTGCTCCACAGAGGAATATCTGTTACCAGATTCCTAAGCCAATCTGCTTCCTCACTGGTGAGGTCAAGAGCTATAAATTCTGCCTCCATAGTAGATCTAGAAATACAGGTCTGCCTGGTAGAGTTCCATGCAACAGCAGCTCCACCCAATGTGAATATTTATCCACTTGTGCCTTTGGTCTCATTTGTATCAGAGATCCAGTTCGCATCAGTATACCCTTCTAATACAGATGGGTATCCTCCATAGAATAATCCATAGGATATCGTGCCCTTTAGGTATCTCATTACCCGTTCCAAGGCAGTCCAATGTGAACTATTCGGATTGCTAGTATACCGACTAAGCTTTCCTACTGCGTAGGAAATATCAGGTCTGGTACGATTAGCAATATAGTTCAGGCATCCGATTTGCTGAGAATACTTCAACTGAGCCACACTGTCTCCTTTATTCTTCTTCAACCCGATACTTGCATCATATGGAGTACTTACAGGTTTAGAATCAAAATAGTTAAATCTTTTTAGAACCTTTTCTATATAGTGAGATTGGGAGATACCAATTCCCTCAGAAGTGCGACTTAGTTTAAGTCCTAAAATTACATCAGCAGGTCCTAAATCTTTCATATCAAAATTTTTATACAGAAATGATTTGATATCATAAATAATATCCAAGTCAGTACAAAAAATAAGAATGTCATCAATATACAGGCATAATATTACACAAGAGCTACCAATAGTTTTGCTATAAACACATTTATCAGAATCATTAATAGTAAAATCATATGATAGAATTACCTTGGCAAATTTATCATGCCATTGCTTTGGCGCTTGTTTCAGCCCATAGAGAGATTTAATTAATTTGCATACCTTACGTTCTTGCCCTGGAACAACAAACCCTTCAGGTTGTTCCATATAGATCTCTTCCTGTAAATCTCCATTCAGAAATGCAGTTTTTACATCCATTTGATGAATAAACAGTTTATGAATAGATGCAATAGCTATCAACATTCTAATTGTAGCAATTCTTGTAACAGGAGAGTAAGAAATAGGATCCTCTTCAACGAGGTAGGTGAAAAAACCTTCACCTAGGTTTGGTTCTCGTCTTGTTCTTTTACTTCTCCTGGGTTCTACTGGGGTAATCTCCTCTGGTTGTGAACTAGATGTTACAACAGGGATTTGTGTAGAAATAGAAGAACTAGAAATTCTATTTTGCAATGGAAAATTTTTTTTAAAAAATGTAGCATCCCTAGATTCCATAACTGTGTTAGCATCAATACCATTTACCTTACTCTTAATTACAAGAAATCTATAAGCAGTACTATTTTTGGCATATCCCAGAAATACACAATCTATGGTCTTTGGTCCCAATTTTCTTTTCTTGGTAGGAGGGACATAAACTTTAGCAAGGCACTTCTACACTTTGAAATATTTCAAAGATGGATTTCTACCTCTCCAAAGTTCATAAGGGGTCTTATCAGTCTTTTTGAAAGAAACTTTATTTAAGATGTGACATGCAGAAAGAAGGACTTCCCCCCACAAATAATCAGATAAACCAGAGCTACCTAACATAGCATTAATCATATCAAGAAATGTTCTATTTTTTCTTTCTGCTACCCTATTCTGTTGAGGAGCATAAGGAGCAGTTACCTCATGTATAATGCCATGCAATTCACAAAAGGAGTCAAACTCGGCAGAGGTGTATTCACCCCCACGACCAGACCTAGGAATTTTAATTTTCTTCTCAAGTTGGTTTTCAACTTCAGCTTTAAAAGATACAAACTTACTGAAAGCTTCATCTTTAGTTCTAAGCAAGTAAACATGGCAGTATTTTGAATAATTATCTATAAATCTAATAAAATACCGTTTACCACCACGAGTAAGAATACCGTTCAATTCACAAATATCGCTGTGAATAAGCTCCAATAGCTGAGAACTCCTTTCAACAGAATGAAAGAATTTTCTGGGCTGTTTGGCTTGTGTACATATCTCACATTTTCTATTCCTGCTCATGTCAATCTTAGGAATCAATTATAACTTAGACATTCTCTTTAAAGAGTTAAAATTGACATGTCCCAAACGACCATGCCAAACATCACAACTATTAGTATTATAAAAGAGAGCATTTGAATCAGAAGTAGAAGCATTTGCAATATTATTTAAACATGAATTTAATGTACTGCAAGGCATGTCCACAGAAAGTTTAAACAGACCCCCACATACATAGCCTTTCCCAATAAAGTTACCGTTCAGGGAGATTACAACTCGATCAGACCCAAATACCAGTTTGTAACCATGTTTATTTAGCAAATAACCAGAAATTAAGTTCTTGTTTACGTCCGGTACGTGCTGCACATTATGCAAAGGGAGAATCTTGTCCGAAGACAACTTGAGGTTCACTCTTCCCTTTCCATGCACTCTGCCAGCATTCGAGTTTCCCATAGCTACTGATTCGCCTTCCTCAACCTGTCGGTAGGAGGAAAAAGAATCAATATTAGGGCATACATGGACATTTGCCCCTGTATCAACCCACCAGTCAGTAGGCTGATACGATGACTCAAAAACAGAACATACGGTTACAAACCTCTGATCATCGGTACCGATAGATTCGGTCCCGGCTATGATAACATGAGCCTGTGGAACAACAGTAGCGTCTGCAGGAGTTCGACGATCAGGATTCTGAAATCCCTGACCCTTCTTCCTGTGGCGGCATTGCCTAGCAAAGTGACCAGGCTTACCACAGTTGTAAATTTCCGCTTAGGTCTGTTGTCTTTCCCAATCACAGCTCTTGGCTTAAGAAACTGTTTCTTTGCAGGGTTCCTGTTCTGGGGGTTGTTCCTCTGTTGATAGGGTTGGCCCTTAGGCTTTCCCTTGGTTTCAACAATGTGTAACTTTGTCTCGAATTCAGTACTTAGAGGTTCCTTGTCTCTAGTTCTACCTTCTTCCTCAATGCGAAAGGATACAAACAGGTCGTCTAAAGACATGGGTTCCTTATTATGTTTTGGTTTTAAACCAAATTCCTTCCAGGATGGGGGAAGTTTCTTAATGAAGGCAACAATTAGAAACTTATCAACAAATGACATGTCTTTCTGAGACATCTCGTTTATGATAGTTTGAAGGGTATTAGTCTGTTCAACAACAAACTTCTCATCTACCATTTTAAACTCTAAAAATCTGTCAACAATGTAAATCTCAGAACCCGCTCCTTCATTGGAGTACTTTTTATCGAGAGCTTCCCAAAACTCTCTGGACGTAGAGGTAGTGCAATATATATCATAGAGGGTGTTAGAAAGACAACTGAGAATTTTACCGTGACAGAGAAAGTCTGTCTCATTGTAGGACTCTAATTCGTAGGTCCTGGTAGGTTCGTGTAAGTCAGGTTGAATTTCCGGTTCTTTGAGAACCTTAACCAGTTTCAAGCAAGTCAGCCAGTAAGTCATCCTACACTGCCATCTCTTAAAATTCAGGCCATCAAACTTCTCCGGTTTGGAGGAGTTATGAATGTTCGTGGTCAGTTCTTCTACGGTGTTCATCATGTAGATAGAAATTTTTTCAACCAGAAAATAGAAAGTAGACAGAAGCTACGAAAATTCTATTCTAAGATTGTTGGTTAAATTCCTAAAAAAATGCAAATAGGAAGATGTAAAATTAAAGACAAGAAATAGTAGAGGATTCGAGGCACGTTACACGCTGTCCTTAGAATAGAATTTTGCCCCACGAACAGTGCAGTGGGTTCCTGGCGATCTATCCCCGAGATACAACGAATTCTTCGATTCACTTCACCGTGCACCCGGTGGCGAATCCCACGAACGATCACAACCTTGTCCGAAAATTAGAGATTGGACGGAGGAGTTTTGGTTCTGGTATTTTTCTTTTCTTTTTCGTCTCTGTGAGATTGTTCTTTCGTCCGAATAGAGAGCGAGAGAGAGAGAGAGAGAGAGAGAGAGAGAGAGAGAGAAAAGAAAAAACCGATTTCTGTTTCTCAGATCTCAGGATCGTGTCCTGGATATATCTCTCACGTAACCTTTTCCACTTTTTCCGTAACGGGATTACGTGAGAACAGTTCCGCGGAAGACCAGCAACCCACCAGACCAAATCAACGGAAATAAAAAATAAAATAAAATAAGTTATGAAATTACCTTTGTACCCGTGTCCGTTCCGCGGCGCGCAAGCGTGCTAAGTGCTAAGTGCACGAATAATAAACGCGTAAAAATGCGCATTAAATCGCGCACCCTCTCGCGGGTTGGATGAGTTCAAGCCCATCCCCTATAAAGCCCACTTGCCCACTAAGAGGGGTAAAGCAATATATGGAAAGGAGAATGACTTCTCCTTTCCTATGTGGGTCTAAAAGAAAGGAGTAGCTTTGTTGAATCATATGGTTTAAATAAATCTAACACAGATTATTCTTTTAATCAACAAACTCTTATCCATCATATTTTGCAGATTGGAAATATGATTTGAATTGAATGTATTTATATAATTCCTTTAGTCATGTCAGCGAGGCAGTATAGAAAGTAGGAAGCAAAATGAAAGAAATTTGATTAGTCAGTAGTCATTGGAATCTAGTATGATTCTCAAAAGATATATAATGTTTCTGGAGTTACATATACTAAGAAAATAATACTATGCTGTAACAGAATGTTAAGTGGCTTTTTCTATTATCTAACTAATTCTATATTATTCTCAAAGTAATATCAAGTTTCTGTTAGTTATTGTGATTTGTTTCATGTCGATTCAGGCTAGTTTTGGAACAAAGTTTCATAAAATGAATTTAAATTTAGGTTGGAGTTTGGATTCTTGAACTGTGTTTTTGGTTGCATACTAGTAAGATCGATCAGGTTTGGTACTTACATGATTTAGTCTTAAGAAAAGAAAAAGAAACTTGTTGTTCATTATTCCCTTGGAATAAAAGAGCAGGAGAGTTTCATTATGCCATGAAAGTATAAACCTAGGCATCCCGTCGGTGATATGCAGTTTAAGCTCATGTAACACAATAATTATCCTCCAAGTTCTGGAGTCTAGATAATATTTATCATTCATCTATGTGACAGATGAGTAATAATCTTTTTTGTTATGGCACGTGGTCATCGTCCGTAACATGTGGTTGAGTGACGACTTTGCGGGGGTAAATAATCCAGTGCTAGTGCTTACTCGGACGAGGGCATGCCCGGGAGGTCGAGTTGTCCTAGCAGGAGCAAATATATGTGATTTATCATTTTTTTTAGCTATATACTTTTATTGTAACTAGTTTTTGAATAAGAGTCAAGGACTAATTATTTGCCCCTTAATCCTTATTCATACCTAACTCCTTCCAGCTGACCGAATTCGAGTGACTCTTATGGTTACCGAGGAGATGTCTGACAGAAGGTCAGTGGATCGAGTCACGGGGACTAATTATTCCTTCCATTTTTAAATGGTGGGAGTTGGAGGCAGTGGGCCCAAAGACATGCAATGCAGTGTACAAAAGTTTCGAACGTTACGTCGGGTCCCGCGCGTTATGCCGGGAAGTAAAAAAAAAAAACTCCTTCCGACTGAAACTGCAGAACCTTCGAGATCCTAAAAAAATTTATTAAAAATTATTAAAGGGAGGGTTGAAGAGTGGGTCACTGAAGAAATCTCACATATTGAAAGTATTATTTTATTTGATAAGATCTGAGATCTAATATATTGAAAAAAATGAATGTAACAAATTTTCTATAAATAGTAAGAGAGAGAGAGAGAGAGAGAGAGCATCTGATTCTTTCGGGACCGGACAGAAGAGAGAAGCGGTCAGACGAAGAGAACCCAGGAGAAAGTATGCCCTCGACTCCTGTGGGAGAAAGATGATGACTAGATAAAGAGAGAGAACAGTTTTTTAATTTTTTTAATTTTCAATAGGTGGGTGAGTCAGAGACCTAGGGTGGCTCATTGGTTCCAATTTGTTATATTTATAGCTTTGCTAACACCAAGGCCCAAGATTTAGGGTGGATGTTAAAGTGCCAATTTTCAAGAATTTTTAACTAGATTTTTTGGCTGCTCCTGGACCGACCCTGTGGGAGGGTTGCCCATAGAAGGGGGGTTGCCTAAGCCAATGGACTTGTCTGACTTGCCCTGGTGCCGGCCCTGACTCGGACCTGACCAGATAACAACCATACTTGTTTCATCAGGCTAGCAAATAAAAAGTTGCTTAACTTGAACTTACCATGCCAAATAAACTTATCCTATATTCTATAGCCCATGCTAAATAAACTTACCTGACCAGATAACAACCATACTTGGTTCAATAAGTTGTTTTTACAAGACAAAATTTTGCTGGAGTCAAGCCTGGCTGAGAGGTACAGGATTCAGCCCGAAGTCGGTTCCTGACTTGAGTTTGGGCCGAACTCGATGTGTTTGTTCTAGAACTGTCAGCATGGTCTGAACAGAACTCGGTCCGAGTTCGATGTCAGAGATGATATGTTTTTGGTGTTCTAATCTACACTGTTGGATGTTGATGGACGGTCAGATATGTTAGTTGGCTACTTTTAGGGTTTCCTAAACCCTAGAACTAGATTTCTAATCATATTTATATAAGTTGAGGGTGGAGGCACAAAATAGAACACAGCGTGGAGATTCAGGGTGATTGACCACAAAAAATCTAAGAGAAAGTACATACCTTATTTTTAGGACTCATCATCCAAGACAGAAGGAAGAGGAGATCTAACCGAGGAATCGTCGCCTTCGTCCAGGAAGATCGCTACGGGTTGGGTGAGTGATTTCATTATAATCTGTCTTTTTTTCTTGAGTGTGATGAGGGGGTTGACTTATTAGGACAAATGGTTCAATATTGGCTTATGTCAATTTTATAATTTTACCTGAGTTATATAGATTGTAATTTGTCCAGGTGACGTATTCACCGCCGTATACGTTATATTTATATTTGTTTGGCGTTCGTTAGACCGGGATTGGTTATCTCAGGTGGGGTGGCCTAAGTTTTCGCTGCGGTCAGTATCAGATACGGTGTCGAAGCACTTGTAAGACGTGTTCAATTCCGAGCTCTGATGTCTGATTCTCAACAAATTTATCCTAAAAGCTAACCAAATTAATCTTTTGAACACTAACTTGCACTAACACGAAATTTCCATGGAGTAGAGTGCGCTCTTGAATTGTGTGACAACTTAAAACACCGTCTATCGTCAAGCTCTATATATACCTATATGAATTAGTGTTTAGCTTTGATAAATCTTCGATTTTACAAAACTGCATTCCATATATTTCCTCCAATTTGTTGCCCAAATATAATTTCTTTTTGTATAATTATCCCGATAATTTGCACTTTGTCAGTAAATGTCTTCCATCATTTTAGCATGAATATGTGCGATCAGAAGAGTACTATAATATAAAATTAGTTAACTTATTTTTTGTAATATATATAGCATGAATAGCATGAATATGTGCGATCAGAGAAGTTCCGTGGGATTTTCGTCGCTTTCGATCGTCGGATCGCATGGGCCCTGCAATCCTATGATGCGGAGGGAGGGATATCTTGATCCGTCCATATATATATATATATATATATATATATATATATATATATATATATATATATTGTTGATTTTTAATGCTTGATTTTATTTTTACATTTAAGATTGATTTCACTCTTTTAAATTCCTGCATTTACCCTTTGTGCATGCTTGTACTAGACTGGTGGTCCAACTGTGGAGTTCTACATGAGTGGTTATATCATATGATCTATAGCAACTCTTGAAGGAAGTAGACTCCTCTTATTTGATGACTGTCTGTGAGGCATTTTCTTTACTGATATGATTGATGGAAATATAACAAGTTTAATGGCCATGATTGTTGGGAACGCAAACACGAAAGTCGTTTCTCAAACTAAGAAGCTGCGAAAGAACCAAGAAATAACAACGTACAAAACCAAACGCCAAACGTCAAACCACACAGAAAAATCACACGCAGACACAAGCAATTTTTTTTTTACGTGAAAAATCTTTGCGAAAAAAATTCATGAGACGATCAGAGTCAAACACTGAAAAGCCTCCACTAATGGAATAAGAAATACGTCGACTCCTTACAAGCTTCTCATCAATCCAAATTGATCACCACAACTCTTTGGAATAAAAAATAGATCACAGACACGAAGAACGGAGACGACGAGAAAAGAATTATCCGAAACCGATCTCCACATCGAAATAGCCTTCAATCTCTTCCTTTCTCATTCCAATGTTGTAAAAGCGCTTGTCTCATTTTGCAATATTTTGAGATATATTTTAGGGTTATGAAACACCTAATATATATAGCCTCAAACCCACAACTAGCATTCTTATTATATATCAGAATACCCAATAAAATCCAAATCCATTGAGAGCGTTCCAACAATGGCCTGGAAGAAGAGTACTATGTGAAACATGATTTTTCATAAAAAAAAAGGTTGAAAAATGAATACTTGTAAGAGCATCAATTGTAAGGCTCATCCTCATTTACAAATTCTAGATTAAGAACATATTAGCTCATTTTGTAGAATAGTAAGATTGGAGTCCCATGATGGTCCCATCCCAGGTATAGGAGAGTTGAGCTGTAATTGGACATAATTTCTGTAAATGTTTAGGAAAAGTTAAATTTTTATTAATAAATGGTACAAGTATATTTAATACAAGTAAAGCTAAAAGAGATAAGCTAGAATAACAAAGAGAGATATATCCTAACTGAAGATATTATCAGCGTGAATATTGTTACAACAAACTAAGAGATAAAGTAAGACAAAGTCTTTGCTTTATCTTCAAAAAGCATTATCTTCAATAATAAGCTTTATCTTCAACAAGCTTTATCTTTAAATACTTTATCTTCAACACGTTTTATCTTCAACATACCCCCGCAAGATGGACGTCCGATCGGAGAGGCCAATCTTGGATATCAACATTTTAAACCGAGATCGAGCCAATGACTTTGTAAGAAAAATTGCAAGTTGATCGTCCGTTGGGACATGAGTGACACGAAGAGTACCATTGTGAACTTGTTTACGAATGAAATGATAGGCAAGTGCTGGATGCTTCATTCGGGAATGGAAAATCAAATTAGCACTAAGACGCATGGCACCTAAGTTGTCACAATAAATGACCGGAGTACAAGTGAGATGAATACCAAGTTCGCCAAGGAGATTTTGAACCAACATGAGTTCGGCAGTGGTAGAGGCAACAGCCTTGTACTCGGCTTCTGTAGATGACTGTGCTAGAGACTTTTTCTTCTGTAGATGACTGTGCTAGAGACTTTTTCCTTTCTCGAGAGTGCCACACAAGTAGCGAAGGAGCCATTTGAGGGCATCCCAATGAGCGCTTCTTGGCTAGTGCATGAACTGAGATAACTTATTTACCACAAATGCAACATCGGGCTGAGTGAGCGTGAGGTATTGTAGACCCCCAATCGTCATTATCCGGGGTATTTTGGATGATGTGACAGTGGCTAGACCATTGTCATTGTCCGAGGAATTTTGGACGGGTACTGGCTGAATTATGGGCAACGACAAGGGGCACCAATGGTCCGGATTGGGTATGGGAGTAGCATGATTACGGGTGCTAAGACGAGCATAAGGAAAATCATTTTCTATAGACCGAACGTGTCTAGACGTGTAGACTTTGTAGGTGGTAGGATTTAGACAATAATAAAACTTTGAGTCTTAGAATACCAAATGAAGATACAAGGAATAGACTTGGGATCCAATTTGTGTGTGGCATAAGGTCGTAACCAAGGATAACACAAACAACCAAATCTTCTTAACTTAAGGTAGTTAGGAGGAGTACCAAAGAGACGATGATATGGAGATGAGTTTGAGAGAGGGCATGGAAAGCCTATTGATAAGATAGGCGGCTATGGTGAAGGCATGGGTCCAAAACTCGAGAGGAAATTGGGCGTGGACAATGAGAGATAAGCCCGTTTCAACGATGTGGCGATGCCTTCTTTCGGCATATCCATTATGTTCAGGAGTATGAGGTGGAGAAGTAAGATCGGAAACACCATCAATGGTTAGAAAATTTGCTAAGGCTTGATATCCCCCCCCCCGTCAGAATATATGACTTTGATATTTTCTCAAAATATTTTTCCACGAAAGCTTTGAACCAAATAAACATTGCTTTTGTATTAGATTTATTTTTGAGGATAAAACAAAATATACTTTGTGAAGTGGTCAACAAAAATAATATAATATTTGTAACCATCAATAGAGTATAATGTATAAGTCCATAAATCAGTATAAATAAGATCAAGGAGAGCATTGGATATCAAAGTTGATTGACTAAATGGGAGCTTATGACTCTTATTACATTGTCATGAATTGCAATCAAAAGAGAAATCACTAAAAACATCAAGCCTAAAATTTGAAACTATTCTTTTGAAGATGGATAAAGAGGGATGGCCAAGTTGATGTTGCCAATCTATAGCCGATGTTGTGACACTAAAGAAAGCCAGAATAGGTGTAGGAGATGGCCACTCATAAATGTCGTGCCTAGTTGGACCCTGGATGAGTTGTGCTTCCGTGAGACGATCCTTCATAATAAAAGAATTAGAAGTGAATTCAATGGTGAGATTATTTTCTGAGCAAAATTGTGAAATGGAAATAATATTCGTGTCATAGTGGGTGCACATAAAATATTAGACAAGGACAATGATTTAGAAGAGGAAGTAGGAGAGAAGAGTGAACCAGTATGAGTGATAGGGACACTCGTGCCGTCTCTAATGACGATCTCTTTAGTGCCATCGTAAGGATGATGGAGGAATATTTTTGCTAGGTCATGAGTAACATGGTGTGATGCGCCAGGTCCAAGAGCCAAGGGGAGGGATGAGAGGAGGCAGATGTGGTGGCTACATGTGCTTGGGGTTGCGATTGGTTGTAGGCAGGGCGGGGTAGTGGGCGGATGGCTGGGTATTTCTCCTGGAAGATGGGGCATAAATAGAGTGAATATTTGGTTGTGTGGCACCATTGGCATTTGCATTGTTAGCCACAAGAGCCAGTTTGGTTGGGAAATTAGGAGTTGGAGTTGGAGTGGGTGGTCTTATGGTTGGAGTTGGGGCAGAAGTGGTTGGTAGGGACGGGCTGGTTGTAGTAGTTGGGGCGGGTGGTGGTGGTGTGTAGGTAAGCGGGTAAGGTAGGGAGAATGGGTTCGAGGAGCTTCTTATGAAGTTCATCGAATGATATGGGCGTATCGTGAGCATGAACAACATCAACGACTCCTTGGAATATGGAGTCGAGGGATTCAAGAACTTTGTCAGTGATGTCCTCGGGATCTATGGGGTTACCATAGAGGGTCAATTGGTCAGTACATGATTTAATTAAGTGCATGTACTTGGTAATGGATTGGGGACCTTTTTGTAAGAGCTTTAAAGGTGACTTTCAACTTCTTGATATGGCCACGGGTGGGACGAGCAAATGTGTGAGCAAGGGTATCCCAGACCTCTTGAGTGGTACGAGATCGAGAGATGAGCGGAACAAGAGTAGGATCCAAGGTACCAATAATGGTGCCAAAGAGGAGTTTGTCCTGTCGAACCCATGTGAGGTAAGCCAGATTGGGTTCGGAGGACTTTTCCTTGGTGATGGTGGTAGGAGGCGCAGGGTAGGTGCCATCCAAGAATTTGAAGAGACTATACCCGACAAGGGTGACCTCAATTTGAAGCTTCCACGAGACATAATTTGTGGAGGTAAGCTTGAGGATATTGGAGAGCGTAACAACGACGAGTGGGCATTTGGGACCGACGTCGTTAGGAATGGTGTGAGGGGAAGACATGGTAGGATAGTATGCCTTGGAAAAGATTTTGATGAGGATCAAACCTGCTCTGATACCATGTAAATGTTTAGGAAAAGTTGAGTTTTCATTAATGTATGGTACAAGTATATATAATATAAGTAAAGCTAAAAAAGATAAGGTAGAATAACAAAGAGAGATATATCCTAACTAAAGATATTATCATCTAGAATATTGTTACAACAAACTAAGAGATAATAGCAAGACTAAGTCTTGGATTAATCTACAAAAAGCTTTATCTTCAACAATCTTTATCTTCAACAACAATATTTATCTTCAACAAGGTTTATCTTCAACATGCTTTATCTTCAACATGCTTTATCTTTAACATGCCCCCGCAAGATGGACTTCCGATCGGATAGGCCAATTTTGGATATCAATATTTCAAACCGAGATCGAGCCAACGACTTTGTAAGAAAATTCGCAAGTTGGTCGTTCGTTGGGACATGAGTGACACGAAGAGTACCATTGTGAACTTATTCACAAATGAAGTGATAGGCAAATGTTAGATGCTTCATTCGGAAATAGAAAACTGAATCAGCACTAAGATGCGTGGCACCTAAGTTGTCACAATAAATGACCGGAGTACAAGTGAGATGAATACCAAGTTCGCCAAGAAGATTTTGAACCCATATGATTTCGGTAGTGGTAGAGGCAACAACCTTGTACTCGGCTTCTGTAGATGACTGTGCTAGAGACTTTTGCTTCTTGGAGCTCCAAGTAATCGGGGTGCGACCAAGAAAGACTATTTGACCCATTGTAGAAGTATAGGCATCCTTGTTTTCAGCTCAATCTGCATCTGAGAAAGCATAAAGATGGAGTGGCGAGTACCTAAAGATTGTGATGCCTTTGTCGATATTTCCACACACGTAGCGAAGGAGCCATTTGAGGGCATCCTAATGAGCGCTTCTTGGCTTGTATATGAACTGAGGTAGATTATTTACCCCAAATGCAACATCGAGCCGAGTGAGCGTGAGGTATTGGAGACCCCTAACTGCTGCTCTATAATCTGAAGGAGTGTCAAGTAGTTCGCCAGAAGTGAGAGTTAAAGCATTCTTAACCACCATGGGAGTCAGAACCGGCTTAGCATTAAGCATATGCATGCACTCAAGTAGATCAACAATATATTTTTTTTGACTGAGGAAGAGACCATGAGAGGTAGGCGTGACTTCTACTCCCAAGAAATAAGAGAGTGCACCAAGTTCTTTCAAGGAGAACCTATTAGCCAAACTTTTAATGAAAGCATTTAGGTTAGTAGCATTAGGACCAGTTACTATAATATCATCTACATACACAATGAGATAAATAGGTGAAGTGGAATGATGGATGATAAATAATGAAGCATCATCAACCGATCGCTTGAACCCGAACCAAGAAGAAAGTTGGCTATCTCTGTGTACCATGCTCGAGGTCATGCTTGAGCCCGTAAATTGTCTTGCGTAATTTGCAAACATGAGTAGAAAATATTGTATCCACAAAATGGGGGGGTGTGACATATATACCTCCTCATGAAGTATGCCGTGAAGAGATACATTATTAATGTCAAGTGGCCGTAGATGCCAATTGTTTGTAACTGCAAGGCTAAGAAGAATACGGATGGTGGCCGATTTTACAATCGGACTGAAGGTTTTCGTATAATCAATACCGGAGCGTTGTTGGAATCCTTTTGCAACTAGACGAGCACGGTAACGTTTTATACTCCAATTAGGTTTGTATTTGATACGGAATACCCATTTGCATTTTATAAGGTTACTACTATTTTTGGGAGACACCAAGTACTATGCTTATGTAATGTCGTGAGCTCATCAATCATTGTTTGTAGCCAAAGAGGATCTTTAAGTGCTTGGACATCGGTAGTAGGTTCGGTTGATTTAGGTTGTAGAGTGGTATGATGGTTGTACGTGGGGTTGGGCATGTGGATGTTATTTTTAAAGCGGGTGACAATGCCGGAAGGTGGAAGAGGGGGTGGAGAGGGTGGTAGAGTGGTGTTATGAGATGGACTGCTGAGTTGGGGTATAATGGCTGGCTGGGAAGTGAGCTACTGTTCCGTAGAAGATGTGGATGGGCTATGTTGGGCCACATAGGAGTCTGTGGAGGACTACTGATCTAGCTGCGGGGATTTGGGCTGGACAGCTGTTGGGTTAGTTGGGCCGAGGGGGTGTTTGGCGCTGTGACAGTGGCTAGACCATTGTCATTGTCTGGGGTATTTTGGACGGGTATTGGCTGAATTATGGGCAACGACAAGGGGCACCAATGGTCCGAATTGGGTATAGGAGTAGCATTATTGTAGGTGCTAAGACGAGCATAAGAAAAATCGGTTTGTATAAACCGAACGTGCCTCGATGTGTAGACTTTGTGGGTGGTGGGATCTAGACAATAATAAGCACTTTGAGTCTTAGAATACGCAATGAAGATACAAGGAATAGACTTGGGATCCAATTTGTGTGTGGCATAAGGTCGTAACCAAGGATAACATAAATAACCGAATCTCCTTAACTTGAGGTAGTTATAAGGAGTACCAAAGAGACGATGATAGGGAGATGAGTTTGAGAGAGTGGGCGTGGGAAGCCTATTGATAAGATAGGCGGCTGTGGTGAAGGCATGAGACCAAAAGTCGAGTAAAAATTGGGCATGTGCAAGGAGAGATAAGCCTGTTTCAACGATGTGGCGATGCCTTCTTTCAGCATATCCATTATGTTCAGGAGTATGAGGTGGAGAAGTAAGATGGGAAACACCATCAATGGTTAGAAAAGTTGCTAAGGCTTGATACCCTCCCCCCCCCCTTGTCGGAATATATGACTTTGATATTTTTCTCAGAATATTTTCTGCTAAAGCTTTGAACCTAATAAACACTAATTTTGTATCATATTTGATTTTGAGAGGATAAAACCAAATATACTTTATGAAGTGGTCAACAAAAATAATATAATATTTGTAACCATCAATAGAGTATAATGGAGAAGTCCATAAATCAGTGTAAATTAGATCAAGGAGAGCATTGAATATCAAAGTTGATTGACTAAATGGGAGCTTATGACTCTTATTACATTGGCATGAATTGCAACTAAAAGAGAAATAACTAGAAACATCAAGCCTAAAATTTGAAACTATGTTTTTGAAGATGGATAAAGAGGGATGACCAAGACGATGATGGCAATCTATTATCGATGTTGTGACACTAGAGAAAGCCATAATAGGTACAGAAGATGGCCACTCATAAATGTCGTGCCTAGTTGGACCCTGGATGAGTTATGCTTCCGTGAGACGATCCTTCACAATAAAAGAATTAGAAGTAAATTCAATGATGAGATTATTTTCTAAGCAAAGTTGTAAAATAGAAATAATATTACATGTCATAGTGGGTACACATAAAACATTAGACAAGGAAAAATATTCAGAAGAGGAAGTAGGGAAGAAGAGTGAACCATTATGAGTGATAGGGACAACCGTGCCGTCTCCAATGACGATCTCTTCAGTGCCATCGTAAGGGTGATGGAGGGATATGCTTGCTAGGTCATGAGTAACATGGTGTGATGCGTAGGTGTCCAAGAGACAAAGGGGGATGAGAGGAGGCAGATACAGTGGCTACATATGCTTGGGGTTGCGATTGGTTGTAGGCGGGGCGGGGCGGGGTGGTAGGCAGATGTCCTGTTATTTCTCCTAGAAGATGGGGCATAAATAGAGTGAATGTCCGGTTGTGTGGCACCATTGGCACTTGTCTTGGAAACCACGAGATCCAGTTTTGTTGGGACATTTAAAGTTGGAGTGGGTGGCCTTATGGTTGGAGTTGGGATGGAAGTGGTTGGTAGGGGCGGGATGGTTGTAGTAGTTGGGGCGGGTGGTATGGCTCGTGCGTAAGCGGGTAAGTTAGAGAGAATTGGTTGTGACTTAGCCGCAAGTTCACGATTGAGGAGATTCTCATGAAGTTTATCTAATGATATGGGCATATCGCGAACATGAACATCATCAACGACTCCTTAGAATGTGGAGTCGAGGAATTCGAGAACTTTGTCAGTGATGTCCTCGGGATCTATGGGGTTACCAAGGAGGGCCAATTGGCCAGTATAGGCTTTAATTGAGTGCATGTACTTAGTAATGGATTGGGAACCTTTTATGAGAGATTTAAAGGTGGCTTTCAACTGCTTGATATGGCCACGGTGTGGCGATCAAAGGTATGAGCAAGGGTATCCCAGACCTCTTGAGTAGTACGAGATCGAGAGATGAGGAGAACAATAGTAGGTTCCAAGGTAACAATAATGGCGCCAAAGAGGAGTTTGTCCTGGCGAACCCATGTGAGGTAAGTCAGATTGGGTTCGAAGGCCTTTTCCTTGGTGATGGTGGTAGGAGGCACAGGTAGGTGCCATCCAATAATTTGAAGAGACTATACCCGACAAGGGTGGCCTCAATTTGAAGCTTCCTCGGGAGATAATTTATGGAGGTAAGCTTGAGAATATTGTAGAGCGTAACGACGACGAGTGGGCATTTGGGATAGACGTCGTTAGGAATGGTGTGAGGGAAAGACATGGTAGACAATTAGTATGCTTTGGAAAAGATTTTGATGAGGATCAAACCTGCTCTTATACCATGTAAATATTTTAGAAAATTTGAGTTTTCATTAATGAATGGCACAAGTATATATAATACAAGTAAAGCTAAAAGAGATAAGGTGGAATAACAAAGAGAGATATATCCTAACTAAAGATATTATCACCTAGAATATTGTTACAAAAATTAAGAGATAATAACAAGACTAAGTCTTGGCTTTATCTTCAATAAGCTTTATCTTTAACATACTTTATCTTCAACATGCTTTATCTTCAACATGCCCCCGCAAGATGGACGTCCGATCGGATAGGCCAATCTTGGATATCAATATTTCAAACCGAGATCGAGCCAACGACTTTGTAAGAAAATTCGCAAGTTGGTCACCCATTGGGACATCAGTGACACGAAGAGTACCATTGTGGACTTGTTCACGAATGAAGTGATAGGCAAGTGCTAGATGCTTCATTCGGAAATGGAAAACTGAATTAGCACTAAGATGTATGGTAGCTAAGTTGTCACAATAAATGACCGAAGTACAAGTGAGTTGAATACCAAGTTCGCCAAGGAGATTTCGAACCCACATGAGTTTGGTAGTGGTAGAGGCAACAACTTTGTACCCGGCTTCTGTAGATGACTGTGCTAGATACTTGTTTCTTGGAGCTCCAAGTAATCGGGGTGTGACCAAGAAAGACTATTTGACCCATTATAAAAGTGTAGTCATCCTTATTTCTAGCCCAATCTACATCTGAAGATGGAGTGGCGAGTGCCTAAAGATTGTGAAGCCTTTATCGAGAGTGCCACATAAGTAGCGAATGAGTGATTTGAGGGCATCCCAATGAGCGCTTCTTGGCTTGTGCATGAACTGAGATAGCTTATTTTCCTCAAATGCAACATCAAGTTGAGTGAGCGTGAGTATTGGATACCCTTAACTGCTTTCTCTATAATCTATAGGAGTGTCAAGTAGTTCGCCAGAAGTGCGAGTTAAAGCATTGTTAACCACCATGGGAGTAGGAACCGGCTTAGCATTGAGCATATGCATGCAATCAAGTAGATCAATAATATAATTCTTTTTACGGAGGAAGAGACCATGAGAGGTAGGCGTGACTTCTACTCCCAAGAAATAAGAGAGTGACTAAGTTTTTTCAAGGAGAACCTATTAGCCAAATTTTTAATGAAAGCATTTAGGTTAATAGCATTAGGACCAGTTACTATAATGTCATACACATACAAATAAAAGAATTAGAAGTTAATTCAATAATGAGATTATTTTTTGAGCAAAGTTGTGAAATTGAAATAATATTACGTGTCATAGTGGGTAGACATAAAACATTAGATAAGGACAAATATTTAGAAGAGGAAGTAGGAAAGAAGAGTGAACCAGTATAAGTGATAGGGATACCTGTGCCATCTCCAATGACGATCTCTTCAGTTCCATCGTAAGGGTGATGGAGGGATATGTTTGCTAAGTCATGAGTAACATGGTGTGATGCGCCGGTGTCCAAGAGCCAAGGGGAGCGATGGAAGGAGGCAGATGCGGTGGTTACATGCGCTTAGGGTTGCGATTTGTTGTAGGCGGGGCAGGGTGGTAGACGGATGGCGGCGTATTTTTCCTGGAAGATGGGGCATAAATGAAGTGAATACCCGGTTATGTGGCACGATTGGCATTTGCCTTGGTAACCACGAGATCCAGTTTGGTTGGGGCATTTGGAGTTGGAGTGGGTGGTCTTATGGTTGGAGTTGGGGCGGAAGTGGTTGGTAGGGGCGGGCTGGTTGTAGTAGTTGGAGCGGGTAGTGGTGGCATGTGCGTAAGCGGGTAAGGTAGGGAGAATGGTTATGACTTGGCCGCAAGTTCACGATTGAGGAGCTTCTCATTAATTTTATCGAATGATATAGGCATATCGCGAGCATGAACAACGTCAACGACTCCTGGAATATGGAGTCGAGGGATTCGAGAACTTTGTCAGTGATGTCCTCGGGATCTATAGGGTTACCAAGGAGGGCCAATTGGTCACTACAAGCTTTAATTGAGTGCATGTACTCGGTAATGGATTGGGGTCCTTTTGTGTGAGGTTTAAAGGTGACTTTTGACTTCTTGATATGGCCACAGGTGGGTCGAGCAAAGGTGTGAGCAAGGGTATCCCAGACCTCTTGAGTGAAACGAGACTGAGAGATGAGGAGAACAAAAGTAGGTTCCAAGGTACCAATAATTGTGCCAAAAAGGAGTTTGTCCTGTCGAACCTATGTGAGATAAGCCGGGGTTTGGAGGCCTTTTCCTTGGTGATGGTGATAGGAGTATGTGCCATCCAAGAATTTGAAAAGAATACCCGAGAAGGGTGGCCTCAATTTAAAATTTCCATGAGAGATAATTTATGGAGGTAAGCTTGAGGATATTGGAGAGCGTAACGATGACGAGTGGACATTTGGGATGAACATCATTAGGAATGGTGTGACGGAAAGGCAATTAGTATGTCTTGGAAAAGATTTTGATGAGGATCAAACCTGCACTTATATATACCATGTAAGTGTTTAGAAAAAGTAAGTTTTCATTAATGAATGGTACACGTATATATAATACAAGTAAATCTAAAAGAGATAAGGTAGAATAATAAAGAAAGATATATCCTAACTAAGATATTATTAGCTAGAATATTGTTACAACAAACTAAAAGATAATAACAAGACTAAGTCTTGGCTTTATCTTCAACAAGCTTTATCTTCAACAATAAGCTTTATCTTCAACAAGCTTTATCTTGAACATGCTTTATCTTCAACATGCTTTATCTTCAATATGCCCCCGCAAGATGGACATCCGATCGGATAGGCCAATCTTGGATATTAATATTTCAAACCGAGATCGAGCCAACGGCTTTGTAAGAAAATCTGCAAGTTGGTCGCCCATTGGGACATGAGTGACACGAAGAGTACCATTGTGAACTTATTCACGAATGAAGTGATAGGCAAGTGCTAGATGCTTCATTCAGAAATGAGAAATCGAATTAGCACTAAGATGCGTGGCACCTAAGTTGTCACAATAAATGCCCGGAGTACAAATGAGATGAATACCAAGTTCGCCAAGGAGATTTCGAACCCACATGAGTTTGGTAGTGGTAGAGGCAACAACCTTGTACTCGGCTTCTGTAGATGACTATGCTAGAGACTTTTGCTTCTTGGAGCTCCAAGTAATCGGGGTGCGTCCTAGAAAGGCTATTTGACCCATTGTAGAAATATAGTCATCCTTGTTTCCGGTCCAATATGCATCTGAGAAAGCTTGAAGATGGAGTGGCAAGTGCCTAAATATTCTGAAGTCTTTGTCGAGAGTGCCACACAAGTAGCGAATGAGCCATTTAAGGGCATCCCAATGAGTGCTTCTTGGCTTATGCATGAACTGAGATAGCTTATTTACCACAAATGCAACATCGGGCCGAGTGAGCGTGAGGTATTGGAGACCCCTAACTGCTGCTCTATAATATGTAGGAGTGTCAAGTAGTTCGCTAGATGTGATAGTTAAAATATTGTTAACCACCATGGGAGTCGGAACCGGCTTAGCATTGAGCATATGCATGCACTCAAGTAGATCAACAATATTCTTCTTTTGACTGAGGAAGAGACCATGAGAGGTAGGTGTGACTTCTACTCCTAAGAAATAAGAGAGTGCACCATGGTCTTTCAAGGAGAATCTGTTAGCCAAACTTTTAATGAAAGCATTTAGGTTAGTAGTATTAGGACCAGTTATTATAATGCCATCCACATACACAATGAGATAAATAGGTGAAGTGGAATGATGCATGATAAATAATGAAGCATCAACAACCGATCGCTTAAAACCCGAACCAAGAAGAAAGTTGGCTAGCTTTGTGTACCATGCTCGAGGTGTCTGTTTGAGCCCGTAAATTGTCTTGCAGAATTTGCAGACATGAGTAGGAAATATTATATCCACATAACCGGGGGTTGTGACATATATACCTCCTCAAGTGTGCCATAAAAAAATTTATTAATGTCAAGTTGTCGGAGATGCCAATTGTTTGTAACTGCAAGGCTAAGAAAAATACGGATGGTGGCCAGTTTTACAACCGGACTGAAGGTTTTTGTATAATCAATACCGGAGCGTTATTGGAATCCTTTAGCAACTAGATGAGCACGATAATGTTCTATACCCCCATCAAGTTTATATTTGATACGGAATACCCATTTGCATTTGATAATGTTACGACTATTTTTGGGAGACACCAAGTCCCAAGTACCAAGCTTATGTAATATCGTGAGCTGATCAATCAATGTTGCATGAGGATCTTTAAGTACTTAGGTTATGGTAGTAGGTTTGGTTGGTTTATGTTGTAGAGTGGTATGATGGTTGGACTTGGGGTTGGGCTTATGGATGTTATTTTTGGAGCGGTGACGATGCCGGGAGGTGGAGGAGGGGGTGGAGAGGGTGGTATGAGATGGACTGCTGAGCTAGGGTGTAAAGGCTGATCCTCCGGAAAGGATGATCTTTCGGCAGGAACTTTCAATGACAATCAAAGAAGCACGATTTTCCTCCGGGTTTCAAAAGAAAGCCTTAGTACGGTCCATGCAATACGGACATGAGAGTCGACCATGAATGCTCCATCCCGATACATTCCATAGGCCAAAAAGTCGTTGATGGTCCACATAAGTGTTGCCCTTATCTGAAAATTCTGCATTTTGGAAACATCATACTTGTTGGCGCCTACTTTCCACAGCTGATTCAACTCATCTATAAACGACTGTAAGTACACATTAATGTTCCTCTTGGGATTGTTCAGACCCGGAATGATAACAGTTAAAAATATATACAGAGTCTTCATGCACATCCAAGGCGATAAGTTGTACTGGGTGACAATCACAGGTCAACAAGAATACTGGGAGCTCGAAAGTCCAAATAGGGTAAAACCGTCGGAGGAGAGACCCAATATAATATTACGTTGGTCCAAAGCAAAATCGAGATACTCTCGATCAAAGTACTTTCATGCTTCTCCATCTGATGGATGATCCAACACTCCTTTGATCTATTCCCGCCTGTGTCAACTCATGTTTTTGGCACTCTCCTTCACCATAAATAACCTCTACAACCGCAGCGTCAAAGGGAGGTAATGCATCGAATCGGTCGACTTTTTTGCACCGGGAGTCTTTCCAGTACCAGTTGCCTCATAGCGATTAACACCACAGAATCTGTACACTGCTTTATTTTTGTCTTCTTTACAGTACAACATGCATCCGTTGTGACACGAATCGATTTTCTTATATCCTATCCACAGCGATCTAACCATTCTCTTATATCAGTAGAAGTATGTAGGTAACGTGGCACCCTCCGACAAGATCTCTATAATCAACTTAATCATTCGGTTGTAGCATTCTTGCGACATGTTAAAATCAGAATTTATGCTCAACAGCCGGGTGACTACCTCTAATGGTGAATGATCCTCACAACCATGATACAATGGAGTCCTTGCATTCTCCAAAAACTCCATAAACTTTGCAGCATCGATATTCGGTGCCTCCTTAGCTGCTTCTTGATTGTCCGGATCGAATCATGTGTGTGTGTCCATGTGTTTGGGTCCAACATGTCTGTGTTAACACAAAAGTGTGTATGTGTCTGTGTCGGTGTGTCATATCAGCGTGTGTTTCATTTCAGTATGTGTGTGTCGTGTGTATGTATCTATCAGTTTCTGTATGTGTCGTGTCAGTATATGTATGTGTGTCGTGTCAATGTGTCTGTGTCAGAATGTGTATATCGTATCATTAGCTACCAGAGAGAGATAGGGTGGGTTAGGGTTTACCTTAGGGCGCGGTCGGAGAGGGTGGCACTGGTGTCACCCTCACATTTTCAATTAAGGGTAGTTTGGTAACTAGTTTGGTAATTACCTTAGGCCCCGCAGCATCAAAAATCATGTTCACATACTCGTCGTCAAAATTAGCATGCTCGTGGAGATTCATATATGGCTCCACATAAGGCTCCTACTCCGATGCTAAAGGCACAAGCTCTCCGTGTGAGGTCCACTGATAGTAATTCAGAATGAAACCCCTCGAGTATAATTGATATGTCACATCCACTTCTGGATGATATTTCAAGTTACAATATTTTATACACGGACACTTAATTTTTGTGCCGTCCATGTACTCAGGGAACGTCGTGACGAACTACAGGAACTGCTCTACTCCCTCTATGTATTCATCTCGCACACCGCACATATCATCAGGATGACGGTTGCACATCCATGAACGATGATGCATGTAGTAATTCAGATCCATTTCTAGATACTTCTACAAAGATGAATAGATATCGTTCAAGTATATTATCTAAATGCTCATCAAAGTGAGTATTTAGGTCATATCGTTAGTATTCGAGTTGTGATACTTGAGTATCCATATCGTGACTCATGAGTATCTGTAAAATAAGTAAATATATAAGTTTGATATTAATTTCTAAACTTAGTAGACATGTGGACAACTCTGATTTGAGGATATGGGTGTCGTCACATATTTCTTGTGAGACATTCATGTGGATATCGCATACCATGGTACACAATATCATATATTGATACTCTCTTGTATCTTGACACTAGGACACAATTTCAAATATTCCTGACACTAACTTGAAACTCGGTCTCTAGGTCAAAACTTAGTTATACTAAGATACATCTTTTACCCCTTGCTAAAATCTATACTTAGGCACCAACACTTGATACTCAACACTAGCACATAACTCTCTCAACATTGGCGGATACTTTGATTTTCTAATTAAATGTAACTTTATACAAAAGTTATCTAGTATCATCTTCATTTAGTTCTAATTTTTCGTATTGCTCATCATTGGCCGATACTTTTGATATAGACATGCTAGTTATCCTATATTTATATATAAACTCATATATAATAGATATTAGAATACCTTAGCTATTACTAATATCTTAACCCATTACCTAGACACTTACCTATTACATTGCCCTCAACTCCAATGCCTTAACCCATACTTGGTATCTTAACTTAAAACTTATCTCTTACCCTTATCAAATACCTTAGTAACTTGCATTGGTAACTCAATACCTGTACTTACTTACTCACAAATTTACTCATTGATACTTGAGTACCATAGTATCATATCACTATGATACCCATGTATCGCTTACTTACCACAAATTTACATTGATAACATGATACTGGCATTGGTAACACATATAACCATTTAATGATACCGTATAAATATACATATAACCATTTAACCTTCCTTAGATATCCTAAATTTAGCGCCCATTATACACATATAACCATTTAACGATACTGTGTAAATACCAAATCATGTTAACATGTATGTATCGTATCATAACAACATGTTCGTGTTAATACACCTGCTAGGGTTAGGGTTGTGTCATGTGTGTCCTGTGTGTCCTGGGTTGTGTCATGTGTGTGTGTCCATGTGTCTGGGTCCAACGTGTCTGTGTTAACACAAAAGTGTGTATGTGTCTGTGTCGGTGTGTCATATCAGCGTGTGTTTTATTTCAGTATGTGTGTGTCGTGTGTATGTATCTATCAGTTTCTGTATGTGTCGTGTCAGTATATGTATGTGTGTCGTGTCAATGTGTCTGTGTCAGAATGTGTATATCGTATCATTAGCTACCAGAGAGAGATAGGGTGGGTTAGGGTTTACCTTAGGGCACGGTCGGAGAGGGTGGCACTGGTGTCACCCTCACATTTTCAATTAAGGGTAGTTTGGTAATTAGACATGGGTATTTTATTTTTAGGATTTATTATATTAAATATTGTGCATGTGTATAAATTAATTGTTGTATTATTTATTGATTGTTAGTTGTAGTATTTATTATTGGACTTGTTTAGTGGACCTAATCCATTTATTAGTTGTATGAACCCAACATTTATATTAGTTTAGATTGAGCCCATTAAATTAGGCCCATGGATTAGGAGGATGGATTAATTAGTAAAACCATTAGACTAGAACCTCTCCTCTTAATTAATTTCTTCATGAGAGGCCCCAAGGGGTGTTTTGGACATTTCATATTGCTTGGGAGGGTTTATGACCAGCCATTAGAGGAGGAGAGAGAGTGTCTCTCATTTTATTTTATTTTATTTCCAAATAGATCTAGATTTTTTTCCTTTCCAAATTCCTTCATTCTCTTACCATTCCTCACCAAATTTCCACCCAGATCCCTTCCATATTCATCAATTGAGGCTACTACTACAACAAGGATCTACAAGAAGAAAATAAAGATATAGAAAGATGAGTTATTTTCTATTTTTGGGATTTTTTTTATTGGGAATCCATCTCCTAATAGGTACATTTTAGTTTTCCTTCTTCTAGTAGACTCTAAATCTGAGATTTAACCATGATAAACCAACCCACATGAATAGGCTACCCATAGGATTTGGTTTTAGGTTCATAGGACACCTATGGTGGAAGTTATGTGCATTTTGGTATCAATTTTGGAGGAATTCTGAGATTGGCACATGTGGTATTTGTTATTTGGTCAAATAGATCAATATGACATATGATTGATTGTTTGTGACTAGTGTCATATCCACAATTGGATACATGTAGGCCGTATCTCGTCAATTTGACAAAATGGGTTGATTTTTGGAGTTTTCCTCCGACACGGGGCCTTGTGCATATCACATTGTGAACGGACACATGGATATGCTAATTACTATATGTATTGTTTATAATTAGTGTTTTAGACTTGTTCGTATCCTCCGGGATGCGTTTGATTGTGTGTTGGAGCCGTATCGCAAGCGTATCATAGAGTAAGTGTGATACGGGTGCGGTGCACTCCACGTGTTTGTTGTTTGGTCCTTTTTTGCTATACGTGCATGTGTATTTATCTATATATATGCTATCTATGTATTATATAGAGTATATAATAGTGTACTTATGATTAGTGTATAAGTGTGGGTCTATGTGTATATATATATGTAGGAGTATATAGTGATATATGTATATCTATATGTTGATACATATGTGGGGATAAGTATATACATATATGGCTAGTGATTTATATGTAGGTGTATATATATATGTATAGAGTTATTCTTAGAGGTTTTTATATAGGTGTTTATGTGTTTATATGTTTGAGTTGTGTGTGTGAGGAGGGCTCCTCGAGCAGCCAATGCAACACTGAGCACAACAATGTTTGCATCAATCGAAGGAGAGCTGTAGAAGCACTGTACTGAAGGTCAAGTACAGTATCAGTAATAGCATTGTGAACCACTGTAGCAGCAGCATGATGAACCCTCACTGCAGTAGGATGAATCCATAGCAGAAATCAGAGGTATGTAGGTAGCCAATAGCATGTGCAAGCAGGCAGGACGCTAGAGCAGCAACAACAGCTCGAGAGAGCAACCCCGCTGCAGCCTAGAGATGCTCGTGCATAGCAATATGCAGCAGCCATGTATCAGTAAGACAAAGATCAGTATCAGCAAAGGGACTTCACTGCATTGGTGCAAAGGCTCGGGCTGGGAAGAATTGTATCAACCTCACAACACAGTAGCAACTTAGTGAAACATAGCAATTCTGTTGAAGGCCAAATGCACATTGCAGCAAGGTATCAATGCACACTGCAGCATGGTATCAATGCACACTGCAACAGGGAGCACTGCAGGAGCAAGGGTAGTTTCAACAAACCAACTTGTTCAGCAGGTAACTGCACGGTAGCAGCAACTGAAGGGAAGCAGCAACTCGTGCACGGAGAGGTGAGTCACTGTGCAGAGCAATCTAGCAGCTGCAATTTCTGAGACACTGTGCAGTACAGTGGCACAGCTAGGAGCAGCAGCAGCTTTGGTAGTTTGCGTGTGGGTGTGAGGGGACTCAGGGAAGTGCAGCGAGTTATGGAGTGAGCAATGGCAAGAGAGGATTTCAGCAAGTGTTAGTCACTGCAAGAACACTGTTGTTCGACTGTAACAGAAAGGTGCAACAAACAAGGGGAGGGTCGGGCACAGCAGCCTTAGGCAACCGAGCACAACATGTGCAGTATTAGTGCACAGTAACAACAACCCCAATTATCAGTATCTACAGACCATAGTGTATCAGTAGGTACTAGTTTAGTTCAGTTGGGTTTTTGGGTTTGTTAGTTATCAAAAAATAGCTACCAATGTAATACCTACCTACTAACTACCATACAATATCAACTTACCCATACACATATCTAACTAACTAGATATAAATACTACATACCAACATACATAACTAATTAATTACATAAATAAGTATATATATATATATATATATATATATATATATATATATATATATATATATATATATATATATATATATATTATGTTTAGTTTTGGGTTACCTTGAGATACCAAGGTATTGGGGCGATACCCAAGGTATTGAGTTTGGGTATCGAGATAGGTGCGATACACTTTGGTGCAAGGCCAAGGTATCCTTTTTCAACTGTTTTGATATGATATTGTAATATTTGACTTGAATATATATATAAAAACCTTATTTTCATATTAGAAACTTGCGTATCTTGGGATACGGCTCTTTGAATGCATTATTGTGTCTTAGCTTAGCTAGCATAGCATAGTTTTATAGTGTATCGACTTAGTGACTTAGTTTTAGATTCTTGTAACCTATATTTTATCGGTTTGACCTAGAAAGGGCTTTATGACCTAGAATTGCATCAACTTCACTTATTTTATTTTAGAACCTTGTATTGATGCAACATACCATATATAGGTTGTGAGGCACCGACTTGGGCATCGAGAGACACACCTTGCTCAGGACGTCAGACGAGTACATTTCTCTGATTATTTTCAATTCATAATATTGTATATATGCATGTTCTAGAATTGTATACATTGATCCCGACACAATGATTTCACTGACTGGTACTATATGGATCCCGTCATGAGATGTTATCCCCTACCGTGTTCAACGGGTACTCGTGTACATTGTATATTATCGTGTATATTGGGTATTGATTACATTTCATATTCACATACTGCTCGTGTTCAGTGTGCTTATTCGTGTACACCCACCGCTCGTGTTCGGTGGTTATGACATTCGTGTACACCCACTGCTCGTGTTCAGTGGTTATATTTCGTGTTCATAGCGTGTCGTGATTGGATACATCGGTATTAGTTGGGGGTGGAAGAGTAGGAGTTGATTATGTGATCAAAGCCATTGTTATAATCGTATATAATATTCCGGTTGCATACCTCACTTGTAATCCGTCTTACCTGATCATGTTCACCCAACCCGATCACATAATAAACTTGTATTCTGAGGAACATTAGCTAGTTTAGATTGCAGTTATTTTATCATATTATTGATATTCATATTATTGTTCTATATTCTCGTACATTACTTGTATATCTATTGTTCATCTTTCATATGTTTAGTGATCTTGTATTTCATTTCTATTATATGTTTATATGGTAGATTATGTTATTGAAACTGCTTTTAGAGGTATATACTTCGCTCCAATCCTGACTGGATATATTTTTCCAGATGATTGGCTTATAGAGCAGTGTCCCACATTCTACGGTCCACAGGACGGTGTATCTTTAGAGGATCCTTTGGTAGACCAGGAGGACTTAGTTGCAGAGCCCAAGGAGGTCTAGTTTATTTGTGTTGGACTTGTATTATATTATATTATATTATTGAGATTCATTGGGTGTATATTATTTCAGATTGTGGTTTATATCTTATTCTTTCCTTCGCTATTCCATTCGTGCTTATCTTCCTTAGTTGGCATTGTGATTGAGTTTAGTTATATTGTGAGATACCATTTTGTTCCTCCGTTTGGAGTTGAGATGATTGACAGGTACCATATTATATTGTTGAGATGTTAGATAGTTAGAAATGACCCAGAGAGCATTCTATCGCCGATTCTACGGCATAGGCTGGGCGTAACCACGTACTCGTCCCAAAAATCCGAGTGCGGGTCGTGACACATTTTTAGTGGTGGCCCATGCAGGTCAGGCTTCGCAAGTTATGCGATATTGTGGTAGTGCGATGGCTTAGTTGTACTACTACGAGCCTGCGATAGGATATAGGACATAGGACACTAGGATGAGTGAGGATACTCAATCATAAATTTTTGGAGAGATTCTTGGGACGATCCTTGAGAATCTTATTATAAGTTCCAATTCAAATCATTTCCTCTTGTTTTTGTCCGCTCTCACTTGTTGTTATTGAATTTGATTCTTGGTGATCGATTATTGAATTTAATTCTTGGTGTTTATTGTTGAGTTTGATTTTATATCGAGATAAATTTTATGGACTAAATTACGGTATCATCTGATGACATATGTTGATGAGGACAGTGAGAAAGGTAAAATATCTGCTTTGGTTATGGAGCCTAAAATTTATCGCAGCCATATTAGCTGGCATGGCAGAAATATAGGGACCTGACTTCGGATGTACATATCTTAGTTATAAAATTTAGAATTTCTCGCAGCTATACTAGTCGGCACAACGATCATTCTAGACGACATGATTATAGAGGTGCATACCTAAGTTATAGAATCTATCATTTATCGCAACTATGCATACTGGCGTGATGAGGATTCTGAGTGTCATAATTTCGGACATATGTGTATGATTATCAGATTGTATCTTAAATTGGTTCTTAAAGTATCATCTCAATACTTATCCACTTCTGTTATTATAGGACTTTGTTCCATCATTTTCTTTAGCTTAGCAGTAGAGATACCTTCAGTTCTTTAGTCCAGTTCCTTATAGAGCTTTATTCCATTAGGGTTCCTTGTTAGTGTGATAATTGATGACTTGCAATTAGGTCTGTATCTTGAGTATCAGTATTGACTGTTGGAAGTGTGGCTTGTGAGTCTATAAGTGGTTCTTGGTTGGACATGTGAGCAATAGGCATCAATCTAGAGATAACCCATAGCGTAGTACCTTGTAGTAATAGTTCTATGATAATGTGTCATTATAGTTAGTATTAGTACTATAGGTAGAAGGGGGAGTAAAGAGTATCAGTGATGGTTCCAGGAGTTAGTATCAGAGTCAGCATGCCAGTTCTGGATAGTCATGAATTTATGTAGTTAAGTGATCCATGTAAACAATTAAGTATTAAGAAAATTGTGTTAGAAATTAATGGAGCATGATATTCAATTTGGTGGTTGATACTTGAGTGTGTCAAGAGTAAAGAAATGTATATGCATAAAGGGTCTTAGTGAGTGTGCCATAGTAGGAGGGTACCCATAAGTGTATAGGAGAGTGTGAGGGAATAAGAATACATTATGCTAAGGTAGTAGGACTTGTGTTACAGGTAAAGTAGAGCATTGATGTGAGTAGATATAAGTGTACCAGTAGATGACTAGTGATGAGTATATCACCTGATATTGAGGCCAGTGATGTGTTGGAAGCAATATGTGGAAGAATATCTAAAAATTGTATGCAGAATGCACAGTGGGTGTTGAGTGTCGGTGTGGAAGTTCATGAGTATCAGAAAGTGGAAGCCTGAGTATTAGAAAATTTTAATAGTATGTCATGGGTTGAGAAATATCAAGATTGGTCATAGAAGATTTGTAGTGTATCACTGATTAGTGTATCAGTCTGTAAAGGGTTTAAGGAGATATATATATATATATATATACGTCAATAGAGATATGGAGCCATGTGCCTGCCTTTGAGAGTGAAGTAAAACATGTGTATTATAGAAGTTAATAAGTAGAGCATTAGATGCAAGTGATCATGAGTTATAGTGAGTGTGATAAGGTAATCTAATAATAAACTAGTGTCTTAGAACATTAAGGGCATATGTGATGTAGTTAGGAAGCTAGTGTTACTATATCAAGAGTACTAGTATTTTTATATCAGGGATTAGTTAAGTAATGTGCTAGTAACAGTAAGTACCTTGTGTGATAATATTAGATTGGTGTATCAGTTAATATGGATAGAAGAGCATTGGAAGTAATAGTGCAAGTAATCCAGGCAATAGAGGAGAGGCAATATATTTATAGAAATAAGTTTAGTAGGTATAGTACCTTGCTAATTCTGAGTATAGAGGTCGTGTATATTAGAAAAAAGTGTGAGGGGTATAAGGATACCAGTGAGATATCATGGTGTTGTAATGGCTAGAAGGTCATTGTGTATGTATTGTGATACTAATGTATATATAAGAACCTTAGGATGATTAACAAGTATTAGAGAATGAGTTACACCAAGTATCAGATAGAAAGAGTACCCTAGTAACAAGAGCAGGAGTATCTCAAGTATTTTGAAAGTTTAGGCACAACCATTTCAGTATAATAATATAGAGGAGAGACATGAGTAAACTTGGTATGAGGATGTCATCTAAAAAGCATATAAGAGCTGGTGCCTTATATAGACAGTAACAAGATTTGAGTAAGGCATCCTATTGGGAGTATTTAAGTTGGACAAGGGTGTGCTAATAAAACACATGATTGAAAAGTATACAAGTGTTCCATGCAATAGAATGGTTGAAATAATTTCGTGATTACAAGAATTGAAACAGATAAAGAAGGTAGTATCTTAGCAGTATTTTGTATAGTATCCTAGGTAGCAAGTGCCAGTGAGTTAAGCATGTCCATGACATAGAACTATAGTATATCACTAGTATTTGGTAACCCTTATTACTAAGAATATCTTGACTAGGTTGATGATTAGTTAATGCTTAGTGTGATGGAATAGGCCATATATGGCATAGCAGATTACCCGCACCAGTAGAGGGAGACACCCCAGCAAGACAGTGACTGAAATTCATGATAGTTAGAGTATGATTTCTCTTCTAGTAGAATGGTAGGATTTTATGTTATATGATAGGACTATTTTAGACTGTGATTGATGGGAGTTTAATAATTGTATAATTTTTTATGACTGGCCCAAGAGAGAGGGGTGAGAGTTTTAATTTGAGGACAAAAATTTTCTAAGGTGGGTAGGATTGTCACCCTCACATATTCAATTAAGGATAGTTTGGTAATTAGACATGGGTATTTTATTTTTAGGATTTATTAAATTAAATATTGTGCATGTGTATAAATTAATTGTTGTATTATTTTTTGATTGTTAGATATAGTATTTATTATTGGACTTGTGTAGTGGACCTAACCCATTTATTAGTTGCATGAACCCAACATTTAGATTAGTTTAGATTGAGCCCATTAAATTAGGCCCATGGATTAGGAGGATAGATTAATTAGTGAAACCATTAGACTAGAACCTTTTTCCTTAATTAATTTCTTCATGAGAGGCCCCAAGGGATATTTTGGACATTTCATACTTCTTGGGAGAGGGTTTATGACTAGCTATTAGAGGAGGAGAGAGAGTGTCTCTCATTTCATTTTTTTATTTCCAAATAGATCTAGATTTTTTTTCTTTCCAAATTCCTTCATTCTCTCACCATTCCTCACCAAATTTCCACCCAAATTCCTTTCCTATTCATCAATTGAGGCTACTACAACAAGGATCTACAAGAAGGAAACAAAAATCTAGAAAGATGAGCTATTTTCTATTTTAGAGATTTTTTTATTGGGAATCCATCTCCCAATAGGTACATTTCAGTTTTACCTCTTCTAATAGACTCTAAATCTAATATTTAACTATGAGAAACCAACCCACATGCATAGGCTACCAATAGGATTTGGTTCTAGGTTCATAGGACACCTATAGTGGA
This sequence comes from Iris macrosiphon, assembly GCA_036927795.1. NCBI lineage: Eukaryota > Viridiplantae > Streptophyta > Magnoliopsida > Asparagales > Iridaceae > Iris > Iris macrosiphon. The sequence goes on from JAYESA010000001.1 coordinate 66,760,995, forward strand.
AGTTATGTGCATTTTGGTGTCAATTTTGGGAGAATTCCGAGATTGGCACATGTAGTGTTTGTCATTTGGTCAAATAGATCAATATGACATATGATTGATTATTTGTGACTAATTTCGTATCCACAATTGGATACGTGTAGGCCGTGTCTCGTCAATTTGACGAAATGGGTTAATTTTGGGGGTTTTTCTCTGATACGGGGCCTTGTGCATATCACATTGTGACACAGACACGTGGATACTCTAATTATTATACATATTGTTCATAATTAGTGTTTTATACTTGCTCGTGTCCTCCGGGATGCGTTTGGTTGTGTGTTGGAGCCATATCGCAAGCGTATCATAGAGAAAGTGTGATACGGGTGCGGTACACTCCACGTGTTTGTTGTTTGGTCCTTTTTTGCTTTACGTGCATGTGTATTTATCTATATATATGCTATCTATGTATTATATAGAGTGTATAATAGTGTACTTGTGATTAGTGTATAAGTGTGGGTCTATGTGTATATATATATGTAGGAGTATATAGTGATATATGTATATCTATATGTATATCTATATGTTGATACATATGTGGGGATAAGTATATACATATATGGCTAGTGATTTATATGTAGGTGTATATATATATATATAGTTATTCTTAGAGGTTTTTGTATAGTATTTATGTGTGCATTGTATTTGAGTTGTGTGTGTGAGGAGGGCTGCTCGAACATCCAATGCAACACTGAGCACAACAATGTTTGCATCAATCGAAGGAGAGCTGTAGAAGCACTACATTGGAGTTCAAGTGCAGTACTGGTAACAACATAGTGAACCACTGCAGCAGCATGATGAACCCTCACTGTAGTTGGATGAATCTATAGCAGAAATTAGAGGTATGCCGGTAGCCAACAGCATGTGCAAGCAGGCAGGACGCTAGAGCAGCAACATCAGCTCGAGAGAGCAACCCCGCTGCAGCCAATAGATGCTCGTGCATAGCAATATGCAGCAGACATGTATCAGTGAGACAGAGATCAGTATCAGCAAAGGGACTTCGCTGCATTGGTGCAAAGGCTCGGGCTGAGGAGAATTGTATCAACCTCACAGCACAGTAGCAACTTAGTGAAACATAGTAATTTTGTTGAAGGCCAAATGACACTGCAGCAAGGTATCAATGCACACTGCAACAGGGAGCACTACAGGAGCAAGGGTAGTTTCAACATACCAACTTGTTCAGCAGGTAACTACACGGTAGCAGCAACTGAAGGGAAGCAACAACTCGTGCATAGAGAAGTGAGTCACTGTGCAGAGCAATCTAGCATTTGTAGTTTCTGAGACACTATGCAGTACAGTGGCACAGCTAGGAGCAGCAGCAGCTTTGGTAGTTTGCGTGGTGTGAGGGTACTCGGGGAAGTATAGTGAGTTATGGAGTGAACAGTGGCAAGAGAGGATTTCAGCAAGTGTCAGTCACTGCAGGAATACTGCAGTTCGACTGTAACAAGAAGGTACAACAAATAAGGGGAGGGTCGGGCACAACAGCCTTGTGCAACCGATGTTTGATGATAAACAAAAAAAATAAAACGAGGTTTATACGAAACCCGCTCTTTGGTTTACAAACAAGAAGTACAATTAATCCTATACGAGGATGTCAAGTATAATTTTTTAATTTGGGTAAATATTGCTATAGGAGTCTAATCTGCAGTCGATCACTTTGTCCCTTGGACCACACGATGATGAAGAAGTGTCGTAGAAGACAGAAAAAGCTTCGAAGGTTGCAAAGGAGAGTGGATGCTCGATACCAAAGTCGTCGATCACTACTCTTTGCCTGAGCTCTGGATTCTTCTCTCTCAAAGACTTTTTAACCTTGGAGTTTTTGACCCTGGACCTCTGTCAATAGAGGTCTCTATTTATAGGGTTTTAGTGATAGTAACCCTTCAGTCGGCGTAAAAGCCGGGTAATGGAGAGTATGACACTTTTTACGTGACGGTTACAATAACCGTTACCTACGTGTAAATGATCTTCTGAATATGCGTGTGACGCGTGTCCCATTGAGGGATAATGCATATAACGGCTGCAAAGATCACGGCATAAGAGCTACGTAGGTTGTTATCCCTCGCGTAGAAAAGGTTGGCGTAGAAGCCAATAACTGTCACCATGGCGTAGAAGCCAAGTAGTCATCAAACTGGCGTAGAAGCCAAGTAGTCATCAAACTGGCGTAGAAGCCAAGTAGGCGTAGAAGCCGAATAGGCGTAGAAGCCTGATGCTGCGTAGATAGGTAGCTAGCGTAGAAGATAGCTGATCCTCCTTCCTTGACTGAGGCCTTAAGCGATTTTTGGACAAAATAGCCTTAATACGCACCAATGCATATGTAGCCTGAGTTGGCGTATTCTAAGAAGATAGCGTACGGTGTGCTCCTCATAGCTGAAAATAGCCTGGTGGCGTATTGTGCAAAAACGATGATGTGGACGTCTTAGCGAAAATTATGGCTTTTGGAGATATAATCAAATCTCTTGCATTAAATGCAGAGATCTGCCCCCATCCTGAGCATTAAATGCAGAGGCATGCCTCGAAGACCTATCACCATGCCGAGCATTAAATGCAGAGACATGTCTCAAAGATCTGTACCATTCTGCGCATTAAATGCAGAGGCGTGCCTCGAAGATCTGCCACCATTCTGCGCATTAAATGCAGAGACGTGCCTCGAGCTCTGTACGAAGAGCATCTTTTGATGTGGCAGTCTGTTTGTCTTCTACGGAGCATAAAAAGCTCACATCTGCCTGTGTAAAACTAGGCAGCGTATTCCCTTGTATGCGTAAAAGCAGTTTATGCCAAGAAAATATCACTAAACGACAGTTTGGGTCGCTTTGCCGCACCATCATTACAACCGTCGTCTGGATAGTCGTGCAGTACTCTTTGTCAGGAGTCAGACGTCAGGTTCACTACATGATTTGACAGGTTCATTCGAGGAATACGAAGCGTTCCTCGTACACTTCAATGCTGCATTAAGAGCGGATGAGTTTTACGCCATAAAGGCGATATAACACCCTTTTTTATGCTGAAGCAGTCTGGACATACTGCATTACGCGGATAGTCCTTGAGCTTATATTTTACGCTGTGCTTAGCGAGAAAGCTCTGTTGTACGCCGATGGATCTGAAGTTATATTTTATGCTGCCCAGCACTAAAATGCTGCGTATAACTCCTCAGCGTATTTTTCATTCTTCTACAAGACCCCCTTCAAAGTTTTTAAATTTCTCGTAATTTGAAACACTTTGAATGAAGCATGAAACGGTCAAGTCTGACTCGTTCTTCAAGGCTGATTTTCTGGCGGATTACTGGGGATTTGTTGGGATTCAGTGTGTTCTTTTTTGCCTATATAAAGGCTGAGGAGTTAACCTGTTCTTCTCATATTTCCTTCACCACACAGAGATGATTGCCGGAGTTCGTCGGGTCGACTTGAGGAAGAAGAAGACCATGTTCTTCCAGCATATAAGGAGCCAAAAAAGAAGGCGTCTTCGAGCAAATATCCTCTACAACGATGGATCATGGAAGGATATCATAGCTTCCTTTGCTCGGGATAATCAGCAACTTCATATGGCGGTTCATCCAGGAGAGAGAAAGGGTCACATTAGACCACACATCTTGCAAGCTGTATTTTCTCCTGTCGTTCGTGGACGAGAGCAGACAAACTAGCTCTGTCCTCGAGTATTGAGTTGGGTTTAAAACCTTAACTCTATCTGTCATGGCGTATGGAGGATGGGCTCTGAGCAATTTAGGCAGGCCCAGTTTTGTATCCTCCTGCCATTAATCATTTTCTTGTTAATCGGCCGTGGAAACCGACTAACTGCTGAAGAAGGCGCAAAAGATCTCCATCAATATGAGAACCTGGCAGAACAGATTCTGGGGATGATCTTTCGATGAAGATGAGGAACTCCTTTGTAGACGGGATTTCCCTCATATGTAATCATGAAAAAAAAAAAACCCATTGTGGACTGTATTTCCCTCATATGTAATCATGATTTAATAAAATCTTCTTCTTCTGGGCATATGATTATTTTGCCATATATTTTGCTGTGATGAAGTCTGAATATGTGTAGCTTTGACACATCTGGATAACTTTACGCTGACTCTGATAGAAAGAGTATTAGGTCCCGTCCTGTCTTTTACGTATAACTAAAGATGCACAGAAAGTCGCTTAGCATTTAAGTCGAGTATTCGAACTGTCATGTTGTTAGGAATAGGGAACTGCGTAGAATTCTGAACTGTCACTTCTGATGAGAAGAATTTTTTGTTCAGACCATCATCTTCAAGAATGATTTTCCAAAAATCCTTTGAAATAGGGCGAGAAACGATCGTCAAAATTGAGTCGCCATCTTGAACTGTAGAGACTAGATTCTAGATGAATTTCCAATCGACCCAAGAAGAAGAGTAATTTTCAAAGCTGAACTCTGTATGCTTTGGGTACTTGGGATATTTTAAGGTCAAGAAGGGGCATCTTCTGAGTGAACCCTTGCAATTGACCGTCTTGAGATTTGTTCATATATACTCACACTCTGGCCTGCGTATTTTGAGATATGCAAAAAGTCATAGATCTGTAAATGTGGATGAGCGTAAAATCATAAGTTCGTAGCCTCTCGATCGTAAAAGCTGCTGAGCATAAGAGCATCCGGGCGTAGAAACTGTAGATTTGTAGCCTCTGAAAAGAAAATCTTTCGAGCGTGAAGTTGTGGATTTGTTGCCTCTGAGCGTAAAAGCCACCGAGCGTGAAATCATAGATTTGTAGCTTCTGAGCGTGAAGTCGTAGGTTTGTAGCCTCTCGAGAGTAAAAGCTACCGAGCATAAAAGCATCCGGGCGTAAAACCATAGACTTATAGCCTGTGAGCGTAAAACCGTAGATTTGTAGCTGCCGAGCGTAGAAAGCTCCTTGGCGTAAAACCACGAATCTGCTTTGCACGAAAACTTTTCGAATTCACTGACTGTCTGCCTTCCCTGAGTAATAGGCTGACGTAGTCCCCAATCATAACCAAATATTAAATATTGGGTTTGGTTAGGGATTCGAGGAGTCCATCCGAACTATATATATATCCCAAGGCTTTTAGAGAGAAGACTCTTCACCTGTCTTTTGCAAAAGAAAGCTTTCGTCTCTTCGAGTTCTCTCCTTCGTTTCCTCTGAGCAACCTGAGTCTTCAGCAATGGCACCAAAACCAATCTCCTCCTCTAAGGGAAAGAAGGCTGAATCTTCTTCTCGCTCCTCTGCCCAAGCAAGAGCGACTTCCGTCGGGCAAGGCGATCTTCATTCTGAACGAAGTGTCCTGTCGATGAGCTGTGCGCTGGGCGTTATAGGTAAAGCTTTTGGGACGATAAGAATGAAGAAAACCCTTCGCACACTTTGTACGTGATCGCGCTAGGTCGTCTTATGTGCTGATAGCCTCTTCGAGGAAGATGATGCACAGAGATGTTTCATCTTTTACGCCCACATTTCTAATGTGTCAGCGTAAAAACTCCATATTTTCGCAGTCTGGCATAAAAGCTTTGACTGTTGAAACTTGGCGTATACCATAACCTTCGAGTGTTACGCTTCTGGATGGAAATTCTTGCGTAATAACTCAAACTTTGGCAGTCTGGCGTAAAACACAGACTGTCAGGTTTTTTGTGTATACTGCCAGTCTTGAATTTTACGTCTTGGAAGAAGATTCCAGCGTAAAAGATCAAGTTTTTACAGTCTTAGCGTAAAGCACAGACTATTGATCTTCGGCATATACTGCAAGATTGTGAGGTCTAGTATAGAAACTGACGTATTTTTCTTGCACTTTGTAGTTAACTTGCATATGTCTCCACTGGCCGAGGTGATGGGTTCAACTGCCGGGATGCTGCATTCCAACTACCTGGAGAATTTATCCCACGTGACATTTCCTATCTCCGGACCCCAGTATCCTGAAGGAAGGAGAATCCTGATATCATCCCAAGGAGAGCGGATACTGTTGAGCATGATCAACGGAGAGCCCCTGACGTACATAGACGGGGCCCAATACATAAAATCGGCCTTTCTCTTCGGGGACATGATTGACAAACAGTCCCAGACGAAGCCCAAGAAAGAACTCTGGATTTTTCCTACCGGGGGCTTGGTCATGTACCTGCCCAAGATGCTGAGAGACTACCCTATCTCAGCATTCTTCCATGCCACACATCCCAGGAGGATATCGTGGACGCTGACTCCCGATCTTCACGGCCAGCCGGGGAAGATATTCTACCAGAAAGGATATGACCAGGGGTCATTTGTCAGCCGTCCTTCCGGCTCTGTGATACCGTTCAAGGGATTGTATCCAGGCAGTGTCCTGAGTGAGGACACTTCACTGCTCCAACCAGTCCAACTATCGACCTTCTGTAATGACTTCATGGGGCATGGAGGAGTATACCCGAAGGTTAATCCTCAGACTAACGGGTGGGTCACTCCTACAAATCTTCGATGGGCTCGTTTGGCTGACTGGGCCCTGAAGCATTTTCAGACTGAGCTGGAGAGCATTGGTCTGTACGCAGCCGTAAGTGCTACCAGTATTGGGTTACCTCTCAACCCTAGCATGTTTCTGGCTTTGATGGAGCGATATATCTCGCTCACAGGGACTTTTGCCACTCCACTGGGGGAGTTGGGATTGGCCCTTCACGAAATGGCAGAGATTTCAAGACTGCCAATGGGGGATACTCCTTATGAAGAGTATGTTCCCACAAACCGGGAGCTGGGGGATTCAGACCCTCGGGTAATGGCAGTGTACCAGGAGCTGATGTGCCACTACCTTGCTTGTACCACCTTTTATAATGAGCCCTCTGATTTGGCTCATACCAATAAATGGGCGTCCTACCTCTTCTTTCACCGGGCCAGGGCTGCTTAGCCAGAGAAAGTCTTAGATAGCAAGGATCAGCCTCTGAGCTGTCTGAGCGTGCTTAGTGCTCAGGTGGTCGACGATCTTATGGAAGACGCTGGGGCTCCAGATCAGATTCTCGACGAAGGGATAGGGAAATATCCTGCAGGCACCAAGGCCTACAGTTATCTGAGGCATTATCGCAGGCCTTTGTCCAAGGAAGCTCAACTGGTTGGCTTCCTCTCTATATGGCTGCGTCGATTGGTAGTACCAGGCATTGCATCTGTGGATCGCACTCACCGCAACACCTTATGGCCTGCAGTACGTCTGGTGTTCTGGGCAAGACTGGGTTTGCTCCCTGCCATGGTATGCCGCATACAAGCTGGCCTGAGGGCCATTACTGATGGGTTGCTTGCCGATGAAACTCGGCGTGATAGATTTCCTAGGGTAGAATTATCGTACCTGTATTTGATGGGATGGTTAATTCTCCATAACCCCAGGGTGATGTCTCCTGGCTCTGGCAGTAGTTCGGAAAGTAATTTCTTGCTGAATTACAAGAATTCCTCCTGGAACGTGACCACAGTTTTAGACTGTCGGCGGGCACTAAATTTTAGTCACAGCTGGAAGCTCTTCTGTACCGTCCCCTCTGTACATATCAATCAATAGGGGCACAGACTTCAGGACTTAGGCGACGGGAAGACCGTTCTTTCTCCTGAAGCTTTTAATTGGTTGGTCTGCATTAGACCTTCCCATCTACTGTACAGAAGTGAAGACCAATGCTTCTTGCAACCCTACCTGCCTAGTCGGTTCGCCAGGCAGTTTGGGTATGACCAATTGCATGTGGGCAATGCCATCACCAGCTTCAAGTCCAGGGGTGGACTTATCGATGAAGCGAGAGGGTGGTGATACTTCATCATGGGTTGCACTGAAGCGACTTTTACTGTGCCCGCGACTTCACTCTCCATGGAGCTACGCATCCTCCACTCGTATGCCCAGTTTTATGTGGCAACCAACACCTTCCATCGCGATTTTGATATGCGTGGAAGTTTCAGGATGCCCTCCTCCAAGTCTACGGGAAGAGACGATGTCCCCTCAGTTTCCTCTGATGAGGGTGAAGATTCCGTCAATCTGGATGAACCTTTATTAGCAGTACCGAGGGATGAAATACCTCCGCCTGTAGGGCCTCTGGTCATCTCTGGTAAGCGAAGGGCTCATGTTCTGAAGGAGACTTTCCCTCGCAAGAAGAAGAAGAAGACGGTTAGTCGTTCTGTCAGGACTTCCCACCCTGAGGTTCCTAGGAGTGAACCTATTGTTTCCCCTGTCGGGGACGATTCTTTGATTGGAGGTTCCTCGCCTTTTAGAGAGGGAACCTCTACAGTTCCGGCTGGCGGTGCCGAAGAATCCCTGCTTGAGGCTGCTGTCGCTGCTACCGCTTCAGGTAGTGGTACGAGATTGCCTTTGAGGCCGAGCCGAATAAGGATATCTTTATCCAGATCAGCATCAGGAGAAACCCCTGCCGTGTCTGTAAGTGCACCCAGCGAGATTCTACCTGATGAACCTCGACTGGATCTGGGTGAAGACTCGGAAGAATACCTGCCAACGTCAGTTAGCATACCCCCTTCTCTAGGTATGACAGCTTGCTTAGCGTTATTAAGAAATGATTTAGCTGTACTGGCTGCAGATGCGACATATATACCATCGGCCATGGGTAAATATCATCTTTATGCCTCTTTTAGGAAAATTAACATCATGTTGATATTAACTTTCTCTTGTCTTTTTTTTAGGGGAAGACATCTACCGGGAGGGCAGTATTGACGCGCCTTTTGGCACTATTTCAGCTCCTGGCGATGACATGGAGGTGCCCGACTTCGAAGAGGAAACATTGTCGGGTGCCGGCTCGCCCGAAGTGGTTCCGATATCTCAAGAGGAGGATGAGCCTGTCGTTACGACAATGCCTCCTTTGAGTACGCCAGTCACTTCGTCTGTTGTTGGCGCATCTTCTTTTGTCGCACCATCTGTTGAGGCGACGACTGTGGTAACGTTGTCAGCAGTCATTCCTGGAGGGAGGTTTGTCAATATTGCAGCCACTCCCAGCGTCCATTCGGATCTAGCCATGCTGACTGAGTAGTATACTAGTATCTTCTACACCACTTTGGAAATGCTGATATCGTTGGTGTTGGAAAAGAATCTAGGCTTTGAGGCGCTGAAGAGGTCCTCTCAGTTTGCGATAGTACCGATTAGAGGCTTCAACGACGTTGGGAGGACTGATACGCTGGAACAGATAGTTAATAGTTTAGAGGAACCCATTAACGAATATTTGTAGCTATCTCGAGGCAACATCGACGGTCTCGTTCAAGCTAGATATGACTTCTTAACTGCAGAGCTTGCTGGACAAATGGAAGCTCTGAACAAATCCGTCCAGGAACAGCAGCAGGAGATGGACCATGAGCGCACCGAATTGGAGTATGTCATTCCCTAGCTGACTCAGTACGAAGTCGAATATGAGGAAGTGACAGCAAGGGTCCGCAGATTGAGAGATGAACTCACCCAAGCGGAGGAGAAGGTTGTCTCTTTATCGGCATCTCGAGATATGCTGAAGAATTAAATGGAGACTGCTCAGCAGAACCTGCCGCATGTGGGTGTCATCCACGCAGGTTTCGTACATGCTCGGTCCGAGTTGTCTGCCTTGAACAACGATGCGGCAAGGTAGGAGCGGGCTCGCACCGACGTCTTGAACTCCAGGGATGAGAGAATGGTTACTCTGGTGCAGCAGATTCGTGACCTAACCGCTCCCCCCAAATGATGTACTTTTTTGCTTTTTAATGTACTTTTGCTCTTTCTGGGAATAATAAAGAGGCTTTTATCTGACTTTGTGGGCCCATCATTTTGGAATATAAATGACAGGTTTGGGTGAAAGTGATATCGGAGGTAATATGGACGTGATATACTCTCGGTAAGCTTCAGCTGGACATATCTATTCAGAGGTTATATGAACATGATATAATATGCTCCAACTAAAAATTGTACACAAAACACTATCAGAGGTAATATGGACGTGATAGGTCTTGAAGTTCAAATTAGTTAAACATATCTATTCAGAGGTTATATGGACATGATAGGATATGATCCAACTAGGATTGTTTTGGAAGTAGTATTGTCAGAATGAGATTTTCGCCATATTCCATTTGAGCAAAGGAGGTTAAGCATAGTACCTCTTAAGGAATTTGCCGTTGATAGGAGCCATTAACAAGTCTCCATTAGGCTTGGCTAACCTGTAAGCGCCGTTTGAGAATATCATCTCGATCACATAAAGGCCTTCCCATTTGGGCTGGAATTTACCCTTACTCTTGTGAGTAATGATCATTGGCCTTCTCACAGCTAAAACTAGCTCGCCAACTTTGAACACTCTTTTCTTTACTTTTTGATTAAAAGATCTAGAAATGTGTGCCTGGTAGAGCGCGATGCGCTGTTGAGCTTGGAGGCATTTCTCGTCTAATCCTTCTAGCTCTTGAAGCCTTAATAGGTCATTCTTTTCTTGAGTCAACTCATTAGCCACCGCTATCCTGAGTGTCGGAATTTGGATTTTGATGGGGAGGACTGCTTCACTCCCGTAGACCAATGAGAATGGGGTACAACCTGTCGGTACTCGTACCGTTGTGCGGTATGCCCAGAGACATTCTCCTAGCTTCTCATTCCAATCTCTCTTGTTCTAAGAGATAAACTTTTTCAAGAGTTTGATAATGGTTTTGTTGAAAGCTTCCGCCAAACCATTAGCAGCGGGATTATATGTCGTAGAGGCCATATTTTGTATCCAATTTTTATCGCAAAATCGATGAAATGCTTGGCTGATGAACTGAGGCCCATTGTCATGAATTATCCTTCGGGGTATCCCAAAGCGATAAATGATATGATGCTTGATAAAGCTGATCACATTAGATGTCTTCACCTCAGCGAGAGGGATCGCCTCTGCCCATTTGGAGAAATAATCCGTGATGGCCAGTATGAACCGGTGACCTCTGGAAGAAGACCGGTGAATAGGACCAATGATATCCATACCCCATGCTTAAAAAGGCCAGGATGCAACCGTAGAATGTAGATGTTCAGAAGGTTGATGTATAAAGTCTGCATGCACCTGACAGGCTTTGCATTATCTTGCGTACTTTATTGCATCCGTGATCATAGTAGGCCAGTAATAGCCCATCCTCCTGATATGATCCTGTAGCCTGGGACCGGGTTGATGCACTCTGCATACGCCGTCGTGAGCTTCACGGATGATCCGTTGTGCCTCATCATCGGAGAGACATCTCAATAGCAGTCCATCATAGGTACGACGATATAGATACTGTGAAGATGCATCAAAATAGAAGCGTAATGACCGTCTTTTGACGGTTACTGCTTCTTTAGGGTCCTCCGGTAAGACTCAGTATGCCACGAAATCTATAAAGGGACTTCTCCAGTCTCTCTTGGGAGGATCTGTGTTCACAGCGTAGCTGTGTTCTATGTGAAAGTTGTTTTTCACACAGAATAAATCTCTGTTAAGAAGGATCACCGAATTCTGTCTTCTTATAGGAATAGCTAAATCTGCAGCTAGACTGGCTAGGGCATCAGATTCCAGATTCTGAGATCGAGGTACATGCTCTAGGAAGAATCCTTTGAATGTCATGGCTATGTCTACCGTTGCTCGATGATAGGGGATGAGGTATGGATTTTGGACTTCATATATTCCTCTGACTTGACTGACGATCAGCAGAGAATCACCGAAAGCTTCCAAAGATTCGACGTCCAATTCTTTAGCGACTTGGAGCCCGATTAGTAGAGCGTTATACTTTGCCACATTATTATAACAGGGCTCGCTAAGAGAATATGCTCGATAGATGACGAGTTTATCAGGAGTAACCAGGACAATTCCTACTCCTGAAACCACGTTTCCCCTTGGACCAGTCCTGGAGGACCATCGAAGAATAGTTGTCATGTATCACTTTCCACTGGGGAATTACATTCTGCAACTTCGTCGGGGATGTCCTCGTATAGTTTGGAGGTCTCCGGGATCGGGTGAGCAGCTAGGAAATCATCCAATGCTTGGCCTTTGATGGACTTCTGAGGGACATACACCATGTCATATGGTGTTAATAACATCGCCCAAGTCGCGAGTCGGGAATTAAGAACACTTAGCTTGTTCATCAATACCCGAAGAGGATTGACCCTGGATATGATATGAATAGTTTGGCCTGTGACATAGTGCCGCATTTTCTGGATAGCGAACATCAGAGCCAAGCATTCTTTTTCCACTGGATTGTACCGGTGTTCAGCTCTGACCATCATCCTGCTTAGGTAGTAGATAGCCTATTCATGACCCACATCGTTCTTCTGTGCGAGAAGAGCTCCCAGAGAATGATCCATCGCTCGGACATACAGCAAGAATGGTCTTCCTATGACGGGAGGCACCAGAACTGGAGGATTAGTGAGGTAGTGTTTGATATTATTAAACGCTTGCTGACAGGCCTTGTCCCATACGAAGGATACACCTTTCTTCATGAGACGAGAAAAAGGCTGACATCTCCCAAAGAGGTTGGATATGAATCTCCGGATATAAGCCAAACGACCTTGAAATCCCCTGAGTTCCCTCAGATTATGGGGTGGTCGCATTTCTAAGATGGCCTTGACTTTATCAGGGTCCACTTGAATGCCTTTAGCGGTAATGACAAATCCCAGGAATTTTCCACTGGATACACCAAGAAAGGACTTGGTAGGATTCATTTTGAGTTGATATCGGCGCATTAACTCAAACACTGTCTTCAAGTCTTAGATGTGATTATCTTTGAGGTGGCTTTTGACAGCTATATCATCTACGTAACATTCCACTGTTTTGCGTAAATGCTCGTAGAATATGTTACTCAAAGCCCGTTGGTACGTAGCCCCGACATTCTTCAATCCGAAGGGCATGACCGTATAGCAATATACCCCCAATGGTGTCCGGAAGGTAGTATGCTTCTCGTCTTCAGGATGCATCTTGATTTGGTTGTATCCTGAAAATCCGTCTATGAAAGACATGGGTTCAAAACTGCATATATTATCAATCATGACGTCTGTGATGGGAAGAGGAAACTCATCCTTGGGGCAGGCTGCGTTCAGATCTCGGTAATCGATGCAGACACGTACTTTCCCATTTTTCTTCATGACCGGGACAACATTGGCGACCCAGTCAGGATGTTGTTCTTCCCAGATGAAGCCGTAGGCTATCAACTTCTTGATTTCAGCTTCGATGGCGTCCATAATATCCGGGCGAAACCGGCGCTGGTGCTGCTTTACAGGCTTCGAATCGGGCAATATATTGAGCTTGTGGGTAGCCACCTTTGGATCAAGACCCGGCATACCCTCATAATTCCACGCAAAGACGTCGATATATTCTTTTATCAGCTGGATTATTTCTTTCCTTTCTTCTTCGGAAAGATTGTTACTGATAAATATCGGCTTTGGCGAAAGTTCATTCCCAACATCAATCCGGATAACTTTATCTTCAGAGGGAGGTTCTCTCTGCTCGAACCGGAGTTCCCATTGTGTATCCATTTGTTGAGCCCAAGAGTCATTCTTAAACGGTTCAGATTCTTGCTCATCTGCTTCGAAGGAATCTGTCAATACTTATTTACTGATAATGTTCGTTCGAGAGCATCAGATGAGTCAGAGGGCGACGAGCCATTTTGAGAAGAGAAAAAGATATCCTCATCTGACTCAGAAGTTGCAAGGGAGGTGGTGTACCCTAACCAAAACGAGTTCGTTGGCAGTAGGGATCACCGTGCAGCGGCATTCGTCTGCCTTTTCCGTAGTTGAGGCCTGGTTCCAGCTTCAAGTCATAACCCATACTTTACATAATCTTCAAAGCTTGCGGGCTATATCTGTGAACCTGCATTTTACCAACATCGTCATCGGGAGAATCTTCTTGTACAGTCGGTCCATTGCGCATGCGGCCGAAGACTATTGAACGCTGACTATTGCAAGTAGGTGGGACAATGAAGATAGAATCTTTATGTGGTCCATATGTCGTGATGACATTGGATGATGACGCTACTTTCCATACATACGGATGATAGGAATCTATAGCTTCCAAGAATTTTTGTGCTATAGGTTCTATATCATCATGGGAAAAGGATTCCTGATTCAGAATTTGAGCGTCAATATACTGGAAAATTGGATCTTTATTATCATCAGAAACCACGTTCCTGGTCATATTTACATCAGCCGGCTGTTTGATGCGCCGAAGGTTGATGACCAAGGGTGGAGGCTTCTGGTTCAAAGTGATCACTAGAGATCACCTCCTTTTCCTGACATAGTTTTGTTCAGGTGGATATCCATGGGCTCCATGGCTTTTGGACGAGTAGTTCGCCCTTTCACCTTGATTGACAGAGGTTGCTTGGCAGAGGGTTCTTCTGGCTCCCGGTGGGATTCCTTCTCTGTTTCGCTTGACACCTCCTCCAAGTAGTCTTGAGTGTACAACATGGCATCGGAGTAATAGGATTCTACTCCTTTAAACGGGTTCAGATCAGCAAACTCCGTTTGTACTGTTCCTTGGGTATCTACTTATTTAAAGCATTGATGCAGAGTCGAAGGAACGATGTTGTGGTCGTGGATCCAAGGTCTACCCAGCAGAATATTATAGGATACCTCTGAATCAATGACATAACATGTGGCCACTGATCTAAGGTCGCCAATCTGGATTCTCAGGCAAACTTTCCCCAACGGCTTACTTTTTCTGGCGTTGAAACCCACGATTGTAGTGGTGGTGTAAGCCAATTCGCTGGTAGGAATCCTCAGCAGTCTGAGCAGACTATGAGGAATGATGCTGATCGATGATCCCGGATCTATGTGAATCCGGTCAACCTCCATGGAACCGACGTACCCGGTGTAATAGAGGGGTCTGTTATGCCTGTTATATTTTAACAGCATGTCATCTTGAGTGAAAGTGATATTCGGGACCACCTCCATCACACTGTGGCATTGAGGACATACCACGGGTTCTTCGTTAGGGGACTTGAGCTGGGTCAAGTATGCATCCGCCTGCATTAACGCTTCACTCAGGGCTTGACGAGTGCCTTGAGAAAGCCTGAGTAGTTCGAAGATGGACAACCTGGCTGGTGTATTAGCCAATTGGGCCAGGATGTCGAAGTTGTATGGCTTCTCTAAACCTTTGTTTTGAATGTTTTCCAAAGGTTTATCGAAGCGCACTTCCTTTTGCTTCCCCTTGTCTGCCAAAGTTGGTCTCGAAGGACCGGCCTCTGGTACGGCAGGTTCTAGTTCTGAAGGCTTGGCAGCTGAAGTGTCTATCGGTGCATCTTCCTGACTTGCTGCATAGTCCTTGAGGTAAGCTTTCCCTGAACGGGTTCCAGTAGCCAAAACCTCATCTTCTGATGCCGAGTGTACCGTAACCATGTGACATGGTTTACGCTTCGAGTTCTTCTTAGACTTAGCCTTAGCAGCTTGAGTCTCTTCCTCGATCTGTGATACCAGATCTGGATGAACCCACATAATCTCACCTCGCTGGGTAGTTAGGGGTACCAGGTCATAATTTTGACCCCTAGCTGGAGGGAGATTAACAATGTTCATCGTTGTCCAGGAAATAGGTATAACACCATCCGGGACTTCTTGGGGAGGCAGATCGCCAAATTGTAGAGAGATCATGTTGGCTGTGACCGTCTTCTCGTTGTTGCGCAGAGTGATGGCCTTAGCATCGATCAGTTATTGGATCTTCCTCTTTAGTACATAACATGCCTTTGTGGGGTGGTGTATGAATCTATGGAAGATGCAGTACTTGGGGTTATTGGTACTGCCGACTTCATTGGGCTGCTTCACCTTAGGGAGGGTAATCTTGCCGCTGTTGACGAGACACTCGAATATGCTTGGAATATCGTCGTCGTCGAACGAGTATACTTCAATAGGCCTGGAAGTCTCAGGTTTTGTCTGTATTATTGCCGCAGTCTTTGGCCTGGACGTATTAATCGCCAGAGCTTCTTTTTCCTTGGCACCACGAGGATGGTCGATGTTGGAGGATGACCTCTTGCCTTTATCAGAGGCCGAGATCATGATGCCATTATCATGCGCCTTCTGACTATTATCCTCAGCGGCTACCGCTGAGATGATGAAAGAGGGCCAATCATGGAACTGATATGGTCCTGTGAACACCGAGATCATGGGAAGAAGGTTCTTTCTGCAGATGTCCACCAATGCCGAGTCTGGAACTCCGGGAGGCATTTGCAAAGTGGCTTGATGAAAGCATTCGATGAAAGTGCGAACGTTCTCTTTTTCCTTCTGCTTCACTTCGATGAGAGAGGACATAGACATGTCCATTCCTCCTTCGTAGAATCGCGCGAAGAACAAAGTCTTGAAATCTTCAAAGGAAGCAATACAGTTGTCCGTAAGACTACGGTACCACTGATAAGCCACCCCCGAGAGACAGCCTTTGAACACTCGAGTGAGAAGGGCGTCATTCCCTTGCAATAAAACTGTCATCATACTGAAGTAGTTCATGTACTGACTCGGTAATATTTTTCCCTCAAACAAAGCCATAGTCTGTGGTTTGTATTTAGGAGGAAAAGGGACCTCATCCCAAACAGCGGGGTAAGGCTGGTTGATTCCCAATTTCTTGAGCTGATATTTGTGCTTCAAGGCGTCAAATTGGGCTTTCAACTCCCGTACTGCCTGCATCGGATCTTCAGTCGGTAGCGGGACCACAGAGTGATGAGGGATCGGTTGTACTGCAACTCCAACAGGAGGTAATACATTCTTCGAGTGGGGATGTGGGGGAGCTGCTGACTCTTGATCTAGAGCAGGCTCCTGATTTGCGTTGGATGGTGGTAAGTCCACCCCCACACGTATCTGGGTTGGATGGACCAATGCTTGGGCCATAGCAGCTGTGTGTTGAGTCAGCATCATCTGGTGCATGTTCTCCATCATGGATTACATCTCTTTCAGAGACGTCTCCAGTACAGCAATGTGTTGCTCAGTGCTTCCTGACGGGGAAGCTTCCTCGCATTCATCTCCAATGGCATAGACTCCCATTTCCCTGGGTGTCATTGAAGGATTAGTATAGGTCTCTATAGAAGTTGACTCTATACTTTCAGCATCTGATTCGGAAAACTGGTGACCCCCAGTATCAGAATCGAAATTGTACGAAGCCGGTTGTCGTGACTTCAAACGGGTGTTTCGGAATACCCCAGCTTCAGCGTTCTTAAGGAGCTTGTCGAATCTCCTTTGGCTTGGACGTCTTGAGTTTGACCTTCCTCTAGGAACATGTGAAGCCATGTTCACTGATGCATGTGCGGGCTCTTCTTCCTGGAAAGACAGAGAGTAGCTCAACCGGTCAAAAACCGACCGTTTTGCTTCAGAACAGCCATAATTAACTACAATCATATGACTATTACAATAGTGCTCCCTAGGAGACATAATAGACATGTTGGAAGATACCCTATCCTTGCTTTTCTGGATCAGATACTTACGCAGGTCAGAAGGATTTACAGAAGAAGAAGAAGAAGATGGCTTGTTCCTTCTGTTCATATCAGCGGGCATGCGGATGTTGGGAACCATAGTTCTCCCTGTGCCACCCGTATACAACAGGTTGGCCATCTGGGTAGCGGATGATCCCTGGGGAGTGTGTCTTTCCGCAAACTGAGCCTCCTTTATGCTGAGGGACTTCACCTGGCGTATTTTGTAGTTCTGCTCAGGCTGGCATAAAACTGAGGAGGTCCTCAATCGGCCATCAGCTTCTCGCGTAATCCGGAGGGCGGGCAGATTCTTTCCTTGGTGGCGTAAAGGCCGAGAAATTGAGTAGTCCGCCACTTGTTTTCCCTTGCGTAGATTGCAGGGATCATCTGCTTTTCCGCGAAGGGCAGATGTATTTTTACGCGCTAAGAGCGTTCGGAATTTTTGATTTGGCGCTAAGGCATTGTCAGAAATCCTGGCTGCCACGTCGTCGACGGGAGACTGAGTTTTACGCGCAGACCGCGGAGTAGACTTCTGGACTAGCGCTGAGGCATTGTCCGAAGTTTTGTCTGCCATGTCACGGATGGGAGACAGAGTTTTACGCGCAGAGCGCGAAGTAGACTTCTGGACTAGCGCTGAGGCATTGTCCGAAGTTTTGTCTGCCACGTCACAGATGGGAGACAGAGTTTTACGCGCGGAGCGCGAAGGTTGTACAGCTACAACCTGGCTGGTCGGAGAGATCGGAGAGTCGGCAGAAATGGTAGGGGATGTCTTGGGCATCCAGATCTTATGCAGCTTCCTGTTGTCTTAGACCAAGAGAGAGTGAGAGCTACCCCCTGCTCGAAGCATTTCTTCGTAGGCGGACTGGTCGAACTGGACGACCAGGGTCTTCTTCATGGATCCTACGGATACCACATCGTCAGAAGAGAAAGACGTCCCCAGTAGAGTCGCCATCTTGTGTTTGATGATAAACGAAAGAAATAAAACGAGGTTTATACGAAACCCGCTCTTTGGTTTACAAACAAGAAGTACAATTAATCCTATACGAGGATGTCAAGTACAATTTTTAATCTGGATAAATATTGCTATAGGAGTCTGATCTGCAGTCGATCACTTTGTCCCTTGGACCACACGATGATGAAGAAGTGCCATAGAAGACAGAAAAAGCTTTGAAGGTTGCAAAGGAGAGTGGATGCTCGATACCAAAGTCGTCGATCACTACTCTTTGCCTGAGCTCTGGATTCTTCTCTCTCAAAGACTTTTTGACCTTGGAGTTTTTGACCCTGGATCTCTGTCAATAGA
The DNA here is from genome assembly GCA_036927795.1 of Iris macrosiphon. Lineage (NCBI taxonomy): Eukaryota > Viridiplantae > Streptophyta > Magnoliopsida > Asparagales > Iridaceae > Iris > Iris macrosiphon. The sequence goes on from JAYESA010000001.1 coordinate 66,779,601, forward strand.
GGTCTCTATTTATAGGGTTTTAGTGGCAGTAACCCTTCAGTCGGCGTAAAAGCCGGGTAATGGAGAGTATGGCACTTTTTATGCGACAGTTACAATAACCGTTACCTACGTGTAAATGATCTTCTGAATCTGCGTGTGACGCGTGTCCCATTGAGGGATAATGCGTATAACGGCTGCGAAGATCACGGCATAAGAGCCACGTAGGTAGTTATCCCTCACGTAGAAAAGGTTGGCGTAGAAGCCAATAACTGTCACCATGGCATAGAAGCCAAGTAGTCATCAAACTGGCATAAAATCCAAGTAGTCATCAAACTGGCGTAGAAGCCAAGTAGTCATCAAACTAGCGTAGAAGCCAAGTAGGCGTAGAAGCCTGATGCTGCATAGATAGGTAGCTAGCGTAGAAGATAGCTGATCCTCTTTCCTTGACTGAGGCCTTGAGCAAATTCTGGACAAAATAGCCTTAATACGCACCAATGCATATGTAGCCTGAGTTGGCGTATTCCAAGAAGATAGCATCCGGCGTGCTTCTCATAGCTGAAAATAGCCTGGTAGCGTATTGTGCAAAAGCGATGATGTGGACGTCTTAGCAAAAATTATGGCTTTTGGAGATATAATCAAATCTCTTGCATTAAATGCAGAGATCTGCCCCCATCCTGCGCATTAAATGTAGAGGCGTGCCTCGAAGACCTGTCACCATGCCGAGCATTAAATGTAGAGACGTGTCTCGAAGATCTGCCACCATTCTGCGCATTAAATGCAGAGACGTGCCTCGAGCTCTGTACAAAGAGCAGCTTTTGACATGGCAGTCTGTTTATCTTCCGCGGAGCGTAAAAAGCTCTGCCTGTGTAAAACTAGGCAGCATATTCTCTTGTATGCGTAAAAGCAGTTTACGCCAAGGAAATATCACTAAACGACAGTTTGGGTCGCTGTGCCGCACCATTATTACAACCGTCGTCTGGATAGTCGTGCAATACTCTTTGTCAGGAGTCAGACGTCAGGTTCACTACATGATTTGACAGGTTCATTCGAGGAATACGAAGCGTTCCTCGTACACTTCAATGCTGCATTAAGAGCGGATGAGTTTTACGCCATAAAGGCGATATAATACCCTTTTTTACGCTGAAGCAGCCTGGACATACTGTATTACGCGGATAGTCCTTGAGCTTATATTTTATGCTGTGCTTAGCGAGAAAGCTCTGTTGTACGCCGATGGCTCTGAAGTTATATTTTATGCTGCCCAGCACTAAAATACTGTGTATAACTCCTCAGCGTATTTTTCATGCTTCTACAACCGAGCACAGCATGTGCAGTATTAGTGCACAGTAACAACAAACCCAGTTATCAGTATCAGCAGACCATAGTGTATCAGTAGGTATTAGTTTAGTTCTGTTGGAATTTTGGGTTTGTTCGTTATCAAGTTTTGGGTTATGGTTAGTAATTAGTTAAGTCTTATATATATATATATATATATATATATATATATATATATATATATATATATATATATATATATATATATATATATATATATACTTATTTATGTAATTAGTTAGTTATGTATGTTGGTATATAGTATTTATATCTAGTTAGTTAGATATGTGTATGGGTAAGTTGATATTGTATGGTAGTTAGTAGGTAGGTATTACATTGATAGCTATTTTAAGTACTTAGTATATATATTGTTATAGTTAGCATATTAGTTTTGAGGTATCTCTCTCTCTCTCTCTCTCTCTCTCTCTCTATATATATATATATATATATATATATATATATATATATATATATATATATATAGTTTTGGGTTACCTTGAGATACCAAGGTATCACCAAGGTATTGGGGCGATACCCAAGGTATTGAGTTTGGGTATCGAGATAGGTGCGATACGCTTTGGTGCAAGGCCAAGGTATCCTTTTTCAACTGTTTTAATATGATATTATAATATTTGACTTGAATATATATATATATATATAAACCTTATTTTCATATTAGAAGCTTGCGTATCTTGGGATACGACTCTTTGAATGCATTGTTGTGTCTTAACTTAGCTAGCATAGCATAGTTTCATAGTGTTAGTGACTTAGTTTTAGACTCTTACAATCTAGATTTCATCGGTTTGACCTAGAAAGGGCTTTATGACCTAGAATTGTATCAACTTCACTTATTTTCATTTTAGAACCTTGTATTGATGAAATATAACATATATAGGTTGTGAGGCACCGACTTGGGTATCGAGAGACATACCTTGCTTAGGACGTCAGGCGAGTACATTTCTCTGATTGATTTTAATTCATAATATTTTATATATGTATGTTCTAAAATTGTATACATTGATCCCGACACAGTGATTTCATGGATTGGTGCTATATGGATCCCTCATGAGATATTATCCCCTTCCATGTTCAGCGAGTACTCGTATACATTGTATCTCATCGTATATATTGGATATTGATTATATTTCGTGTTCACACACTGCTCGTGTTCAGTGTGCTTATTCGTGTACACCCTCCGCTCGTGTTTGGTGGTTATGATATTCGTGTACACCTACTGCTCGTGTTCAGTGGTTATATTTCGTGTTCGTAGCGTATCGTGATTGGATCCATCGATATTAGTTGGGGGTAGGAGAGTAGGAGCTGATTATGTGATTTGTTATAATCGTGTACATTCTGGTTACATACCTCACTTGTAATCCGTCTTACCTGATCATGTTCACCCAACCCGATCATATAATGAACTTGTATTCTGTGGCACATTAGCTAGTTTAGATTGCAGTTATTTCATCCTATTATTGATATTCATATTGTTGTTTTATATTCTCGTACATTACTTGTATATCTATTGTTCATCTTTCATATGTTTAGTGATCTTGTATTTCATTTCTATTATCTGTTTATATATTAGATTATGTTATTGAAACTGCTTTTAGAGGTATGTACTTCGCTCCAATCCTGACTAGATATATTTTTCCAGATGATTGGCTTATAGAGTAGTGTCCCACATTCTACGGTCCACAGGACGGTGTATCTTTAGAGGATCCTTTGGTAGACCAGGAGGACTTAGTTGTAGAGCCCGAGGAGGTCTAGTTTATTTGTGTTGGACTTGTATTATATTATTGTAGAAGCATGAAAAATACGCTGGGAGATTATACGCATAAAACCCCTAACATACATGAAGCATGCGTAAAATATAAGCTTCAGCGCTGTGTGGCGTAAAACATGACTTCAGAGCTGCCCGCGTAAAGCAGCGGTTCAAGGCTGTTTTGGCGTAAAAGGTTGCTACACCTCCCTCCGGCGTAAACTATGTCTGCTTTTAATGCAGCGTGAAGTTGTACGAGGAACTCTTTGTATTCCCCGAATGAACCTGTCAGACAGAACAGTGAACCTGACTCCTGACAAAGAGTACTGTACGACGATCGAGAGGACGGCTGTAATGATGATTCTGCACAGAGGTCCAGGTTGTCGTTTAGTGGCATATCCTTGATACAAGTCATTTTTACGCACTCAAGGAATACACTGCCTATTTTACACAGGCAGAAATGAGCCTTTATGCTCAAGATGAGATAAAATCAGATGCCACGTCAAAAGCTGTTATTCGTACAAAACTCGAGGCATATCTATGCAGTTAATGCACGAGATGGGGGCAGATCTCCGCATTTAATGCATGAGATTTTGTTCTATTTTCAGTGACTAGGAGAGCTAAAACTAGGGCTAATACGCCCACATCACTATCTCTGCATGTTACGCCAACCAAGCTATTTTTAACTATAGGAGTACGCCGTATGCTATCTCCTCGAAATACGCCAACTCAGGCTATATTTGCAAAGGTACGTGATAAGGCTATTTGGCCCAGAATATGCTCGAGACCTCAGTCAAGGAAGGATAATTGACTATCTTTACGCTGGTTACCTATTATGCAACTACTTGGCTTTTACGCCAACAAGACAGCTATTTGGCTTTTACGCCAACAAGACAGCTACTTGGCTTTTACGCCAACAAGACAGCTATTTGGCTTTTACGCCAACAAGACAGCTACTTGGCTTTTATGCCAATAAGACAGCTATTTGGCTTTTACGCCAACAGGACAGCTACTTGGCTTTTTACGCCAACAAGACAACTATTTGGCTTTTACACCAACGAGATAGTTATTTGGCTTTTATGCCAACCATCTTTACGCGAGGGGTAGTTACCTACGTGGCTTGCATACCGTGGTCTTCGAGAAGTAGTTATACGCGTTACCTCATAATGGGACACGCGTCACACGCAGATTAAGGAGATCATTCAGACGTGGATAACAGTTATTATAACCGCCGCGTAAAGAGTGCTACTCTCTTCACAAAGTTTGGCTTCTACGCCTACTGGACGGTTACTGTGACGCTCTATAAATAGAGACCTTCGGTCACAGAAGATCGGGGCGTGTGTGGCAAGATCAGAGAGAGAGGGAATACATACAGAGAGTGTTGATTGACAACTTTGGTAACGAGAGTTCAATCCCTCCTGCAATCTTTGAAGCTTCTTCTTCTTCTACAGCACTTCTTCATCATCGTGTGGTCCAAGGAACAAAGTGATCAACCGCAGATCAGACTCCTATAGCAATATTTCTCCAGAATCATTTTTTTATTGTACTTGACATTCTCGTATAGGATTAATTGTACTCTTTTTTCTTGTCTGTAAACAAAGAAAGGGTTTCGTATAAACCTAATTTCATTCTTCTGTTTATCATCAAACACAAGATGGTGACTCTGCTGGTGACTACTTTCTCATTTGATGAGAAAGCCATTGCTCAACATGATGCTGTATCCGTCGGATCGACGAAGAAGACTTTGGTCGTCCAATTCGACCAATCTGCTTATGAAGACATGCTTCGCGCAGGGGGTAGCTATCATCCCGTCTCTATCCAGGACAACAGAAAGCTGCGTAAAGTATGGATGCCCTGGACATCCTCTACCCTTCCTGCAGGCTCTCTCTCTCTGATCAACAAGGTTGTGACATCTCAACCTATACATCTTGTGCGTAAAAACCTGTCTCCCGTCTGTGACGTGGCAGAAAAAGCTTCTAGCAATGCATCAGTGCCAATCCAGAAGTCTAGAACATGCCCTGAGCGTAAAAATTTGTCTTCCGTCTGTGACGTGGCAGACAAAATTCCTAGCAAGGTCTCAGAGCCCGCGCAGAAATTTCAAACGCACCATGCGCGTAAAAATACAACTCCCATCTACAATGAGGCAGATGGACCCTGGGATCACATCAAGGGAAAACGAGTGGCGGATCTCCCAACCGCTAGACTTGTACGCCACAAGAGAAGAAGTTGTCCACTCTACAGATTATGCGGACTTTCCCTATTTTACAAGAACTTGTGCAAAACTCCAAATTGTGCCAGGATAGGTCTGTCCGTGTAAAGGAGACTCGTCTCATGGGAAAATACGCTCTTCAGACGGGTGATGGATCGTATGCTACTCACATAGGCGGACTACTGTATTCCTATGGCCGAGAAAAGGGTTATGGTTCCCAACCTCCACAGGCCTACTGATGTAAAAAGGCAAAATAAGCCTTCTTCTTCTTCTTCTGCTAATCTCCCTGATTTGCGTGATTTCTTGATCCAGAAACGCAAAGACAGGGGTCATAACCAGGATTCAGTTCCCCTAACTACCAAGCGTGGGGAGATCATGTGGGATATAGCGTCAACACCTAACGTCGTCATGACATATGGGCCACATAAAGAATATGTCTTTATTATTTTACAGACTCGCGACGATCAGCATCAAATAATCTTTGGTCGAATGCGGAATAGACCGATTGTACAAGAAGAATCTCGCGAGTTCGATGCTAGGAAAATATAAATCCATAGATATAGCCCTCAAGTTTTGAGGATTATGCAAAATATGGGTTATGATCTGAAGTTGAAGCGAGGCCTCAACTATGGAAAAGGCAGACGAATACCGTTGCATGGTGATCTATACTGTCAACGAAATCGTTTTGGGTTAGGGTTTACCACATCTCTTGCAAACTCCAAACTTCCAGAGCCTGAACCTGTTACACCAGAGGCAGGTCCTTCTATACCAACTTCGGTGGACAAAGGCAAACAAAAAGAAGAAGAAGAACCAGACAACGACATGTCTGGGGGTGGTCTCTATCGACAAAACAGAGCAGCATCCAAAGCTGGGGGTAGAATTCCCTCTGAGTCCAAAGATAATGCAACTATGACCATCCTCCCTGAGGACCGTACGACTCAGGTATCGGGAGCCCGAAAGCCAAAGGGGACTTTCTCCTTCAATGAGGATGACATCACTGAAATCTTCAAAATATTGATGAAGGAAAACAAACTTCGGCTACCCAACATCAGATACCCTGAAAATGCTGGCAATGTCGATGATCCAGATTATTGTCTCTTTTATCGGTATATTTATCATCCCACGAAGGAATGCTATGTGCTGAAAAGGAAAATCCAGGAGTTGATTGATGTCAAAGTCATCACTTTGCATTTATAAAGAGAAGATGGTGTCTCCGCAGATGAGCAACCTTCAAGACTATCCCCACTCAGAAAATCACTCCCCAGTAAATTTTTTGGACATAAGTTCACGTCCATATTACCTCTGAACTGTTATCCAAACATTTTTGTTTCTCCAACTAAATTTTTCATGTCCAAGTGACCTCTGAGCAAACCTCCCAGTTTGTGGCTATAGATCAGTTTACGTTCATATTACCTCTGAACTACGTCTCTCTACTTTCTCCAGCAGAGTAAATCTATCACCGCAAAAATGGTCATTCTCATATTTCCTCTGCCCTATTTTTCTTTACCCCCACCATATCTTATCAAGTCCACATTACCTCTGAGTAAGATATTTTTGGAACTTTTCCATGTCCATACTACCTCTGAGTGAAGTTCTTCTCTTCGACTTTCTACTATCACTTTCATATAACCCCTGATAGTGCTAGTCGTTTCAACTTATTATTTGTACTTAAAATACGCCATGGGTAATAAGTCAACAACCCAGATGAACAAATCAATTCTTGGTTCTTCATCCCCAGCAAGTGCCTATAAGCAATATTTTCTCAATCGTCGAAGATCGAGAATCATATTCTATCATGTTGAGATGACCTTTGAATAGATATGTTCAGCAATCTGGCATCCCCAGCAAATGCCTATGTGCAACATTTTCTCCTTCGTTACAAATTCTTGTAAAGAGCCATCATCCGTATCCAAAAATCTTGGGTACATAATGGATGATGGATCCTCAAAATTCCACCCAACGGAGCAATTATTAGGTCTACTTGCACACTCCCGCAATGACTATTCAAATCAGTCTCATTGGACGCTAGCCATATTCTATTACCTCCGAGCTATCGTCCCATCAATTTTCCCAGCGGAATAATCCTTTGGTCTATCTTCATGTTTGGATAGACCACACTCAATGAATCACTCCTCAATGAGTTTTTCGGACATTAGTTCATGTTCATATTACCTCTGAACCGCTGTCATAATATTTCTCTCGGGCTGAGTTTGTCATGTTCATATTACCTCTGAACAAACCCTCCGAGTTTTGTCTATCAATTTTCATGTCCATATTACCTCTGATATCGGTTGTCATCTCTACTTAGCATCTGTACTTAACTCTAAGTACGCCAGTGGTGTTAGGTCCACAAAAACTGCCATGTCCATATTACCTCTGGCAGGACTTGTCTTAAACTTATTACTTGCACTCTCGTACACAAAAAAAAAGAAAAAACAAAGAAAGAAGTAATATGACCCCTATAGGGATGCCCGCAATGGAAACAAACTGTTCATGTTCATATTACCTCTGAACTATCCTCATTTTCCCCAGCGGAGAAAAAGTCAGTTCATGTTCATGTTACCTCTGAACTATATCTCTCCATTATCCCTACAGAGTCATATTTTACCGCGGCTATATTACCTCTGGCAAGACTTGTCTCAAACTTACTACTTGCTCTCTCGTGCACAAAAAAAGTAATGGGTCCACAAGAAAATCCCCAGCAGGATGTCTTCGCCAGCCACAAAACCTATCACCTGATTGGGCTTGTTTCAAACTTATTATTTGTACTCAACGTGCGCAATAAATAATAGGTCCACCAAAAATCCCCCAGTGGGATGTCCTCAACAAATACGGTATTGTACTACGTATATATGACCTCTGGTACGATGTCCAAAGCTCGCACAAACAAACATAAAAAAATGGAGGGCCCTTATATGATTGCAAATGGCGCTCACAAATTAGCCAAACCTAATAGAAATTTGGTAATGGGTCCTATCAACGGCAAATTCCTGAAGAAGTACTATACTTGATCTCCTTTGCTTAACGGAGTATGATGAAGATCTTATTCTGACGATACCACGCACAAAGGTTAGTTGGATCATATTCTATCAGATTCATATGACCTCTTAATGGATATGCTTAATAATTTATAAACCTATCATGTTCATATTACCTCTGATAGTGTTTGGAATACAAATTTAGTTGGATTATATTCTATCAGGTTCATATTACTTCTAAATAGATTTACATTCAGCAAAACCTTAACGAAAGTATGTCATGTTCATGATACCTCTGATATTACTTTCATCTTAGCCTATCATATTCTAAAGTGATGGGTCCACAAAATTAGAAAATGTATCTTTATTATCTCTGAGAAACTACAGGAGAAACAAAAAAGTGCATCATTGGGGAGGAGTAGTTAAATCCCTGATCTGTCGCTCCAAAGCAGCCATCCTCTCATTCCTGGAGTTCAAAATATAGTTGTGAGCCCGTTACAGCCTTGCTTCGTCATTGCTCAAGCGAGATAGCTCAGACAGAGAATTAACAAAACTTGCGTGGATGACACCCGCATGTGTCAAGTTCTGTTTAGCTGTATCCACTTGGCCCTTCAGCACATTGCGGACTGCCGATGTCTTGAGAAACCTCTCCCTTGCCTGAGCAAGTTCAGCTTCCAATTCTCGAACCCTCGCTTCATTTCCCTCAAATTTGGCCTAGCACTCAGCTAGCTGAGGAATAAACTCTACCAAGACAGCCTGCTCTTTATCCATCTCTTGCTGCTGTTCTTGGATTGATTTGTTTAGAGATTCTATTTGCTCAGCAAGTTCTGCAGTTAAGGAGTCATACTCAGCTTGAACCAGATCATCGATACTGCCTCGGGATAGTTGCAAATACTCGTTAATGGGTTGTTCTAAACCATTAACTATTTGCTCTAGCGCATCAGCTCTTTCAACGTCACTGAAATTTCTAATCTGCGCTATAGGAAGATTGGAGGACATCTTCAGAGCATCAAAACCTAGGTTCTTCTCCAACACCATCGATATCAATTCTTTCAAAGTGAGATAGAATATGCTAGTGTATTGATCCATTAGCATAGCAAAGCTCGAATGGACGCTGGGAGTGGCCGCAATATCGGTAAATCTCCTTTCTGAAATGACTGTAGAGGAGGTTGCCACAGTTGTTGCTTCAACAGATGGCGCGACAAAATAAGAGACACCAACAACAGTTGAAGTTGCTAGTATACTCAACGAAGGAGGCACGGACGAGATGGCGGGTTCATCCTCCTCTGATGTTATTTGAACTGCCACTGGCGGGATGATGCCTGAGAATGTTGCGGATGAAAGATAGACAGCTTCAAAGCATGCTTCTTCAACGTCGAGCACCACCATTTCATTAAATGGATCTGCAACAAAGTTAGAAGTTGTGTCCACTCCACCCTCCCCAGAGATGTCTTCACCTGAAAAGAAGACAAAATAAAGTTAATATCAATTTGATGTTAGTTTTCCTGAAGAAAACGTGAAGACAACATTTATCCATGGCCGATGGTATGTATGTTGCGTCTGCAGCCTGTGCAGCTAAATCATTTCTTAATGATGCTAAACAAGCTATCATACCTGGAGAAGAGGGTGCACCGACTGACGCTTGAGGGAAGTCATCCTAGTCATCACCCAGATCCACTCGAGGTTCATCGGGTGGAATCTCGCTGGAAATACTTACAGACGAAGGAGGGGTTATGCCCATTATTTGTTTGGATGAAGATATATTGATTCTTATTATGCTCGGTCTCGAAGGCGATCTCGAAACACTACCAGAAGCGGTAGTAGCGGCAGCGATCGCGAGCAAAGAATCTCCAGCACTGTCAGTCGGAACTGTGGAGGTTCCCTCTCTAAAAGGCGAAGGACCTCTGATCAAAGAATTATCCCCAACAGGGGAAACAACAGGCTCACTCCTAGAGGCCCCCTTAGTGGAAGTCATTTTAGGACCTCTGACCGTCTTTTTCTTGCGGGGGGAAGGCTCTTTCAGAGTGGAAGCCTTTCGCTTATTGGAGATAACGAGAGGCTCTGCTGGCGGAGCTATTACGCCTCTTGGTATTACCAACAAGAAATCATCTACACCGGTAGTGTCTTCACCTTCATCAGAGGAGATGGATGGGATCTCCTCTCTTCCAGTGGACTTATGGGAGGGCATCCTGAAACTTCCATACACATCTTAATCACGATGGAAGGTATTGATTGACGCGTAAAACTGCGCGTACGAGTGAAGAATGCGCAACTCTGTGGAGACAGAAGTCGCGGGCACAACAAAGATTGTACCAGTATAACCCATGATGAAGTACCGCCATCCTTTAGCTCCATCAATAAGTCCACCTTTGGACTTGAAGCTGGTGATAGGATTCCCCACGTGCATCTGGTCGTACCCAAATTGCCTGGCGAACCGGCTGGGCAGATAAGGCTCCAAATAGTAGTGGTCCTCACTTCTGTACAGCAGATGGGAAGGTCTAATGTAGACCAACCAGTAAAAGGCTTCAGGAGAAAGAATAGTCCTCCCTTGGCCTGCATCCTGAAGTTTCGTCCCCTGTTGATTGATATGTACGGGGGGGACGGTAAGTCACGACCCAATTCCGTAGAATCACTTGAGGCGTCCCCCGAATCGTGACCGCCGTGCGGGCCTGGAGTTGCGCCCGCACAAGGCTTTAATGATTTGCATAGCAAGCACATATTCAGAGTACGCAGATAAATTGAAACACAGATTTGAAACATAGAAAAGTTCTCTTTATTGATAATGAACATCTATTACAAACTCCTGAACGAGTCAGCTAATATGCCGAACGGCTTACAAAAGGGTTGACTCAAAATGAGATAGCAGTCCTGTACATTACATCCCTTTATAAACTCAAAACGATAAAGACCTCCAGGCTGGAGGACGGCTTTGCCACGGAGCTGCATTTGTGTATGAAGAGTTGCAGCTTCGGACTTCAAAAGGCTTCAAGGGCGCGGTGAAGATGCGCCAACAGCTGGACTGGATCGGGTAGATGACTTCGGCTCCTCGCTCGGTTCGCCTTGGTGCGGAGAACCTGTTTCAACGAGGGTCAGCATATCGAAACATGCTGGTGAAGGCGAGCTAGCCTGACTATACCAATCAACACGTTATTTAGTGAAGCATGCATATTTTGTGGGTTTCTATCTTGCCTTAGTTCATTTACAAGTAAGCAGCATATTGAATTTACTGAAATGAACGTGCCACCATTAGGTGGATTTTACCTGACCGTCTGAATTACCTGTACAATACTTACCATGCCTTCCCTGCCACGAAGACACAAGTTAGTATGCAACAGGTTTAAATATACAAGAGATCACTAGCATAATGCTATAAGGGACAATAGTCTTAGACGGAGATGGTTTGCAGCCAATGTACAGTGGTGCCACAAGCCATCTCGTCCAGTACAGTAGACTATACAGTAGAGTTCCGTCCGGACCGGATCGGTGCCAGTGCCCCAACGACCGTCCGCAAGAACCAGTTACCTTGTGCACAAGTTGTCCGTGAACGAACAGTACGTTGCTAAGTTAACAGTTCATGCAGTTGAGGCAAACAGTAGTACGGGACAGTCGGTATTGCATGATTCATTTAACATAGCCTCATTGAACAGTTTAGCGCATACAAGGTGTTCCATACTTAGCACGATTTATAGAACAGTTATGAACGAACTAGCATACAGTATGATAACAGTTCACATATTTGATTGACAAGCATAAGAACCAAGTCTATTCTCTTTTATCTTGGTTTCTTTTATTATTACTTGGTATCGTTTGATCGGGGCAAAGGAGATTGCAGATTATTAGATGTGAAGCTTGGAAGCAGGGCTAGCTAATCAGGTTGGTAGCCACTCACTTAGATTTAGGAAGGGAGAAGGAAAAAGGCGCTTCACGACTCCGCTCGCAAGCCGCCTACTGCTCGTTCACCTGCACACGAACAGCTCGATTAATCCTTCTTCCTCTCTTTCCAAGTCTCGGAATAGAAGTGCAAGTCAATGAACGAAAACAATGAAAACCATCGAAACCGTTCAAGGAAAACAAGCAAATCCCAAACCAACTCAAAGCACAAAAGCAACAAGCGACATCGAAAACCGAGGCAATAAAAGATAGCAGCGGAGAGGTCCCTCCTGACTCTGCCGCTAAGCCGATCCTTGGGGCGCAGTCCACTGAATATGGGAATCGATTCCGAAGAAACAAATCCATAACGAGGACGAGTTCTTAATTCAATCTATCCCGATCGAACGATACCGACTTGTGTTTCTTAGCCGCGATCTCCGCACCGGGAGAACGGGGCGCTACATCCTACCCAACTAATTGGAAGTTTCGTCCCGAAACTTAGGGTAGAACTTACCGTTAGGGATTATTGTGAACGGGATGGCGATCATGACTCAAGGAACAATCACGAACAGAATGGTTTGATTCACCACAAACTAAACATAACCCAAGTTTCAGGCGACACTTCTCAAATATGTGCCCCGGTCGTTTGCAGAAGTTACAGTGCTGGTTTGCATTCTGCTTTCCGCCATCGTTGTGACATTTTGCAGCGTTGTTTCCTCTGTCGTTGCTTTGGCGTTTGTGATTGTAGGTATGCACAGCGCCGGCAGGAACGTGAGGATAGAGTGGTTCAAGCGACAGGGCGTGATTCATGACTTCACGCATTGTACGATACTGATGAACGGCTACGTGCCCATGAATGGCAGGGCGTAGTCCACCTTCAAACCTTCTTGCTCGACTCGCTGCATCAGGTAAATAGGCCCTAGCAAATTTGGAGAGACGGTTGAATTCGGCGGAGTACTGCTTAACAGTCATGCTGCCCTGCCTCAGTTGTACGAAATCATTCTCCATTTGACGTTGTACTGGAGGGGGTACAAACTCCTCTTCGAACGCAGCACGAAAAGTCGTCCACGAGATCGCCTCCTCTCCGTGATCAAATTGGAGAGATCGTTGATGCACGTCCCACCAATCGTGCGCGTTGAGGCGGAGCTGTAGTTGCGCGCAGGCGACGCGCTTCTCTTCGGGGACCTCTAGCAGAGCGAAGTGATCTTCAAGTTCGGCCAACCAATCTAGAGCTACGACTGGGTCCTCAGTCCCGTTGAATGGGGTGTTGCAGACTTTCTTGAAGTGGCCAAAGTCGAAGGCAGTCACGTCCCTCGCCCTTGGAATATGCGGCATCTCTACTTCAAGCACAGGCTGTTCCACCGGAGTCGCTGGCGTTGCCGCAGACTGGTTGGATGCCAAAGTCTGAACGATCTGCTGCAGGGTATCTACCTGCTTCTGTTGGACTGAGAATCGTGCTTCAATATTGTCTTGAAACTTGAGCTGACTCTCTTCCGCTCGCTTCTCGGCCCGTTCATAGCGAGCCTCGTCCCTTTGTTGGTTTGCCTCCAACATCTGCAACATTCGTTGGACGGGATCGATGCTTGGCACGGCTCGCTGGCTCTTTGAACTTCCCGAAGTATCCGAACTACTTTCTTGGCCTTGCGTTTCGTCCGGGGTTTGCGCTGCAGATTGCGCTGGAGCCATTCCTTCAAAAGAAGGTAAATTACATTAGGATCATAATGTATTATGGACTTATTGCATGAACGTATCTCATTTTGGCCTAGCGAGTTCAAGAGTTCGCACAGGAATTGATCGTTAAAGGAACTTTTCCAGCACGAAGTCTAAGGAACTTTGAATCTGTGCTCTGATACCACTATGTCACGACCCAATTCCGTAGAATCACTTGAGGCGTCCCCTGAATCGTGACCGCCGTGCGGCCTGGAGTTGCGCCCGCACAAGGCTTTAATGATTTGCATAGCAAGCACATATTCAGAGTACGCAGATAAATTGAAACACAGATTTGAAACATAGAAAAGTTCTCTTTATTGATAATGAACATCTATTACAAACTCCTGAACGAGTCAGCTAATATGCCGAACGGCTTACAAAAGGGTTGACTCAAAATGAGATAGCAGTCCTGTACATTACATCCCTTTATAAACTCAAAACGATAAAGACCTCCAGGCTGGAGGACGGCTTTGCCACGGAGCTGCATTTGTGTATGAAGAGTTACAGCTTTGGACTTCAAAAGGCTTCAAGGGCGCGGTGAAGATGCGCCAACAGCTGGACTGGATCGGGTAGACGACTTCGGCTCCTCGCTCGGTTTGCCTTGGTGCGGAGAACCTGTTTCAACGAGGGTCAGCATATCGAAACATGCTGGTGAAGGCGAGCTAGCCTGACTATACCAATCAACACGTTGTTTAGTGAAGCATGCATATTTTGTGGGTTTCTATCTTGCCTTAGTTCATTTACAAGTAAGCAGCATATTGAATTTACTGAAATGAACGTGCCACCGTTAGGTGGATTTTACCTGACCGTCTGAATTACCTGCACAATACTTACCATGGTTTCCCTGCCACGAAGACACAAGTTAGTATGCAACAGGTTTAAATATACAAGAGATCACTAGCATAATGCCATAAGGGACAATAGTCTTAGACGGAGATGGTTTGCAGCCAATGTACAGTGGTGCCACAAGCCATCTCGTCCAGTACAGTAGACTATACAGTAGAGTTCCGTCCGGACCGGATCGGTGCCAGTGCCCCAGCGACCGTCCGCAGGAACCAGTTACCTTGTGCACAAGTTGTCCGTGAACGAACAGTACGTTGCTAAGTTAACAGTTCATGCAGTTAAGGCAAACAGTAGTACGGGACAGTCGGTATTGCATGATTCATTTAACATAGCCTCATTGAACAGTTTAGCGCATACAAGGTGTTCCATACTTAGCACGATTTATAGAACAGTTATGAAAGAACTAGCATACAGTATGATAACAGTTCACATATTTGATTGACAATCATAAGAACCAAGTCTATTCTCTTTTATCTTGGTTTCTTTTATTATTACTTGGTATCGTTTGATCGGGGCAAAGGAGATTGCAGATTATTAGATGTGAAGCTTGGAAGCAGGGCTAGCTAATCGGGTTGGTAGCTACTCACTTAGATTTAGGAAGGGAGAAGGAAAAAGGTGCTTCACGACTCCGCTCGCAAGCCGCCTACTGCTCGTTCACCTGCACACGAACAGCTCGATTAATCCTTCTTTCTCTCTTTCCAAGTCTCGGAATAGAAGTGCAAGTCAATGAACGAAAACAATGAAAACCATCAAAACCGTTCAAGGAAAACAAGCAAATCCCAAAACCAACTCAAAGCACGAAAGCAACAAGCGACATCGAAAACCGAGGCAATAAAAGATAGCAGTGGAGAGGTCCCTCCTGACTCTGCCGCTAAGCCGATCCTTGGGACGCAGTCCACTGAATATGGGAATCGATTCTGAAGAAACAAATCCATAACGAGGACGAGTTCTTAATTCAATCTATCCCGATCGAACGATACCGACTTGTGTTTCTTAGCCGCGATCTCCGCACCGGGAGAACGGGGCGCTACACGGTACAGAAGAGCTTCCAGCCATAGGCAAAATTTAATGCTCGCCGGCAATTTTTAACGCTTGCCACATTCCAAAGGGAATTCTTGTAATTCAACAAGAAGTTATTTTCTGAACCGCTGGCAGAGCCGGGAGACATCACTCTGGTGTTGTGAAGGATTAACCATCCCATCAGATATAAGAATGGCAATTCCACTCTGGAAAATCCTTCACGCTGGGTATCATCTGCAAGCAGCCCATCAGTAATGGCCCTCAGGCCAGCTTGTATTTTGTATACCATGAAGGAAGCAGGCCCAATCTTGCTCCAAACACCAACCGTACTGTGGGACATAAGGTATTGCGATGAATGCGATCCGCAGACGCGATGCCAGGCACTACCCATCGACGTAGCTAGACAGAGAGAAAGCCAGCCAGTTGAGCTTCCCTCGACAGAGGCTTGCGATAATGCCTTATATAGCTGAAGGCTTTAGTGCCTGCAGGTGTAGAAGCATGAAAAATATGCTGGATAGCTATATGCAGCGTATTGAGGTAGAGCAGCGTAAACAGAGGACCTCAGAGCCATCAACGTGCAACAAAGCTTTTTCGCTGAGCACAGTGTAAAATATGAGCTCAAGGACCATCCGCGTAAAGCAGTACGTCCAGGCTGCTTCAGCATAAACAGGGTTCTTCATCGCCTTTATGGCGTAAAACTCATCCGCTTTCAATACAGCATTGAAGTGTACGAGGGACGCTTCGTATTCTTTAAAATGAACATGTCAGATCGTGCAATGAACCTGATGTTTGGACTTCTGACAAAGAGTACTTCACGACTACCCAAGCGACGGCTATAATGATGGCGCGGCACTGCAACCCAGGCTATCATTTACCACCATTTCCTTTGCGTAAACCGCTTTTACGCGTACAAAGGGATATGCTGCCTAGTTTTACACAGGCAGATGTGAGCTATTTACGCTCCGCAGAAGACAAACCGCTTGCCACGTCAAAAGCTGCACTTCGTACGGGATTCGAGGCACGTCTTTTCATTTTATGCACAGAGCGATGACAGGTTATCGAGGCACGTCTCTGCATTTAAAGTGCCGAATACTGACAGATGCCCGAGGCACGTCTCTGCACCTTGCGCAGGCCAAGTGACAGACCTTCAAAACATGCCTCTACATTTAATGCACAGGATAATGGCGGATCTCCATATTTAATGCTGGGGATTTGATTAAATGTCACCGAACCGTCGTTTAGTGGCATCCCCTTTGCGTAAACTGCTTTTACGCAGACAAGGGGATACGATGCCTAGTTTTACACGGGCAGATATGAGCTTCTTACGCTCCGCGGAAGACAAACAGGCTGCTACGTCATCAGTTTCTCTTCGTACAAGGTTCGAGGCGCGTATCTGCATTTAATACGCAGAATGATGGTAAATCTTCGGGACAGCAAATCTTCAAAGACACGCCTCTGCATTTAATGCGCAGGATGGGGGTAGATCTCTACATTTAATGCATGAGATTTGATTATATCTCCAAGAGCCGTAATTCTGGCTAAAGCGTCCACATCCACTCGGCTTCTACGCCTGCTCGGCTTCTATGCCCACTCGGCCTCTATGACCACTCAGCTTCTACGCCTACTCGGCTTCTACGCCCACTCGGCTTCTACGCCTACTCGGCTTCTATGCCTACTTGGCTTATATGCCATGGTGACAGTCATTGGCTTCTACGCCAACCTCTTCTACAAAAGGGATGACTACCTATGTGGCTTCTACGCCGTGATCTTCGCAGCAAATATACGCGTTTGTCCCTTAGTTGGACACGTGTCACATGCTCACTCAGAAGGTCATCTATACGCAGGAATTGGTTATTTTAAACCGTCGTGTAAAATGGTGTTGTACTTTCCACTACTCGGTTTCTACACCGACTGAGTGGTCACTGTCACTAAAACTCTATAAATAGAGACCTCTACCAACAGAGGTCGAGGTCGCAGAAATTGAAGATAAAAGAATCAAAGAGATAGAGAGCAAAGAAAGAGAGAGAAGAATCCAGAGCTGAGACAAAGAGTAGTGATCGAAGACTTTGGCATCGGACATCCACTCTCCCCCCGCAACCTTCGAAGCTTCTTCTGTCTTCTACGGTACCTCTTCATCATCGTGTGGTCCAAGGGCCAAAGTGATCGATCGCAGATCAAACACCTATAGCAATATTTACCCAGATTAAATAAATTGTACTTCGACATTCCTCCTGTAGGATCAAAATTGTACAAGCTTGTTTGTAAACAAAAGATTAAGGGTTTTATTTCGTAATAAAGAACCCATCGTTCGTTATTTCCTTTAACGACTCCTTTCGTTTATTTTATCCGAAATAAGATGGAGACTCTGCTGGGGAAATCTTTCTCTTCTGATGAGGAAGCAATTGCTCAACACGATGCGGTATCTATGGGATCCGTGAAGAAGACACTGGTCGTCCTGTTCGACCAGTCTGCCTACGAAGACATGCTTCGAACAAGGGGTAGCTCTCACTCCCTCTCTGTCCAAAACAACAAAAAGCTGCGTAAGGTCTGGATGCCCAAGACATCCTCTACCATTCCTGTGGACTCTCCGATCTCTCCGACCAATGAGGTTGTAGCATTATTCCCTCCGCGCCTTGTGCGTAAAATTCAGTCGCCTGTCTCTGGCAGGGCAGACAAAACTTCTGGCAATGCCTCAGCGCTAACCCAGAAGTATAATCCGCGCCTTGCGCATAAAATTCAGTCGCCTGTCTCTGACAGGGCAGACAAAACTTCTGGCAATGCCTCAGCGCTAACCCAGGAGTATACTCCGCGCCTTGCGCGTAGAATTCAGTCGCCTGTCTCTGACAGGGCAGACAAAACTTCTGGCAATGCCTCAGCGCTAACCCAGAAGTATAATCCGCGCTCTGTGCGTAAAATTCAGTCTCCCGTCTCTGGCAGAAAAGACGAAACTTTGGACAATGCCTCAGCGCTAGTCCAGAAGCCTACTCCGCGCTCTGTGCGTAAAATTCAGTCTCCCGTCCCTGGTGGAATAGACAAAATTTCTGATGATGCCTCAGCGCCAAATCAGGAGTCACAAACGCGCTCCGCGCGTAAAAATGCATCGGCCTTCCGCGGAAGAGCAGATGATCCCTGCAATCTACGTAAGGAAAAGCAAGCGACGGACCGCTCAACTTCTCGGCCTTTACGCCAACAAGGGAACAATCTGCCCGCCCTTCGGATTACGCGAGAAGCTGATGGCCGACTGAGGACATCCTCAGCTTTACGCCAACCAGAGCAGAGCTCCAAATTACGCCAGGCGAAGCCCCTCAGCGTAGAGAAGGCTCAATTTGTGGGAAGACACCCTTCTCAGGGATTATTCGCCACTCAGATGGCCAACCTGTTATATGTAGGTGGCACAGGAAAGACTATGGTTCCCAACATCCGCATGCCCACTGATGTGAACAGAAGGAACAAGCCATCATCTTCTTCTTCTGTAACTCCTCCTGACCTGCGCAATTATCTGATCCAGAAACGCAAGGAGAGGGGATCTTCCAGCATGTCTATTACGCCTCCTAGCGAGCACTGTTGTAATAGTCATAGGATTGTAATTAATTATTGCTGTCCTGAAGCAAAATGGTCGGTTTTCAATCGGTTGAGCTACTCTCCATCTTTCCAGGAAGAAGAGCCCACGCATGCATCTGTGAACATGGCTTCACACCTACCTAGAGGAGGGTCGGGCTCAAGACGTCATCCCTCTAGAACTCTGAGCCGAAGGAGATTCAACATGCTCCTTAGGAACACCGAAGCTGGGGTGTTCCAAAACACTCGTTCGAGGTCGCAACAATCGGCTTCGTACTCTTCTGATTCCGATGCTGGGGGTCGCCAGTCTCCCGAATCAGACGTC
Organism: Iris macrosiphon; assembly: GCA_036927795.1. Taxonomy (NCBI): domain Eukaryota; kingdom Viridiplantae; phylum Streptophyta; class Magnoliopsida; order Asparagales; family Iridaceae; genus Iris; species Iris macrosiphon. The sequence continues at coordinate 66,799,187 of JAYESA010000001.1, forward strand.
GAAAGTATAGAGTCAACTTCTACAGAGACCTATACTAATCTCTCAATGACACCCAGGGAGATGGGAGTTTATGCCATTGGAGATGAACGCGAGGAAGCTTCCCCATCCGGGAGAGCTGAGCAACGCATCACTACACTAGAGACGTCTCTGAAGGAGATATAATCCATGATGGAGAACATGCACCAGATGATGCTAACTCAACACACAACTGCCATGGCTCAAGCATCGGTCCCTCCAACTCAGATAGGTGTGGGGGTGGACTTACCACCATCCAACACGATCCAAGAGCCCGTTCTAGATCAAGAGTCAGCAGTTCCTCCGCTTTCTCACTCGGAGAATGTATTACCTCCCGCTAGAGTCGCAATACAATCGATCCCTCACTACTCCGTGGTCCCGCTACCGACTGAAGATCCGATACAGGCAGTACGGGAGTTGAAAGCCCAATTTGATGCCCTGAAGTACAAAGATCAGCTAAAAAAATTGGGAATCAACCAACCTTACCCAGCTATCTGGGAAGAAGTCCCTTTCCCTCCTAGATACAAACCACAGACTATAGCTTTGTTCGAAGGAAAAATGTCACCAAGTCAGTACATGAACTACTTCAGTATGATGATGGTGTTATTACAAGGGAACGACGCCCTCCTCACTCGGGTGTTCAAAGGCTGTCTCTCGGGGGTAGCTTACCAGTGGTACCGCAGCCTGGCGGACAACTGCATTACTTCTTTTGAAGACTTCAAGGCTTTATTCTTCACACGATTCTACGAAGGAGGGATGGACATGTCTATGTTCTCTCTCGTCGAAGTCAAGTAGAAGGAAAAAAAGAATGTTCACACTTTCATCGAACGTTTTCGTCAAGCCACTTTGCAAATGTCTCAAGGAGTTCCGGACTCGGCATTGGTGGACATCTGCAGGAAGAACCTTCTCCCAGTGATCTCGGTGTTCACAGGACCATATCAGTTCTATGATTGGCCCTCGTTCATCATCTCAGCGTTAGCCGCGGAGGACAATAGTAAGAAGGCGCACGATAATGGCATCATGATCTCAGCCTCTGATAAAGGCAAAAGGTCATCCTCCAACAGCGACCATCCTCGCAGTTCCAACGGAAAAGAAGCTTTGGCGATCAACACGTCCAGGCAGAAGACTGTGGCTACCACACAGACGAAACCTGGGACTACCAGGCCCATTGAAGTGTACTCTTTCGACGACGACGATATTCCAAGCATATTCGAATGTCTTGTCAAAAGCGGCAAGATTACCCTCCCTGAGGTGAGACGGCCCAACGAGGCCGGCAGTACCAATAATCCCAAGTACTGTATCTTCCATAGGTACATACACCACCCCACAAAGGCATGTTATATACTGAAAAGGAAGATCCAGGAGCTGATCGATGCTAAGGCCATCACTTTGCGCAACAGCGAGAAGACGGTCACGGCCAACATAATCTCTCTGAAATTTGGCAATCTGCCTCCCCAAGAAGTTCCGGACGGTGTTACGCCTATTTCCCGGACGACGATGAACATCGTTAATCTCCCTCCTACTAGAGGTCAAAATCATGACCTGCTACCCCTAACTACCCAGCGAGGCGAGACTATGTGGGTTCATCCAGATCTGGTGCCAGAGATCGAGAAAGAGACTCAAGCTGCTAAAGCTAAGTCCAAAAAGAACTCAAAGCACAAGCCATGTCACATGATTATGGTGCACTCGGCATCAGAAGATGAGGTCTTGACTACTGGAACCCGTTCAGGAAAAGCTTACCTCCAGGACTATGGAGCCAGCAAGGAAGATGCATCGGTAGACGCTTCAGCTGCCAAGCCTTCAGAGCCGGAATCCGCCGCACCAGAAACCGGTCCTTCAAGACCAACTTCGGCGGACAAAGGGAAGCAAAAAGAAGTGCGCTTCGATAAACCCGTGAAGAACATTCAGAACAAAGGTTTAGAGAAGCCGTACAACTTCGACATCCTGGCCCAACTGGCTAATACACCAGCCAGGCTGTCCATCTTCGAGCTACTCAGGCTCTCCCAAGACACTCGTCAAGCCCTGAGTGAAGCATTGATACAGGCGGATGCATACTTGACCCAGCTTAACTCCCCTGACGAAGAACCCGTAGCGTGTCCTCAATGCCACAGTGTGATGGAGGTGGTCCCGAATATCACTTTCACTCAAGATGACATGCTGTTAAAATATAACAGGCATGACAGACCCCTCTATTACACCGGGTACGTCGGTTCCATGGAGGTCGACCGGATACACATAGATCCGGGATCGTCAATCAGCATCATTCCTCATAGTCTGCTTAGACCGCTGAGGATTCCTACCAGTGAATTGGCTTACACCACCACTACGATCGTGGGTTTCAACGCCGGAAAAAGTAAGCCGTTGGGGAAAATTTGCCTGAGGATCCAGATTGGCAACCTCAGATCGGTGGTAACGTGTTACGTCATTGATTCAGAGGTGTCCTACAATATTTTGCTGGGAAGACCGTGGATCCACGACCACAACATCGTTCCTTCAACTCTACACCAATGCTTTAAATATATAGACGCCCGAGGAACAGTACAAACGGAGATTGCTGACATAAACCCGTTCAAAGGAGTAGAATCCTACTACTCTGATGCCGTGTTGTACTCTCAAGACTACATGGAAGAGGTGTCAGCCGAAGCAGAGAAGGAATCCCACAGGGAGCCAGAAGAACCCTCTGCCAAGCAACCTCTATCAATCAAGGTGAAAGGACGGACTACTCGCCCAAAAGCCATGGAGCCTATGGCCATCCACCTGAACAAGACCAGGTCAAGAAAAGGGGGTGATCCTCTAGTGATCACTCGGAACCAGAAGCCTCCACCCTTGGTCATCAACTTTCAGCACAACAGGCAGCCGACTGATGTAGATACAACCGGGAACAAAGTTTCAGATAATAATAAACATCCTCTTTTCCAGTATATTGACACCAAAATTCCAAATCAGGTATCCTCCCCCTACGACGATATAGAACCTATAGCGCAAAAATTCTTGGAAGCTATAGATTCCTATCATCCGTATATATGGGAAGTGGCGTCATCATCCAATGTCACCACGACATATGGGCCGCATGAGGATTCAATCTTCATTGTCCCACCTACTTGCAGCAGTCAGCATCCAATAGTCTTTGGCCGTATGCGCGATCAACCAACCACGCAAGAAGATTCTTTCGATGACGATGCCGGTAAAATGCATGTTCACAGATACAGCCCGCAAGCTTTGAAGATCATGCAAAGCATGGGTTATAACTTGAAACTGAAACCGGGTCTCAACTACGGGAAAGGCAGACGAATGCCGCTACACGGCGAACCCCACTATCAACGAACTCGTTTCGGGTTAGGGTATACAACCTTCCTTGCAACTCCTGAGTCAAACAAGGATGTCTTTTCCTCTTCTCAGAACGGCTCAGCGCCCTCCGACTCATCTCATGCTCTCGAGCGAACATTATCTGTAGATATGGTAGTGACGGATTCTTTCGAATCAGACAAACAAGAATCTGAATTGTTTGAGAATGACGCTTGGGCTCAGCAAATGGATACACAATGGGAGTTTTGCTTCGAGCAGAGAGAACCTCCCACCGAAAACAAGGTTATCCAGATTGACGTTGGGGATGAACTTTTGCTAAAGCCGATATTTATCAGTAACAATCTTTTCGAAGCAGAAAGGGAAGAAGTTATCCAGCTGATAAAAGAATATATCGACATCTTTGCGTGGAATTATGAGGACATGCCAGGCCTTGATCCAAAGGTGGCTACTCATAAGCTCAATATATTGTCCAATTCAAAGCCTGTGAAGCAGCACCAACGCCGGTTCCGCCCGGACATGATGGACGCCATTGAAACTGAAGTCAAGAAGTTGATAGCCTGCGGTTTCATCCGGAAAGAACAACATCCCGGTTGGGTCGCCAATGTTTTCCCGGTCATGAAGAAAAATGGAAAAGTACGCGTCTGCATCGATTACCGAGATCTTAACGCAGCCTGCCCCAAGGACGAGTTTCCTCTTTCCATCACAGACGTCATGATTGAAAATATGTGCAATTTTGAACGTATGTCTTTCATGGACGGATTCTCAGGATACAATCAAATCAAGATGCATCCTGAAGACGAGAAGCATACTGCCTTCCGGACACCACTGGGGGTATATTGCTATAGGTCATGCCCTTCGGATTAAAGAATGTCGGGGCTACGTACCAACGGGCTATGAGTAACATATTCCATGAGCATTTACGCAAGACGGTGGAATGTTACATAGACGATGTAGCTGTCAAAAGCCGCCTCAAGGATACTCACATCCAAGACTTGAAGACAGTATTTGAATTGATGCTCCAACATCAACTCAAAATGAATCCTACAAAGTCCTTTCTGGGTGTATCCAGTGGCAAATTCCTGGGATTTGTCATTACCGCCAAAGGCATTCAAGTGGACCCTGATAAAGTCAAGGCCATCTTAGAAATGTGATCACCCCATAATCTGAGGGAACTCAGGGGATTTTAAGGTCGTCTGGCTTATATCCGGAGATTCATATCCAACCTCTCTGGGAGATGTCAACCTTTTTCTTGCCTCATGAAGAAAGGTGCATCCTTCGTATGGGACGAAGCCTGTCAGCAAGCATTCGTCGACATCAAACGTTACCTCACTAGCCCGCCAGTTCTGGTGCCTCCAATCATAGGAAGACCATTTGTGCTGTATGTTCGAGCGATGGATCATTTTCTGGGAGCTCTTCTCGCACAAAAGAATGATATGGGTCACGAACAGGCTATCTACTACCTCAGCAGGATGATGGTCGAAACCGAACACCGATACAACCCAGTGGAGAAAGAATGCTTGGCTCTGATGTTCGCTATCCAGAAAATGCGGCACTATGTCACAGGCCAGACCATTCATATCATCTCCAGGATCAATCCTCTTCGGGTACTGATGAGCAAGCCAAGTGTTCTTAATTCCCGACTCGCGACTTGGGCGATGCTATTAACACCATATGACATAGTGTAAGCATTGGCTGATTTCCTAGCTGCTCATCCGATCTCGAAGACCTCTAAACTATACGAGGACATTCTCGACGAAGTTGCAGAATGTAATTCCATGATGGAAAGTGACGTATGGCAACTATTCTTCGATGGTGCCTCCAGAACTGGTCCCAGGGGAAACGTGGTATCGGGAGTAGGAGTTGTCCTAGTTACTCCTAATAAGCTCGTCATCTACCGAGCATATTCGCTTAGCGAGCCCTGTTCTAACAATGTGGCGGAGTATAACGCTCTACTAATCGGGCTCCAAGTCGCTAAGGAATTGGGCGTCGAATCTCTGGAAGCTTTCGGTGATTCTCTGCTAATCGTCAATCAAGTCAGAGGAATATATGAAGTCTGAAATCCAGACCTCATCCCCTATCACCGAGCAACGATCGAGATAGCCATGACATTCAAAGGATTCTTCCTAGATCATGTGCCTCGATCTCAGAATCTGGAAGCTGATGCCCTAGCCAGTCTAGCTGCAGATTTAGCTACCCCTATAAGAAGGCAGAATTCGGTAATCCTTCTCAACAGAGATTTATTCTGTGCGAAAAATAACTTTCACATAGAATACAGCTACGCAGTGGACGCAGATCTTCCAAAGAGAGACTGGAGAAGTCCCTTTATAGATTTCGTAGCATACGGAATCTTGCCGGAAGACCCTAAATAAGCAGTATCCGTCAAAAGACGATCATTGCGCTTCTATTTCGACGCATCATCACAATATCTATATCGCCGGTCTTATGACGGACTATTATTACGATATCTCTCTGGTGATGAAGCATATTGGATGATCCGTAAAGCTCACGATGGCGTATGCGGAGCACATCAACCCGGTCCTAAGCTGCAGGATCGCATCAGGAGAATGGGCTATTATTGGCCTACTATGATCACAGATGCAATAAAGTATGCAAGACAATGCAGAGCCTGTCAGGTTCATGCAGACTTTATCCATCAACCTCCTGAGTATCTACATCCTACGGTTGCATCCTGGCTTTTCGAAGCATGGGGTATGGATATCATTGGTCCTATTCACCCGTCTTCTTCCAGAGGTCACTGGTTCATACTAGCCGTCATGGATTACTTCTCCAAATGGGCAGAGGCGATCCCCCTTGCTGAGGTAAAGGCATCTAATGTGATCAGCTTCATCAAACATCACGTCATTTATCGCTTCAGGACACCCCAGAGGATAATTCATGACAATGGGCCGCAATTCATCAGCCAAGCGTTTTATCGATTTTGCGATAAAAATCGGATACAAAATATGGCCTCCACGGCATATAATCCTGCTGCTAATGGTTTGGCGGAAGCTTTCAACAAAACCATTATCAAGCTCTTATAGAAGTTCGTCTCTTCGAACAAGAGGGATTGGAATGAGAAGCTGGGAGAGTGTCTCTGGGTATACCGCACAATGGTACGAGCACCTACAGGTTGCACCCCATTCTCGTTAGTTTACGGGAGCGAAGCAGTTCTCCCCATCGAGATCCAAATTCTGTCACTCAGGATAGCCGTGGCTAATGAGTTGACTCAAGAAAAGAATGACCTGTTAAGGCTTCAAGAGCTAGAAGGATTAGACAAAAAATGCCTCCAAGCTCAACAGCGCATCGCGTTCTACCAAGCACGTATTTTCAGAGCTTTTAATCAAAAAGTAAAGGAAAGAGTGTTCAAAGTCGGCGAGCTAGTTTTAGCCGTAAGAAGGCCGATGATTCTTACTCACAGGAGTAAGGGCAAATTCCAGCCCAAATGGGAAGGCCCTTATGTGATCGAGACGACGTTCTCAAACGGCACTTACAGGTTAGTCCAGCCTAATGGAGACCTGTTAATGGCTCCTATCAATGGCAAATTCCTGAAAAGGTACTACGCTTAACCTCCCTCTGCTCAAATGGAGTATAATGAAGGTCTTATTCTGACAAAACTACTCCCAAAACGAAACTAGTTGGACCATATTCTATCATGTTCATATTACCTCTGAATAGATATGTTTAAATAATTTGGAACTGCAAGACTTATCACATCCATATTACCTCTGATAGTGTTTTGTGTACAAATTTTAGCTAAAAGCATATTCTATCATGTCCATATAACCTCTGAATAGATATGTCCCGCTGAAACTTACCGAGAGTATATCATGTTCATATTACCTCTGATATCACTTTCGCCCAAACCTGTCATTTATATTCCAAAATGATGGGTCCACAAAGTCAGATAAGAGTCTTTTTATTACTTCAGAAAGAGCAAAATTACATGAAAAGCAAAAGTACATCATTTAGGGGGAGCAGTCAGGTCGCGAAGCTGCTGCGCCAGTGCGGCCATCCTCTCGGTCCTGGAATCCAAGACATCAGTGCGAGCCCGCTCCAGCTGTGCCTCATCGTTGCTCAGGAGGGACAGTTCGGCTCTAGCCCGAAGAAAACCAGCACGGGCGGCTCCTGCACGCTCCAAGTTCTGTTGTGCTACGCCCAACCGGCTATCCACCACACCTAGAGCTTCCGACGACTGAGAAGCCCACTCCTTTGCCTGAGCAAGTTTTATTTCCAATCTGCGGGCCCTCGCTACATTCCCTTCATGCTCGGCCTGACACTTCGTTTGAAGAGCAAGGGCCTCCTCCAGGACGGCTTTTCCTTCATCCATCTCCTGCTGATGTGTCTGGATGGATTTATTCACACCTGCCATCTGTTCGGCAAGCCGCGCAGTTATGGAGTCGTATCTAGCCTGGACCAGATCTTCAACGCTGTCTCGAGCTAGCTGCAAGTATTCGTTAATGGGTTGCTCCAGACCATTAACTATCTCCTCCAGCGCGTCAGCTACCCTAGTGGCGTTGAATTCTCGGATCGGCACTATCGCAGACCGGAAGGACCTCTTCAGCGACGCAAAACTCAGATTCTTCGTCAACACCATTGATATTAACATTTTCAAAATGGTGTAGAAGATACCGGTGTACTGCTCGGTCAGCGCAGCTAGATCCGAATGGACGCCGGGGGTGGCCTCGTTATTGGCGAATCCCCCTCCAAGAACAACCTCAGACGATGTTGCCACGTCCGTCGCTTCAAAAGGTGGTGCGACAAAAGAAGAAGCGCCAACACCGGACGAAGTGACCGGCATACTCGAAGGAGGCATTGTCGCAATGACAGGCTCGTCCTCCTCTTGAGATGTCAGAATCTCTTCGACAGGCGAGCCAGCACCCGAAAGTGTCTCCTCTTCAAAGTCAGGCACCTCCGTGTCGCCACCAGGACCTGACACAGAGCCAAAGAGCACATCTACACTGCCCTCCCCGAAGATATCTTTTCCTGAAAAGAAGACAAAAGGAAGTTAGTATCGAAATGATGTTAACTTTCCTAAAAAGAGGCGTGAAGACGATATTTACCCATGGCCAACGGCATATATGTCGCATCTGCAGCCATTACAGCTAAATCATTTCTTAATGATGCTAAGCAAGATGTCATACCTGGAGAAGGGGGTCTGCTAACTGACGCTGGCAAATAATCTTCCAGGTCCTCGTCAAATTCCAACCGAGGCTCGTCGGCTGGAATCTCGCTAGGTACGCTTACAGGCACGGCAGGGGTCCCTCCCGATGCCGATCCGCATAGAGGTATACGAAATCTCATTATATCCAGCCCCGTAGGCGACCTCATTCCACTACCTGAAGCAGTAGCAGCGACAGCAGCCTCCAACAGAGATCCTCCGGCACCACCAGCCGGAACAGTAGAGGGTCCCTCTCTAAAAGACGAGGAACCTCCAACTAAAGAATCATCCCCAACATGGGGAGATGCAGGCTCACTTCCAGGAGCCTCAATACCAGGAATCCGGAGGGGACGAGTAACCGTCTTCTTCTTCCTCTTACGAGGGGAAGTTTTCTTAGGAGCAGGAGCCCTTCGCTTCCCGAAGATTACCAAAGCCCCTGCAGGTAGAGGTACTTTACCCCTCGACACCGCCAACAAAGGCTCATCTGGATCGACGGATTCCTCACCCTCGTCAGAAGAAACCGAGGGGACTTCGACCCTCCCCCCAGACTTGGAAGAGGGCACCCTAAAACTTCTATGCATATCAAAATCGCATTGGAAGGTGTTCGTTGCCACATAGAACTGGGCATACGAGTGCAGGATGCGCAGCTCCGTGGAGAGGGTAATGACCGGCACAGTAAAAATTGCTCCAGTGCAACCCATGAGGAAGTATCGCCAGCCTCTCGCCCCATCAATGAGTCCACCCCTGGACCGGAAGCTGGTGACGGCGTTGCCCACGTGCAACTGATCATACCCAAACTGCCTGGCAAACCGACTAGGTAGGTAGGGCTCCAAGAAGCAATGATCTTCACTTCTATACAGTAAATAGGAAGGCCTAATGCAGACCAACCAATTAAAAGCTTCAGGAGAAAGAATGGTCTTCTCTCTACATAAATCCTCAAGCCTAATCCCCGATTGATTGCGATGTACAGAGATGACAGTGCAGAAGAGCTTCTAGCTGTGACTGAAGCCCAGCACCCGCCGATAGTCTATAATCGTGGTCACGTTCCAGGAAGACTTCTGGTAGTTCAACAAGAAGCTACCCCCCGAACTACTACCAGAGCTGGAAGACATAACCCTGGGGTCATAGAGAATTAACCACCCCATCAAATACAGGTATGGTAATTCTACCATGTGAAAGCTATCACACCGGGTTTCATCGGCGAGCAGCCCGTCAGTCATGGCCCTCAGGCCAGCTTGGATGCGGCATACCATGGCAGGGAGCAAGTCCAGTCTTGCCCCGAACACCAGACGCACTGCAGGCCATAGCGTGTTACGGTGAATACGGTCCGTTGATGCGATGCCGGGCACTACTACTCGGCGCAGCCATATGGAGAAGAAGCTAGCCAGTTGAGCTTCCCTGGACAGAGGCCTGCGACAGCGCCTCAAATAACTATAGGCCTTAGTGCCTACATGATACTTTCCTATCCCTTTGTCGAGGAGTCGGTCCGGAGCCCCAGCGTCTACCATAAGATCGTTGACTACCTGAGCATTAAGCACGCTCAGAGGATTCACAGGCTGATCCTTGCCCTCCAATACCTTCTCCGGCTTAGCAGTCCTGGACCGGTGAAAGAAGAGGTAGGACGTCCATTTATTGATGTGAGCCAAATCTAAGGGCTCACCATAAAAAGTGGTGCAAGCGAGGTAGTGGCACATCAGCTCCTGATACACTTCCACTACCAGAGGGTCTGCATCCCCCAGCTCCCCCAGTGGAGTGGCAAAAGTCCCGGTAAGCGAAATATATCGCTCCATCAGCACCAGAAATAGGTTGGGGTTGGGAGGTAACCCAACACTAGTGGCACTCACAGCTTCGTACAGACCAATGCCCTCCAGCTCAGTCTGAAAATGCTTCAGGGCCCAATCAGCTAAGCGAGCCCATCGAAGATTTGTAGGGGTGATCCACCCACTGCACCGAGGGTTCACCTTAGGGTATACCCCCCCGTGCCCCATGAAATCATTGCAGAAAGTCGGTAATTGCACCGGATGTCTTCACTCAGGACACTTCTCAGGTACAGTCCCCTGAACATCGTCACATTACCGGTAGGGCGGCTGACAAACGACCCCTGGTCCGCTCCTTTCAGATGAAATATCTTCCCCGGCCTGCCGTGAAGATCGGGAGTCAGCGTCCACGACATCCTCCTGGGATGTGTAGCGTGGAAGAATGCCGAGATGGGATAGTCTCTCGGCATCTTGGGCAGATACAAGACCAAGTTCCCAGCAGGGAAAACCCAGAGTTCCTTCTTGGGCTTCGTCTGGGACTGCTTATCAATCATGTCCCCGAAGAGGAAAGCCGACTTTATGTACTGGTCCCCGTCTATGTACGTCAGGGGCTCTCCGTTCATCATGCTCAGCAACATCCGCTCTTCCTGAGCCGATATCAAAATTTCCCTTCCTTCGGGATACTGGGGCCCGGAGATAGGAAATGCCACGTGTGACAGATCCTCCAGATAGTGGGAGTGCAGCATCCCGGCGGCAGAGCCCATCACATTGGCTAGCGGAGACGCCTGCAAGTCAACTGCAAGAGTGCAAGAAAAACACATCAGTTCCTATGAACTAGATATTACAGATCTTGCAGCATACGCCAAAAAACAACAGTCTGTGCTTTACGCCAAGACTGTGAAACTTGAGCTTTTACGCTGGAATCCATTTCCTAAACGTAAAATTCAAGATTGGCAGTATACGGTCTGTGCTTTACGCCAGACTGATAAAATTGAGTTATTACGCCAGAATTTTCATCCAGAAGCGTAACACTCAAATTTTATACTCCAACTTTCGACAGTCAAAACTTTTACGCCAGACTGCAAAAAATATGAAGTTTTTGCGCTGACACATTAGAAATGTGGGCGTAAAAGATGAAACGTCTCTGTGCATCATCTTCTTCAAAGAGGTTATCCGCACAGAAGATGACCTAGCGCGGTCACGTACAACGTGTGCGAAGGATTTTCAGTCGTCCTTTTCGTCCCAAAAGCTCTACCTTGAAGGCCGGGTGCACTGCTCGTCGGCGGGATACTTCGCCCCGAATTAAGTTCGCCTTGCCCGACCGAAGACGCTCTCGCTTGAGCAGAAGAACGAGAAGAAGAATCAACCTTCTTTCCCTTAGTAGAGGAGGATTGTTTCGAGGCCATTACTGGAAACTTTGAAATCTCGGAGAAGAAACGAAGGAGAACTCGAACAGTCGAAGGCTTTCTTTCTCAAAAGACGGATGAAAAGTTTTTCTCTCAGAAACTTGGGATATATATAGAGTTCGGATGGACTCCTTGTCACTATCACATTTCTAGGAAAGGGGTATTTTAGTCTTTTCCTATTTAATTAAATATTGTGCATAGTAAATAATTTTTGTTGTATTATTTAATTGTTGTTAGATGTTATTTAATTATTTTGAACTTGTATTAGTGGACCTAACTAGTTTAGTTTGGACCCATGGACCAACATGAATTAATTAGTTAGACTTGGCCCATTTAGAAAGCACATTGTTAAGGAGATGGATTAGATTAATTAAATTATTAGACTAGAAGCTTTCTTCCTTAATTATTTCTTCATGAGAGGCCCCAAGGGGTATATTGGATATTTTATAATTGCATGAGGAAGGGGTAAGGGCCAGCCTATTAAAGAGGGGAGGAAATTCTCTCTTCTCTCATTTTTATTCCAAATCTAGATCTAGAATTTTCCACTACCAATTTCCTTCATTCCCATTTTATTTTCCTACCAAATTCATTCCAATTACTTCCCAATTCACCATTAGAAAGTTGAGAAGCAAAGATCTAGAAGGAGGAAGCAAGGATCTACAAAAATGAGCAAGGATCTACAATTTGGAAGCAATTTCTTGTCAATTGGAGGTTTCATTGGGAATCCATCTCCCAATAGGTATAATTCAGTTTTTCCCCTTAAAATAGCTTCTAAATCTGAGATTTGATCATGTAGAATCAACCCATATGTATGTACTACCCATAGGACTTGGTTTTGTTTTCATAGGAGACCCATGGAGAAAGTTATGGTACTTTTTGTGTCAATTTTGGGGGAATTCCGAATTTACATTTTGTTGTGTGTGTCAATTGATCCTATAGATCAATTGGGCATGTGCTTATGTGTTTGGGGCTAGTGTCGTATCCACAATTGGGTACGTGTAGGTCGTATCCCAACAATTTGGTGATACATGTTATTTTGGGGGTTTTCCCTCCGACACGGGACTTTGTACATGTCGTATTTTGAGACGGACACAGATCTACATTTGACACTTTGATTTGTTCATAAATAATATTTGTGACTTGGTTGTGTCCTTCGGGGTGCAATTGGTTGTGTGTTGGACTCGTGTCGCATGCGTATCCTAGATCTTGTGGGATACGGTGTGATACTCTCCATTTTGTGTGTTTATGTGTAGATCTAATTATTTGTGGTTTAATTCTTCAATTATAAATTAGTAAATATATATAAATGATACATATTTATTTTAGTGTATTTATTATGGTATTTTTGGTAGCTTAGAAATATGTATTGTAGGTGTACTAATATAATGTATAAATATATATGTAGCTTTCTTTTACATGCATTTATATATGTTACAATTTATGTTAGTAGTATAAATTATATGTAAATGTTTTATAAATATATTTATGTGTTTAAATGAGTAATTATATTAATTATAATTATTATATAATTAATTGTATATAAATAAATGTATTTTTATGTGTGCATTTAACCATGTTAAAATATGTACATTAGTACATAGGATGTGTTTTATAGCTATTAATATTTATTTATATATATGTGTAGGATTATGTATATATAGAAGTATATATTTATTTAATTGATTTATATATATATATATATATTGATTTATATATTTATATATTAATATATATATAGTTATATATATTATTTACTTTTGGCGACGGCTGCATTTAATGACAGTTTCTGTCATTAAACAGCAGCAGCAGCCGCTGTAGCTTTAATGAGCATTTAATGACAGTTCTGTCATTAAATAGCAGCGGGCGGGATTTGAACAGCTGCAGCGACGGACTTTTCTGTGACAGTTAAGAACTGTCACCAATAGGTGACAGCAGTGCATTTACACAGCAAATTTAGCGACGGTATTTTCAGTGACAGTTGGAACTGTCGCTGAAAGTCTGTTTATTGAAAAATCAGTCTTTTAGCACACTGTTTTCAGTGACAGTTAGGCAGTTTAGTGTATAGTTCTATATATATATATATATATATATATATATATATATATATATATATATATATATATATATATATATGTATGTATGTATTTATTGTGAGATATAATACTAGTATTGTTATATTCTTAATTGTATAATATTAGTTTATATATATTATGTTAGGTATAAGGGTAAATACTATATCTATGAAACCAAGGTAAGTAGGATACTCAAGATACGGGGTTTGGGTATCGAGTTTGTGACTTTGTGTGGATACCAAGTTGGTTCAAAACCATGGTTCCTAATTATTGTAATTAATATTTTATTTATTATACTTTATTGTTGATATATAGGTATTATGAGGTTTACCTTGGATTCAAGTATCTGAAGATACGGTATCCTAATATTTAAGGATATAGTTTTATGACTTAGATTTTAGTATTTTGATCCAATATTTTGGTGCTAGACTTGTGCAACCTAGAAATAGATAGTTGACCTTGGTTTGACCATAGTTGACTTTAGAGTTGATCATAGTTGACTTTTGACTTAGAATTGACTTATTGACCTAGAAGTTGACTAGTTTAACTTGTTCTTTTTTCGGGACCTTGTATTAATATTGTATTCCATATCTAGGTCTTCGAGGCACCGAGTCAGACATCTGTGAGACTGTTCATTGGACTTCAGGCGAGTACATTCTCTGATAGTTTCTCATTTATGATATCCTCTATGTTCACTGTATTTAGTGTAGATATCCATGTTCTCTTAACACTATGGTTACACGGATTGGTATATCCGGATTTCGTCATGAGATGTTATTCCTTGGTACATGGTGTATATGGTGCAAGTATTGTTTTATTGGTTATCTTGTACATGTACAGACACCGATTCTCGGGAAGACTTGTTATCTTCTTGGGGAATCTCGTGCCATAACATACCGTGGTTGGATCTATTATACCAGTCGGGGGTGGGGAGTATTAGTATAGATATGTGATCAATATCCCTATTGAATAAAGTACAGATTACAGAATAGTGTTGATCATACACCGCACGTATGGTTAGCCAGGCCGTATTGCATCTTGCCCAAGCCGGTCACATGTTAAGCTAGTACTCACACACTTAGTCATTAGTATTATTGTTTCATTGGCATATTGTTCATTATTGTATTTATTTCCAGTATTTCCTTATTGTATATATATCTCTTATATCTATTATGCATCTTGTTTATCCACAGCTATTTACTGTTACATAGTTTTTATCATTGATTAGAACTGCTGTTAGAGATGTACTCTGCTCCTTTCCTGACTGGATATATTTTTCCAGATGACGCTGAGGAGTGGTACCCTACCTATTATGGACCCCAGGATGTTGTAGGTTTAGATTCTGAGACCCTGGCTCAAGAGGGACTTATCCCAACTAAGACAGTTGACCCTGGAGTTGTAGCCTCGTAGTATTCTTTTGTACTGGATTTGTCTCCAGCTTATTTCTGTATTTCTTCAGACTCATTGATGTATTATTTTAGACTCATGAGTTGTATTGTGACTATTCTATTCTTATCTGATTCGTGCTCATTTCTATCTTAGTTCTGTGATTGAGTATACTATCATTATTGGTGGTTCATTATATTGTTAGATAGATTATCTAGACAGCGTTCTACCGTCGATTCTGCGGCGTAGGCTGGGCGTTGTTTTCGACTAGTAACCTTACACCGGGTGCGGGTCGTGACACTCCTAGAATCCCGAACCAAATCTCCTATTTAATATTCGGTTATGATTGGGGACTACATCAGCCTATTTACTCAGAGAAGGCGGACAGTCAGCAAATTTGAAAAGTTTTCGCGCAAAGCAGATTCGTGGTTTTTTACGCTAAGGAGCTTTCTACGCTCGACAGCTACAGATCTACGGTTTTACGCTCACAGGCTATCAGTCTATGGTTTTACGCCCGGATGCCTTTGTGCTCGGTAGCTTTTACGCTCGAGAGGCTACAAACCTACGACTTCACGCTCAGCAGCTACAAATCTATGATCTCACGCTCGGTGGCTTTTTACGCTCAGAGGCAACAGATCCACAACTCCACGCTCGAAAAATTTTCTTTTCAGAAGCTATAAATCTATAATTTTTACGCTAAAGGAGCTTTCTACGCTCAGCAGCTACAAATCTACGGTTTTACGTTCAAAGGCTACAAGTCTACGGTTTTATGCCCGGATGCTCTCGTGCTCGGTAGCTTTTACGCTCGAGAGGCTACAAACCTACGACTTCACGCTCAAGAACTACAAGTCTATGATTTCACGCTCGATGGCGTTTAGTTTACGCTTAGAGGCTGCAAACTTATGATTTCACGCTCTATGGCTTTCCGCATATCTGAAAAATGTGCCGGCCAGTACAGTACATCTGAATAGTTATCAAAGGTGGTCAATTGCGAGAGTTCACACAAAAGATACTCCTTCTTGACCTCAAGATATCCCAAGTGCCCGAAGCATACAGAGTTCAACATTGAAAATTACTCTTCTTCATGGGTCGATTCGAAGTTCATCCAAAAATCCAGTCGGAATATTTCGTCTGCAAATTCAAGATGGCAACTCAGTTCTTGACAGCCATTCCTTGCCCTGTTCCAAGGGATTTTTGAGAAATCATTCTTGAAGATAAAGTCTGAACAAAAATTCTGTTTATCAGAAGTAAAAAACAACAGTTCAGAATTCTACGCGGTTCCTCATTCCTAACAGCAGGACAGTTCGAACGCTCGACTGCTAAAGCGGCTTTCTGTGCATACTTAGTTATGGGTAAAAGACAGGACAGGACCTAGCACTCTTTCTATACAGAGTCGGCGTAAAGTATCAGACGTGTCGAGGCTACACATATTCAGATTTTACAGCAAAGTATGGCAAGATGATCGTATGCAAAGAAGAAAGACGATTTTATTAAAATTAAAAGCATGATTAAATGAGGGAAATCTAGTATACAAGGGTTTTCTTCATTTTTTTATGACTACACATGAGGGAAATCCCGTCTACAAAGGACTTCCTCATCGTCGTCTGAAGATCGCGCCCAGAATCTGTTCTGCCAGGTTCTCGCATGGGCAAAATTCTTCATCCATCTTCTCCAGCAGTCAGTCGGTGTCCGCAAACTGACTGACATATTGGTCAACGGCGGGAGGATACAAAACTGGCCATAGACCCATCCGCCAACAGAAGAAAAGCATAGTAAATCTGCTTTCCTACATCCAGCGCCGTGACAGATTGAGTTGAGATATTTTACCCAACTCAATCCTGGACAACAGCCAGTTTGCCGGTCCTCGTCCACAGGTAACGGGAGAAGGCACCACTTGCAAGCAGCGTGGTGAAATATGACCCTTTCCTCTCTCGAAGAACCACCATACAAAGTTGCTGATTATCCCGAGCAAAGGAGGCTATGATATCCTTCAATGATCCATCGTTGCAGAGGATATTTGCTCGAAGACACCGTCTTTTTCGGCTCCCTACATGCTGGAAGAGCATGGTCTTCTTCTTCCTCAAGTTGACCCGACGAACTCCGGCCATCATCTCTGTGTGGTGAAGGAAATGTGGGAAGAACAGGTTAAGTCCTCAGCCTTTTTATAGGCGAAAAAGATCATACCGATCCCCAATAACTCTGCCATAAAGTCAGCCATGAAAGAACGTGTCAGGCTTGACCGTTTCAAAAGCTCCATTCAGAAATGTTTCAAATTACGAGGAACATTCATGCTTCATTCAAAGTGTTTCAAATTACGAGAAATTTAAAAGCTTTGAAGGGGGTCTTGTAGAAGCATGAAAAATACGCTGGATAGCTATACGCAGCGTATTGAGGCAAAGCAGCGTAAACAGAGGACCTCGGAACCATCAACGTGCAACAGAGCTTTTCCGCTGAGCACAGCGTAAAATATGAGCTCAAGGACCATCCGCGTAAAGCAGTACGTCCAGGCTGCTTCAGCATAAACAGGATTCTTCATCGCCTTTATGGCATAAAACTCATCCGCTTTCAATACAGCATTGAAGTGTACGAGGGATGCTTCATATTCTTCGAAATGAACCTGTCAGATCGTGCAATGAACCTGACGTCTGGACTTCTGACAAAGAGTACTGCACGGCTACCCAAGCGACGGCTATAATGATGGCGTGGCACTGCAACCAAGGCTGTCATTTACCACTATTTTCTTTGCGTAAACTGCTTTTACGCGTACAAAGGGATACGCTGCCTAGTTTTACATAGGCAGATGTGAGCTGTTTACGCTCCGCAGAAGACAAACTGCTTGCCACGTCAAAAGCTGCACTTCGTACGGGATTCGAGGCACGTCTCTGCATTTTATGCACAGAGCGGTGACAGGTTCTCGAGGCACGTCTCTGTATTTAAAGCGTCGAATACTGACAGATACCCAAGGCACGTCTCTGCACCTTGTGCAGGCTAAGTGACAGACCTTCAAAACACGCCTCTACATCTAATGCACAGGATAATGGCAGATCTCCACATTTAATGCTGGAGATTTTATTAAATGTCACTGAATTGTCGTTTAGTGGCATCCCCTTTGCGTAAACTGCTTTTACGAAGACAAGGGGATACGCTGCCTAGTTTTACACGGGCAGACGTGAGCTTCTTACGCTCCGCGGAAGACAAACAGGCTGCCACGTCATCAGTTTCTCTTCGTACAAGGTTCGAGGCGCGTATCTGCATTTAATACGCAGAATGATGGTAAATCTTTGGGACAGCAAATCTTTGAAGACACGCCTCTGTATTTAATGCGCAGGATGGGGGTAGATCTCTACATTTAATGCATGAGATTTGATTATATCTCCAAGAGCCGTAATTCCGACTAAAGCGTCCACATCCACTCGGCTTCTACGCCTGCTCAGCTTCTATGCCCACTCGGCCTCTATGACCACTCGGCTTCTACGCCTACTCGGCTTCTACGCCCACTCGGCTTCTATGCATATTTGGCTTCTACGCCATGGTGACAGTTATCGGCTTCTACGCCAACCTCTTCTACACAAGGGATGACTACCTACGTGGCTTCTACGCCGTGATCTTTGCAGCAGATATACGCGTTTGTCCCTTAGTTGGACACGTGTCACATGCTCACTCAGAAGGTCATCTATACGCAGGAATTGATTATTTTAAACCATCGTATAAAAGGGTGCTGTACTTTCCACTACTCGGTTTCTACACCGACTGAGTGGTCACTGTCACTAAAACTCTATAAATAGATACCTCTATCAACAGAGGTCGAGGTCGCAGAAATTGAAGGTAAAAGAATCAAAGAGATAGAGAGCAAAGAAAGAGAGAGAAGAATCCAGAGCTGAGACAAAGAGTAGTGATCGACGACTTTGGCATCGGACATCCACTCTCCCCCCGCAACCTTCGAAGCTTCTTCTGTCTTCTACGGCCCCTCTTCATCATCGTGTGGTCCAAGGGCCAAAGTGATCGACCGCAGATCAGACACCTATAGCAATATTTACCCAGATTAAATAAATTGTACTTCGACATTCCTCCTGTAGGATCAAAATTGTACAAGCTTGTTTGTAAACAAAAGATTAAGGGTTTTCTTTCGTAATAAAGAACCCGTCGTTCGTTATTTCCTTTAACGACTCCTTTCATTTATTTTATCCGAAACAGCAGGATAACCCCCTATCTCCTCATCCAGAATATAATCTGAAGCCCCTGCGTCTTCAATGAGGTCATCGACCGTGTTGGCGCTAAGCATGCTCAGGAGGTCCAAGGGCTTATCTCTACTATCTACAACCTTGTCCGGCTTAGCATTTCTGGCCTGATGGAAGAAGAGGTAGGATGCCCATTTGTTGATATGAGCCAAATCAGAGGGCTCTTTGTAGAAGGTGGTGCAGGCAAGATAGTGGCTCGTCAGCTCCTGGTACACTGCCACTGCCCGAGGGTTTGTATCCCTCAGCTCCCTGTTTGTGGGAACGTACTCTTCATAAGGAGTATCTCCCATTGGCAGCTTTGAAATCTCTGCCATCTCATGAAGGGATAAGCCCAACTCACCTAGTAGAGTGGCGAAAGTCCCAGTAAGCAAATTGTATCGCTCCATCAAAGCTAAGAACAAGTTGGGGTTGACAGGCAGCCCAACACTTGTGGCACTCACAGTCGCAAACAAGCCAATACTCTCCAGCTCCATCTGGAAGTGCTTCAGGGCCCAGGCAGTTAAACTGGCCCATCGAAGATTCCCGGGGCTAAGCCATCCACTGGTGCGAGGGTTAACCTTGGGGTACACTCCTCCCTGCCCCATAAAGTCATTACAGAAAGTCGATATTTGAACCGGCTGGATCAGTGAAGTGTCTTCACTCAGGATGCTGCCCGGCAGTAATCCTCTAAAAGGCATAACAGGGCCTGAAGGACTGCTCACATAGGCTCCTTGGTTCAATCCTTTGTTGTATAAGATCTTTCCCGGCCGGCCGTGAAGATCGGGAGTCAGAGTCCACGTCATCTTTCTGCGATGGGTGGCATGGAAGAATGCCGAGATAAGGTAATCTCTAGACATCATTGGCAGATACATGACCATGCCCTCAGCAGAAAATACCCAATCTTCTTTCTTGGGTTTAGTCTGGGATTGTTTATCGATAACATCCCCGAATAAGAAACCTGGTTTCATATATTCAGTCCCATCTATGTATGTTAGGGGCTTCCCACTGATCATACTCAGCAGCATTCGTTCTCCTTGGGACGAGATCAGAGTTCCCCTTTCTTGAGGATACTCGGTTCTATAGATGGGGAATGTCACATGGGACAAGTCCTCCAGATAGCTGAAATTCAGCATCCCAGCAGCAGAGCCCATCACTTCAGCTAAAGGAGGGATCTGCAAGTCCACTGCAAAATACAAGAAAATAAGTCAGTTTTACGCTAGACGCTACATTCTTGCAGGACACACCAAAGACTAACAGTCTGAGCTTTTACGTCGGACTGCAAAAACTTGAGTCTTACGCTGGAATCTATTTCCAGTGCGTAAAACTCAAGGTTGGCAGTATACGCCAAAATTTAACAGTCTGAGCTTTTTATGCCAGACTGCCAAAAGTTGAGTTTTTATGCCGGAATTTACATCCAGCGCGTAAAACTCAAAGTTTGTAGTATACGCCAAATTTTGACAGTCTGAGCTTTTATGCCAGACTACAAAAATATGGAGTTTTTTATGCTGACACATTAGGAATGTGGGCGTAATAATAAAACATCTCTGTGCATCATCTTCCTCGAAGAGACTCTTAGCACAGAAGATGACCTTGTGCGTACACGTACAACGTGTGCGTAGGGTTTCATTCCTATCGAAGTCTTTACCGGTGATGCCCGGAGCGCAGCTCGACGGCGGAGCACTTCGTTCAGAACGGGACTCACTCAGCCTAATGGGGGTTGCTCGTGCTTGAGCAGAGGAGCGAGATGAGGAAGCAGTTTTCTTTCCCTTAGCAGTGGAAGCCTGTTTTGGTGCCATGGCAGAAGCTCAAAAGTTCTCAGAAAAGAGACGAAGATGAAGAGTTCTCAAAGAGACGAAGGGTTTGCAAAGACAGATGAAGGGTTTCTCTCTCAAGACCTTGGGCTATTTATAGAGTTCGGATAACTCTTCGAATCCCTAACCAAATCTGATATTTAATAGTCGGTTATGATTTGGGACCACGTCAGCCTATCATTTGAAAAAAGAAGACGGACAGTCATGCTGCATAGTGGATCCAGATTTTACGCTCAGAGGCTATAAATCTATGGTTTTACGCTCAGAAGCTTTTATGCTCAGAGGCTACAAATCTACAGTTTTACGCACATAGGCTACAAATCTACGGTTTTACGCACAGAGGCTATAAATCTATGGTTTTACGCACAGAAGCTACAAATCTATGGTTTTACGCTCAGAGGCTACAAATCTACGGTTTTACGCACAGAGGCTATAAATCTACGGTTTTACGCTCAGAAGTTTTTACGCTCAGAGGCTACAAATCTACGATTTTACGCACAGAAGCTACAAATCTACGGTTTTACGCACAGAAGCTACAGATCTATGATTTTACGCTCAGAAGCTACAGATGGCCAATTACAAAGGTTTACGCTGAAAATCCTCCTTTTTGGCTCCAAAACATTCCAAGTGCCTGAAACACGCAGATGTCAGCATTGAAGATGACTCTTCTTCTTGGGCCATTGGAAGTTCATTCGAAGTCTAGCCAGAATTCTTAACATCTAAGTTCAGTTATGGCCTGTTCGGCGGACATTCCTTGCCCTGTTTCAGGGAATTCTCGGGAAACCATTCTTGAAGATGATATTCTGAACAAAAATTCTTCGTATCAGAGAAGTGATAGTTCAGAATTCTATGCGACTCCTCGTCCAAAAAATAGCATGATAGTTGGATTTTCAAGACAACTTAATACTAAAGAGCTTTTTACGCATCTTCTGTTACGCGTAAAAGTCGGGACGTGACCGGATAATCGGTTATCAGAGTTAGTATAAAATTATTTAGATGTATCGAAGCTGCATATTATCAGACTTCCTCATAGCAAATATGGCAAATCAGCAATGCATAGAAGAAGACAAGTTTATTAATCATGATTACATATGATGGAAATCCAGTTTACAAAGGATTTTTCATTTTTCATTTTTCATGATTACATATGATGGAAATCCTTTTTTTACAAAGGATTTCTCATTAAAGATCACGCTAGGAATCTGTTGTGCCAGGTTCTCATATTGATGGAGATCTTTTTCTTCTTCTACGGCACTTCATCGGCTTCTGCGACCGATGAACAAGAAAATGATTAATGGCGGGAGGATACAAAACTGGGCTTGCTTTATTCAAGCCCACCCTCCATACGCCATGGCAGACACGCCCTAGAATTGTGTTAGGGATTCAGACCCAACACAATACTGGAAGACAGGGCCAAACTGCCTACCTACGTCCAGCTTCATAATAGGAGAAAATACAGCTAGCAAGCTGTGTGGTCCGATGAGACCCTTCCTCTCTTCTGGATGGATCGCCATATAAAATTGTTGATTATTCCGAGCAAAGAAAGCTATGATATCCTTCCATGATCCATCGTTGCAGAGGATATTTGCTCGAAGACGCTTCCTTTTACGGCTCCTTACATGCTGGAAGAGCATAATCTTCTTCTTCCTCAAGTCAGCCCGATGAATCTTAGTGGCCATCTCTTTTGGTGAAGGAAGTATGGAAAGACAGGTTCACTTGCTTGCCTTTATATAGGCAGAAGAGAACATACCAAATCCCAACAAATTCCTAAAATCCGCCGAGAAATCAGCCTCGCAGAACGAGTCAAATTTGACCGTTTCATGCTTCATTCAAAGTATTTCAAATTATGAGGAATTTGAAAACTTTGAAGGGGGTCTTTGTAGAAGCATAAAAAATATGTTTAGGGATTATACGCATAAAACCCCTAACATACATGAAGCACGCGTAAAACAGAAGCTTCAGCGCTGTATGGCGTAAAACATGACTTCAGAGCTGCCGCGTAAAGCAGCGCTTCAAGGCTGTTTTGGAATAAAAGGTTGCTACACCTTCCTCCGGCGTAAACTATGTCTGTTTTTAATGCAGCATGAAGTTGTACGAGAAACTCTTCGTATTCCTCGAATGAACCTGTCAGACAGAATAGTGAACCTGACTCCTGACAAAGAGTACTGCACGACGATCGAGAGGATGGCTGTAATGATGATTCTGCACAGAGGCCCAGGTTATCGTTTAGTGGCATATCCTTGATACAAGTCATTTTTACGCACTCAAGGAATACGCTGCCTATTTTACACAGGCAGAAATAAGCCTTTACGCTCAAGATGAGATGAAATCAGATGCCACGTCAAAAGCTGTTCTTCGTACAGAACTCGAGGCATATCTATGCAGTTAATGCGCGAGATGGGGGCAGATCTCTGCATTTAGTGCATGATATTTTATTCTATTTTCAATGACTAGGAGAGCTAAAACTAGGGCTAATACGCTCACATCACTATCCCTGCATGTTACGCCAACCAGGCTATTTTCAACTATAGGAGTACGCCGTATGCTATCTCCTCGAAATACGCCAACTCGGGCTATATTTGCAAAGGTACGTGATAAGACTATTTGGCCCAGAATACGCTCGAGACCTCAGTCAAGGAAGGATAATTGACTATCTTTACGCTGGTTACCTATTATGCAACTACTTGAATTTTACGCCAACAAGACAGCTACTTGGCTTTTACGCCAACCAGACAGCTATTTGGCTTTTACGCCAACAAGACAGCTACTTGGCTTTTACGCCAACAAGACAGCTATTTGGCTTTTACGCCAAATAAGACAGCTACTTGACTTTTATGCCAACAAGACAGCTATTTGGCTTTTACGCCAACAGGACAGCTACTTGGCTTTTTACGCCAACAAGACAACTATTTGGCTTTTACGCTAACGAGATAGTTATTTGGCTTTTATGCCAACCATCTTTACGCGAGGGACAGTTACCTACGTGGCTTGCATGCCATGGTCTTCGAGAAGCAGTTATACGCGTTACCTCATAATGGAACACGCGTCACACGCAGATTAAGGAGATCATTCAGACGTGGGTAGCAGTTATTATAACCGCCGCGTAAAGAGTGCTACTCTCTTCACAAAGTTAGGTTTCTACGCCTACTGGACGGTTACTGTGACTGAGCTCTATAAATAGAGACCTTCGGTCACAGGAGATCGGGGCGTGTGTGGGAAGATCAGAGAGAGAGAGAATACATACAGAGAGTGTTGATTGACAACTTTGGTAACGAGAGTTCAATCCCTCCTGCAATCTTTGAAGCTTCTTCTTCTTCTACAGCACTTCTTCATCATCGTGTGGTCCAAGGGACAAAGTGATCGACCGCAGATCAGACTCCTATAGCAATATTTTCCCAGAATCATTTTTTTATTGTACTTGACATCCTCGTATAGGATTAATTGTACTCTATTTTCTTGTTTGTAAACAAAGAAAGGGTTTCATATAAACCTAGTTTTATTCTTCTGTTTATCATCAAACAATTATATTGTTGAGATTCATTGGGTTGTATATTATTTCAGATTGTGGTTTATATCTTATTATTTCCTTCGCTATTCCATTCGTACTTATCTTCCTTAGTTGGCATTGTGATTGAGTTTAGTTATATTGTGAGATACCATTTTGCTCCTCCGTTTGTAGTTGAGATGATTGACATGTACCATATTATATTGTTGAGATGTTAGATAGTTAGAAATGACCTAGACAGAGTTCTACCGATGATTCTGCGGCTTAGGCTGGGCGTAACCACGTACTCGTGCCCAAACATCCGGGTGCTGATCGTGACAACTGGGGAGGGGGCGAAGGAGGTCGCAGGGGAAGCCAGGGCGTGGGGGTCATCGGGGTCGGAGGGGGAGGGGGCAGCTGGAGTCGGCGGGGGAGGGGGAAGCTCGTTCAAAAAATTGGGAATGAAAAGTGAATGGGGGGAAATGAAAAATCAAACCCTATACGAAACACTTTAGCGACGTCAGATATAGACGTCGCTAAACGTTGTAATATTTTTACAATACTACGACTTAAATGATATGACGTTGTTAAACGTCGATGTTATTAAAAAAATAGCGAGGTTCAGCGACCCTAGGCGGCGTCTATTTTCATAATACTAACTGTAGTCGTGAAACATGGCAGAATATCGCAAACAATGACGTATTGCGACATTGTTTCTGTTCGTCGCTAATTTCTAAAATGTTAGCGACGTATTATCATGGAGTCGCTAAAGATGTCGCTAATTTGAGCTATTTGGTAGTGGTATAAGATGGACTGCTGAGCTGGGGTGTAATGGCCGGTTGGGCAGTGAGTTGCTGCTTCATAGAAGATGTGGCTGGGCTAGGTTGTGCCACATGGGAGTCTGAGGAGGACTGTTGATCTTGCTGCGGGGAGTTGGGCTAGACAACTGTTGGGGTTAGCTGGGCCGAGGGGGTGTTTCGAGTTGCGACAGTGGCAAGACCATTGTCATTGTCCGGGGGATTTTGGACGGGTACTGGCTGAATTATGGGCAGTGACAAGGGGCACCAATGGTCCAGATTGGGTATGTGAGTAGCATGATTGCGGGTGCTAAGACGAGCATGAGGAAAATCGGTTTCTATAAACCGGCCGTGCCTAGATGTGTAGACTTTGTAGGTGGTGGGATCTATACAATAATAAGCACTTTGAGTCTTAGAATACCTAATGAAGATACAAGGAATAGACTTGGGATCCAATTTGTGTGTGGCATAAGGTCGTAACCAAGGATAACACAAACAACCAAATCTCGTTAACTTGAGGTAGTTATGAGGAGTACCAAAGAGACGATGATAAGGAGATGAGTTTCAGAGAATGGGCGTGGGAAGCCTATTGATAAGATAGACGGTTGTGGTGAAGGCATGAAACCAAAACTCGAGAAGAAAGATGTGAAACACCATCAATGGTTAGAAAAGTTGCTAAGGCTCGATATCCCCCCTGTCGAAATATATGACTTTGATATTTTTCTCTAAATATTCTCCACTAAAGCTTTGAACCAAATAAACACTAATTTTGTACTAGATTTGTTTTTGAGAGGATAAAACCAAATATACTTTATGAAGTGGTCAACAAAAATAATATAATATTTGTAACCATTAATAGAGTATAATGGAGAAGTCCATAAATCAGTGTAAATAAGATCAAGGAGAGCATTGGATATCAAAGTTGATTGACTAAATGGGAGCTTATGACTCTTATTACAATGGCATGAATTACAATTAAAAGAGAAATCACTAGAAACATGAAGCCTAAAATTTGAAACTATGCTTTTGAAGATGGATAAAGAGGGATGGCCAAGACGATGATGCTAATCTATAGCCGATGTTGTGACACTAGAGAAATCTAGAATAGGTGCAGGAGATGGCCACTCATAAATGTCGTGCCTAGTTGGACCCTGAATGAGTTGTGCTCCTGTGTGAGACGATCCTTCACGATAAAAGAAATATAAGTGAATTCAATAATGAGATTATTTTCTAAGCAAAGTTGTGAAATAGAAATAATATTACGTGTCATAGTGGGTGCACATAAAATATTAGACAAGGACAAAGATTTAGAAGAGGAAGTAGGAAAAAAGAGTAAACCAGTATGAGTAATATGGACACCCATGTCGTCTCTAATGACGATCTCTTCAGTGCCATCATAAGGGTAATGGAGGAATATGTTTGCTAGGTCATGAGTAACATGGTGTGAGACGCCGGTGTCCAAGAACCAAAGGGAAGGATAAGAGGAGGCAGATGCGGTGGCTACATGCGCTTGGGATTGCGATTTGTAGTAGGCGA
Source organism: Iris macrosiphon (assembly GCA_036927795.1). Classification (NCBI taxonomy): domain Eukaryota; kingdom Viridiplantae; phylum Streptophyta; class Magnoliopsida; order Asparagales; family Iridaceae; genus Iris; species Iris macrosiphon. The sequence goes on from JAYESA010000001.1 coordinate 66,826,132, forward strand.
GACGGGGTGGTGGACGGATGGACGGGTATTTCTCCTGGAAGATGGGGCATAAATGGAGTGAATGCCTGGTTATGTGGCACCATTGGCATTTGCCTTGGTAGCCACGAGATCCAGTTTGGTTAGGACATTTGGAGTTGGAGTTGGTGGTCTTATGGTTGGAGTTGGGGCAGAAGTGGTTGGTAGGGATGGGCTGGTTGTAGTAGTTAGGGAGAGTGGTGGTGGTGTGTGCGTAAGCCGGTAAGCTAAGGAGAATGGGTTGTAACTTGGCCACAAGTTCACGATTGAGGAGATTCTCATAAAATTCATCGAATGATATGGGCGTATCGCGAGCACGAATAGTGACAACGATTCCTTGGAATGTAAGTCGAGGGATTCGAGAACTTTGTCAGTGATGTCCTCGGGATCTATGGGGTTACCAAGGAGGGAAAATTGGTCAGTACAAGCTTTAATTGAGTGCATGTACTCGGTAATGGATTTGGGACCTTTTGTGAGAGCTATAAAGGTGGCTCTCAACTACTTGATATGGCCACGGGTGGGGCGAGCAAAGTTGTGAGCAAGGTTATCCCAGACCTCTTGAGTGGTACGAGATCGAGAGATGAGGAGAACAAGAGTAGGTTCCAAGGTACCAATAATGGCGCCAAAGAGGAGTTTGTCCTGGCTAACCCATGTGAGGTAAGCCGGATTGGGTTCGGAGGCCTTTTCCTTGGTGATGGTGGTAGGAGGCGCAAGGTAGGTGCCATCAAATTAATTTGAAGAGACTATACTCGACAATGGTGGCCTCAATTTGAAGCTTCTACGAGAGAGAATTTATGGAGGTAAGCTTGAGGATATTAGAGAGCGTACCGACGACGAGTGGTCATTTGGGATCGACGTCGTTAGGAATGGTGTGAGGGGGAGACATGATAGGCGATTAGTATGCCTTAGAAAAGATTTTGATGATGATCAAACCTGCTCTGATACCATGTAAATGTTTAGGAAAAGTTGAGTTTTCATTAATGAATGGTAGAAGTATATATCCTAACTAAAAGTGAAGCTAAAAGAGATAAGGTAGAATAACAAAGAGCGATATATCCTAACTAAAAATATTATCAGCTAGAATATTGTTACAACAAACTAAGAGATAATAGCAAGACTAAGTCTTAGATTTATCTTCAAAAAGCTTATCTTCAACAACAAGTTTTATTTTCAACATGCTTTATCTTCAACAATTTGTACATTCCAAATGTAGGAGCTCATTTTGTAGAATAGTAAGACTCAAGTGGAGCTCTATAATTGCCTCAACTCGGAATCCACACAAACAAGAAATTTTGATTTTTAAATGAGTGAGAAAAAATTGTTCAAAATGTACCCCCAATCTAATTTCTTTTATTCCCACTTGACCCCAATATACATTTTTATTATTATTATAATTTTGTGTCCCAAGATGCAATTTTAAGTCCAATGTAGGAGATGCTCTAAGGACCTGTTTGACTTTTTGGGGGTGGATTTGCTACTTCACAGATATTTGGGGTGGCGGTGGGGGTGGGGGGAGAGGTTTGCTAATGTGGGGTTTGGTTATGAGATGGGCTATTGTAGGAATTGATGGAAATAACGTCTGACAGTTCCAGTCACGAGAAAGGGGGAGAGTGTTTTGTTGTTGGCCACATCCGGGGTTGGCATCCAGATGTGGGCTGGATTCCTTTTCTTTAATCAATTAATTAATCTTGTATTACTTTCCTTTAAAAAAATATTCATTTTTTGTTAAGTAACACTAATTACTTATAAATATTTTTTTATTAATATTTGGATTCCGGCTCCAAAATTCGGTTGCCATAACCAGATAACACTATTTTTTTCATTGCTAATTATTTATTAAACAAACTAATAACTAATCATTAATTAATATTTTAAATATAAAATTTAATATTTAATTAGTTATTAATTAATTTTGAGTTGATAAATTTTTAATTTTTAGTTAGTTATTAATAATTTATTAAACTAATTATTTAATATTAAACTGTTATATGAATTAATATACTCTTCCAATTTTTATTTTTCTATCTCAACTAAACACATTTGTTTACTCTTCCACTTTCCACTTTTCTTTTTCAACTAAACATATTTGTCCTCTACTAGGGGGGACAAGAACGTGGATAGATTCCTATATGAAATCCATTATTGAAAGTACAAATCCAAATTTTTTCATACTTACGGTTTACCAAACAAGGCCCTAACAGCAACCAAATTTCTCCTGCTCCAAGATGCTATGAGCAATTTGCATAGTTGTGCAGGACAACTGCAGCTAGTCGTTGGCTAATCTGGCATTTTGTTTTGACGGGGGGAGGGGGAGGGTGAGGTTGGAGCAGGAACTGACAGAAATGACGATTGACAGTTCCTGTCACGTGAAAAATTGGGGGAGGGGGGAATTGGCAGACGTGACGCCTGAGAGTTCCTATCACGAGAAAGGGGGAGGGTGTTTTGCTACTGGCCAAATCTAGAATTGGCAATCAGATGTGGGTTGGATTCCTTTTCTTGTATTACTTCCCTTTAAAAAAAATTATTCATTTTTTGTTAGTGAAAGTACAAGATCAATTAATTAATCTTGTATTACTTCCCTTAAAAAGTATTCATTTTTGTTAACACTAATTACTTATAAAAATTTCTTATCAATTTTTGGAATCCGACTCCAATTAATTAAAACTTCAGTTGCCACATCCAGTAACACTTTTTTTTTCATTGCTAATTATTTATTAAACTAACTAATAACTAATCATTAAATAATATTTTAAATATAAAATTTAATTCTTAATTAGTTGGTAATTAATTTTGAGTTGATAAAATTTTAATTTTTAATTTGTTAGTAATTAATTATCTTGATTTATTAAACTAATTATTTAATATTAAACTGTTAGGTAAATTAATATACTTTTTCACTTCTCACTTTTCTATTTCAACTAAACACATTTATCTACTCTTCTACTTTCCACTTTTCTATCTCAACTAAACACATTTGTTTCCACTTTTCTATCTCAACTAAACACATTTGTTCCCTACTAGGAGATAAGAAAGTGAATAAATTCTTATACGAAATCCATCATTGAAAGTACAAATCCAAAAAAATTCATACTTACGGTTTACCAAACAGATCCTAACCACCACCAAATTTCTCCTGGCTAAAGACCTATATTTGTCAGCAACCAAATTTCTCCTGCCCCAAGATGAATTCATGTTGACGACACATCATATCAAGGGTCACTTAAAACTAAATAGTTTCAACGACTAGCTACAGTCGTCTTGCACAACTATGGAAATTGCTCATAGCATCGTAGCAGGTTATGATTTCAATTAGTACTTTACCAGAAACAAATTTAGATAAAACTTAACTATTGGTCTTTACCTGTCAGCAATAGAAAGAAAATCTCGTTCCAGCAGGAATAGGCACAGTATCTTAGTTTTCAATGCAGCATCTCAGTTTCCAATGCTATGAAAAAGATTTGTTCCAAACACGTACTGCTTTTACATCTCTCAAAATGGAATTTGTTCCAAACAAATATGCCATTGTTGCTTTGTCAGAGTCCAAATGTCTCATCCTCTAACCATTTTTTGTAAAATTAGAAACAAAAATGTACTTTAACAGTTGATGAGATGTCCAAATTTTCTATCATAGAGCAACTCCAAGCTGCGTGCAGCGGCTTTATGCCATGCTTGAATCTGGTTCAATGGCTGATCGGAGTCCATGGCGTATCATCATTTGTGCATAGAACTCGGCATGTTCCTGCTCAGTCGCAGAGATCATTAGCAAGAGAATACTTATGTTTTTTATTCCACCAAATTATTATAAACTTGTTACAATCTCCAAAACAAAAAGTTGCCTATTTGATTAGTGAAATTGCAAAAGCATTTGGGTTTATACCTTTACAGTGACTATGACTACTGCAACACCATTTTGCCTTGATTCATGAAAGAGTTTCCTTGCTTCGGCAACTGTTACGGATGGAACAACCTGGGGCAATGCCTTTTCCACTATAACAAGTAAATGGAACCTTAAGTTTTCATGAAGGATGCTAAAACTTATAAAAAACAAGGATATCAGATATATCAGGAAATTTCTAAAGATAAAGTATTAACTTTGTTAGGTTGAGCTTTAAGTTCGACCAACAAACTGTGGTTCAGCCATATTACCTAAATTCTCTGTGTGACGAGAATCATCAATCAGTAAAACTTTGTAGCTGTCTCCACTCCTTAGGCCCTTCTTATCACTCAGCCGACCGATATCTCCTCCTGCAAGTTCAAATGAAACTGTCACCTCTATATTGTATAAGCCTCTAATTACAATAAAATAAAAACCAGAGCAACATTTCTTTGATTTACTTCTTGTTATGGGTATGTGGAGATGAGTGACCAGAACTTGTTTTTAAGCCTCTCAATTTTTCGGGGTAGGGAAAGCCATCAATATATTAGTGCTTCAACATGTTGCAATAACTATAGTTGTCACTTAAAGAGTGACTTTTGATAGAAAAAAGTGTGGAGATGATAAAGTAGCTAAAACTGTTTTTTGCAGAAAGGCTCATGCTCATGCAATTTCGCACTATGGCTTCCTAGAAGTATAGGCTATGTAGATTAACATAGCCGTATGTAACGACAAATATAACTTGAGCCCATTGTACTAGTATAAACCAACAAGAAAAGTAGACATTTAAGAACAAGACTTCCTCAACAATTTAAGAAGAAGGAAAATGGGAAAAACAAAAATATATACAGGTATCCAAGGCTCAGAAAACTAAAGAATTCAAAATGCCACCTGATGTTCTTTCCATAAGAATCAGAAGGATAACACATGCAGCCATTTTACAACTTTTGGGAATGCTTGTTACCATACAATCAAATAAAGTGCATAGATGATGGAAAGCACAATTGACTAAAGCAAGGTTGCACTATTGTTGTCCGAATCGGCTTCGGACCCTTATGAGTATCAGTATCGGTAGTTCCGGGAGTTTCGATGGTTTTGGCTCGAAGTTTTGGAGTTATTGGTTTTGGAAGCCAAAAGATACAAGGGATTACTTAAAAAACTAGATTTTTTTTATACATTTAGGAACTATATTTTGTATTATTTTCTTTTTTCTTTATTTTTGAATGGAATAACATTCAAAATTGTTGAATTATTTACCCACAATAGACATTGTTGTTTATATTACCTGCTTTTAGATGAAGTAAAATATTAAGATATATGAGCGCTGTAAATTTATACTATTTTGACAAACAGTAACAGTTACATTGTGTCTATATGAGATTTTATGAGTTCATTCTGGCATATTGATCTACGACATGATCAAATTATTGTGTTGAGTTTTTTTTTTTTTTTTTACATAATTCAATTTTTCTACTAGTTTTTTTTAATACTAAATTGACAATAGAAGAGAGACATATTTTATCAACCGATATCAGTATCGGTGTGTATAGGATCGGAAATGCCTATGTACGGCTCATACTGCAAACCTTGCTAAATTGTGTATACATAGAACTTTTCAGTCCTTGCCACAGTCCTTGCCACAAGAATACATGGGCAATCTGAAACCTTTTGAAATATTTCCCCCCAAATTCATAGCCTGTTAGGCATATCAATTCATGCATTACTATGGACAATAATGCAACTAGGATTGTCCATTTTGCTCATTTTCTATGTATCATGAAGTCTTATTACCATATTATCAATCTGTTATATGTAGATCATCTTTATCTAAGTTTGACAAAAGTATCATTCTGAGTTGTCATAACACTAGTCTTAGTCTTGATCCTGTGATGGCCTTCTGGTGTGTCAGTCATCATAGATGTTCACTAGAATGTAAAGTAACAAACCACCAACTAACTATGCAAGATCAACAAGCAATATGTGGTGGCTATGACCACTCAGACAAATCCCAACCTTCTATTAAGAAAAAGATTGAATACAAAGTATGTCATAGTCTCATCTGCCCAAGAGACAACCCCTTGCAACTTTTGAAGAAAAAGATATAATAAATGTAAACAAAGTAGAGATCGTAAAACCCCAAAAAACCTAACTACAACTTCTCACATAGCAAGCAGTTTCCCACTGTCCAAAACCATTCAATGACGATCTTGACTTGACAGAGAGTGTGACCACTTGTGAACCCTTTGTAAGTATCCAATCCCTATCACCAAACATATTGGGACGGCTATCATCGTCCAACCTTTCGATCAACATCAGGTTGAGGCGCAAACTCGATACATGCGGAACAAGCTTCTCGCCAAGCTCTATCGTCAAGTGCACGTCACCGATGTTCACAACCGCCTTGTCGTCCATCTTCACTAGTCCATCTTCACTTGTCCGAACCTGTTGTTTCGATACATGGTGAAAACTCTCCTCCATAGAGTGACATGGTAAGACATCCCAGGGTCCACGACCCAGTCGTGGTTATGACATGCACTATAAGAGTAGCAACTCGGTCGTTGCGATGAGATTCCCAATAGCTGTGAGATCATCTTGATCGCCCGTCTTGCCTTTTGTTTTCTCATCTTTAAACTTCTTGCAGTCCCATTGCTTATGGTAGTCGTCATTGCAATCTACCATCACAGCATCTCGGGTACTCCCTTGTGTTCTCGCTCGTAACTTGACCTCCCATTCCTGTCAAAGGCAATCAAGACGGACTCCGACTCTAACGATCCTTGTTGCTTATGCTAGATATCCTTATTTAATAGGTTGCTTTTAAAATCTTTCATGAAAACTCTCTTTAGAACGAATTTACTCACCATACCACCCAATTGTCCGACAAAGAAAAGAACAGTAGGACTTGAATGTAACAACCCGCTCCGCTCAACCTAGAGAGACGATTCAACCGGCGCAAGTGCGACGACCTGCCCCGCACGAGCTTCCGAGCCAGCTGTTGACAGAGCTCTAACTCGGCCTTTCAGCGAGATAACTCGTTTAATGCAAAGGCATTCGAACTTGGCCCTTCAGGTGTTTAGACTTGGACTTTCAAAGGCGCGCTCGAAGTCTCACTCGGCCGATGAGATTCATCGCTAAGGTGGGTAGCTCCGATGAACCTATCTTTGCTCAGCCTGCACAGCTAAAAATACGGACTAAAGATGCTAGATCGTTAGGCGATAACCCTTGCATGCTAATAAAAGAATTCAACGCACCTAGCTAAGGAAATAATTTCATCTTGTATTACTTGCATTGAACATGGAATGTAACTGTTGCTAGAAGATAGTAACTTCCTTATGAGTTTCGTATGTGCAAGTAGTGTTTTCATTATGCATCATAGTATACGTCTTCGCACGGTTTCTATCCTTGTCATGTAGTCTCGTATCACGATAAGATAACACGATACATGTCTTGATTTACCTAGTTTCGCATGAAGACTATCGAATAGTCGCAATCAGGACGGACTCCGACTCTGACGATCCTCGTTGCTTATACTGGATATCCTTATTTAATAGGTTGCTTTTAAAATCTATCATGAAAACTCTCTTTAGAACGAATTTACTCACCGATACCACCAATTTTTCACAATTGTCCGACAAAGAAAAGAACAGTAGGGCTTGAATGTAACAACCCGCTTCGCTCAACCTAGAGAGTAGATTCAAACGGCGCAAGTGCGACGACCTGCCCCGCACGAGCTTCCGAGCCAGTTGTTGATAGAGCTCTAACTCGGCCTTGCTCGGCAAGATAATTCGTTTAATGCAAAGGCATTCGAACTTGGCCCTTCAGAAGTTCAGATTTAGACTTTCAAAGGCGCGCTCAGAGTCTCGCTCGGCCGATGCGATTCATCGCTAAGGTGGGTAGCTCCGATGAACCTGTCTTTGCTCAGCCTGCACAGCTAAAAATACGGATTAAAGATGATAGATCGTTAGGCGATAACCCTTGCATGCTAATAAAAGAATTCAACGCACCTAGCTAAGGAAATAATTCCATCTTGTATTACTTGCATTGAACATGGAATGTAACATGTTGCTAGAAGATAGTAACTTCCTTATGAGTTTCGTATGTGCAAGTAGAGTTTTCATTATGCGTCATAGTATACGTCTCTGCACGATTTCTATCTTTGCCACGTAGTCTCGTGCCACGATCAGATAACACGATACATGTCTTGATTCACCTAGTTTCGCAGGAAGACTATTGAATAGTCGTTCCGTGCAAGTCTGAACCTGAAAGTATTCGGGACCGTTAGGTCGCCAAAGCAGTTCCCGAACTAGGGGACTGCAGCATGACAAATCAAGCAAGATATGATCATGACAGCTCTGCGAGCAACACTCGTTCTGTACTGAATCTGACGGCTCGAAAAATCGATAAGTTTGTAAACAAGATTCTGACTTGAACCTGTAACCGACAAGATATCTGGAAGACTAGAGACTTACATGGTCACGGACAACTCGTGCACGAGGTATACTGCATTCCTCGGACGGTCGTCGGGACACTAGGATCGTGCCGGCCTAGGAGAAATTTTGGGGTATTGCGTTCCCAACGGTGGCTAAGTGTAAATAGCCCGCATGGGGCGACGCAATATCAGGTAGTCGGGGCCTTGGTAGTTCACACCTACGCTTGGTTATCCGAGTCTACCATCATGATAGTCTCATGTTAGTGGACAGGATGGCGTGTAATGCTCCATGTTCCTTGCATTGCACCCCATTTACGTTCCGGACAAGATGGCGTGTAGCAATTCTTGTACCTCGCGCATCTACCGCCCAGAGACTATAACTCGTCTTTTTATGGCTATGCTAGTGACCTTTCATATAGATTAAGTCAGCTCGATTGCGGCAATCCGCGTGCGAGTCATTGCATTGAGACAAGTAACGAATGCACGAAACTCAATGTGTAGCTCATTAATTGTCCAAGGTAAAGAATGCACGACACATATATATTCACAGAACGGAGGCACGATACTCTATAACGTTCAAGCGCAATATGCCCGAGTCGAGAACACATTTGTAACACTAAGTTCGTATGCGTACCCCTCACTTTATTTACTTGTAAATATGTTGGTTTAACTTGGTTTACCTTGGACAGGAAATGACGAATGGTAAGTTGTGCATGTTATTCATATCGCACAACGCACTGCAATACGAATAAGGCTTTACATCATATGACATACATCATATGCCATGAAACTGATCATAAGGTAAGACTAGAAAGACAACAAAATTGATGGTGCACATAACTAATTCAATGTGTTTGATTTTGTTGAGTGGACGAGAAGCCTCCCCACAGTGCATTCAATGTACTGATAACCCACCAGATTGCTTGCAGGGTGCAGGAGTACCTTGTTCGGTGCGGAGTTTTCCTTTGTGCGCGCTATGGCATGGAGCTCGCTCTGAAGCCTTGGAGCGTTGCGGAAGGAGCTAAAGCACCATATACAGGACGTAATGTATTGGAACATCGCCTATTGTATCATTCCAAGTTGTAAGCCGCTTGGCATATTTTATTGTTTTGAGAGAGAGAGCTTGAGCGACTTGTAATCTCGGCCTAGCACCGCTTGTAATACCGTTTCAATTATCAATAAAGAGTTTGGTTTCATATTAGACTTGTGTTTATTCAACGCTTCCGCTATCAGACAATCTATGCGACTCTGTAGCTTAGTATTTCATCGGTCGTTTTAGGTGCCTGCCTTGCACGGGCGCAACTTAGGCTCGTGCGGCATCATGCCCATGCGAGGACGTTCGGTCCTGCACGACCGGGACATGACATTGAAGCTCGTCACTAATCACCATCTTCATCACAGACAACTTATTGATGATCTCTTTAACCTCGTTCAAATGTTGCACCACCAAGGTGGTGTTGGTGTACTTTGAGTTGGTGAATGGAACACCTTTTTCTCGCCGTCTTCTGCTCGTATAAAGAATGCAACTTCTCTCATAGTGCCTTCAACGAACTCTTTATGGAAACATGGTGAAACATCGAATCGTCCAACCATTAGTGGATGAATCTAATAATCTCCCGATCGGTCCTCTTCCAGTCATTACTCGACTTTTTCTTTGGCTTGGGGTCATCGCCCTCCACCGGACCATGCAAGTCCATACATTAAAGTAGACCCTCCTTTAACTTCTCGATCATCTAATTTTCTGTTTTGAGGATAATCATATACGAGTTGATCTTCTCTGTAGCATGATCGTACCTTTGTCCTTGCAAATCGGGAACTATGATACCAATTTGTTGAGAAACAGAGACATGCAGCAGATATGAAACGTCGTCTGCCGAAACCAATACAAAAAAGTAAGAACCACTAACCCGCTACACGAGAACCAAACAAGATCAACAAACAGTATATGGTGGCTATGACCACTAGGACAAATCCCATACTTCTATTAAGAAAATAACTTGATACAAAGTATGTCGTAGTCTCCTTTGCCCCAGGACGATCCATTACAACTTCTCAAGAAAGAGATACAATAAATGTATAAATAGAGATCCTAAAACTCCAACCCCAATTCTCATCCAGCGACTACTCACCGCCGACGGTACCGATATTTATCCGAAGTAGATGACTCAACGATCAAATTCCCATTCTCTTGAAGTGCAACACCTATGAGAGCATGGATCTCTTGCCGAAACCCGTAAAAAAAGTAAGAACCACCAACCAGCTACGCGAGAACCAAACAAGCTCAACAAACAATATATGGTAGCTATGACCACTAGGACAAATCCCATACTTCTATTAAGAAAACAACTTGATACAAAGTATGTCGTAGTCTCCTTTGCCCCAGGACGATCCCTTACAACTTCTCAAGAAAGAGTGCGGCAGCAATCCTCCTTCCTCCCGGTAACCATTTAACATTCTGATTCTAGTCTCATTCTCTATTTTAAATCAAGTATTTAAGATAACTGCATTTACATCTAATACGCTATCAATAGGCTGTTGATCCACAAATAAACTTGAGTGCTTCTACAAACATAAAATTGAACTTGTTGTTATCAACCTATAGGGAACTAGCCTGATTTAAGTGGTAACATTTGATTCAATTTCCTATAAAATCTAAAATTTGAATGATAGCTTGTGATCTATTGTTTTTTATAATCATTAATTTTGGCAACCTAGAAATTATCTGTTAATTAGCAAAGAGTTAAGTGAAACTTGCTTTAATTCAATTTAACTGCTAATTTTAAAATTTCGCATTTTTTCAACATCATGCGGTCCATGAATAACAAGAATTCTGCTTGGCCAAGGACCAGAATTTCGGCCCTGCTTTGCAGGTTGAACACACAGGTTGAACACAGCCCTAGTCTTTCCGACCTTTTGTCGCCAATTGACTCCGCGACTTCCATCGCTGCGAATCGAGACAGGCTACCAAACAAAGCCTCTACCTAAACGAGGAACTACATTGTAGTGCAAATAAGCACCTAAGTGGATCAGTGAGCAAAACGGAAGTCCTAAGCAGAACGGTCCGGAATTCCAGTATTGTCCCTGGAATTTCTGCTTGCTGATCGCGAATTCTATAAATAATTGATAGAACAACAACAAAACCTTTATCCAGAAATTCTGGCTTCAGGTAATCATGTTCTTCCATTCATCTCTATGAAATCCCATTTTCGTTGTAGCATTAATATTTGTTACAATCCCAATCCATGTTTCTTTAGGCAAAACATTAGTTCTAGCTATTCATATTAATCTTTTTCCCCAACAAATGCAGCAGAAGAGGAAAACATAATTTACCTATCCTGCAAATGGAAAATAATTGTAGCCTAGCTAGAAAATAGGTCACTATTTTCAAATAAAGAACATATCTAATGGTAAATCACCAAGGCCAGACGAAAAAAAAAATTGTCTTCATATTTCACTAGAATTTCTGAAAAGTAGTTGCAACTCAACATACATAATTCTAAGAACAATCAATTCGGAGCAAACTTAAATTTGCTAAAAAAAATCCAGCATAGAAAACCATCTCCCTAATCTTTCTGTCAAGGGATAATCGTACAAAGAGCAACTATGCTTTCTTCCCAGTGTATCCTAATTCGTACCTACAATAAGAGCATTAACAACAGAAAAGCCTTCATCCAAATTATTGATGTTGGCACAATTAATCCTTTTCTTATATCCTGCACATTTAAGGGCCATCTCCTCTCTACAAATGCCATATTTCTTATTCTCACATACAAAAACAATAAAAATGCTTTATCACATTTTTTGGGGTCAGCTATTTGAACCCCCTTTTCTCCCATTCAGCTCAAGTGCCCATGTCTCACATTATTAAAAGTCATATCCTTCCTTACAAGCTCAATCCTAGTTTATTTAGGCCTACCTAGTTCTAGCATCTCCTTAACTAACATTTTACTATACTTTGTGATTGTTTATTAGTCTATATTACACACTATAAGTCAGGTCACTCCGAAAACTGATGCCATGTCCATGTCGCTTCATGTTGACATTGTTCCAAAATACACTATAACATACCAATCAATGATGCTTCCTTGTCGTTGTGTTGATACCATCTCATATCCGTGTCCGTGCAACATAGGTAGCACATGTCTCAATCACTGGAGACAATTTTCTCATGTCTTATCCTCACTTGGTGCCACCTCTAGTTCCCCATGAATAGACTTGTTCTTTTGGCATACCAACAAAAGAAAGCCCAGATATTTGTGAATCACACCAGATAATGTTGCGGTCATAACCAGTTCAAGAACTTTCAAAAACAATGCAAACTGCAAAGAACACCATTATAATTTCTTGAAATCCGCTTAAAATGCCCAACAGACAAGAACTGAAACAGCCAAACAGGGTTGCTCTCATACCGAGTTAAAGTCCGTGTCACTAAACCGAAACTCTATACTTAACGAGGAACGAGGGTTATATTTTCATATTATTCCACCACACTCCAATGGACTGAAAAGGAAATACCTTTCAAGAAACCATTTACACCTGTGCTGTACGGACACAAATACACAACGCAGCAACATGTCAACAATTTTGGTATTTTCTAGTGTATTTTAGAGTGCTTTAGTCTTAATATACATATCAGTTAAGTTTAGAGATAGAGAGGAGAAGGGAAAGTAGGAGAAAGAGAATATGAGAAAGGAGATTGCAAGGGCCTTAAACCCTAGGTTGCATCTCATGTCTATTTATATTGATATGCAATACACCCACAATTACTATTATACCCTCATATGATAAATAACAAAATAAAATAACTCACCCTCCCTCAAGCAGGAGCATATAGATCAGACATGCCCAGCTTGCTACATAAATCAGAAAATGGATCACGAGCAAGTGGTTTGGTAAGGATATCACCTAATTGATCCTCTGACCGAACATAAGGAGTGACAATCTGTTTCTTCAGCAACAAATCACGAACAAAATGACAATCTACCTCGATATGCTTCGTGCGCTCATGAAACACCGGATTACTTGCGATAAACATTGCCGACTGATTATCACAATACATCTCCATCGGAATAGAAATCATAATTCCCATTTCATGAAGAAGAGACTGCACCTACATCATCTCAGAAGCTGTATGAGTCATCGCACGATACTCGGCCTTTGCACTAGAACGAGCCACAACATTCTGCTTCTTACTACGCCACATGACAAGATTGCTACCCACAAACGTACAATAGCCAGAAGTAGACCTACTATCACTGCGACTGCCTGCCCAATCAACATCACTGAACCCAGTCACCGTAAGCAACTGGGAAGGTTTGTACAACAAACCCTTTCCAGGTGCACCCTTCAAGTATCGAAGAATGCGAGAGATAGCCTCCCAATGTGGTTGCCGAGGGGCATGCATAAACTGACTAACTACTCCAACTGCATATGTGATGTCTGGTTGAGTAACAATAAGATATATAAGTTTGCCAATCAAACGTCTATAATATCCAACATCCTCAAATAACTCTCCCCTGTCAGCATCAAGCTTGTCATGATAATCCATAGGAGTCTCAACTGGCCGACACTCCAACATCCCAGTCTCGGAGAGCAAGTCTAGAACATACTTGCGTTGTGATAGATACACACCCTTCTTAGATCGAGCAACCTCGATTCCAAGAAAATATCGAAGAAGACCAAAATTCTTAGTATAAAACTGACGACTAAGGTAGGCCTTCAAGTCCACAATTCCAGCATGATCACTCCCAGATATAATGATATCATCAACATAAACAATCAACACGATAATACCTGCTGAGGAAGAATGACAAAATACTGAATGATCTGATGTGGTACGCCGAAAGCCATACTGAATGAGAACTGAACTGAACTTGTCAAACCAAGCACGAGGTGACTGTTTCAGTCCATATAATGCTTTCTTCAATCGACATACGAATTTTTTATTTCCTGCTACAACATATTCCGGTGGTTGATCCATATAACCTCCTACTGTAAGTCGCCATGCAGGAAAGCATTCTTTATGTCCAGCTGATATATAGGCCATTGATTAACAGCCACAGAAATAAGAATCCGAACTGAATTCAGACGAGCCACTGGAGAGAAAGTGTCCATATAATCTACGCCATATGTCTGAGTATACCCTTTGGCAACCAACCGTGCCTTGAGGCGCTCAACAGAACCATTAGGGTGATATTTAACAGTGTACACCCATCTCCAACCCACTATTTGCTTTCCAACAGGAAGTGATGTAAGCTCCCAAGTCTGATTTTGATGTAAAGCATACATCTCCTCATCCATTGCAATTTTTCAACCAGAAGATGACATAGCCTGCTTGTAAGTTTTGGGAATAAAAATAGAAGACAATGAAACAGCAAATGCATGAAAAGATGATGAAGCACGGTGTAATGAAACATAGTTAGAAATGTGATGCTTATTCTTTGTGGTACAAAGGCGTTGTCTTTTTCTGAGAGTAATAGGAAGATCATCTGGATATGTGGTGATGGGAGTAGAAACCTCAGACACGGAAGATGATTGGTTGAAGGCTGAATTCTGCAGAACCACTGGCCTGTCCTTGGATCTCTAATAAACCTGTAAATGGGGAATGAAGACAGAAATTGATTCAGGAATGACCGGAAGTGGTATGGAAGATATCAAATCTGTTGTAAAAGGAATACAACTGTCTCATGAAGGAAAGAAAGGGGTAGACTCAAAGAATGTAACATCCGCACTGAGATAATATTTGTGTGACTGTGGACTGTAACAATGATAACCTTTTTGAGTACGGGGATAACCAAGAAAGACACACTTCAGAGATCTAGGAGCTAACTTATCTCGATTAGGTTCCAAGTTATGAATAAAAGCGACACACCCAAACACTCGAGGAGAAGGAAAAAAGTACATCTGTATGTAATATGGTAGATGAAACTTTGTTATTTAATACAGATGATGGCATGCAATTAATAAGATAACATGCAGTAAAACGGCATCTGCCCAATACTGTTTAGGGACATGCATATTGAACATGAGAGTTCGAGCCATATCTAAAATGTGTCGATGTTTGCGTTCGGCTATACCATTTTGTTGAGAGGTGTGGACACAATTGGTTTGATGAATTATACCACGATCAACACAGAAACTGTTCACAGAAGATTGAGTATACTCCAAAGCATTATCAGAACGCAGAATTTTGATACGTTTATCAAACTGAACATAGACTTCATTATAAAAGGCAGATAACACATTTGGAAACTCAGATCTTTCTTTCATTAAATAACACTCATTCTGGAATTATCATCAATAAAAATAACAAAATACTGAAATCCTTTTGGACTTTTGACTCTAGACGGACCCTAAATATCAGAATGAACAAGATCAAAAGACTCTAATTGACGACTCTCATTACGACGAGGAAAGGAACTACGGTGATGCTTGCCTAACTGACAAGCCTCACATTCAAGACTAGAAACATGACTCAAACTAGGAACAACTTGACGCAACTTAGCCAAAGACGGATGTTCCAAACGATAATGCCACTGCAACGGAGAAGTAGAAACAGAAGTGAAGGCCTTTCCAGGTAGATCCAAGTAGTACAGTCCATCTTTTTCATGCCCCGAACCAATCATCTTCTTCGTCCTGAGGTCCTGAAAAACACGAATTGGAAGAAAATGTTACAGAACATTGAAGAGATTTGGTTAACTGGCTCACAGATAACAAATTAAATGGAAAATTAGGCACATATAATGAATCAAATAATGATAGTGATTGAGTAGGGTGAATGACACCTTTTCCAAGCACAGGACGAGTAGACCCATCAGCCAAGATAATATTATGTTTCATGGAACTACGATTATGAAAGATAGATGTTATACCAGACATGTGAGAGCTTGCTCCTGAGTCGATGACCCAAGAGGTGGATGGTGACTGGGTTGCCACAAAAGCAGGATTACCTATATGTGCCATGGTTGCAGTAGGTTGGGAGGTGGTACTAGCAAGGGCATTCAACTTCTGGAGGATCTGTTGAAATGGAGATGGAGTATCGGACGTTGAAGTCTGATTGAAACCCGAAGTATCATCTCTGGGAGCAGAAGTGGTGACCTGGGACTGCATATTTTCATCATGCACTTGATGTGCGTATTCTGGTTTGCCCCACTTGTCCTAACAATAGCCTTCTACATGACCGAGCATTCCATAATAGTTACACTTCCGTGGTTGACCACGGCCACCACCACCACCGCAGCCACCACCACCACCGCGGCCACAACCATGACCATTGTCTCTACCACCACGGCCTCCTCCCCGACCAAAACTACGACCACCATCTCTACCGCCACGTCCAATACCACGTCCACCACCACGACCAACAGCCCTAGAAACTAGGACAGAAGAGTCAATACTCGACACCACAGAACTCTGTCCCAGAAAGGAACGATTGAGACGGGAGAAAGTATCTGCCACCGTAGGTAACTGCTCTCCAGCAAGGATTTGAGCTTTATAAGGTTCGAGCGCAGGATCCAAGCCGGCTAGGATAAGTGAAACATGAAACTCTTCCTTCTGTCTCCGAGCATCCTTCAAATCAGTAGTAACAGGATGATATTGAAGCAGTTCCTCCCACAAAGCCTTCTTTAAAGCCAGATATTCATTCACATGCTTCCCATTTTGCTTTGTATTGAACAATAACTCGTACAACTCATAGATACGGGCAGCGTTTCTCTTCTACGAATATGATTCTTCCAGAGATGCCCAAATCTGTTTGCTTGATTCACACCACTGAACATTAGCAGCGATATGTGGTTCCATATTATGCCACAACCACGACATAACGTATGCATCTGCACTCATCCAATCTTCATACTCAGCGGACGTTTCAAGCAGGGGTTCTCCCGTCAAAAACTTCAACTTCTTCTTCACCCTTAACACCACTTTGATAGACTTGGACCAGGCAAGGTAGTTCGCACCATTGAGTTTCACCGATGTAATCGACTTTCCCAATTCATCATTATGAATAACAGTAAAAGGAGAACCACCTCCGCTACCACCACCACTATTAACCTCGCTAGTTGATTCGGTCCCTACCATACTTGCAGATGCAACAGAAAGACGAGGTCTTTGAAACCCTAGATCTCACAACGAACCTCAACCGACGACGAATAACCAACGGAGATCTGTAGAAACCCTAGATCTCGTAAACGAACCACGAACGACCACGAACAACGAACGACGAACGGCGAATCATAAAAAGTAGACGAAAAACAGCCGAAAATTTTTTTAGAGAGAGAGAAGGGGGGGAAGTAGGAGAAGAAAAAGTAGGAGAAGAGATAATATGAGATGTACAGTACTTACAAATATATGCTCTAATACCAAGTTAAGTTTAGACATAGAGAGGAGAAGAAAAAGTAGGAGAAGAGAGAATATGAGAAAGGAGATTGCAAGGGCCTTAAACCCTATGTTGCATCTCATGTCTATTTATATTGATATGCAATACACCCACAATTCCTATTATACCCTCGTATGATAAATAACAAAATAAAATAACTCTAACAATATCCAACCTACCATCTTGCCATTATAGCCCAAAACTTAAAAGAAATTAGACTAATAATTCTTTATTTATACCAACAAAAGAAAACCATAAATCATAAGAATTTCAAGGAGGAGGAGGGGGGTTTCACCTTCTTCGGCTTGAGGAAGTGGGTCAAACTGGGACTGATCAAAAGTGGGCCTCTCAAGAAGGCCAGTCCCGCCTGCACCTCTCAGAGAGCTGAGGCCCCCTCCTCTTATGCCGGTGGCTAATATCGCCACCATCCTCTCTGGCCTTGTGCTGAAAGAGACATTGGCAACTCTAGGAAGGGAAAGTGGAGGAAAACCAGTTGGATTGGAGAGGTTTGGAGAAGAGATGGTGGCACCAACTACGCAACTTAGAGCCATTGTGAGTGAGAGAGAGAGAGAGAGAGAGAGAGTTGAACAAGAAGAAGATCTTTTCTTTTCTTTGATGGGTTCTAGTATGGAAGTGAAGAAATTTTTTGGGGGAGGTTTAAGGTTTAACTAGGGGTTCGTGGAATGTCAGGGGTTGTGCGTGCAGGGACTCTCGAGGAGATAATGGCGGAGTGGTTATATATAATTTAGAGCATCATTGTTGTTTGGACTCCTCCAAGAGTTTGTATGAGAATAATAGAAAATGATAAAATAAATTTCAGTCCCAAAAATTGTTTGATCAAAAATTAATATAAAAAAAAATGTAAAATCTAGAATATAGAAAGTTGGGTTCCAAATTGAAATTTACTATTCTACAAAATGGGTTCATACAATCTAAAGTCCAAAAATTGTGAGACCCAACTTATAACTCTCATGGGTGGGATGGAACAAAAAATCTAGAAATTGGAATTAGGAATGAGACTTACTATTCTACAAAATGAGCTCCTACATTTTAAATATAAAATTTAGAATGTGGGATAGGCCTTACTAAGGATGCTCTTAGTAACGTGTACACATTCGTTAAAAAATTGTTACAAAATTTTTACTATAAAATTATCATTCCTAAGAATCGAACTCAAGTAACTAAAAAAAATACCTTCCATCTTAACCACCTCAATTAAAATTGTTTAGTTATAAATAGATAATTTTTGATAGTTAAATAATTAGTAATTGTTTACAAAATAGTTAGTGGAGTATTTACAAACGGTTTAGACGGCTCAATTTTGAGTCGTTTTCAAGCCTCATTATAAAAGTAGATCCACCTAAACTAACTGAATTAGAATTGTTTAGTTATAAATAGATAATTTTAAATAGTTAAATAATTAATTATTATTTAAAAAATAGTTTGTGGAATATTTATAAACGGCTTAGATGTATCAATTTTGAACCCTCATTATAAGAGTAGATAGATAGGTCACATTTGGTTCGCATAATCTATATATGGGGTGAAGAAAATTTATTTTAAGAAATAAGTAAGAAAAAAATTGATTTAAAAAAAAAGGGAGAAAAATGATTCTCCAACTCATTTTCATGGATTCACTTTCTCACCTCCAATTATTCACTTTCTTTTTCAAATTTTTTGGACTTTTCAAACAACATAAACAAAAATAAATGAAAATTATAATTTTCAAAAAAAGAAGAAGCAAATAATTAATTTTATTCTCCTTTTCTGAAACAAGGCCTAAGAGTTTAGGCTATTTTTTTTCAATCTCTTTGTTGCCAAGAAAACTTTTAGAATGTTTACTAATTTTTAAAGTATGTTGCTAAAATTATTCTTAATTTAGAAAAAAAAAAGTAAATTTTTTTTAAACTTTAATAAATTAAGAGTAGTTTTGATAACCTACCTTAAAATTTTAAAAAAATTATAAAAAAACTCACAATTATAACTCTCTCTCTCTCTCTCCATATATATATATCCAATCTTATAATGCGACTTATAATAAGTAAATACTCAACCAATTTAATTTTTAAAAAAACTTACATAAATAAAAACTTAAAGCAACTTTTCTCTTATCCGTCCAAGCCGTAATTAAATACTCAACCAATTTAATTTTAAAAAAAAACTTACGGAAGATTAAAAAACTAAAAGCATAAGTAAATACTCAACCAATTAAATTTTTTTAAAATTATAGGAGATTTAAAAACCTAAAATTGTAAGTAAATACTCAACCAATTTTTTTTTTTTTTAAATATAGGAGATAAATAAAAACTTAAACCAACTTCTCTCTTTTTCGTCCAAGCCGTAAGTAAATACTCAACCAATTTAATTTTAAATTTTTTAATTACCAAATAAAAAAACCTAAGATAAATTATTCTTCACAAACAATACTTAGCATTAAATATACGTGCAACGCACATGCACGTTACTAGTACTATTATAACGAGGCTTCAAAACGGCTCAAAAATGAGCCATCTAAGCCGTATATCAATACTCCATCAAATATTTAAAAAGAAATTAAAATTTTAATTTTCACACTTATCTCTAACCTTACCAAAAAATTCCTTTTAAAACAAAATCGGTATTTTTTTAAATAAAACCGGAACATAAAATTTGAAATTTTAAGGAACATAAAAACGTAGTCTACAAAAAATAAAAATTTTAAAATCATTCTAACTACTTATCGTATTCCAACAAAGTCTCAATATTTATATTCAATATTTAAATTTAATCCAATTACATGGAATTATCTAACTAAACACATATTTTAATTGTAAAAATATATCTATAACAAGTTAATTAAAATATATTCAAATTATATTTAAAATAATTTAAATTTTTATATAATTTTGTTTTTACGTGCAACATACATACGTGAAGATGACTAATATATATATATATATATATATATATATATATATATATATATATACATACGGATTTTTTTTGGCTAATTGTGTCAAGAAAGCAAGAGTGTAATTAAATTCTAAATAGCAAGGGTTACATGAGTAGGTAGTGTGAAGGGTCGGTCGCATGAAAGGTGTAACCAAATTAGCTGTGCAAATTCAAAATTGACAACCCTGTCATATATATATATATATATATATATATATATATATATATATATATATATATATATATATATATATATGACGTCTAGTCTAACGGTTAAGATCGATGCACCTGGACAGGGTGGTCGTGAGTTCGAGACCCCGGCGCCATTTAATTTCCTTTTGGGGGAATTAATGGTAGAGTGATGGTTGGGTGCAGTGCAAGCTTGTGGAGCGGTGTGATGCGACCCGGACGGTGCGCAGATACGATGCGAGCGCATGTGCGGTGCTGGTAGATCTGGTGCGGCGCTGTGTGACTACGGCTATGTGAGACTTTCGGGCCGGATGGAACCTTCGGACGTGGTGCATGTTGGAGTCCAGTCTGGATTTGGTAAATTTTGGAGCCCAAATATGGTCAAAGATTTGATTTGATATAATTTAAAAATCTACATTAAATGTAAGATTTGATTAGATTTCAAATATTTAATCTGACCATATTTGGACGTCCATAATTGGTGTTGGTCTATTTTAGGTGTAATAGGATTCTTATTTTAAGGTTTCCTATTTAGATTTGAGGTGCACGCCCATAAGAAAATCTAAGACAAAGTTCGTGGTTTGCTCTTAGGACTTTGTCATCCAAGACAAAAGGAAAAAGGAGATCTAATCGAGCAGTCGTCAACTTCGGTTAGGAAAATTGCTACGGGTTGGTGAGTGATTTCAATTCTAATCTCTGTCGTTTTTTCTTGAGTGTGGTGAGGGGGTTGAACCTATTAGGGTAAAGGGTTTCAACGTTGATTTTTTTGTCAATCTTGTAATTTTATTTGAGTTATAAAGGTTAGGATTTGTCCATGTGACATAATCACCGCCATATACTTGTATTTATCTGTGCTTGGTATTCGTATATTGGTTGGTTATCTCAAGTGGGTTGACAAACGCTTCAGCAATGCACCCAACACGCGGTATCAGAGCCAGGTTCTTCTTGAGAGGGAAGGTGCAGCTATGTCTACGGAGCAGATGAACACTCGTATGATTACCCTCATAGGGGGGAACTGGACGATTTGGAAGCCAAGGATGGAGGATCTACTCTAGTGCAAGGACTTGCATGGTCTATTGGAGGACGACATCGCCAAGCTGACAGACAAATGTGTTAATGACTGAAAATGACTGGATCAAAAGGCTGTTGGATTCATCCGCCAATGGATGGATGACTCGGTGTTTCACCACGTGTCCATGGAGAATTCTGTAAAAGCATTATGGGAGAATCTACATTCTTTGTACGAAAGGAAGACGACTGGCAACATGACATTTTTTATTCGCCAACTCGAAGTAAATGGACGGTGCACCGGTGGCACAATATTTGAATGAGGTTCAGGACATCATCAATCAACTGTTTACGATATAGATGGTGATTGAGGATGAACTTTATGCCCTTCTGCTTTTGAGTTCTCTGTCGAAAAGCTGGAAGGCGTTGGTGGTGTCGGTGAACAACTCCGCTCCGGATGGAGTTGTCACGATGGAGACAATAAAAAGTAGCTTGTTGAACGAGGAGGTCTGCACGTAAACAAGTGGAATTATCATAACTGCATTTTTTTTATCGATTTATTATATTTTATTATATATATATATATATATATATATATATATATAGGTTATGCAAATTTGTATTATTGCAAATTAATGATGTAGGAGGGTTTATTTGCATAATGCAAATGAGTTGGTGAATGGAAATAAGAACCTCCACCGAACACTAGGCCTACTCATCACCCAACTTTATTTGTTGGCTATCTCTGCTTCTTCCTCATTTTTCCATGAGAAAATATGGCATCTCCCCTTTAATTCTCCATTTCCAAACACCCCACTACAAACACTAGTACACATCCTCACCCTCTACTTATTCTTCTCTTCAACTCCTCTTCTTCTACCAGCTACCACTACTACTATACTACTACACCACCACCACTACTACTACTACTACTACTACTACTCTTGCTGCTGTTATTGTGGCTACTGCCGTTGCTGACCGTGCCCACCGCCGCGCCGGACGTCAAGCCCACCGCGGGCCGACCACCCTTCGACTTCGGTCTCCTTCCACTCCTCCGTCTCTTCATTCTCCTCCCACATCTTCTTCAAATCCTTGGGTATAATTATAATCCCTTTCTAATTTTTCTTTTTCTAGATCTAGGTTAATTTCTAGAAGTATATTTATATATATAATTTTGTCATTTAAAATAGGGTTTTGATTGGAAAGAAATTGGGAAAGGAAAAAACCTAGGTTTTGCTCAAGCAAAGCAAATCCTCAACTTAATCTTCCAATTTCTATTCTAAGTTTTCCATAGATCATTGATTTATATTTTATAGTCCAATTTTTGAATTTTAATTCTGATTATACATGTGTGGTAAAAGAAAAATAACTAGGGCAAAGAATTTCGAATAAATGGTTAGGACACACTTATCCATGAAAATGATGGTCAAATAGTTGTTGATAGAATTATGGTAAATTATTATTGTATGATTGTAGACTTATATAAATGCATTAATTTGTTCACATAATGTTTTATATAAATATATATGAATTTTTTGTTGTTGTATAATTTTTATGTATATGTGCATATCCATGGAAATATGAATAAGATATCATAATGAGTGTATTTAGATTTTGAAAGCTCCTTGTTATATATATATATATATATATATATATATATATATATATTTCTGTCCGTAAACTAACAAATATACTTAATTAGTTGATACTTGGGCTTGAAGAAAGCTTATAAGTATATGGATTGTTAGATAAACCTAGTATTGACCTTCGACTTCGATACAGTAAGTTAACAATCTTTTAAGCTTAGTTCTAATATGTATCCATTTCGACTTGTGATTTTTATAGCTACCTCTTCTTATCGAGAATTAAGAAAGAAAATTTATGTACTAAGTATATAGAAAGATAAAGTTGGTTTAGAATTCTTGGAAGTCGTACGTTGATTTGTTATTACTCAAATTTTTATATCTACGAAATTGCTTCCTTGCTCATATTGCCAAAAAAATTTAAACTTTAGGAATTGTAAATTGTTACTTAACAAGTGTTGCTAAGAAGTAACTTCACATAAGGATTTAATACATAGACTAATTCGGGGATTAATACCTTAAGAGTTCTTTTATTATACTATCTATATGCATGAAATGTTCATCACTAAATTTGATTTGTTATGTCACTAACAAAATACATTGTCTTGCTTCTATGAAAATAATAGTCAGCAATTGCATAACTTATATATATATATATATATATATATATATATATATATATAGCTAATTAGCAAGGTAAGGATATTCTTTTCCTAAGGATTTAATTGTTGTTAACTATAAACTACATGGATACTGGTGTAGAGAGTTGCTCCACCGAAGGGGACGGCGTACCTGGGGATAAATTCTACGGAAGGTTGCTCCGGGTCTCATATATTTGTAAATTGTCAAATTTTTGTAGCTTAAAATATGAAATAGACTGCCAAATTCTTTAAGAAGTTCGGGAGTTAACCAGATTTTGATATCCGGAAATATTATCGATATTCCTAACCCTACACTTTAGTTGCTATATATTATAATTTAGCGACAGGCTTCCGACAACTTTGAATCGATTTAATTAGGGGACGATTAGCAAGAGTCCATGACACGTAGGACACGGACACAAGCCACGCTACTGAAACCAAAAGTTAGATTTTCGGTATTGTCTGCTCTGTATAAGTTGAGATAAAATAATATCTCCTGAAAATTGTATTATGGTACTTATGATTATCCTAAAATTGAGATGGAATTAAATTTTGATACCTGCTCCCTGGAGTTATAAATGAGATTAAATCTTGTATTCTGACATACTATGAAAATTCCTACCTGCATATTAAGAATTGACATGAGATATAGAGCAAAAATTAATAAGATAATAAAATATAATTGTTTGTAGCTTTAGGTTAGAGAGCATTGGGCGGGGGAGAACAACTTGAATACTACTAATGAAATCACGTAACATAATAACAACAAAAAGCTGATTAGTAGTTAAGCTCATTCGTAAGACCTTGCGAATTGAGTGTGTAAGACTTAGCTCACTTACCTATCCTGTGCATGTACCTGAATTTATATATACCTATTTCGATTAAAAGATCAATTAGGTGAATTGGTAATATATCATGTTTTACTCACTGGATGTGAGAGGACCGAATTCTAAGCATCGTGCCATCTTGCCTTCCACGGCATGATCCCTGGTTACGAGATTGTTGTCGAAAAACTAGTTAAAGTGGATATTCAAAGATTTGTTCTCCGAATTGCATTATCATTTAGGAAACTTGTTTGTATTTGTGGTAGTGAAATATGATTGTATTATTTGATTTGTTAGACACTATAAGAACCCTAGCTTAGGAATTAAGTTAGAGTCATAGGTATGATTATAAAACCCACTTTCCTACCTTCTATGCAATATTTATTCCATTTTTGAGCCTTACTGTATCATAACATATTTTTATTTTCTTACCATTTTTGACTGAGGACTTGATATTGTTCTGACGACCTAGTATTGTTTACTAGGAGAAGATAAAGTTTCAGGCGAGATGCTACCTCTGTATGATATGGACGAGGTTGAGGAGTGACCTTCAAGTTGTTTTCAAGGGATACGACAAATAATATTTTGTAGCTGAAACTATGTATATTAATGGTTTGATGTAATAACTTGTAAATTTTTACCTTTAACCATATTATATAATAGTTATAGTTTGTAGTAATGAAAGTTTTTTAGTATGACTTGCATTCCATCCTAGTATATTACAGGTGACAATTGCTGATACAGGTACTTCTGACAACTCTGAATCGATTTAGCGACGGACTAGTATATTGCATTCCACCCTAGACTTTAGTTGCTGTCACGCCCCAGTCCCAAAATATCGAGGGACTGGACACGTGATAATGGCCAGCAGCACACACCGATAGACAAACCCAATTTAATGGATCCATCGGGGCATACTTAAGCTGTATTACAACAATCAGGGTCGGCTAATCTCATCCACAGAAATGAATACAACAATATCAGAATTATAAAGCAATAACAAGTCTTGATTAAAACATAAGTCGAGGAACAACCCGATAATGAGTTTGATACATCAACTCAATAAACTGGAAAATAAAGAGTCAACAATAGAAATAACTGAGTATAGAATGTGCATATACTCAGGGAAAATCCTCAGCTATCACCTCGTCCTCGGTTCCTGGTACTGCTCCGAGTAGTGCTCCTGTTCCGTACACCTCAGGATAGATATCTTCTGCTAACCCTGGGGACATAATCCGGATCCAGGTCCTCAGGGGACATAACGAGGTACAGATAATACAAGCCAAAATAAAAGCAGTGCAGCAATAAATGAAATAATAGGTAAATATAAACCAGCTAAGTGATATGCAAGTGAGAGTTTAGTCATACTCGGGCTGAGACTACTATAGGATCTGTGTCGAGGAAACCCATAGCAGTATTCTCTCGAAGGGCTAGTAATGTACCAAAGCTCTGTGTCAGAGTCTAAGGCATTTCAAGTAAAGTAATATATATATATAATCAGCCTTTTGTATGGTAAATCTCTCTCCACCCAATGTAATCACACGTCACAGGTTCACGATGTCTCATGTCCATGTCACGCAAGATCAACTAATGCAATAAGTCATATATTAAGATCTAAGAAAATAATGTCCAAGTCATGAAATATTTATCCTATACAGAATCACTTTGAATATTTCAGGAAGATTCTGTCTCATGATTCGTGTCAGGTGTCCTGGGTATAATGTACTTGATATGGCAAGTACGAGAATGTAAATGTTACGTTATCCATCTCTAGGTGACGTTGCACAACTCCGCATACGGGGTTGGCACCCGACTATTAATCGGACGCTAAGCAAGTCACACGGCCCTAGGTTTAAGCATGTATAACAGATAAATAAGACAAGGGAATATGTAACAAAAACTGCAAGCTTTGGCAAGGTACACTTGCCTGGGGTTTGAATACCAACAGTAGCTCTGACCTTAGTGGGATTTGTAGGCAGTTCTTCGGTTGCTGAAATAGACATCACCATCAGATCCAGAAAATATCAATTAGCTAGAAACGTCTGTCCTTGAGTACAATTTGGACACAGGGGCAAAAATGACATTTTCGGGTCAAGGCGGGGTCCACATATGGGCCACTTTGCACCGAAAAGCGTGTTAGAACCAAAGGTCTCCAAATCTGTCAAACTTAGTGTCAATAGGTCAGGAATGATGATACGAACCCAACGGAACTTCCAGAATTGGATTCCGATGAGCCGATCACAAAATTGCCAGTCAAATGGAGCCTGTGGGGCCCACGATACATGATTTTGTCAACGTTCTCAGAATCGAACCAAACGATACATGATTTTGTCAACGTTCTCAGAATCAAATGGAGCCTGTGGGGACCAGCGTATTACTACGAGTCCGATGGCGCAAGTTTCGTCTCGATCCGACGTGTGTACACTAAGTTACAGCGAGATCCAGAAAGGACGGATACGGGGCGTTGTCGGCGGATACGCGTTGATTCCGGTGTGCACGTACATCCAAATCAACTTCTGCGAAATCCCGTACGTCTGTATCAACGACGCGCACGTATCGATGAAGACCGCACGCGACCAAGCTGTCCCGTTTGGCGGGGCATACTCAGTTCTGGGGTGAAACAAGGCATTGTTTTTCCTATTTTTGGATCGCGGTTCGCGATCGCCATAGGACGCGACGCTCCGAGCGGGTTGCACAGGCATCGAGGGGGTCACGTAGGGTTCGCGATGCAACAGACAGAACAGAAAACGGGGCAGCGAGGAGAGAGAAATGGGTACCTGAACAGGGCTCCGTGAAGACTGAAGTTCGCGTGTCCGAGTCGTGTCCGAGTCGTGTCCGAGTCGGATCTAGGGTTAGGGTTAGGGCTAGGCTCTGCCGGAGCTGCGGCGGCCGGAGGCGTGCCGGAGGGAGGCAGTCGAGGACCGGAGGTGGTCGAGGGCGGCGGCGCAGGGCTCGGGCTGAGCGGCCGGAGGCGGCCGGAGCTGCTGTTGCTGGCTGCTGTGCTAGGGAGAGGAGGAAGGAGGCGTGGCCGGCGTCGGTCCTGGCAGGAGGAGGCTGGCGGGGCGGAGGCGACGTCGTCGGCGGCAAGGCGGCGAGGCGGCTGCGCTGGCGGTTCTCTAACGGGGTCGGAGAAGACGGAGGAGAGGGGGTGCTGCGGGCGGACTTGGGTGAAGGAGAGGGAGGCGGAGGATGAGTTCACGGTGGTGCCGGAGATGGGGAAGTGCTGGCCGGAGGGCAGCGGGGTGAGGGGTTTCGAGCGGCGGGCCGGCTGTGGGTGTTCTGAGCTGAGGGAGGAAGAGGGGAGAGGGGCTGAGGAGCCGGAGGTCGGTGGCAGGGGACTCCGGTGAGGTCGTGGGTGGCGGATGGACGGAGGAGATGGTGGCTAGGGTGGCCGGGGCTGGGTTTTTATAGGGCGAGGGCGAGAGTAACCGCCGCGGGGAGGCGGAGGCGTTACCGACGGAGGAGAGGGGCGAAACCGCCGCGGAGGAGGCGGAGATCTGTCGGAGAACGGCCGGAATTCGAAACGACCGGCTAGGGTTTCGGGGCGGTTACTGTAGCAGTACAGTAAAGGGTCGGGTACGGGTTTCGGGTCGGGTTTAGATCCGACCTGACCCGCAGGGTTTGGGTTTAGAAATAAACCGGGTCGGGTTCAGTTCGGGTCGGTTCAGGGTGGGTTTGGTTCATTAAACCGGGTTTATTTCTAGGGTTTAATTGGTTTATTTAAAACTTGGTTTTTAGGGCTTTAAAAATGCTTCCGGGGTCCAATCAATTCCAGGAAAATTACCCTATGTCTAATTTTTTTTATTTTACACCAGAAAATATTATTTTTATAATATTTTAATATTTAATAAACACATTTAAAAATTATTTAATTTCAAAATACCTTGATTTAATTAGTAAAAAATCACCAAAAATTCTAGAAAATTCATTTTTTAAATCTGAAAATTTATGGGGGTTTACAATCTACCCCCCTTAAGAGGATTGCGTCCTCGCAATCAAAGAATAACTGGTCAACAGAGATGACACGGTTGTAAATATTGTTCGAAGTACATCACAATCAAGGAGAATCAAGGTTTTAAGAAGAACACGTAGGGAAAATCATTTCCCTAAGTGATAAAAGTTATGCAATTTCCCGAATGAAGGAAATCTAGAAAATTACAGTTCAGAAATACTAGGTTATCAATAGGTTATCACTAGGTTATCAAGTTGAAAAACTACTAGGTCAAGGCTAAGGTCACGAACCAGAAGGCACGAACTAAAGCAATACTAAATGAGATAACTACGAAAACTTACGCGCATTAGCTACTCCAAGAGTCTGCGCGTCCTCCAAAGTTATTGCAAAAGCCTGTCCGCATCCTTGAGGTGGTGCCCTCTGTTGTTGCTGGGCTTGTTGGAAGGGTGCTACTCGAGGCGCCAAGGGTGGCCTTGGTTGATATCCTCCTGGTGCTGGTAGAGCTTGTTGGTTGACTATTGGTGCTCCTTCTCTACGCTCAAGGCATTCCCTCACTGCATGCTGTCTGGATCCGCAAGCTAAGCATAACCCGAGTTTACGTCTACACTTCTTATCAACATGGCCTACCTTGCCGCAGTAGTGACAAGTAGGAAGAGTTAGGGATTTTGATGCAGCTCCCTGTGGTACTTGATGCAGATGAGGTTTTTTTGCAGCTTCTCCATGCGGTGCTCGGGCTGGTGCTGATGTGGAAGACCGCTTCAGGTTGGACTCTCTCCTGGTGACGCGCTCCATGCGTCGGGCTGCAGCAAGAACGTCCTTGTACGAAGTAGGTGCAACGGATCCAATCATTCTTTGTAGCTCAAAGTTTAATCCATCAAAGAACTTCTCAGCCTTCTCTTCTTCTGTCGGGATCAGAGATAGAGCGAAGCAACTCAGTCGAATGAATTCCGCGTTGTACTCTTCCACCGTCATAGTATCCTGAGTGAGGCGATTGAACTTATCCCACAGTTCTGATCGAGCGATAGCTGGAATGTACATCTCCTGAAAGAGTCTGGAGAACTCTTCCCAAGTGACTTGGTTTGGTCCGAGCCGTCTCTCTTCAGATAGCCACCAGTGATGTGCGTTGCCTGCCAATTGTATTCTGACGGCAGTCATCCAACGTTCCCGTGGAAGCTCAGCTGCTTCTAATTGATGTTGAGTATTGGTGAGCCACTCATGAACTTCTGTGGGTTCCTCCTTGCCTGAGAAGGTACGGGGCTTCAGCTGGCGAAAATCGGTGATAGAGCCCATCGTTGGCCGTCGAACTGGTAGGTTGGCCTGCTCCAGTGCAGTTACTAGGCTGTTCCTCAAGTACTCCGCCTCGTGACGCTGAGCTTCTTGATGAATTTGCTGTTGAGCTTGCATCATTGCGTAGATCATTTGGAATATCTGTTGCCCGTCCATTGGCTACCCTTGTGGAAATACGGGCATTGGTGGTGTGAACTGCGGCGGAGGTGGGATGTCATCACGCCGGAACCTTGAATTATGCTGGGCTGCTTGATCGCTTTGAGAAGATTGTCCTCTATTCTCTGGGGTTACTCCTTCATCGTAGGTGGCCACAACATCGTGCGGTGTACCTAAGGGATTCTCGTCGCCGATTCTCGGATCCATTGCTCTGCATCAAAAATAAACTATAAGAGGCGTACAGGAATCAAGACAGGATACAAGTCAAGAAATTAATTCGAATACGATATAGATATCAAGAACGATTCAAGCAAGTGGATGAGATCATAGAAACTTATCCTATTCTTATTGCAGGCCTGTTCGGTCCCTAAGTTGAAACTGAACAATTTAGTCGTTGACCTGCATGGGCCACCATAAAAACCATGTCACGCCCCAGTCCCAAAATATCGAGGGCCTGGATACGTGATAATGGCCAGCAGCACACACCGATGGACAAACCCAATTTAATGGATCCATCGGGGCATACTTAAGCTGAATTACAACAATCAGGGTCGGCTAATCTCATCCACAGAAATGAATACAATAATATCAGAATTATAAAGCAATAACAAGTCTTGATTAAAACATAAGTCGGGGAACAACCCGATAATGAGTTTGATACATCAACTCAATAAACTGGAAAATAAAGAGTCAACAATAGAAATAACTGAGTATAGAATGTGCATATACTCAGGGAAAATCCTCAGCTATCACCTCGTCCTCGGTTCCTGGTACTGCTCCGAGTAGTGCTCCTGTTCCGTACACCTCAGGATAGATATCTTCTGCTAACCCTGGGGACATAATCCGGATTCAGGTCCTCAGGGGACATAACAAGGTACAGATAATACAAGCCAAAATAAAAGCAGTGCAGCAATAAATGAAACAATAGGGTAAATATAAACCAGCTAAGTGATATGCAAGTGAGAGTTTAGTCATACTCGGGCTGAGACTACTATAGGATCTGTGTCGGGGAAACCCATAGCAGTATTCTCTCGAAGGGCCAGTAATGTACCAAAACTCTGTGTCAGAGTCTAAGGCATTTCAAGTAAAGTAATATATATATATATATATATATATATATATATATATATATATATATATATATATATATATATATATATATAATCAGCCTTTTGTATGGTAAATCTCTCCCCACCCAATGTAATCATACGTCACAGGTTCACGATGTCTCATGTCCATGTCACGCAAGATCAACTAATGCAATAAGTCACATATTAAGATCTAAGAAAATAATGTCCAAGTCATGAAATCTGTATCCTATACAGAATCACCTTGAATATTTCAGGAAGATTCTGTCTCATGATTCGTGTCAGGTGTCCTGGGTATAATGTACTTGATATGGCAAGTACGAGAATGTAAATATCACGTTATCCATCTTTAGGTGACGTTGCACAACTCCGCGTACGGGGTTGGCACCCGAGTATTAATCGGACGCTAAGCAAGTCACACGGCCCTAAGTTTAAGCATGTATAACAGATAAATAAGACATGGGAATATGTAACAAAAACTGCAAGCTTTGGCAAGGTACACTTGCCTGGGGTTTGAATACCAACAGTAGCTCTGACCTCAGCGGGATTTGCAGGCAGTTCTCCGGTTGCTGAAATAGACATCACCATCAGATCCAGAAAATATCAATTAGCTAGAAATGTCTGTCCTTGAGTCCAATTTGGACACAGAAATAAAAATAATATTTTCGGGTCAAGGCGGGGTCCACATATGGGCCACTTTGTACCGAAAAGCGTGTCAGAACCAAAGGTCTCCAAATCTGTCAAACTTAGTGTCAACAAGTCAGGAACAATGATACGAACCCAACGGAACTTCCAAAATTGGATTTCGATGAGCCGATCACAAAATCGCCCGTCAAGTGGAGCCTGTGGGGCCCACGATATACGATTTTGTTAATGTTCTCAGAATTGAACCAAACTTGGGTCACAGGACCAGCGTATTGCTACGAGTCTGATGGCACAAGTTTTGTCTTGATTCAACGTGTGTACACTAAGTTACAACGAGATCCAGAAAGGACGGATATGGGGCGTTGTCGGCGGATACGCGTTGATTCCAGTGTGCACGCACATCCAAATCAACTTCTGCGAAATACCTCACGTCCGTATCAACGACGCACACGTATCGATGAAGACCGCACGGGACTAAGTCGTCCCATTTGGCGGGGCGTACTCAGTTCCGGGGTGAAACACGGTGTTGTTTTTCCTGTTTTTGGATCGCGGTTCACGATCGCCACAGGACGCGATGCACCGAGCGGGTTGCACGGGCATCGAGGGGGTCACGCAGGGTTCGTGATGCAACAGACGAAATAGAAAATGGGGCGGCGAGGAGAGAGAAATGGGTACCTGAACAGGGCTCCGTGAAGACTGAAGTTCGCGTGTCCGAGTCGTGTCCGAGTCGGATCTAGGGTTAGGGCTAGGCTCTACCGGAGTTGCGGCGGCCGGAGGCGGGCCAGAGGGAGGCAGTCACGGGCCGGAGGTGGTCAAGGGCGGCGGCACAGGGCTCGGACTGAGCGGCCGGAGGCGGCCGGAGCTGCTGCTACTGGCTGCTGTGCTGGGGAGAGGAGGAAGGAGGCGTGGCCGGCGTCGGTCCTGGCTGGAGGAGGTTGGCGGGACGGGGGCGACATCGTCGGCGGCAAGGCGGCGAGGCGGCTGCGCTGGGGGTTCTCGAACGGGGTCGGAGAAGACGAAGGAGAGGGGTTGCTGCGGGCGGACTTGGGTGAAGGAGATGGAGGAGGAGGATGAGTTCACGGTGGTGCCGGAGATGGGGAAGTGCTGGCCGAAGGGCAGCGGGGTGAGGGGTTTCGGGCGGCGGGCCGGCTGCGGGTGTTCTGAGCTGTGGGAGGAAGAGGGGAGAGGGGCTGAGGAGCCGGAGGTCGGTGGCAGGGGACTCCGGTGAGGTCGTGGGTGGCGGATGGACGGAGGAGATGGTGGCTAGGGTGGCCGAGGCTAGGTTTTTATAGGGCGAGGGCGAGAGTAACCGCCGCGGGGAGGCGGAGGCGTTACCGGCGGAGGAGAGGGGCGAAACCGCCACAGAGGAGGCGGAGATCTGTCGGAGAACGGCCGGAATTCGAAACGGCCGGCTAGGGTTTCAGGGCGGTTACTGTTGCAGTACAGTAAAGGGTCGGGTATGGGTTTCGGGTCGGGTTTAGATCCGACCCGACCCGCAGGGTTTGGGTTTAGAAATAAACCGGGTCGGGTTCAGTTCGGGTTGGTTCAGGGTGGGTTTGGTTCATTAAACCGGGTTTATTTCTAGGGTTTAATTGGTTTATTTAAAACTTGGTTTTTAGGGCTTTAAAAATGCTTCCGGGGTCCAATAAATTCCCAGAAAATTATCCTATGTCTAATTTTTTTGTTTTACACCAGAAAATATTATTTTCATAATATTTTAATATTTAATAAACACATTTAAAAATCATTTAATTTTAAAATACCTTGATTTAATTAGTAAAAAATCACCAAAAATTCTAGAAAATTCATTTTTAAAATATTTCTGGGGGTTTACAGTTCCTATATATTATTATTTAGCGACAGACTTCTGACTATTCTGAATCAATTTAATTAGGGGACAATTAACAAGAGTCAAGGATACGTTGGACATGGACACAAGCTACGCAACTGAAACCAAAAGTTAGATTTTCAGTATTGTTTGCTCTGTATAAGTTGAGAGAAAATAATATCTCCTGAAAATTGTATTATGGTACTTATTATTATCCCAAAATTGAATTGGAATTAAATTTTGATACCAGCTTCCCAGAGTTATAAATGAGATAAAATCTTGTATTCTGACATACTATGAAAATGCCTACCTGCATATTAAGAATTAGCATAAGATACATAGCAAAAATTAATAAGATAATAAAATGGGATTGTTTGTAGCTTTAGGTTAGAGAGCATTGGGCGGGGAAGGTCAACTTAAATACCACTTACGAAATCCCATAACATAATAACAACAAAAAGTAGTTAAGCTCATTCATAATACCTTGTGAATTGAGTGTGTGAGACTCAGCTCACTTACTTGTCCTGTGCATGTACCTGTTGTTGAATTTATATATACCTATTTCGATTAAAAGATCGATTAGGTAAATTTATAATATATTATGTTTTACTCACTGGATGTGAGAGGGCCGAATTCTAAGCACCGTGCCACCCTGCCTGCCACAGCCTGATCCCTGGTTAAGAGATTGTTGTCAAAAAACTAGTTAAAGTGGATATTCAAAGATTTGTTCTCCGAATTACATCATCATTTAGGAAACTTGTTTGTATTTGTGGTAGTGAAATATGATTGTATTGTTTGATTTGTTGGATACTATAAGAACCCTAGCTTAGGAATTAAGTTAGAGTCGTAGGTATGATTATAAAACCCACTTTCCTACCTTCTATGTAGCAGTTATTCCATTTTCGTTTCTTATTGTATCATATCATATTTTTATTTTCTTACCATTCTTAACCGATGACTTGTTGTTCTGACGACCTAATATTATTTACTAGGAGAAGATGAAGTTTCAGGCGAGATGCTACCTCTGTATGATGTGGACGAGATTGCGGAGTGACCTTCAAGTAGTTTTTAAGGGATACAACAAATAATATTTTGTAGCTGGAAATATGTATATTAATGGTTTTGATATAATAACTTGTACAGTTGTACTTCTAACCGTATTGTATAATAGTTATAGTTTGTAGTAATGAAAGTGTTTTAGTATGACTTGCGTTCCATCCTAGTATATTACAGGTGCCGATCGCTGATACTGGTACAGTTGTATTCGTATGGGACGTAGTCTGGAGATGTAGTTACGTACCCGGCTCACAATATCCTGGGAAGCGGGGCATGACAGAAATTGTCACATGAGTCCGCTCTGGTGACTTTCTACCCGAAGGGAAGACTTAAGTCACAAGCGGGGACATGGGAGAGTTCTCAGAATATTGCGACTGTGGACCGCAAGGAGGGTTGCTATCACTGTGGCAAAATGGGTCATATCAAGAGGAACTGCATGAAGCTCAAAGCTGAGAAGGCCAAAGGAAAGGACGATCAGGAGGATCTCACGGCTATAAGAGATCTCATCATTGCAGCAACCGACACAGAGGAACCTTGTAGCATGTGTCATTATGGCGATTGGGTCACGGACACGGGGGCGCGTATCACGCTACTCCATGTTTCGGATAAATAAACGAAAGAAATAAGGAAACGACAGGTTTTTATTTACGAAAACCCCGCTCTTCGGTTTACAAACAAGTTTGTACAATTTAATCCTATACGAGGATGTCGAAGTACAATTTATTTAATCTAGGTAAATATTGCTCTAGGAGTCTGATCTGCAGTCGATCACTTTGTCCCTTGGACCACACGATGATGAAGAGGTGCCGTAAAAGACAGAAGAAGCTTCGAAGGTTGCGAGGGAGAGTGGAAGTTCGATGCCAAAATCGTCGATCACTACTCTTTGCCTGAGCTCTGGATTCTTCTCTCTCAAAGACTCTTTGACTCTACCCTTTTTTGACCTTAAATCTGTGACCCTCGGTTCTGGTATTGGATGTTTCGACCAATCTTCGACCTTTGACCTCTGTCAATAGAGGTCGCTATTTATAGAATTTTAGTGACAGTGACCACTCAGTCGGCGTAGAAATCGAGTAGTGGAAAGTACAGCACCCTTTTACACGATGGTTACAATAACCATTGCCCGCGTATAGATGACCTTTTGAATGAGCGTGTGACGCGTGTCCCATTAAGAGACAATGCGTATAACTGCTGCGAAGATCACGGCATAAAAGCCACGTAGGTAGTTATCCTTTGCGTAGAAGAGATTGTAGAAGCCAATAACTGTCACCATGGCGTAGAAGCCAAGTAGGCATAGAAGCCGAGTAGGCGTAGAAGCCGAGTGGGCATAGAAGCCGAGTGGGCGTAGAAGATAGATGATCCTACTCCCCTGACTGAGGCCTTGAGCGAATTCTGGACCGAATAGCCTTAATACGCACCAATGCAAATGTGGCCCGAGTTGGCGTATTCCAAGGAGATAGCATATAGCGTGCTCCCATAGCTGAAAATAGCCTATTGGCGTAACGTGCCAAAGTAATGATGTGG
This sequence comes from Iris macrosiphon, assembly GCA_036927795.1. Taxonomy (NCBI): domain Eukaryota; kingdom Viridiplantae; phylum Streptophyta; class Magnoliopsida; order Asparagales; family Iridaceae; genus Iris; species Iris macrosiphon. The sequence goes on from JAYESA010000001.1 coordinate 66,862,532, forward strand.
ACGTTTTAGCCAAAATTACGGCTTTTGGAGATATAATAAAATCTCTCGCATTAAATGTAGATATCTGCCCCCATCCTGCGCATTAAATGCAGAGGCGTGTCTTCGAAAATTTGCTGTCCCGAAGATTTGCCATCATTCTGCGTATTAAATGCAGATACGTGCCTCGAACCCTGTACGAAGAGCAACTGATGATATGGCAGTCTGTTTGTCTTCTGCGGAGCGGAAGAAGCTCACGTCTGCCTGTGTAAAACAAGGCAGCATATTCCAGAGTCGTGTCTCAAAGATCTGTCATTATTCTGCACATTAAATGCAGAGGCGTGTCTTGAGCTCTGCCATCACTCTGCGCATTAAATGCAGATGCGTGTCATGAAGATCTGCTGTCCTGAAGATTTGCTATCATTCTGCGTATTAAATGAAGAGACGTGTCTCGAGCTTTGCCATTACTCTGTGCATTAAATGCATAGACGTGCCTCGAGCTCTGTACGAAGAGCAGCTTTTGACGTGGCAGTCTGTTTGTCTTCTGTAGAGCGTAAGAAGCTCACGTCTGCCTGTGTAAAACTAGGCAGCGTATTCCCTTGCATGCATAAAAGCAGTTTACGCCAAGGAGATGTCACTAAACGACAGTCTGGGTCGCTGTGTCGTGCCATCATTATAGTCGTCGTCTGGGTAGTCGTGCAGTACTCTTTGTCAGGAGTCAGACGTCAGCTTCACTGCATGATTTGTCAGGTTCACTACACGACTTGTCAGGTTTATTTCGAGGAATACGAAGCGTCCCTCGTACACTTTAATGCTGCATTAAAAGCGGATGAGTTTTACGCCATAAAGGCGATGTAGCACCCTTTTTACGCTGAAGCAGCATGGACATACTGCATTACGCGGATGGTCCTTGAGGTTATATTTTACGCTGAGCTCAGCGGAAAAGCTCTGTTGCACGTTGATGGCTCTGAAGTCATCTTTTTACGCTGCACAGCAACAACATGCTGCGTATAGCTATCCAGCGTATTTTTTATGCTTCTACAAGACCCCCTTCAAAGCTTTTAAATTCCTCATAATTTAAAATGCTTTGAATGAAGCATGAAACGGTCAAGTCTGACACGTCTTTTAAGGCTGACTTTATGGTAGAGTTAATGGGGATCCGTTAGGATTCGTTGTGCTCTCTCTTGCTTATAAAAGGCTGAGGAGTTTAACCTGTTCTTCCCACATTTCCTTCACCACACAGAGATGATCGCCGGAGTTCGTCGGTTAATTTAGGGAAGAAGAAGACCATGTTCTTCCAGCATGTAAGGAGCCGAAAAAGACAGCGCCTTCGAGCAAATATCCTCTGCAACGATGGATCACGGAAGGATATCATAGCCTCCTTTGCTCGGGGTAATCAACAACTTTGTATGGCGGTTCTTCCGGAGAGAGGAAGGGTCTCATTTGACCACACAGCTTGTAAGCTGTATTTTCTCCTGTCATTCGTGGACAAGAGCAGCCAAATTAGCTCTGTCCTCGAGTATTGAATTGGATGAAATATCTCAACTCAATCTGTCATGGCGCACGGAGCATGGGATCTGCTTAATTTAGGCAGGCCCCATTTTGTATCCTCCCTCCATTTACCATTTTCTTGTTAGTCGGTTGCGGAAACCGACTAACTGCTGGAGGAGATGGATGAAGAATTCCACCTGTGCGAGAACCTGGCAGAACAGACTCTGGGGGTGGCCTTCCGACGACGATGAGGAAATACTTTGTAGACGGGATTTTCCTCATATGTAATCATGAAAATGAAGAAAAACCCTTTGTAGAATGGATTTTCCTCATATGTAATCATGTTTTTAATAAAATCGTCTTTTTCTGTGCATATGATCATCCTGCCATATCTTTTGCTGTGAAGTCTGAATATGTGTAGCTTCGACACGTCTGGTAATTTTATGCCGACTCTGATAGAAAGAGTGCTAGGTCCCGTCCTGTCTTTTACGCATAACTGACGATGCGTAAAAAGCCGCTTTAGCATTTAAGTCGAGTATTCGAACTGTCCTGCTGTTAGAAATGAGGAACCACGTAAAATTCTGAACTGTCACTTCTGATAAACAGAATTTTTGTTCAGACAATCATCTTCAAGAATGATTTCTCGAAAATCTCTTGGAACAGGGCGAGAAATGGCTGTCAAAAACTGAGTCACCATCTTGAACTGTAGTTGAAATATTCAGACTGGATCCTGGATGAACTTCCACTCGACCCAAGGAGAAAAGTAATTTTCAATGTTGAACTCTGTATGCTTCGGGTACTTGGGATATTTTGATGTCAAGAAGGAGTATCTTCTGTGTGAACTCTTGCAATTGACCGCCTTGAGAATCGTTCAGATATACGCGTACTCTGGCCTGCGTATTTTTGGATATGCGAAAAGTCATAGATCTGTAACTGTTTGATGAGCATAAAATCATAAGTTCGTAGCCTCTCGAGCATAAAAGCTGCTGAGCATGAGAGCATCCGGGCGTAGAACTGTAGATTTGTAGCTTCTGAAAAGGAAATCTTCCGAGCGTGAAGTTGTGGATCTGTCGCCTTTGAGCGTAAAAGCCACCGAGCGTGAAATCATAGATTTGTAGCTGCTGAGCGTAAAGTCGTAAGTTTGTAGCCTCTTGAGCGTAAAAGCTGCTGAGCATGAGAGCATCCGGGCATAGAACTATAGACTTATAGCCTATGAGCGTAAAACCGTAGATCTGTAGCTATTGAGCGTAGAAAGCTCCTTAGCGTAAAACCACGAATCTGCTTTGCACGAAAACTTTTTAAATTCGCTGACTGTTCGCCTTCTCTGAGTAATATGCTGACGTAGTCCCCAATCACAACCGAATATTAAATGTGAGATTTGGTTCGAGATTCGAGGAGTCCATCCGAACTCTATATATATCCCAAGCTTTTCAGAGAAAACTTTTTATCTGTCTTTTGCAAAAGAAAGCCTTCGACTGTTTGATTTCTCTCCTTCGCCTCCTCTCCGAGTATTCAGAGCTTTCAGCAATGGCCCCAAAACCGATCTCCTCCTCTAAGGGAAAGAAGACCGACTCTTCTTCTCGCTCTTCTGCCCAAGTGAGAGCGACTTCCGTCGGGCAAGGCGAGCTTCATCCTGAGCGAAGTGTCCCGCCGACGAGCAGTGCACCCGGCCTTATAGGTAGAGTTTTTGGGACAAAAAAGAACGACTAAAAATCCTTCGCACACGTTGTATGTGAACGCGCTAGGTCGTCTTCTGTGCTGATAGCCTCTTCGAGGAAGATGATGCACAGAGATATTTCATCTTTTACGCACACATTTCTAATGTATCAGCGCAAAAACTCCATATTTTGCAGTCTGGCGTAAAAGCTTTGACTGTCGAAAGTTGGCGTATACTATAAAAATTGAGTGTTACGCAGGGATGGAAATTCTGGCATAATAACTCAAATTTTGGCAGTCTGGCGTAAGAACACAGACTGTCGAAACTTTGCGTATACTGCCAGTCTTGAATTTTACGACTTGGAATAAGATTCCAGCATAAAAGATCAAGCTTTTTACACTCTTGGCGTAAAGCACAGAATATTAATTTTTGGCATATGCTGCAAGATTGTCTAGTGTAGAAACTGACTTGTCTTTCTTGCATTTTGCAGTTAACTTGCATGCGTCTCCGTTGGCTGAGGTGATGGGTTCCGCTGCCGGGATGCTGCACTCCAACTACCTGGAGGATTTGTCCCACGTGACATTTCCTATCTCTGGACCCCAATATCCTGAGGGAAGGGATATCCTGATATCGGCTCAAGGAGAGCGGATGCTGTTGAGCATGATCAATGAAGAGCCCCTGATGTACATAGACGGGGACCAATACATAAAGTCGGCTTTTCTCTTCGGGGACATGATAGACAAGCAGTCCCAGACGAACCCAAGAAATAACTCTGGGTTTTCCCTGCCGGGGGCTTGGTTCTGTATCTGCCCAAGATGCTGAGAGACTATCCCATCTCGGCATTCTTCCATGCTACACATCCCAAGAGGATGTCGTCGACGCTGACTCCCGATCTTCACGGCCGGGCGGGAAAGATATTTCATCTGAAAGGAGCTGACCAGGGGTCGTTTGTCAGCCGTCCTTCCGGCTCTGTGATGCCGTTCAGGGGACTGTACCCGGGCAATGTCCCGAGTGAAGACACTTTAGTGATCTAGCTGGTCCAATTACCGACATTCTGCAACGATTTTATGGGGCATGGGGGAGTATACCCTAAGGTGAACCCTCGGACAAGTGGGTGGATCACCCCTACAAATCTTCGATGGGCTCGCCTAGCTGAATGGGCCCTGAAGCATTTTCAGGTCGAGCTGGAGGGCATTGGTCTGTTCGTAGCGGTGAGTGCTACCAGTGTTGGGTTACCTCTCAACCCCAACCTGTTTTTGGCACTGATGGAGCGATATATCTCGCTCACCGGGACTTTCGCCACTCCACTAGGGGAGTTGGGATTGGCCCTCCACGAGATGGCAGAGATATCAAGACTGCCGATAGGGAATACTCCATATGAAGAGTATGTTCCCACGAACCAGGAGTTGGGGGATTCAGACCCTCGGGTAGTGGCCGTGTACCAGGAGCTGATGTGCCACTACCTCGCTTGCACCGCTTTTTATGGTGAGCCTTCAGATTTGGCTCACACCAATAAATGGGTGTCCTACCTCTTCTATCACCTGGCCAGGACTACTAAGCCAGAGAAAGTCTTGGAAGGCAAGGATCAACCTCTGACTTGTCTGAGCATGCTTACTGCTCAGGTAGTCGACGATCTCATGGAAGATGCTGGGGCTCCGGACCAGATCCTCGACAAAGGGATAGGAAAATATCCCGCAGGCACTAAGGCCTATAGTTATCCGAGGCATTGCCGCAGGCCTCTGTCCAAGGAAGCTCAACTGGCTGGCTTCCTCTCCATATGGCTGCGCCGACTGGTGGTGCCCGGGATTGCATCTGCGGACCGTATTCACCGTAACACGCTATGGCCTGCAGTGCGTCTGGTGTTCGGGGCAAGACTGGGCTTGCAACCTGCCATGGTGTGCCGCATTCAAGTTGGCCTGAGGGCCATTATTGATGGGCTGCTTGCCGATGAAACTAAGCGCGATAGCTTTCCCAGGGTAGAATTACCATACCTGTATTTGATGGGATGGTTAATTCTACATAACCCCAGGGTGATGTCTCCCAGCTCTGACAGTAGTTCGGGGGGTAGTTTCTTGTTAAACTACAAGAATTCCTCCTGGAATGTGACCACAGTTTTAGACTGTCGGCGGGCGCTGAACTTCAGTCACAGTTGGAAGCTTTTCTGTACTGTCCCCTCTGTTCATCTCAATCAACAGGGGATCAGACTTCAGGATATAGGTGACGGAAAGACCGTTCTTTCTCCTGAGGCTTTCAATTGGTTGGTCTGCATTACACCTTCCCATCTACTGTACAGAAGTGAAGACCATTGCTTCTTTGAGCCCTACCTGCCTAGTCGGTTTGCCAGGCAATTCGGGTACGACCAGTTGCATATGGGCAACGCTGTCACCAGCTTCAGGTCCAGAGGCGGACTCATTGATGGAGCAAGGGGATGGCGATACTTCATCATGGGTTGCACTGAAGCAACTTTTACCTTGCCCGTTATTTCACTCTCCACGGAGCTGCGCATGCTCCATTCGTATGCCCAGTTTTATGTGGCAACGAACACCTTCCATCGTGATTTTGATATGCATGGAAGTTTCAGGATGCCCTCTTCCAAGCCTGGGGGAAGAGTCAAAATACCCTCGGTCTCTTCTGACGAGGGTGAAGATTCTGTCAATCCAGATGAGCCTCTGTTGGCGGTACCGAGGGGTAAAATACCTCCGCCTGCAGGGCCTCTGGTAATCTCTGGGAATCGAAGGGCTCCTGCTCCGAAGGAGGCTTCCCCTCGTAAGAGGAAGAAGAAGACGGTTACTCATCCTCTCCGGATTCCCGACAATGAGGCTCCTAGAAGTGAGCCTGTATCTCCCCCTGTTGGGGATGATTCTTTGATTGGAGGTTCCTCGCCTTTTAGAGAGGGACCCTCTACAGTTCCGGCTGGCGGTGCCGGAGAATCTCTGCTGGAAGCTGCTGTCGCTGCTACTGCTTCAGGTAGTGGAACGAGGTCGCCTTCGGGGTCGAGCATAATAAGATTCCGTATACCTTTATTCGGATCAGCATCGGGAGAGACCTCTGCCGTGCCTGTAAGCGCGCCTAGCGAGATTCCAGCCGATGATCCTCGGTTGGAACTTGACGAGGACCTGGAAGACTATTTGCCAGTGTCAGTTAGCACACCCCCTTCTCCAGGTATGACAGCTTGCTTAGCATCATTAAGAAATAATTTAGATGTATTGGCTACAGACGCGATATATATGTCATCGGCCATGGGTAAATATCGTCTTTATGCCTCTTTTTTAGAAAAATTAACATTATGTTGATATTAACTTTCTTTTGTCTTCTTTTCAGGGGTAGACATCTTCAGGGAGGGCAGTGTCGACGCATCTTTTGGTACTGTTTCAGGTCCTGACGACGATACGGAGGTGCCTGATTTTGAAAAGGAAACATCTTCGGGTGCCGGCTCGCCCGAAGTGGTTCCGACATCTCAGAAGGAGGATGAGCCTGTCATTGCGACAATGCCTCCTTTGAGTACGCCGGTCCCTTCGTCCGGTGTTGGCGCATCTTCTTTTGTCGCACCACCAGTTGAGACGACGGTTGTGGCAACATCGTCTGCGGTCGTTCCTGGAGGGAGGTTCGCCAATATTGCAGCCACTCCCAGTGTACATTCACATCTAGCCCTGCTGACCGAGTAGTATATTGGCATCTTCTACACAACCATGAAAATGTTGATATCAATGGTGTTGGAGAAGAATCTAAGCTTTGAGGCTCTGAGGAGGTCATCTCAGTTCGCGATAGTACCGATCAGAGAATACGACGACACTGGGATAGCTGACACACTGGAGGAGATAGTTAATGGTTTGGAGCAACCCATTAACAAATATCTGCAGCTATCTCGAGACAGCATTGACGACCTGGTCCAGGCTTAATATGACTCCTTGACTGCGCATCTTACTGAACAGATGGAAGCCCTAAATAAATCCATCCAGACACATCAGCAGGAGATGGATGAAGGAAAAGCTGTCTTAGAGGAGGTCATTCCTCTTCAAACGAAGTGCCGGGCCGAGCATGAAGGGAATGTAGCGAGGGTCCGTAAACTGGAAGCAAAACTCGCCTAGGCAAAGGAGTGGGCTTCTCAGTCGTCAGAAGCTCTATATGTGGTGAATGGTCGACTAGCCCTAGCTCAACAGAACTTGGAGCGTGCAGGAGTTGCCCGTGCTGGTTTTATTCGAGCTAGATCCGAATTGTCCCTCCTGAGCAATAACGAGGCACGGCTGGAGCAGGCCCGCGCTATTGTTTTGAGCTCCCGGACTGAGAAGATGACCGCGCTGGCGCAGCGGATTCGCGACCTGACCGCTCCTCCCAAATGATGTACTTTTTTGCCTTCCAATGTACTTTTGCTCTTTTTTTTGGGAATAATAAAGAGGCTTTCATCTGACTTTGTGGACCCATCATTTTGGAATATAAATGACAGGTTTGGGTGAAAGTGATATCAGAGGTAATATGGACGTGATATACTCTCGGTAAGTTTTAGTAGGACATATCTATTCAGAGGTTATATGGACATGATAGAATACGATTCAGCTAAAATTTGCACACAAAACACTATCAGAGGTAATATGGACGTGATAGGTCTTGAAGTTCCAAATTAGTTAGACATATCTATTCAGAGGTTATATGGACATGATAGAATACGATCCAACTAGTTTCGTTTTCGAAGTAGTTTTGTCACTATGAGATTTTTACTATATTCCACTTGAGCAAAGGAGGTTAAGCATAATACCTCTTCAGGAATTTGTCATTGATAGGAGCCATCAATAAGTCTCCGTTAGGCTTGGCTAACCTGTAAGCGCCGTTTGAGAACGTCATCTCGATCACATAAGGGCCTTCCCATTTGGGCTAGAATTTACCCTTACTCTTGTGAGTAAGAATCATCGGCCTTCTAACAACTAAAACTAGCTCACCGACTTAGAACACTCTTTCCTTTACTTTTTTGATTAAAAGCTCTGGAAATGCGTGCCTGGTAGAACGCGATGCGCTGTTGAGCTTGGAGGCATTTCTCGTCTAATCCTTCTAACTCTTGAAGCCTTAACAGGTTATTCTTTTCTTGAGTTAGCTCATTAGCCACTGCTATCCGAAGTGACAGAATTTGGACTTCGATGGGGAGAACTGCTTTGCTCCCGTAAACCAATGGAATAGGGTGCAACCTGTCGGTGCTCGTACCGTCGTGCGGTATGCCCAGAGATATTCTCCTAGCTTCTCATTCCAATCCCTCGTGTTCGAAGAGACAAACATTTTCAAGAGCTTGATAATGGTTTTGTTGAAAGCTTCCGCCAAACCATTAGCAGCAGAATTATATGCTGTAGAGGCCACATTTTGTATGCAATTTTTATCGCAAAATCGATGAAACGCTTGGCTGACGAACAGAGGTCCATTGTCATGAATTATCCTTCGGGGTATCCCGAAGCGATAAATGACATGATGCTTGATGAAGCTGATCACATTAGATGCCTTCACCTCAGCAAGAGGGATCGCCTCTGCCCATTTGGAGAAATAGTCCGTGATGGCCAGTATGAACCGGTGATCTCTGAAAGAAGACGGGTGAATAGGACCAATGATATCCATACCCCATGCTTCGAAAGGCCAGGATGCAACCGTAGGATGTAGGTGTTCAGGAGGTTGATGGATAAAGTCTGCGTGGACCTGACAGGTTCTGCATTGTCTTGCATACTTTATTGCATCTGTGATCATAGTAGGCCAGTAATAGCCCATTCTTCTGATATGATCCTGTAGCTTAGGACCGGGTTGATGCACTCCGCATACGCCGTCGTGAGCTTCACGGATAATCCGCTGTGCCTCGTCATCGGAGAGACATCTCAATAGCAGTCCGGCGTAGGTCCGGCGATATAGACACTACGAAGATGCATCAAAATAGAAGCGTAATGACCGTCTTTTGACGGATACTGCTTCTTTAGGGTCCTCCGTCAAGATTCCGTATACCACAAAATCTATAAAGGGACTTCTCCAGTCTTTCTTGGGAGGATCTGTGTTCACAGCATAGCTGCTTTTTATGTGGAAGTTATTTTTCACACAGAATAAATCTCTGTTAAAAAGGATCACCGAATTCTGCCTTCTTATAGGAGTAGCTAGATCTGCAGCTAGACTGGCTAGAGCATCAGCTTCCAGATTCTGAGATCGAGGTACGTGCTCTAGGAAGAATCTTTTGAATGTCATGGCTATCTCGACCGTTGCTCGGTGATAGGGGATGAGGTCTGGATTCCGGACTTCATATATTCCTCTGACTTGATTGACGATCAGTAGAGAATCACCGAAAGCTTCCAGAGATTCGACGCCCAATTCTTTAACGACTTGGAGCCCAATTAGTAGAGCGTTGTACTCCGCCACATTATTAGAGCAGGGCTCGCTAAGAGAATATGCTCGGTAGATAATAAGTTTATCAGGAGTAACCAGGACAATCCCTACTCCTGATACCACGTTTCCCCTGGGGCCAGTTTTGGAGGCACCATCGAAGAATAGTTGCCATGCATCACTTTCTATTGCAGAATTACATTCTGCAACTTCGTCGGGAATATCCTCGTACAATTTGGAGGTCTCCGGGATCGGATGAGCAGCTAAAAAATCAGCCAACGCTTGGCCTTTGATGGACTTCTGAGGGACGTACACCATGTCATACGTTGTTAATAACATCGCCCAAGTTGCGAGTCGGGAATTAAGAACACTTGGCTTGCTCATCCGTACCGGAAGAGGATTGATCCTGGAGATGATATGAATAGTCTGGCCCGTGATATAGTATCGCGTCTTCTGGATAGCGAACATCAGAGCCAAGCATTCTTTCTCCACTGGATTGTACCGGTGTTCGGCTCCGACCATCATCCTGCTCAGGTAGTAGATAGCCTGTTCATGACCCATATCGTTCTTCTGTGCGAGAAGAGCTCCCAGTGAATGATCCATCGCTCGAACATACAGCAAGAATGGTCTTCCTATGACGGGAGGCACCCGAACTGGCGGACTAGTGAGGTAGCGTTTGATATCACCGAATGCTTGCTGACAGGCTTCGTCCCATACGAAGGACACACCTTTCTTCATGAGATGAGAAAAAGGCTGACATCTCCCAGAGAGGTTGGATATGAACCTCCGGATATAAGCCAGACGACCTTGAAATCCCCTGAGTTCTCTCAGGTTATGGGGCGGTCGTATTTCTAAGATGGCCTTGACTTTATCAGGGTCCACTTGAATGCCTTTGGCGATAATGACAAATCCTAGGAATTTGCCACTAGATACACCCAGAAAGGACTTTATAGGATTCATTTTGAGTTGATGTTGGCGCATCAACTCAAATACTGTCTTCAAGTCTTGGATATGATTATCCTTGAGGCGGCTTTTGACAGCTACATCGTCCAAGTAACATTTCATTGTCTTGCGTAGATGCTCATGGAATATGTTACTCATAGCCGTTGGTATGTAGCCCCGGCATTCTTCAATCCGAAGGGCATGACCATATAGCAATATACCCCCAATGGTGTCCGGAAGGCAGTATGCTTCTCGTCTTCAGGATGCATCTTGATTTGATTATATCCTGAAAATCCGTCCATGAAAGACATACGTTCAAAACCACATGTATTATCAATCATGACGTCTGTGATGGGAAGAGGAAACTCATCCTTAGGGCAGGCGGCATTCAGATCTCGGTAATCGATGCAGATACGTACTTTCCCATTTTTCTTCATGACCGGGACAATATTGGCGACCCAGTCGGGATGTTGTTCTTCCCGGATGAAACCGCAGGCTATCAACTTCTTGACTTCAGCTTCAATGGCGTCCATCATGTCCGGGCGAAACCGGCTTTGGTGCTGCTTCACAGGCTTCGAATCGGGCAATATATTGAGTTTATGAGTAGCCACCTTCGGATCAAGACCTGACATATCCTCATAATTCCATGCAAAGACGTCGATATATTCTTTTATCAGCTGGATAATTTCTTTCCTTTCTTCTTCGGAAAGGTTGTTACTGATAAATATCGGCTTTGGTGAAAGTTTATCCCCAACGTCAATCTGGATAACTTCATCTTCTGTGGGAGGTTCTCTCTGCTCGAACCAGAATTCCCATTGTGTATCCATCTGTTGAGCCCAAGCGTCATTCTTAAATGGTTCAGATTCTTGCTCGTCTTCTTCGAAAGGATCTGCCACTACCGTATTTACCGATAATGTTCGTTCGAGAGCATCAGATGAGTCGGAGGACGAGGAGCCGTTCTGAAAAGAGAAAAAGATATCCTCGTTTGACTCAGAAGTTGCAAGGGAGGTGGTATACCCTAACCTAAAACTGGTTCATTGATAGTAGGGATCTCCGTGCAGCGGTATTCGTCTGCCTTTCCCGTAGTTGAGACCTGGTTTCAGCTTCAAGTCATAACCCATACTTTGCATGATCTTCAGAGCTTGCGGGCTGTATCTGTGAACTTAAATTTTGCCAGCATCGTCATTGAAAGAATCTTCTTGTACAGTCGGTTCGTTGCGTATGCGGCCGAAGACTATTGAATGCTGACTGCTGCGAGTAGGCAGGACAATGGAGATAGAATCCTCATGCGGTCCATATGTCGTGGTGACATTGGATGATGACGCTACTTCCCATATATATGGATGATAGGAGTCTATAGCTTCCAAGAATTTTTGTGTTATAGGTTCTATATTATCATGGGGAGAGGATTCTTGATTCGAAATTTGAGCGTCAATGTACTGGAAAAGAGGATCTTTATTATCATCAGAAACCACGTTCCCGGTTGTATTTACATCACTCGGCTGTTTGCTGCGCCGAAGGTTGATGACCAAGGGTGGAGGCTTCTGGTTCAAAGTGATCACTAGAGGATCACCCCCTTTTCCTGACCTGGTTCTGTTCAGGTGGATCGCCATAGGCTCCATGGCTTTTGGGCGGGTAGTCCGCCCTTTCACCTTGATTGACAGAGGTTGTTCGGCAGAGGGTTCTTCTGGCTCCCGGTGGGATTCCTTCTCTGCTTTGCCTGACACCTCTTCCATGTAGTCTTGAGAGTACAACACGGCATCAGAGTAGTAGGATTCTACTCCTCTAAACGGGTTCAGGTCAGCAAACTCCGTTTGTACTGTTCCTTGGGCATCTACATATTTAAAGCATTGATGTAGAGTCGAAGGAACGATGTTGTGGTCGTGGATCCAAGGTCTTCCCAGCAAAATATTGTAGGATACCTCTGAATCAATGACATAACATGTAGCCACTGATCTAAGGTCGCCAATCTGGATCCTCAGACGAATTTTTCCCAACGGCTTACTCTTCCTGGCGTTGAAACCCACGATTATAGTGGTGGTGTAAGCCAATTTGCTGGTATGAATCCTCAGTGGTCTGAGCAGACTATGAGGAATGATGCTGATCGATATTCCTGGATCTATATGAATTCGGTCGACCTCTATGGAACCGACGTATCCGGTGTAATAGAGGGGTCTGTCATGCCTGTTATGCTTTAACAGCATGTCATCTTGAGTGAAAGTGATATTCGGGACCACCTCCATCACACTGTGGCACTGAGGACATTCCACGGGCTCTTTCTCAGGGGACTTGAGCTGGGTCAAGTATGCCTTCGCCTACATTAATGCTTCACTCAGGACTTGACGAGTGTCTTGGGAGAGCCTGAGTAGTTCGAAGATGGACAACCTGGCTGGTGTATTAGCTAGTTGGGCCAGGATGTCGAAGTTGTATGGCTTCTCTAAACCTTTGTTTTGAATATTTTTCACGGGTTTATCGAAGCGTACTTCTTTTTGCTTCCCTTTGTCCACCGAAGTTGGTCTCGAAGGACCGGTCTCGAGTATAGCGGGTTCCGGTTCTGAAGGCTTGGTAGCTGAAGCGTCCGCCGGTGCATCTTCCTGACTTGCTCCATAGACCTTGAGGTAAGCTTTCCCTGAACGGGTTCCAGTAGCCAAGACCTCGTCTTCTGATGTCGAGTGTACCGCAACCATGTGACATGGTTTACACTTTGAGTTGTTTTTAGACTTAGCCTTAGCAGCTTGGGTCTCCTCCTCGATCTCCGACACCAGATCTGGATGAACCCACATAATCTCGCCTTGCTGGGTAGTTAGGTGTACCAGGTCATGATTTTGACCTCTAGCTGGAGGGAGATTAACGATGTTCATCATTGTCCGGGACATAGGTGTAACACCATCCGGGACTTCTTGGGGAGGCAGATCGCCAAATTGCAGAGGGATCATGTTGGCTGTGACCGTCTTCACGCTGTTGCGCAGAGTAATGGCCTTAGCATCGATTAGCTCCTGGATCTTCCTCTTCAGTACATAGCACGCCTTCGTGGGGTGGTGTATGTATCTATGAAAGATGCAGTACTTGGGGTTGTTAGTACTGCCGACTTCATTAGGCCACTTCTCCTCGAGAAGGGTAATCTTGTCGCTTTTGACGAGACACTCGAATATGCTTGGAATATCGTCGTCGTCGAAAGAGTATACTTCAATGGGCCTGGAAGTCCCAGGTTTTGTCTGCATGGTTGCCGCAGTCTTTTGCCTAGACGTATTGATTGTCAGAGCTTCTTTCCCTTTGGAACCACGAGGATGGTCGCTGTTAGGGGATGACCTCTTGCCTCTATCAGAGGCAGAGATCATGATGCCATTATCCCGTGCCTTCCGACTGTTGTCCTCGGCGGCTACCGCTGAGATGATGAACGAGGGCCAATCATGGAACTGATATGGTCCTGTGAACACCGAGATTACGGGAAGCAGGTTCTTCCTGCAAATGTCCACCAATGCCGAGTCTGGAACTCCGGAAGGCATATGCAAAGTGGCTTGACGAAAAAGTTCGATGAAGGTGCGAACGTCCTCTTTTTCCCTCTGCTTCACTTCGATAAGAGAGGACATAGACATGTCCATTCCTCCCTCGTAGAATCGTGCAAAGAATAAATCTTTGAAGTCTTCGAAGGAAGTAATGCAGTTATCCGCCAGGCTGCGGTACCACTGGTAAGCCACTCTCGAGAGACAGCCCTTGAACACCCGAGTGAGGAGGGCGTTATTCCCTTGTAATAACACCATCATCATACTGAAGTAGTTCATGTACTGACTCGGTGATGTTTTTCCCTCGAACAGAGCCATGGTCTATAGTTTGTATTTAGGAGGGAAAGGGGCCTCTTCCCAGATAGCTGGGTAAGGCTAGTTGATTCCCAATTTCTTGAGCTGATCTTTGTGCTTCAAGGCATCGAATTGGGCTTTCAACTCCCGTACTGCCTGCATCGAATTTTCAGCCGGTAGCGGAACCATGGAGTGGTGAGGGATTGGTTGCATTAATACATTCTCCGAGCGAGGAAGCGGAGGAACTGCTGACTCCTGATCTAGAGCAGGCTCTTGGATCGTGTTGGATGGTGGTAAGTCCACCCCCACACGTATCTGAGTTGGAGGGACCGATGCTTGAGCCATAGCAGCTGTGTGTTGAGTCAGCATCATCTGGTGCATGTTCTCCATCATGGATTGCATTTCTTTCAGAGATGTCTCCAGTGTAGTAATGTGTTCTCAGTGCTCCCTGATGGGGAAGCTTCCTCGTGTTCATCTCCAATGGCATAAACTCCCATCTCCCTGGGTGTCATTGAAGGATGAGTATAGGTCTCTGTAGAAGTTGACTCTATACTTTCAGTATCTGATTAGGGAAACTGGTGACCCCCAGCTTCGGAATCAGAAGAGTACGAAGGCGTTTGTCGCGACCTCAAACGGGTGTTTTGGAACACCCCAGCTTCAGTGTTCCTAAGGAGCTGGTTGAATCTCCTTCAGCTCGGAGTCCTAGAAGGATGACGTCTTGAGCTCAATCTTCCTCTAGGTATGTGTGAAGCCATGTTTACTGATGCATGTGTATGCTCTTCTTCCTGGAAAGACGGAGAGTAGTTCAACCGGTCAAAAACCGACCGTTTTGTTTCTGAACAACAACAATTACTTCGTAGGCAGACTGGTCAAACTGGACGACCAGTGTCTTCTTTACGGATCCCACGGATACCGCATCGTGTTGAGCAATTGCTTCCTTATCAGAAGAGAAAGATGTCCCCAGCAGAGTCGCCATCTTGTTTCGGATAAATAAACAAAAGAAATAAGGAAACGACAGGTTTTTATTTACGAAAACCCCGCTCTTCGGTTTACAAACAAGTTTGTACAATTTAATCCTATATGAGGATGTTGAAGTACAATTTATTTAATCTGGGTAAATATTGCTATAGGAGTCTGATCTGTAGTCGATCACTTTGTTCCTTGGACCACACGATGATGAAGAGGTACCGTAGAAGACAAAAGAAGCTTCGAAGGTTGCGAGGGAGAGTGGATGTTCGATGCCAAAATCGTCGATCACTACTCTTTGCCTGAGCTCTGGATTCTTCTCTCTCAAAGACTCTTTGACTCTACCCTTTTTCGACCTTAAATCTGTGACCCTCGGTTCTGGTATTGGATGTTTCGACCAATCTTCGACCTTTGACCTCTGTCAATAGAGGTCGCTATTTATAGAGTTTTAGTGACAGTGACCACTCAGTCGGCGTAGAAATCGAGTAGTGGAAAGTACAGCACCCTTTTACACGATGGTTACAATAACCATTGCCCGCGTATAGATGACCTTTTGAATGAGCGTGTGATGCGTGTCCCATTAAGAGACAATGCGTATAACTGCTGCGAAGATCACGGCGTAAAAGCCACGTAGGTAGTTATCCTTTGCGTAGAAGAGATTGTAGAAGCCAATAACTGTCACCATGGCGTAGAAGCCAAGTAGGCATAGAAGCCGAGTGGGCGTAGAAGCCGAGTGGGCGTAGAAGATAGATGATCCTCCTCCCCTGACCGAGGCCTTGAGCGAATTCTGGACTGAATAGCCTTAATACGCACCAATGCAAATGTGGCCCGAGTTGGCATATTTCAAGGAGATAGCGTATAGCGTGCTCCCATAGCTGAAAATAGCCCGTTGGCGTAACGTGCCAAAGTGATGATATGGACGTTTTAGCCGAAATTACGGCTTTTGGAGATGTAATCAAATCTCTCGCATTAAATGTAGAGATCTGCCCCCATCCTGTGCATTAAATGCAGAGGCGTATCTTCGAAGATTTGCTGTCCCGAAGATTTGCCATCATTCTGCGTATTAAATGCAGATACGCGCCTCGAACCCTGTACGAAGAGAAACTGATGACGTGGCAGTCTGTTTGTCTTCTGCGGAGCGTAAGAAGCTCACGTCTGCCTATGTAAAATAAGGCAGCGTATTCCAGAGGCATGTCTCGAAGATCTGTCATTATTCTGCGCATTAAATGCAGAGGCGTGTCTCGAGCTCTGCCATCACTCTGCGCATTAAATACAGAGGTGTGCCTCGAGGGTCTGTTAGCCTTCCGTGCATTAAATGCAGAGACGTGTCATGAAGATCTGCCGTCTCGAAGATTTGCCATCATTCTGCGTATTAAATGCAGAGACGTGCCTCGAGCTCTGCCATCACTCTGCGCATTAAATGCAGAGACGTGCCTCGAGCTCTGTACGAAGAGCAGCTTTTGACGTGGCAGTCTATTTGTCTTCTGCGGAGCGTAAGAAGCTCACGTCTGCCTGTGTAAAACTAGGCAGCGTATTCCCTTGCATGCGTAAAAATAGTTTACGCCAAGGAGATGTCACTAAACTACAGTCTGGGTCGCTGTGCCGTACCATCATTATAGCCGTCGTCTGGGTAGTCGTGCAGTACTATTTGTCAGGAGTCAGACGTCAGGTTCACTGTACGATTTGTCAGGTTCACTGCACGACTTGTCAGGTTTATTTCGGGGAATACGAAACGTCCCTCGTACACTTCAATGCTGCCTTAAAAGTGGATGAGTTTTATGCCATAAAGGCGATGTAGCACCCTTTTTACGTTGAAGCAGCCTGGACATACTGTATTACGCGGATGGTCCTTGAGCTTATATTTTACGTTGAGCTCAGCGGAAAAGCTTTGTTGCACGTTAATGGCTCTGAAGTCATCTTCTTACGCTGCACAACATCAACATGCTGCGTATAGCTATCCAGCGTATTTTTCATGCTTCTACACTCCATATAGGAGGATCTTCATGTCATACCGCGATGACATGTTTGGACGTGTGAAGATGGTCAATAAGGGGACAACTACAATTCTAGCAATAGTTGATGTGCACTTAGCAACATAATTTGGTGAGAAGTTCGTTCTTAAAGGTGTACGACATGTACCAAGTTTGTGCTACAACTTGATTTCGGTAGGGAGGCTGGTCGGTCTCCAGGTGGGGGTTGTTCTATGGATCCAATTTTGGCTGTGGGTCGTTTGCCAAAATTTTACGGAATGACATCAGTTTTAGCAGTTCGAAGCCAGGAAGGAGATTAAGGTTTGCAACAACTCAATCTGAGACAGGAGCATTATCATTCACGCTGCTCATGGGGGGCTATGGGTTATTGACGACATACACAATATGTGATGTTTTGCTCGAGGATGCATATTTATGGGGGAGCTTTAGGTCCGGACACGAAGGTGGATAGATTCAGGAGTTCGAATATCGGAAGAATCGTACCGTCCGCTTGATTGGGCCAGCCAAGGGTGAAGAAGCTCGTCAGAACATTAACACGTTTCGGAGGAAGACAAAAGTCGGGGACAGGCAACCAAGACTCACGGTGAGGCTGATAGTCAGGGACTTCGGTCTCGGCCATGTCATCAATATAGGTAGGATCCCAGTGGTGCATGAGGTGCTAAGCATGGCAACTAGTGTCGATGTGACGGTCGAGAAGCTGGAGACGACAAAAGATGTAAGACAACTTGGGGGATCAGAGATCGATGGCATGGAGGAGTAGGAACTTTGTCGTGCGATGACAGCCATTGAGTCCAGTTGAGGAGCCATGGGGTCAAAACCCTCTCATCATACAAGAGGGGGAGATTGTCGGAGTCCAGTCTGGATTTGGTAAATTTTGGAGCCCAAAAAATGGTCAAAGATTTGATTTGATATAATTTTGAAATCTACATTAAAAGTAAGATTTGATTAGATTTTAAATTTGTATCAAATATTTAATCTGGCCATATTTGGACGTCCATAATTGTTGTTTGGTTATTTTAGGGGTAATATAATTCTTATTTTAAGGTTTCCTATTTAGAAAATTTTATTATGACCTAAAAAATGATTTCTCATCCTATAATTATAGGAGGAGGGTGGAGGCACAAAGTGTGGTGCCCCGTTTCCCATGTTCGGGGAGCGCGGCTAAGAAATACAAGTCGATATCGTTCGATCGGGATAGATTGAAACAAGATCTTATCCTCGTTATGGATTTTTTTCTTCAGAATCGATTGCTATATTCAGTGGACCGTGCCTCGAGGATCGACTTAGCGGCAGAGTCAAGAGGGACATCTCCGCTGCAAGTTTTCTTGCCTAGTTTTCGCTGTCGCCTTGTTGCTTTCGTGCTTTGAGTTAGTTTTCGGATTTGTTTGCGTTTTCTTGAAAGGTTTCGATGGATTTCATTATTTTTGTTCGTTGAACTGCACTTCAATTTTGAGCTTGGAAAGAGTAGAAGAGGTATTGATCATCTGTTTGCGGCAATGCAGGTGATCGAGCAGTAGACGACATACGAGCGGAGTCTTGAAGCACCTCTTCCCTTTCCTTCTCCAACCAACTTGTGAGTGGCTTATATTCGATTCAGTTGACCCTTCTTCCAAGTCTTCACATCTAAAATCTTGCATTCTTGCTTGCCCCGATCAAATGATAACAAAATAACAAAAAGATGTCAAGATAAAAAAGAATATACTTGGACTACTTTATGCTTGTCAATCAACTGTGAACGGTTACCTTATTGCATGCTAGTTCGTTTAGAATGTTCTGCCTATGCTTCAATTTTAGTTAGAATGTATATTTCTTCTATAAATTATGTTATGTATAGAATTCATCCTGCTATGCAATAAACTGAACATGAAGACTATACAAAAATAGATCATGTCCTGTTACTTGTCATGTGCCTGTAATTGCCCTAAATTTCCTCAATTGATAACTTAGTATACTACGCTTGATCATGGACAACTTGTGCTTAGTTCCTGCGGACGGTCGCTGGGGTACTGGCACCGATCCGATCCGGACGAAACTCCTGATAGTCGCCTGCTATAGGACAGAATGGCCTGTGACGCCCTGTACTATTTGTTGCATGACATTCCGTATTGAGACTAGAACCGTCCACTATGGCAACGTGCCAGTGATCCCCACGTATATTTAAACCTGTGCAAGCTAACTTGTGTCTTCGTGGCAGGGAAGGACATGGTAAATATTGTACAGGTGGTTCAGACGGGCAAGTAAAAGTCACCGAACGGTGGCAAGTTTATTTCAGTAATTTCTACATATACTGCTAGGTTGTAAAATAAACTAAGGCAAGATAGAAAGACCACAAAATAACTTGCATGCTTCATATAAACAACGTGTTGATTGGTATAGTTGGGTTAGCTCGCCAGTACATTTTGATGTACTGACCCTCGTTGAAACAGGTTTCCCGCACCAAGGAGATCCTGCGAGGAGCTGAAGTCACTTCCCAATCCAGTCCAGTTGTCGGCACGTCCTGATCCTAGCTTACTTGAAGCATTTTTGAAGACCCAGGAGCTAGCAAACTTAACTCATGCAGCTCAAAGGAAAAGCTATTGTCCCGCCTGGAGGTCTTTAACATTTTAAAGTTTTAGTAAAGGATGTAATCTACATGACGACTATCTCATTTTGAGTCCACTTTTGTAAGCCCATGCGGCTACCTTCTGACTCGTTCAAGAGTTTGTAAAAGATGTTCATTATCAATAAAGAGAACTTTTCCATGTTTCAACTTTGTGTTTCAATTATCTGCGTACTCTGAATATGTGCTCGTTATGCAAAATACCTTAGCCTTGTGCGGTGTGCAACCTAGGCACGCACGGCGTCTCGCCTAGGGGACGACTATCGATTCCACGGAATCGGGGCATGACATATTGGTATCAAAGCACAGCTTCAAGTTCCTTTGACCCTTGTATTGAAAAAGTTTCTTTAATGATCTATTCCCTGTGCGAACTCTTGAACTCGTTAGGCCAAAAATGAGATACGTTTCATACAATGAGTCCATAATACATTATGATCTTGACATAAGTTACATTCTTTTGAAGGAATGGCTCAAGCACAAGCATCATCGCTAGTACCGGGTACCCAAGGCCAAGAAAGAAGTTCCGACACTTCAGGAAGTTCTCGAAGTTAGCATGCCATGTCCCGTGTCGATCCAATCCAGCAAATGATGCAGATGCTTGAGGATAGCCAACAGAGAGACGAGGCTCACTATGAACGAGTCGAGAAGCGCACGAAAGAGAGGCAGACCAAGTTTGAAAGCAATCTAGAAGCCCAATTTATAGTCCAACAAAAGCAGGTAGATACCCTGCAATAGATCGTGCAGACCTTTGCCTCCAACCATTTCGCGACAACAGTAGCGACACCGGTGGAGCAACCCGCGCTTGAAGTCGAAATGCCTCAAACTCCAAGGAAGAAGGATGTGAGTACCTTCGACTTTACTGACTTTAAGAAGGTCTGCAACATGTCGTTTAAGGGGACTAAAGACCCAATCGTGGCTCTAGATTGGCTGGCCAAACTTGAGGATCACTTCAAACTTCTAGAGGTACCTAAGCAGAAGCGTGTCGCATGTGCCCAACTACAGCTTCGCTTGAACGCGCACGATTGGTGGGACATGCATCGAAGATCTCTTTCAGTTGACGATGAAGATGAGACGATCGCGTGGGCTACCTTCTATGGCACGTTCGAGGAGGAGTTCATACCCCCTCCCGTACGTCGGGAGAAGGAGAACGATTTCGTGCAACTTCATCAAGGCAGCATGACAGTAAAGCAGTATTCCGCCGAATTCAACCGGCTCACCAAATTTGCAAGTTCATATTTACCTGATATGGCGAGTCGTGCTAGAAGATTTGAATGTGGCCTGCAACCTGCCATCTATACGCACATGGTCGTTCCTCAGTACCAGACGATGCGGGAAGTCCTGAATAACGCCCTTTCTTTTGAACCACAGTATCCTCCAGTTGCTGTTGGCACTGTGCATACTTCAAATCACAAGCTCCATAGCAACAATAAAGGAAACAACGCTACAAAGCGTCAAAATAATGACGGTCAACAGAAAGGAAATTCATTCCCAACCTGTAACTTCTGAAGGAAGCTGGGGCACACCGAAGATAATTATCGTAAGAAGCTTGGGACATGCCTCCGTTGTGGTGTCCAACCCATAAGATTGATGTCTGTCCACTCCCTGATTATCGCCCTCAGCGTCCAAATCCTGCATCAGCACCCCAAGCCTACCGAGCTGCACCTCAGCAAGAGCGACGTCAAGCTCAGGGCCGGGTGTATACCATGACACGGGAAGAAGCCCTGGCATCGAACATCGTTGTGTTAGGTATATTATTTTTTAAGAACATACCTGTACGTGTGTTATTTGATTCTGGTGCAACGCATAGCTTTATATCCAGGATTTTTGTCGTGAAAAACAATATAGAAATGACACCATTGCATCTAGATCTTAGTGTTAGCACCCCCTTGGGCACGAAAATACATGTCCATTCAGTATGTCAAGGCAGTTATGTCTGTATTGGAGGAAGAAAACTCTCGTTAGATGTTTTAGTCCTAGATGTTCGGGATTACAATATCATTTTGGGGATGGATTGGCTCAGCGCTTGCTTGGCAACTATCGAATGTACAGAGAAACGAGTCGTCTTTCGCCTACCTGGAGAAGCCGAATTCTGCTACACGAGTAGTCAAGCAACTAATGCGTCCAGGGCCTGCATGGTAATTTTGGCGATATCTGCTCGGCGGATGCTACACTCTAGCTGCGAGGGATACCTAGCGTCGGTTCGGGACACGCAGTTGGATTATAAAAATGTTGAGTATTCTTCCGTTGTGGCGGAGTTTCCTGATGTGTTTTCGAGCGAACTACCCGGCATGCCACATGACCGAGAGACCGAGTTCACCATTGACATATTCCTAAATACTCAGGCGATTTACAAGGCTCCGTACATAATGGCCCATGCTGAACTAAATGAGTTAAAGTGCCAACTTCAAGAACTGCTGGATCGTGGGTTCATCCGTCCGAACGTGTCTTCTTGGGGTGCGCCTGTGCTCTTCGTAAAGAAAAATGATGGAACGTTGCAACTCTGCATCGAAATAAGGTCACCATCAGAAACAAGTATCCTCTGCCTAGGATAGACGACCTCTTTGATCAGTTGCAAAGAGCATCGGTTTTCTCGAAAATTGATCTTCGCTCGGGCTACCATCAACGGAAGATTAAGCCTGAGGACATGCCAAAGTCAGCTTTCTTAACCCGCTATGGACATTACGAGTTTTTCGTTATGCCGTTTGGACTGATGAACGCCCCTACCACTTTTATGGATTTAATGAACCGTGTGTTCCGACCATACCTCGATAAATTTGTGGTGGTTTTTATCGATGACATCTTAGTGTACTAGAAGAATAAGGATGAACACGCAGGACACCTGCGAATGGTGCTTCAAACTCTTCGAGACAACAAGTTGTACGCGAAGCTTAGTAAATACGAGTTCTGGTTGGACAACATATCCTTCCTCGGGCATATTATTTCTGCAAAGGGCATCTCAGTTGACTCAAAGAAAATAGAAGCCATCGTGAAGTGGAGGAGGCCTGAGTTAGCTAACGATATTCGGAGTTTCCTTGGTCTAGCAGGCTACTACCAGAGATTTATAAAGGATTTTGCTAGAACCGTCTCGCCTCTGATCCAGCTCACTCGGAAGGGAGTAACGTTCGCGTGGACGGACAACAATGAAGCTTCATTTATGGAGTTAAAGCAGCGCCTCGTCTCAGCACCAATTCTTACCCTTCCAGACGGACCCGATGACTTTAAGATATATAGTGACGTCTCAGGAAAGGGTTTGGGATGTGTCCTTATGCAAAGGGAGAAAGTGATAGCTTTTGCGTCGAGGCAGTTGAAGTCTCACGAGAAGAATTATCCAACACATGATCTGGAGCTTGCGGTGGTAGTGTTCGCCTGAAGTTGTGGCGCCACTACCTCTATGGTGTGTCGTGCGAGATCTATACGGACCATAAGAGTCTAAAATATCTCTATACCCAAAAGGATTTAAATCTACGATAATGGCGTTGGCTCGAACTCCTTAGCAATTTTGACTTGATGATCAGATACACACCAGACAAGGGTAATGTTGTAGCTGATGCGCTGAGTCGAGTGTTCTTTGGGAGCCTGGCTATTGATGACAAGCTGCGTTGGGATATTGAAACTTTGGGCATTACACTTAAAATCAGATACAAAAAGGGGGATGACTATCGATTCCACGGAATTGGGGTATGACACAAAGCATGCACACATGTGTAGATTCGAGGTGCACGTCCACAAGAAAATCTAAGAGAAAGTCCGTGCTTTGCTCTTAGGACTTCGCCATCCATGAAAAAAGGAAGAAGGAGATCTAATCGAGGAGTTGTCAACTTCGGTTAGGAAAATTGCTACGGGTTGGTGAGTGATTTCAATTGTAATATCTGTCGTTTCTTCTTGAGTGTGGTGAGGGAGTTAAACTTATTAGGACAAAGGATTTTAACATTAGTTTTTTTGTCAATCTTTTAATTTCATCTGAGTTATAAGGATTGTGATTTATCCAGGTGACGTAGTCACCGCCATATTCTTATATTCATCTGTGCATGATGTTCGTAGATTGGTTGGTTATCTCAGGTGGGTTGGAAATGCTTCCGTGACGTGCCCAATAGTGCCTTCGGACGTGGTGCCTTCAGGCTGGGTTGGTGGTGCCTTCGGGTCGGGATGTAAGCCTTCAGGCTGGGTGGGGCCTTCGGGCTGGGTGAGACCTTCGGACTAGGAATTGTATATAGACCTTCGGTCTGGATTGGTTATAAGCCTTCAGGCTGAATTGTAGCCTCTCGAACGGACCTGAATAAAATATATATATATATATATATATATATTTGTGTCAAGAAAGCATGAGTGTAATTAAATTCTAAATAGCAAGATTTCAAGAGTAGGTAGTTTGAAGGGTCGGTCGCATGAAAGGTGTAACCAAATTAGCTGTGCAAATTCAAAATTGACAACCCTGTCCTTTCCTTACTCTACTTATTACTTCACTTCCTTCCAATATCAATTCCCTAAACATGGGATTCCACAACACTCATTTATGGGGCTCTTCTTGAAGTACTGCATCTTTTTTTGTTTTATGTTAGTGTTTACTACATATTTGGAATCGAGTGGTAATGGTAAATGCTTGATTTCCCATCACAAACTTTTTTTTAATGGGCGATAGAAATTCAAACATTTTGTTGCCACCAACACGCCACATCTTATTTGTCTTCCACCGCCAAATCCTTTTCGTTTGTACTATAAAGAGAGATTTTCATGTCAAGTAATGATGTATATGAAAGCTTTAAAGTTTCTGGAAGGCGAGTGAATGTCAGTCATTATCCTACTATTACTAACCACAAAAACTAAAGGCTTCTTTGAAATAACAAGCACAACAAAGTCTATATAGTAACGTGTCACGAGTGTAGTGACAACCCATAAATTGTTTGCGAAGAAAATGTCATCAGAAGAAAAATTTGGAGGGATGTAATTACCATTAACGTAAAATATATCCTAATTTTTTAAACAAACAATTTAAAGTTTAATTTTTATTTAGCTTAATAAACATTTTAAATCCTAAATATTAACTTTTATTTAAACTTTTAAACTACCCCTCGATTAAAATCTAATAAAACCTGTACACCTAATTAATCTCTCACAGAGATCAACAATTCAGGTTCTAATTAACTTCACTCATTTGGACTCAGAAGCTGCACCATCGTAGTAGTCGTGGCATTGAGATTTTCCTACGAATTTTTTTTGTCGAGTTATGTCGACCTTTTTCGAGCAGACATCATTTTATGTGAAACTTCAACGAGCCACGTCGTCCTGTCAATTCTTAGAGTTCAAATTTCTCTGGTGAGTTCGTATTATAATTCGATGCTTTCTACAATTTTATATTTCCATTTTGGTATCGTGCTAACTTGCTTCCGTATTTGGCATCTCTTGGGGCCAACGTGTCAGTTAATTTGACTCCAGTAATTATTTCTTACATCTGACTATTTGTTGACGCTTGGGCTTTACTCCGTCGTTATTTGATGATGTTTTTATTTGGTTATTGGTATCCTCCCATGTCCGACATGTTGAGTTTTTTTCCAAAGCAATTTAGACATCTGTACATTACCAAATGTATTTCAGTTCATAGATAATGTTATTATTTGTAAAAATTATGATTGTGACTTGTGGATCGATACGATCTTTTGAGTCAAACTTGGCGTCGATCGGGGTTGATACTAACTTTAGATAGTCTAGGACATGACTATACTTTTGTGTTCGTGTTAGAGCACGCACACAGTATCCGACACGTTAGCGGGACGAACATGACGTGTATCGGCACATGGTTTTATTGAGTAGGATTCTTGACTTAGACTTTATCATAGAGTCATGGATTACTTATAGATATTAGATCTCGACTGTCATGGACATGACTTATGAAACAATTTTGTGATATGACAATAAATAGGTGCCTGTAACCTTCGTTATTGAATTTTTTGTATTTATGATTATTGAGTATTTACAATTTTGTCTCATAAAATGATATTATGATGCATCTCGTGTATAGAGCGGAACCCCGAACTTTCCCAAATTATAGGATCTTGCCTCCTGGTCGGCATACCGTCGGTGTACTGGTCTATACCGCCGGTATACCATTTGTGATATTTTTTATTTTTGGATATTTTCATGAATAGTATTTTAGATATTTTTATGAATAGTATTTTGGATATTTTTGCGAATAGTGTTAGATTTCTCTCGGTTTCTTGGTTCTGATTTACTCTATTATCCAATGGTTGGTTTTTTTGGATGTTGAGATTGATTTAGATCGTGACGTGGCAGATCCAACGACCACGATTAATTCACCCCTTTTATATATACCCTTTCACTCTTTCTCTCTCTCCTCTCTATTTTCTTTCTTCTCCCTCTCTCTTTATTTTCTATCCATTTTTTAGGAGCTTGGTCTCGAGGCCTAAGAGAGTGGTTTCTGAACCCCTCTTGGTGGTGGAGTAGAAGGTTTAGGCTGGGAGCTAGACCTTAGGAAAGTACATCTTATCATTCTATGAACCTTAGATTTGAGATTTATTTTATTGTCATTATTTCTTGAATATTATTGGATAGAAATATTTTCTACATGATTCTTTATTACTTTAGTTCTTGGCTTGATATATTTTTATGGGTTTTAGACTTGTTTATGCTCATGCCCATTTTTAGATCTTACCGTGAGATACGGAGCTTGATCTTGCTATCATGTATGATATCCATGTTTTTCTTATGTAACTTAGTCCCATATGCTACATAAGACCCTTGCCTAGCCTCTACACTAGTGGTTTTGAGTTTGGCGGAATTTAGACACGTTTCGGTTTCCCGAAAACCCATTTTAGGAGTATTTTAAGGAATTTATTTATAAAATATCAGAATTTATGAAATATAATGCTCCCATGTTGTAGAAAATTTAATTTTATTTAATTTTGACTATTGAAACATCAAATTCCAACTTAAACGAAGCTTTTATGGCCGAAACAAGTTTTGGAAAATTCCTATGTCCCGGCTGTTGTGTCTATTCAGAAATCCATCGGTAATCCGCAGAAATCCGTCGGTAATCCGAATTTTCACCCAAAAATCTGTTGTTTCATATCGGATCATTCGTCGGTAATCGAAATTTGGCTGTTTTTGCTGAAATTCACTGTTTTTGTCCGTTTTTGAGATTTTCTTTGACTATAATATATTTTTAGCATGATTATGTGACCTTGTGTATTAAGAGAATGATTGTACACCATATATATTTGACACAAGCACGTCTTCTCTATTGACACCATGTTATTACCTTATTTTATTCCTTTAGTAGCTCGTAGTCGCACTTCTGTCCATGTATTGATCTATGTCCTGATTCCTTTTAGTGGCTCGTTGTAGCGCACTCCTGACCAGGATTATTTTATTGTTCTTATAGTGGCTTGTTGTAGCGCACTCCTGACCAGTATTTATTTATTATCCTTTATAGTGGCTTGTAGTAGCGCACTCCTGTTTTCTGACATATATTTTTTTTCTGTTGTGGCTTGTTTTGTGCTTGTGCTTTTAGTTGGCAAATCATTGTCCGATCTTGCATATCCCCGAGGGGTATCACAACCCGTACTCGGATGATCGGGCATGAGTACGCATCCATACCCGGATGATCGACGATAGAATGCTGTCTAGGTCATCACAAATATAACTATCTGTCATGCCCCAGTAACGGAATACGGAGACAGACATGACCAGCTACCCCGTACAAGGTGCTATACGTCGTACGGCGATCACGGCTGTATAAGACAAGGGGGTGCATGCTACAATCAAGTCTCCGAGGGTCAAGAACTTCTATGTATCAATCATTCAAACAAGAAACAGTAAGCATAGAGCATATATGATAAGCATTAAGGTGTCCCAAACGCTTTTTTAAAATGTTCTGGAGTCCATGTATGCAAAATAAGAAGCTGGAAGAGTAACAAAAGTACATGACAGTGATCAGCTGCAGTATAATTTAATGTAATAATATAAGAAAACTAATGTCCAAATGAGCCGGCTAACAGGTGCCGGTGTCTAAACGCCAAAAGAAGTAAATGTGCAATGACGAGCAGGGAATAAAAAAAATCCATTCGCTATCCCCTGCAACCATGTTCCTGGTATGCGTCATGAGTTGGGGGAAGGTACGCTGTATCTTTGGGTGCTGGCTCGAAACTTGGCCATGCAAAACTAGTGGGGTTAGACCCCAAATAGCAAGTACCACCAAAGGAAGCACGAAATGGAGAAACAAAAACCCAAGGAAAACTTATAATAGTACATAGGTTCAGTGTCGTAACTTAGGTCCAGTGCATATCCTAGCGCAAAGGCCCAACCCTACAACCAAACAAGGAAAATGGTTGAACCATCACACTATGATAGTCCATTTTCCTAGGCTACTAGCTGAATGATACAATCACAACCAAGTCCATTTCTTATATCGACCAATCATTTGGAACACAATGGCATAAGAAAATAATCTCTTTATTGATATTCAAGAAGTTTTACAAGCGGCGCTTGGCTGAGATTAGAATTCGCTCAAGCTCTCTCTCTCTCTCTCTCTCTCTCTCTCTCGATTATAATGACATCGTTCTATATATTATATCCCTTTATACAAAAGTATCTCAAAATATCTCGATACGTCTCAAGGCATCGACTCTATATTTTTGGCTCATGAGGATAAGGATATGCTATCGCTTCTTCGGATGATCTAGTACTTGCGAACAAGCAAACTGGTGGGGCGTCAGCACTTTGGGGAAAGTACTGGTGAGTATAAAAGTAACGAACATAAACAACACTCTCTAAAACCAATACTAAGTAATCATGTTATAAAATATTGCATTATTAGTGATCTTGCTACTTTTTATCTAGGTTTATTTCATGCAGTACAGGATCAGAGTCAGTTTACTTCTTTCAAAAATATATCTTTGAAAATAGTTTGCACATTCAATACGTTCAAGCATATAGTAGGGGCAGTGTTCTATCGTGTAGTGCACAACATGTATCGTGCACCATATTTACTAACTCTTTAGGAACACAAGTTATCTCTAGTGGATTGTTCATCTCAATTCAAGACAAAGTGCAACTAGTGGACTTATTCAAATCAGTTCAATGGATATCGGCATATTCAAGTTAAACATGCAAGTTTAGGAGTAGTACAAGATAGTAAGCTAAATCAACGTATCACTTAAGTAGTGATTCTTACCCTCGGTTGGACGTTATCCCTGCAACAGACATACAAGTTAGCAACAATTTGCATATTTAAATAAAGTTCTATTTCCTGTTCGTCCCTGCATTAAATAGTTAGGTGTGCAAGTAGACTAATCTAGCATGCGCCCTAACTATATGATGGCCCATGGAAACCCATGATTAGCAGTTGGGACGTTCAAGCTGTCACCCTCACTTTTTCATTCAAGGGTAGTTTAGTAATTGTCATGGGTATTATTTATTCTAGGATTATTTGTATTTAAATATCTGTGTATGCATGATTATTAATTATTGTATTATTTATTTCTATTTGTAGATTTTTTTTGGACTTGTGAAGTGGACCAAACCCATTTATTAGAATGCATGAAAACTTTTAGATTAGTTTAGTTTGAGCCCATGAATTAGGTCCATGGATTAGGAGGTTTGATTAATTAGAGAAACCATTAGACTAGAACCTTTCCTCCCTAATTAAATTCTTCATGAGAGGACCTAAGGGGTATTTGTGACTTTTTACATTGCTTGGGGAGGGGGTATATGGCCGGCCACAAGGAGGAGGAGAGATAGTGCTCTCATTTGATTCATCCCCAAATTCTAGATTTATAATTTTCTCTTCCAAATTTCCTCCATTCCCTCAACAATTCTCCACCAATTCTTCACCAATCTCTTTCTAAATTCTTTATTGAGGTTCCTACATCAAGGATCTATAAGAAAGAAGTAAGGAGCAAGGAGGAGGAGGACAAGATCTATAAGGAGAGGAGCTACTTTTCACTTGGAGACTTTTTATTAGGAATCCATCTCCCAATAGGTACATTTTAGTTTTTTCCCTTCTAATAGACTCCAGATCTGAGATTTAACCATGAAAAACTAACCCACATGCATAGGCTACACATAGGAAGTGGTTTTAGGTTCATCGGAGACCTACGGTGGAAGTTATGTCCAATTTGGTGCCAATTTTGGGAGAATTCCGAGATTGGCACATGTAGTGTTTGTCATTGGATCTAATAGATCTAAATGATACTTGATTGCTTTTTTGTGACTAGTGTCATGTCCACAATTGGATACGTGTAGGCCGTATCTCGTCAATTTGACGAAATAGGTTGATTTTGGGGGTTTTTCTCCGACACGGGGCCTTGTGCATATCATATTGTGACATATATAGTAAAGAAGACACGGGGTTATCTATATATATATAGTAAAGAAGACACGGGGTTATCTATATATATATAGTAAAGAAGACACGGGGTTATCTATATACATATTGTGACATATATAGTAGGCCATATCTTAGTGTTAGCACCCCCTTGGGCACGAAAATACATGTCCATTCAGTATGTCAAGGTGGTTATGTCTGTATTGGAGGAAGAAAACTCTCGTTAGATGTTTTAGTCCTAGATGTTCGGGATTACAATATCATTTTGGGGATGGATTGGCTCAGCGCTTGCTTGGCAAATATCGAATGTACAGAGAAACGAGTCGTCTTCCGCCTACCTGGAGAAGCCGAATTCTGCTACACGAGTAGTCAAACAACTAATGCGTCCAGGGCCTGCATGGTAATTTTGGCGATATCTGCTCGGCGGATGCTACACTCTAGCTGCGAGGGATACCTAGCATCGGTTCGGGACACGCAGTTGGATTATGCAAATATTGAGTCTTCTTTCGTTGTGGCGGAGTTCCCTGATGTGTTTTCGAGCGAACTACCCGGCATGCCACATGACCGAGAGATCGAGTTCACCATTGACACATTCCTAAATAATCAGGCGATTTACAAGGCTCCGTACATAATGGCCCATGCTGAACTAAATGAGTTAAAGTGCCAACTTCAAGAACTGCTGGATCGTGGGTTCATCCGTCTGAACGTGTCTTCTTGGGGCGCGCCTGTGCTCTTCGTAAAGAAAAATGATGGAACGTTGCAACTCTGCATCGAAATAAGGTCACCATCAGAAACAAGTATCCTCTGCCCAGGATAGACGACCTCTTTGATCAGTTGCAAGGAGCATCGGTGTTCTCGAAAATTGATCTTCGCTCGGGCTACCATCAACGAAAGATTAGGCCCGAGGACATGCCGAAGTCAGCTTTCCGAACCCGCTATGGACATTACGAGTTTTCCGTTATGTCGTTTGGACTGATGAACGCCCCTACCACTTTTATGGATTTGATAAACCGTGTGTTTCGACCATACCTTGATAAATTTGTGGTAGTTTTTATCGATGACATCTTAGTGTACTAGAAGAATAAGGATGAACACGCAGGACACCTGCGAATGGTGCTTCAAACTCTTCGAGACAACAAGTTGTACGCGAAGCTTAGTAAATACGAGTTCTGGTTGGACAACATATCCTTCCTCGGGTATATTATTTCTGCAAAGGGCATCTCAGTTGACTCAAAGAAAATAGAAGCCATCGTGAAGTGGAGGAGGCCTGAGTTAGCTAACGATATTCGGAGTTTCCTTGGTCTAGCAGGCTACTACCAGAGATTTATAAAGGATTTTGCTAGAACCGCCTCGCCTCTGACCCAGCTCACTCGGAAGGGAGTAATATTCCCGTGGACGGACAACTATGAAGCTTCAGTTATGGAGTTAAAGCAGCGCCTCATCTTAGCACCAATTCTTACCCTTCCAGACGGACCCGATGACTTTAAGATATATAGTGACGTCTCAGGAAAGGGTTTGGGATGTGTCCTTATGCAAAGGGACAAAGTGATAGCTTTTGCGTCGAGGCAGTTGAAGTCTCACGAGAAGAATTATCCAACACATGATCTGGAGCTTGCGGTGGTAGTGTTCGCCTGAAGTTGTGGTGCCACTACCTCTATGGTGTATCGTGCGAGATCTATACGGACCATAAGAGTCTAAAATATCTCTATACCCAAAAGGATTTAAATTTACGACAATGGCGTTGGCTCGAACTCCTTAGCGATTTTGACTTGATGATCAGATACACACCAGACAAGGGTAATGTTGTAGCTGATGCGCTGAGTCGAGTGTTCGTTGGAAGCCTGGCTATTGATGACAAGCTGCGTTGGGATCTTGAAACTTTGGGCATTATACTTAAAATCAGATACAAAAAGGGGGACGACTATCGATTCCATGGAATTGGGGCGTGACACAAAGCATGCACACATGTGTAGATTCGAGGTGCACGTCCACAAGAAAATCTAAGAGAAAGTTCGTGCTTTGCTCTTAGGACTTCGCCATCCATGAAAAAAGGAAGAAGGAGATCTAATCGAGGAGTTGTCAACTTCGGTTAGAAAAATTGCTACGGGTTGGTGAGTGATTTCAATTGTAATCTCTGTCGTTTCTTCTTGAGTGTGGTGAGAGAGTTGAACTTATTAGGACAAAGGATTTTAACATTAGTTTTTTTTGTCAATCTTTTAATTTCATCTGAGTTATAAGGATTGTGATTTTTTCAGGTGACGTAGTCACCGCCATATACTTGTATTCATCTGTGCATGATGTTCATAGATTGGTTGGTTATCTCAGGTGGGTTGGAAACGCTTCCGTGACGTGCCCAATAGTGCCTTCGGATGTGGTGCCTTCGGGCTGGGTTGGTGGTGCCTTCGGGTCGGGATGTAAGCCTTCAGGCTGGGTGGGGCCTTCGGGCTGGGTGAGACCTTCGGACTAGGAATTGTATATAGACCTTCGGTCTGGATTGGTTGTAAGCCTTCAGGCTGAATTGTAGCCTCTCGAACGGACCTGAATAAAATTTATCTTCTTTACTATATATATATATATATATATATATATATATATATATATATAGTTACTGGGACCTGAATAAAACAGGTTGATTTTGGGGTTTTTTCTCCGACACGGGGTTATCTATATATCTCTATGTATATATATATATATATATTTATATGTGTTAGTATATATATATATATATATGTTATATATAGTGGTGTTATGCATATAGATTGATATATATGAGAGGAGTTTATGTATCTATGTATATATATAGCTAGTTACCTAGGTGAGTGTGCGTGATTGCGTGTTAAGTATTGTATGTTTATGTGTGTACACTGGGTGTATACATTGATGCTTGTATTGTGTTTGTGTGTGGGTGTGAGAAGACTCGGGTAGGTGCAACAAGTTATGGAGTGAGCATTGTGGCAAGGGGAGGACAGCAGAGCTCGTGCACTGCACACCAGCCAACTGCTCGTGCACTGCACAACAACCAAGTATATTGGAGGAGAGCAGCAGCCACAACACAGTATGGCAGAGAGCAGAATCTGGGCTGCTGTGCCCTGCACCGAGGGTGAAGTCGGGTTCAGCAAGTCACTTTACAGTTTTTACTGCACATATCGGGTTCAGTGAGTCCCTGGGAAGTTTCTTCTGCATGTATCAGTACATTCTTCCCTATGCAAGCCGAGCAAAGTTTCAGATTTCGTTCACTGTGCAGTTCAGTATTTGGGTTTGTGTTTCAGTTTCATTGGTAGTTGGGTGTTGGGTTATGAGGTATTGATGTTGGATAGTTAATGTGATAGGTATATTGGGTATTAGTTTAGTTGTTAGTTGAATTATTAAGTTAGCTAATAGTAGCTAGTACCTATATATATATTTATGTTAGTATAGCTATATACCTTATTAGTCTAATAGTTAGCTATATATATATATATACTTGTATTAATTGTTATTGTTAGTAGTTTGATACCTTATAGTGTTAGTTATATATTTAGTATTAATTGGATATTATATATATATGTTAGTTTATGTTAGTTTTGGATTACCTCGGGATACCAAGGTATTATCAAGGTATTGGGCCGATACCCAAGGTATTGAGTTTGGGTATCGAGATAGGTGCGATACGCATTGGTGCAAGGCCAAGGTATCATATTTCAATTGATTTGATATAATATTATAATATATGACTTGTATATATATATAAAACCCTATTTCGTATTCAAAACTTGCTTATCTTAGGATACGGCTCTTTGAGTGCTTGTTGTTTCTTAGCTTAACTAGTATAGCATAGTTTCATAGTGTATCGACTTAGTGACTTAGCATTAGACTCTTGCAACCATGATTTCATTGGTTTGACTCAAAAATGGTGTATCGACTTATAATTTTATCAACTTCATTGATTTTTATTCTTGAACCTTGTATTGATGCAACATATCATATATAGGTTGTGTGACACCAGCTTGGGCATCAAGAGACACACCTTACTTAGGACTTCAGGCGAGTATATCTCTCTGATAGTTTTTAATTCATAATATTATATATATGTATGTTCTAGAATTGTATGCATTGATCCCATTACAGTGATTTCATGGACTGGTACTATATGGATCTCGTCAGGAGATGTTATTCTCTACCGTGTTCAGCGGGTACTTGTGTACATTGTATCTCATCGTGTATATTAGGTATTGATTATATTTCGTGTTCACACACTTCTCGTATTCAGTGTGCTTATTCATGTACACCCACCGCTAGTGTTCGGTGGTTATGATATTCGTGTACACCCACTACTCGTGTTCAGTGGTTATATTTCATGTTCGTAGCGTATCGTGATTGGATCCATCGGTATTAGTTGGGGGTGGGAGAGTAGGAGTTGATTATGTGATCAAAGCCATTGTTACATCGTGTACATTCTGGTTATATACCTCACTTGTAATCGTCTTACCTGATCATGTTCACCCAACCCGATCACATAATGAACTTGTATTCTAAGGCACATTAGTTAGTTTAGATTACAGTTATTTCATCATTTGTGATATTCATATTGTTGATCTATATTCTTGTACATTACCTGTATGTCTATTATTCATTATTCATATGTTTAGTGATCTTGTATTTCATTTCTATATCAGTTTATATGCTCGATTATGCTATTGAAACTATTTTTAGTGGTATGTACTTCGATCTAATCTTGACTGGATATATTTTTCCCAGATGGCTGGCTTATAGAGCAGTATCCCCCATTCTACGGGCCGTAGGATGACGTACCTTTAGAGGATACTCCTATAGACCAGGAGGACTTAGTTGCAGAGCCCGATGAGGTCTAGTTTATTTGTGTTGGATTGTATTAGACTATTATATTTATGGAGATTCATAGTTTCTATTAGTTTTAGATTGTGGATTGTATCTTATTCTTTCCTTCGCTATTCCAGTCGTGCTTTATCTTCCTTAGTTTGTTTTGTGATTGAGATTAATTATACTTGTGAGATACCCTATTGCTCCTCCGTTTGGAGTTGAGATGATTGACAGGTACCATATTATATTGTTTGAGATGTTAGATAGTTAGAAATAACCCAGACATCATTCTACCACCGATTCTGTGGCGTAGGCAGGGCGTAACCATGTACTTGTGCCCGAATATCCGGGTGCGGGTTATGACACATTTTTAGTGGTGGCCCATGCAGGTCTGGATTCGTAATTAGTGCAAATTCGTAGTTGTGCTCGTCTAGAGTACTGCTACGAGCCTGCTTTAGGAAACATGATTTAGGCTGAGAGTTTACTCAAGCACTTTTCCAGCAGATGATGGAGGCGCACCAACGACAGTCAGAAGTCCTATGACAGAGTGTGGAGAACACTCACCAGATCACACTTACAGCAGTGCAGAGAGCTACTACAGCCCAACCACAAACGACACCAGCTCAGTTTATTCCGTATCAGCCGAGGCCGGGTACCATCATTGACTTCAAGAGGATGAGCCCGAAGGACTTCAGGGGTATATAGGGGATTATCTATGCGGACGAGTGGATCGAGGACATCAAGCGAAACCTGCGGCTGGCACAGATTCCAGAGATACTACAGATAGAGACAGCGGGTTGTATGATGTTCGACATTGCCTTGACATGGTTTCAGACAGACCTGTAAACCCCCTCGATTAATTTTATAGATGGTCAGGTTTGGGTTGGGAAAATTTTGGATTTAGCAGCAGATGTTGAGGTTTAGAGTGGAGTTAAGTCTGACTGTTATTTTAATTAATTTAATTAAAACCCTTGGCGCGCCCTATCTTTGCTTAATTATTCGAAGCCCAATATCAGCCCATAATTTCCATCGGACTATTGTACTTCTGACTTGACTCGCCAATTTAGGCACTGGACTTTTCCGTCACTCAAAATTAAATCCGATGTGCTCTAAATTAATTGCACAATTTTCCGTAACCGAAATCCCATAATTAAATTTTGTGTCGGACACCTGTGTCGTTACCCTTAAATTTGAGATACCAACTTAACCCGTTGAGCCGGACCAACTAAAGGGTCCAAGACTGATTCCAAGCCCCTACCATTTTTGACCTTTGCGTCATTTTCGGATTTTGACCACAAGTGCCTCTATTTAATTTAAAAGTGCGGGACACTTTAATTCTATTTAAATCAGGGATACCAATTTTGTCTAATCCTATTTTAATCCCCAAATTAATCCCATTGTCCATTTAATTAAGTCCATGCCAAACACACAACACCCCCTCACCCTACAAAACACCAAACATATTTTTCCCACAATTTTTGCATCATTTGATGTGTTCGTGCAATTTCCCGAATTTAAGGGACTTAGTTGCAATTTATGGATTTTAGGTGTCCTCACCTTATTGGCCATGACCAAATGGAGAGCCTACCATTCTTTGACCTACTCAACATTTTCCCCCCTTCCTTTGCATGGAGAAACCCAATCCTCCATGTTAAATCATAGCCCTCCATTTGAATTGGAGCATCCCCACCACACATCCCTCACACACCTCCCTATAAAACATCAACATCACCCCTCTCTTCCCCCAAGGCCGGCCCTAATCCCCATGCCTAGAGAAACCCCCACCCCCTTTTCTCTCTCCTCCCTCCACACACTCACAGCTGAATGAAATTCTTCTCCCATTTCTTTCTTCTTCTCTTCTTCTTCTTCCTCTCCATGCTCGAGTCCGCCGTCGCCGTCAACAACCCTGACCTCCTCGACCTTACCCTCCCTCAGGCCTTTCAGGCAGTGGTCTCAAATTTGGCCAGCAACGGCATCATGGTTATTCTGGATAATCAGATTACCAGGCCTGGGTAGTGCTGCAGCAAGTATGATGGCAACGGCTTCTTTGGGGACGTGTACTTTGACCTTGATGAATGGCTAGAGGGGCTGACGCTGATGGCTACACTGTTCAAAAGCTCTAACAATGTGGTCAGGATGAGCCTCAGGAACGAGCTCCTTGGACCTTACCAGAGTGTTAGCCAGTGGTACAGGTACATACCAAAAGGAGCTGAGGCTATGCACTCAGCAAACTCGAATATTCTTGTTATACTATCAGGCTTAGATTATGATAAAGATCTTAGCTTCCTCCTGGAGAAACAGGTCGAGGTATCATTCACGGGGAAACTCGTCTTTGAGCTGCATTGGTACAGTTTTTCGGATGGGGGTGACTGGGGTAATGGGAATATCAATGAAGTATGTGCAAGTGCAGCTCGCAATTTCATACAGAAAGAAGGTTTCCTACTAGATCAAGGGTGGCCATTGTTTCTTTCAGAGTTTGGGGCTGATGTCACGACCCGCACCCGGTTTAGGGGCACGAGAGCGTGGGTACGTCCAGCCTACGCCGCAGCATCGGCGGTAGAACGCTGTCTAGGTCAAGTACTATCTAAACAATCTCACGCTAGTATCCAACTCCATAAGGAGACATGGATATCATAAAATAAATCTAGAAATACTCAATCACAACTACAGCACGATAGGAAAAATGAAGAAATAAAAGAATACAACACAAGTCTAATGACACAATAATCATACCTGCAATCAGTAACATCCAATTTTCCAAGTGTGTCGGAAACCAGTCTACTAAGGTCACAGTCTGGAAAAATATTTTCCAGTCAGGAAGGAGCAAAGTACATCTCTAAATAGCAGTTCTATATAAATGACATAAACTATGTAGCAGTTCTAGATGGAAATATACCAGATGCATGTATAGGTACGAGAAATGTACAATGAGAGAATACTGGAAATACTGTAAGTAAATGCAGGAAAAGAACAATATGTCAATGAGCAAGAAATCTATGACTAAGTGTGTGAGTACTAGCTTTAACATGTGATCGGCTTGGGAACTTGATCAGGCGGGTTACATGTGATTAGCTATGATTCACGAAGGTCAGGCTAACTGTTGGTTAGCTATGATGCATGTAGAGGTCAGGCTAATCACACGTAACAGCTATGAGGCATGGAGATGGTCAGGCCGCACCCGACGTGAGATGTGGGGTGAGCTATGATGCATGAAAAGTTGGGTATGATCACATATCTACACTAAAATACTTCCCACCCCCGACTGGTATAGTAGATCCAATCATGGTATGCTATGGCACGGGATTCCCTAGGGAGGTAGCAAATCTCCCCGGGAATCAGTGTCTGTACATGCACAAGATAATAAGGAAACAAGTCTTGTACAAGCTACACCATGAATAAGGAATAACATCTCATGACGAGATCCGTGTATACCAATCCGTGTAACCAACGTGTCAAGAACATGGATATTTACACTAGATACAGTGAACATAGGAGATATCATAAATTAGAAACTAATCAGAAAATGTACTCGCCTTGGGTCCTTAGCTGGTAAAACCAATGTCCTGTCCCAGAGTATCGTCTGGAGGAACCAACAGTCCTAAAATATATCAAATACAACATTTGCATCAGGTGCTACACTAACACATCACAAATACATGAACTCAGGGGCTCTATCAGGTATGGCACTAGTCAACTAGGGTCACCTAGTAATTTACCAATTAATCATATTATCAATAAATAATTTAATACATATATATATAATTATTCCAAAGTATACAAAATAGGTATAACTGTATGTACATAAGTGGAAATATATTTTATTTATGTGAAAAAAATTTATACATCACTCATACATATAGACTAGTATACATGTACCAAAATACATATTAACTTATATTATATATATATATATACATACATACCAAAATAATACTATACTATATACAGGTAATATACCAAAATATGTTTTACAAGTACATATATATCAATACAGTTTTTATATATATATATATACTATATATATATATACCAAAAATATGTTTATACATGTTTATATATATAGGTACACATATTTATACCAAAATACGGTTATATATACATATATACCAATATACATTTATTTATATTTAAATACTGAAACATACATTAATACTTAGTATACCAATAAAACGTATATAATATATATATAAGTGTCTATTAGTAATTTGTACAAAATACGTATTTGTGTATATACACTAGTAGATGTATATACATATATACTTATTATACCAAAATACATATTTGTATATATATATTAATCAAACTTTTATATATATAACTAATCAAAGAATGTATATAATGCCACCCTCCTCAAGGTGATCCCAAATAAAATAGCAGTTAGTTCCAATGGGTCCGGAGCAGTCCAATTAGCTAGAAACTATATAAAGAAGTCCATGATCGGAGTTTGGCACAAAAACCGAGATAAGGATACCGAGTCCTCAACATAGAGAAAACATACGGGGTTAACAAGTTTAGCTAAAAGAGAAAGGGTCGTTTGTTCGTAATCAAGGTAACTCCTTAATTTATGAAAAATCATTTTAAAATTATTTTGAACAATAATTGTTAAAACTTCCCTTTTGAACAAAATTACAATTTAAGGTTTATTTATAAAAATTAGAATTTATGTAAAAACCAATGTATTTATATGTCTATAGTAAATTCAGTTACTAGTCCGAATAATCCAATTTTGAATAAATTTTATTATTGAAACTATTTCTTAATTAATAATGTAACCAAAAATTATTATTATTTTTACATATCAAAACCCTTTTAATTTGTTACATAAAAATAAACTAATTACACAAAACTAGCTAATTACATATTAATATAACCAAATTATATAAAATAACCAATTACATATTAATATAAACTAATTATATTAATATAACCAAATTACATAAACTAATTACATTAATTAAACTAATTATATAAAATAACTAATTATATATATACTAAACTGATTATATGCAATTTAATCTAAACTAACTAATATGAATTAACTTAATTGATTAATTAATTAACAACTAATCACACCTATACTAAACTAACTACAGACGCTGAATCGAAGAAAGGGAAAGAGGGAAAGAGGGAAAGAGGGAAGGGATCTCACGTCGGGGTTTTCCGGCGTCGGCGGAGGAGGTCTCGCCGAGGTCGGCCGGCAAGGCGCGGGGAAGTCCGGCTCGAGGCGGATGCGGCGAAGCCCGACGGGTCTGCGGCGGCGACGGGGCTCGACTCGAGAGCGGCGGCGGGCCAGATCGAGGAGGCGGCGGCGACTGGATCTACTGAGGCGGCGACGGGGCTCGACTCGAGAGCGGCGGCGGGCCAGATCGAGGAGGCGGTCGGCGGTTCTTCTCGGCGGCGACGGTGGTTCGAGGAACCGGCGTCTCGACTCAGCGGAAGGGGATCTCGGCGGATCTGGGCGGCCACCGGCGCTCGCCGGAGTTAGATTAGGGTTAGGTTTAGGGTTTGCTCTGGGTGTGTCGGGGTCTGGGTACGTGTCCGGGCTGGACACGAGGGTGGTGTACTGTGGGGGGACGTGTCCGGGGCTGGACACAGGAATCTGATGTACTGTGGGCGTGTCCGGGTGTTGGACACAGGAAATCTGGTTGTAATATTATAAATCTGGACACAGAAAATGAATGGATACGGTGGGACACCCGGGGTCGGACCCGAGGCCAACACGGCTGACACGGTGATGCTGGACACACGGACACGAGCACACAAAAAAATGGTGGTGATGGCTTGTTGGCTTGTGGGGATTTGTGAGGGCTAGCTAGGGTTTCTTGGGAATGGTGATGAGAGACTTAAATAGGGAGAGAGAGTTGTGGGCTAAAGGGTGAGGATTGGCCCAATGATGAATGGCCAGGATTTAATATAAAGGGCTTTTCATGTGGGAAGAATGAGGGTGTGAATGGGAGACGGTAAACTGGAAAATATAATTTAAGAAAATGTTTTTAAGGCTTCCAAGGCTAACTGATTAAATTAGCTACTAAACAAACCCATATTTGAAAACCCTAGAAAATATGAAATTCATTTATTTACTATTTCAAAAAAATGGATATGAAAATTTTATTAAGAAAACAACTAGTCTTTCAATAATTTATTAAACAAATAAGTTTATGGTTTCAAGCCAATAAATATTCAAAACTAGAGTATTATATATATCATTATTTATTTATTTTATAAGAGATCGACATTTAGGAAAAAATGATTTTTATACAAGATTATAAATTACCTTCTAAAAATCAAATATTGTTCAAAAATCAAATGCAAGAATTCAAGGAGAAAATATTTTATAACTTGGTATTTAAAAAATTAAAAAATCTAATTTTTTTTTTCGGAAATTTGGAAATCGGAGGTTAAAGCTGATGTAAGCGGCACACATGTTTCTGATAACCGTTTCTTGAGCTGTTTCGTGAGTGTAGTGGTGGAACTGGAATTGGACTGGGCTCTGTGGGCACTACAGGGGAGTTACTATGTTAGAGAGGGTCAACTCGGTTACGATGAGAGTTATAGTATACTAAGCTGGGATTGGTGCAAGCCGAGAAACACGAACTTTCTACAAAGAATTTCAGCTCTCCAATCTCCCTTTCTAGGTACTGCGGGACCTGCGGACTTGGATGTGGTACCGGATCCCCGTCATTAGTAGCCGAACGCAGACAAGTGTACCTAGCCATCCTGTATTTTAGTTTACAGATATTTATTGTTTCGTTATGTACATTGTGCACATATTTATGTTGACGTTCGGTACTTCGCGTTCGGTTCACAACCGGGTGAAGACGTACGTCGTAACGTCTAAGGAAGATTGTTGATGATTCGTAATATCTCGATATGCGTACCTGAGTTTATCGATACCCCAGGACACACTCATACACTGTGATCATGCCAGATTCATGTATCCTGATACTGACATCATGACCAGAGACTGGGACGACCTTAGGGTCGCGTCTGTTGAGTTATTTTTGAGTGTCGAGACTGTTAGATAGAGGTTCAGGTTCAGCGCACCATCATTGATCGCTTGGGAAGGAAAAGACAGTTACTAGACGCTTGGGCTCCTCTGCACGCGCTTATATATGTATATGTAGTGATCCTGTATTCTGGAGTAGTTGTATTACCCGTGTATCTCTGTGCTCGAAGCTACAGTACGCCCAGTGTGTCTCTGTGTTCGGAGCTACGATTTTATTTTAGAAAGCCCACGCGTTGAACATTGTCTTTAAACTGTGTCACACTTGTTTGGTTATGATAGAGTACCCTGTTGTTGCACTTGTACTTTCTGTTTACTTGGCATGTATTTTTGTACCTTCTTACGTCCCTCTGAGGACCTAGTTCCCTGCAAGTTTTGCAGCATAGGTGATTACGGAGCACTTGGAGTTGCTGATGGAGTTGCATGTCTTGCGGGCATGGTACCAGGTACTCATATTATATCTACCGACATTATGGTTATTTTACATTATTTATTTCATCTGCTGTTATAGCCTAGTTTTTATAGACTCATACTCCTTCTCGAGTCTATTCGAGTTAGTGTGTTATTGGACGGCCGACTCTAGCACATATAGCTCTTTCTTGAATACTGTTGTACATTATAGATTGAGATATAGAGGTTTACATTTTTGGGATAGCTAGATAGTGCCCTTTTATATTACAGCTTATACGTATTCGAGTTAGACCAGAGTCTGGTCTAATGCGTAGCTGGCGTGTCACGTATTCCTGGTCCTACGTATTTTGGGACTAGGGCATGACATATTTTTGTGGTGGCCTATGCAGGTCCGATTTAAATCGTCTTGGTCACCTGACTGTGCCAAGCGAGCCTGTAAATTAAGAATAGATATTATGATTGTTGAATAGGATCTCAATCCATAATCGATTTTTAAAACTCTTTGTATATGATTATCGCCCTTGGACTTCCAATTTGCATTCGTTCAATCTTCGTCGATATCGCTCTTCTTGTTTCTCGTCCCCTATTGTTCGGAAAGACGAATGCTTGTGACTGATGATTTCCCTCCAGAAGAAGATCGAAGACCAGACAGCAGAAGACAGAATTCGTATACCTTTCTCTGAGAAGATTGTTACCTTATCAGGATAGATTGATGGGTTCTTTGGATTCTAGAACTAGTATGGAAGGTTGGCAAGAGAGTTGGACCCAGTAGTACCCTACCCGTGCTTGAGGTAACAGTGATCTTAGAAGTACTGAGAGCTAGAAGG
Source organism: Iris macrosiphon (assembly GCA_036927795.1). Classification (NCBI taxonomy): domain Eukaryota; kingdom Viridiplantae; phylum Streptophyta; class Magnoliopsida; order Asparagales; family Iridaceae; genus Iris; species Iris macrosiphon. The sequence continues at coordinate 66,905,688 of JAYESA010000001.1, forward strand.
ATTGTTGATCATGACCTAGAATAATTTATGGGAATGCATAACCTGATGATGGAAACTAGTGGTTGTATATGATAGCAATACCAGGAATGATATTATGGACCAGAGGAGATAAAATTTCAAGCTCTCAATTGGAAGATGATAATCTAATACCAAAAATTTTAGTATGTGCTTGGGTGACATCATTATTACAATTGCACTATGTGACTTGGAGAGATAAATAATGAAAAGAAGGAATTTAAGGAATAGAATTTTAGGGAAAACTTTGGGGAGAAGAGAATTATACATTAGGCGAGGAATTTTTTTCTTTTGAGGATTGATGTTGGAAACAGAACGGGAGAAATTATTTTGAGGTTTAGTCTAGATTATGACCTTATCCTAGACATGGATTGGTTGAGCCAATACCACGCAACGCAAAATTGTCGACGTGATTACATTATTTATGACCACCAGATTACCCTGAGTTTGAGTTACTTCAGGGAGCCCGGGAGCATGGTGCCCATCTACCATAGAGGCACACATTGTAGAAGGTGAACCAGTGTACCCCCGTATTATATCAGAATTTGATGATGTGATTCTAGATAATCTTCTAGGCCTGCCACCTGACAGAGAGATAGAGTTGTTATAGAGTTGACTCCAAGAGCCGAGCCAGTTAATTTTCCGTCTTCAGACTAGCACCGATAGAGTTGGTTGAGTTGTAGGTCCGTCGTGGAGGATCTCTTAGACAAGGGTTTCAGTCGGGCTAGTATCTTTCCATGGGGAGCAACCATCTTATTGTACCAAAGAAGGATGGGACGATATGTTGCATAACGATTACAGGGCATTAAATATCGTAGCAATAAAGAGCAAGTACCCTTGTCGAACATCGAAGATTTATTTGAATCAGCTAAGTGGCGCATATGTATTTTGAAGATCGATCTCAGATTCAGCTATCATCAGATCTAGGTACGGAGAGAGGACATTCCTAAGACGACTTTCCGGATGAAGTATGGATACTATGAGTCTCTAGTTATGCCGTTTGGCTTAACCAACGGGCCAGCAGTATTTATGAGTTTGAGGAACAATATTTTCCACCAGTACTTGGATAAGTTCGTGGTGGTAATTATCGACGACATCTTGGTTTATTCCAAGAGCCAAGAGGAGCACGAGAGACATCTCAGGATCGTGTTGGATACGCTGAGACACGAGAGGCTGTACGCCAAACTCAGCAAATGTGAGTTCTGCTTGGATAGAGTACCGATTTTGGGACACATAATCACCGGAAATGGACTATCAGTTGACCCGGAGTAGATAGCTGCAGTTGAGACATGGCCTACTCCTACCTCAGTTACAGAGGTTAGGAGTTTCCTCGGACTTGCCGGATATTATCGGAGGTTCGTAGAAAACTTCTCGAGGATAGCTGCACCTATGACGCGACTAACGCATAAACACGAGGAGTTTATCTGAACCGACGAGTGTCAGGTGGCTTTCGATGAGCTGAAGAAGCGTCTGACATCAGTACCGATTTTGACACTACCTTCAGGATCAGGAGGATTTGTAGTGTACAGTGACGCGTCTGGGAGCGGATTAGGATGTGTACTGATGCAACACGGCAAGGTGATAGCCAACGCATCGAGACAGCTGAGAGTTTATGAGAAGAACTATCAGACACACGATCCAGAGCTAGCTGCAGTAATATTTGCACAAAAGCGATGGCGACACTACCTTTATGGAGAGCATGTTGAGATTTATACAAAATACAGAAAGTCTGAAGTATGCCTACACGCAGAAGGAACTCAACATGAGACATAGGCGCTGGCTAGAGTTGATGACAGATTATGACCTTGAGTTACAGTACCACCCTGGCAAGGCGAATGTCGTAGCAGATGCCTTAAGCAGGAAGTCCATGGCATACTTTTTGACGACTCAGCGGCAATTGCTAGAGGATCTCCAAGAGCTTGGGATAGAGATTGTAATGCCAGGCATGGATGGACAGATGGCCAGTCTTGAGGTTCAGTCTACTTTGAATAAGAGGATCAAGGCAGCCTTGCCTACAGATGCGAGGTTTCGACGTCTACGAGAGAGGACAGAGGCCGATATGCAGACGGGACTCAGGATTCATTAAGACGGAATATTGAGGTGTGGAGATCGCCTATATGTTCCGAGTGGCAAGCTACGCCAAGAGTTGATGACCGAGGCACATAGCTCGATTTATTCCATTCATCTCGGTGGTACGAAGATGTACCGAGACTTGAGGCAGCATTTCTGGTGGCATGGGATGAAGAGAGAGATTGCAAGATTCGTGGCAAAATATTTAGTTTGTCAGCAAGTCAAGGCTGAACATCAGAGGACTGCAGGATTATTGCAGCCACTTCCCATTCCAGAGTGGAAGTGGGAACACATTACCAGGGACTTCATCACAGGATTCCTGCGGAGCCCTAGCGGGAAGGATGCAGTATGTTTTGTCGTAGACAGACTCACAAAGTCTGCACATTTTTTGCCCTTCAGAGTTGGACAATCCATGGAGATTTTAGCTGACATATATATGAGACAGATAGTACGACTACATGGAGTGCCTGTCAGTATCGTATCGGATCGTGAATCCAGATTTACGTCATATTTTTGGCAGAATATGCAGGAGAGTCTAGGAACTCGTCTCAAGTTCAGCACTGCATATCATCCATAGACTAATGGCCAATAAGAGCGCATGATACAGATATTAGAGGATATGTTGAGAGCGTGCATGATCGATTTTGGAGGATCTTGGGAGGACCATCTACACTTGGTAGAATTCTCCTACAATAACAGCTACCAGGCTAGCATACAGATGGCACCTTATGAGGCTCTGTACGGTAGGAAATGTAGGTCACCAGTATATTGGAGTGACGTGGGAGAGCGTCAGATACTTGGTCCAGAGTTGGTGACACGGACAATGGAGAAAGTCAAGCAGATTCAGAGCCACCTGCGTGCAGTACAGGATAGACAGAAACATTGGGCAGATGCGCACCGCAGACCATTAGAGTTCAAAAAGGGTAATAATGTATTTTTGAGGATATCGCCTACTCGTGGTACCATCAGATTCGGAGGCAGAGGCAAGCTGAGTCCGAGGTACATCGGGCCTTTTGACATCTTGGAACGAGTTGGCGAAGTGGCTTACCGTCTTGCATTGCCTCCATCATTAGAGGGAGTACATGACGTATTTCACGTATCACAGCTGAGGAGATATGTCGCAGACCCTAGCCACGTGCTTGATCATTCGGAGATTACAGTCGGGCCCAGTCGGTCTTACGTAGAGCAGCCGGTTGAGATTCTCGATCACATCGAGAAGACTTTGAGAGGGCAGACTATTCGACTGGTTAGAGTGGCATGGAAGCACCATTCACCAGGCGAGTCTACTTAGGAAAGCGAGGATTCTATTGGCAGCGGTTTCCGTACTTATTTGAGGAGCAAGGTACGATTTTACGTACGGCATTTGATTACTAGTTGTTTTAAAATTCTCTTAGCTATTATCGTGCTTTTTTTTAATTTCGGGGAAAATTTTTCTATGTTGGGAAGAATGTAAACCCCCTCGATTAATTCTATAGATGGTCAGGTTTGGGTTGGGAAAATTTTAGATTTAGCAGCAGATGTTGAGGTTTAGAGTGGAGTTAAGTCTGACTGTTATTTTAATTAATTTAATTAAAACCCTTGGCGCGCCCTATCATTGCTTAATTATTCGAAGCCCAATATCAGCCCATAATTTCTATCGGACTATTGTACTTCTGACTTGACTCGCCAATTTAGGCACTGGATTTTTTCGTCACTCAAAATCAAATCCGATGTGCTCTAAATTAATTGCATAATTTTTCGTAACCGAAATCCCATAATTAAATTCTGTGTCGGACACCTGTGTCGTTACCCTCAATTTTGAGATACCAACTTAACCCGTTGAGCCGAACCAATTAAAGGGTCCAAGACTGATTCCGAGCCCCCACCATTTTTGACCTTTGCATCATTTCCGAATTTTGACCCTAAGTGCCTCCATTTAATTTAAAAGCGCGGGACACTTTAATTCTATTTAAATCGGGGATACCAATTTTGTCTAATCCTATTTTAATCCCTAAATTAATTCCATTGTCCATTTAATTAAGTCGATGCCAAACACACAACACCCCCTCACCCTACAAAACACAAAACACATTTTCCCCACAATTTTTGCATCATTTGATGTGTTCGTGCAATTTCTTGAATTTAAGGGGCTTAGTTGTAATTTATGGATTTTAGGTGTCCTCACCTTATTGGCCATGACCAAATGGAGAACCTACCATTCTTTGACCTAGTCAACATTTTTCCCCCTTCCTTTGCATGGAGAAACCCAATCCTCCATGTTAAATCATAGCCCTCCATTTGAATTGGAGCATCCCCACCACACATCCCTCACACACCTCCCTATAAAACATCAACATCACCCCTCTATTCCCCCAAGGCCGGCCCTAATCCCCATGCCTAGAGAAATCCCCACCCCCTTTTCTCTCTCCTCCCTCCACACACTCACAGCTGAATGAAATTCTTCTCCCATTCCTTTCTTCTTCTCTTCTACTTATTCTTCCTCTCCATGCTCGAGTCCGCCGTCGTCGTCGCCGTCAACAACCCTGACCTCCTCGACCTCACCCTCCCTCAGGCCTTTCAGGCAGTGGTTTCAAATTTGGCCAGCAACGACATCATGGTTATTCTAGACAATCAGATTACCAGGCCTGGGTGGTGCTGTAGCAAGTACGATGGCAACGGCTTCTTTGGGGACGTGTACTTTGACCTTGATGAATGGCTAGAGGGGCTGACGCTGATGGTTACACTGTTTAAAAGCTCTAACAATGTGGTCGGGATGATCCTCAGGAACGAGCTCCTTGGACCTTACCAGAATGTTAGCCAGTGGTACAGGTACATGCAAAAAGGAGCTGAGGTTGTGCACTCAGCAAACCCGAATATTCTTGTTATACTATTAGGCTTAGATTATGATAACCTAGAGAAACAGGTCGAGGTATCATTCACGGGGAAACTCGTCTTTGAGCTGCATTGGTACAATTTTTCGGATGGGGGTGACTGGGGTAATGGGAATATCAATGAAGTATGTGCAAGTGTAGCTCACAATTTCACACAGAAAGGAGGTTTCCTACTAGATCAAGGGTGGCCGTTGTTTCTTTCAGAGTTTGGGGCTGATGTAAGCAACACACATGTTTCTGATAATCGTTTCTTGAGCTGTTTCGTGAGTGTAGTGGCGGAACTGGATCTGGACTGGGCTCTGTGGGCACTGCAAGGGAGTTACTAGGTTAAAGAGGGTCAACTCGGTTACGATAAGAGTTACAGTATACTAAGCTGGGATTGGTGCAAGCCGAGAAACACGGACTTTCTATAAAGAATTTTAGCTCTCCAATCTCCCTTTCAAGGTACTGCGGGACCTGCGGACTTGGATGTGGTACCGGATCCCCGTTATCAGCAGCCGAACGCAGGCAAGTGTACCTTGCCATCCTGTATATTAGTTTACAGATATTTATTATTTCATTATGTACATTATGCACGTATTTATGTTGACGTTCGGTACTTCACGTCCGGTTCACAACCGGGTGAAGACGTACATCGTAACGTCTAAGGAAGATTGTTGATGATTCGTAGTATCTCGATATGCGTACCGAGTTTATCGACACCCCAGGACACACTCATACACTGTGATCGTGCCAGATTCCTGTATCCTGATACTGACATCATGACCAGAGACTGGGACGACCTTAGGGTCGCGTCTGTTGAGTTATTTCCGTGTGTCGAGACTGTTAGATAGAGGTTCAGGTTCAGTACACCATCGTTGACCGCTTGGGAAGGGGAAGACAGTTACTAGATGCTTGGGCTCCTCTGCACGCGCTTATATATGTATATATAGTGATCCTGTATTCTGGAGTAGTTGTATCACCCGTGTGTCTCTGTGCTCGGAGCTACGGTATGCCCCGTGTGTCTCTGTGCTCGGAGCTACGGTACACCCCGTGTGTCTCTGTGTTCGGCGCTACGGTTTTATTTTAGAAAGCCCACGCGTCGAACGTTGTCTTTAAACTGTGTCACACTTGTTTGGTTATGATAGAGTACCCTGTTGTTGCACTTGTACTTTCTGTTTACTTGGCATGTTGTATTTTTTTATCTTGTTACGTCCCTCTGAGGATCTGGTTCCCTGCCAGTTTTGCAGCATAGGTGATTACGGAGCACTTGGAGTTGCTGATGGAGTTGAATGTCTTGCGGGCATGGTACCAGGTAATCACATTATATCTATCAGCATTATCGTTATTTTATATTATTTATTTCATCTGCTGTTGTAGCCTAGTTTTTATAGACTCATACTTCTTCTCGAGTCTATTCGAGTTAGTGTGTTATTGGGGGCCGACTCTAGCACATATAGCTCTTTATTGTATACTGCTGTACATTGTGGATTGAGACATAAAGGTTTACATTTTTGGGATAGCTAGATAGTGCCCTTTTATATTATATCTTATACGTATTCGAGTCAGACCAGAGTCTGGTCGAATGCGTAGCTGGCGTGTCACGTATTCCTGGTCCTACGTATTTTGAGACTGGGGCATGACAAGACCCGCGGATTGCAATACTCTGACTCTCTTGGGAAGCCTTCAAAGAGATTTTCAAGGAGAAGTTCTTCCCAGATGTGGCTCTTACGTCTTTGGAGAGTCAGTTCCAGTACCTCGTCTAGGGAGGTATGTCAGTGGATGAGTATGCGGTGGAGTATTGCCGTCTAGGTCACTTCGTGGAGGGTCAGAACCCTAGAGAAAGAGCAAGAAAGTTCTGGAAGGGCCTGAACCGGGAGGTCAAATTCCACACCAACGGAGATCCCACCGCCACCTTCGAGGAGATACTAAGACAGGCGCAGAGAGCGGAGGATGACTTAGAGCTTAGCTCTAAGAGATAGAGGGACACAGGAGGATCCAGCAACAACACTGGTCCAGCAAAGAGGTCTCACTTCCAGCAGCAGCACCAGAGGCCTTACCAGCACCAGAGGCAGCAGTATCATGGGCCAGCTAGAGCACCGGCTCAGCAGATGCATCAGATTCAGAGGGCAGCAGTTCCTTATACTTTCTGTAAGAAGCAAGGACACGGATGAGATGCATGCAGGATGAGGTTAGGCCAATGCTTATTCTGTGGATCGGGAGATCGTTAGTTGTGGGCTTGTCCCAAAGTCCCAGCTCGTCCAGCTCAGGGTGGAGGACAGGCACAGAGGGCACCTACTAGACCACCAGCGGACCAGTAGAGAGGACCTCTTCCACCACAATAGCTGCAGTTTGCCCAGTATCAGCAGCAGAGAGGAGCACAGCGATAGGGACGAGATTTTGCCCTGACTGTCGAGGAGGAAGATCCGGTTGGCGATGTCGTCTCAGGTTCTGTTTATCTTGATTCCTTTCCAGCTCATGTTTTGTTCGATTCTGGTGCTTCTCATAGCTTTATATATGTATCTTTTGCTTTGAGGCATCGTCTTGAGTCTGAACCATTGGTGAGAACTTGCAAGATCACGACCGGGGGTGGCATCATCCTGGTCAGTGATGTTTGTAAGAACTAGAGAGTTTATTTGGGAGGTCGTGAGCTGAGCGTATGTTTACTTATAATGTCACTTCCGAGTTACGATATAGTACTCGGGATGGATTGGTTGAGTAGACATCATGCTAGTATCGATTATTGTGGAGGCAGAGTTTTATTTTAGACTCCAGGAGAGCCGGAGTTCGAGTTCGTCTGAGGAGCAGAGCAGAGCAGAGCGAAGGCAATTTCTGTGGAGCTTTGGTAGAAGAGCAGGAGCCGCCACATCCTTGATTGCGGAGTTCTTGGATGTCTTTCTAGAGGAATTGTCGGGATTGCCGTCGGACAGAGATGTGGAATTCTCTATAGATTTGGTGCCAGGCGCAGAGCCGATATCTCAGCACGTCTATAGAGTAAACAACAGTGAACTGGTGGAGTTGAAGAAGCAGGTGGATTAGTTGCAAGACAAGAGCTTTATCCATTCCAGTTCATCACCATGGGGTGCTCCAATACTTTTTGTACCAAAGAAGGATGGGTCGGTACGTATGTATATCGACTACATGACACTTAATAACCTCACTATCAAGAACAAATACCCGTTGCCGCGGATTGATGACTTGTTTGACCAGTTGAACGGAGCGAAGGTATTCTCTAAGATAGACTTGAGGTCAGGGTACCACCAGGTGAAAGTGAAGAGGGAAGATATCCCGAAGACAGCTTTCAGGACACGCTATGGACGGTTCGAGTTCTTGGTGATGCCGTTTGGGTTGACCAATGCCCCGATAGTATTCATGAACCTGATGAACAAGGTATTTTATTAGTACCTGGACCAGTTTATTGTAGTCTTCATTGATAATATTCTGATATATTCGAAGACCCTGGAGGAGCATGAGCAGCACTTGAGGATTATTTTGGAGACCCTCAGGAAGGAGAAGCTGTATGGCAAGTTATCGAAGTGCGAATTCTTCCTTGATAGGATTGAATTCCTTGGGCATGTTATTACAAGAGATGGAATCTCGGTAGACCCGAAGAAGATCTCAACAGTTGAATAGTGGTCTACCTCGAGTTTAGTAGCAGAGATCAGGAGCTTCCTTGGATTAACAGGCTACTACCAGAGGTTTGTTCAGGACTTTTCTAGACTTGCAGAGCCGATGACTAGGCTGACCAGGAAGGATGTAGAATTCGTCTGGACTGAGGATTGTCAGTCAGCATTTAAGGAGCTGAAGAGGAGGTTGACTACAGCTCCCATCTTGACACTACTATCAAGAGCAGGAGGTTTTTCCATTTATAGTGATTCATCAGGGAAGGGTTTGGGTTGTGTGTTACAGCAGCACGAGAAGGTGATTGCCTATGCTTCCATGCAATTATGCCCGCATGAGAAGAACTACCCTACCCATGATTTGGAGTTGGCAGCAGTTATCTTTGCTCTCAAATTATGGAAATACTATTTATATGGAGAGAGAGAGAGAGAGTAGAGATCTTCACAGACCATAAGGGCTTAAAGTATGTGTTTACACAGAAAGAGCTCAATATGAGGCAGCCACGATGGTTGGAGCTGATGAAAGACTTCAACATATCCTTGCAGTACCATCCAGGAAAGGCTAACGTAGTCGCAGATGCTTTGAGCAGGTATCCCGTGGCTATGTGCTTGACTAGAGACATACATTTATAGGTAGATCTTGACAGTTTGGGTATTAAGGTATTGATTCTGGGAGTCGCAACAAAGATATGGGGACTTCAGGTTCAGTCGGAGTTGATGGACCGGGTCAGAGCCGGACAGTATGAGGATGAGTCTTTAAGGAGCATCAAAGTACAGGTTCAAATAGGGCTTACAGAGGACTTTATCGTCGCAGAGAATGGATCATTGCGACACGGTACCAGATTGTGGGTACCGAGAGGAGCACTGCGCGAGAAGATTCTGTAGGAGGCGCATCATTCCTAATACTGTATGCATCCTGGTGCCAACGAGATGTATAGAGACATGAGGGAGCATGTATGGTGGTATGGCATAAAACGGGAGGTAGCTAGCTTCGTGTCCAGATGCTTAGTTTGCCAGTAGGTCAAGGCGGAGAGACAGCGGCCCGGAGGATTACTTCAGCCTTTACCCATTCCAGAGTGGAAATGGGAACATATGACCATGGATTTTGTATCGGGACTTCCACGTTCTCCCGGAGGCAAGGATGCAATTTGGGTCATCGTTGATAGGTTGACCAAATCAGCCCACTTTTTGCCATTTAAAGTGGGTATATCTACGGAGAAGCTTGCGGATATGTATGTGCGCCAGATTGTCAGATTGTACGGTGTTCCTGTGAGCATAGTCTAATATCAGCATAGTCGCTTTACGTCCCATTTCTGAAGGAGTTTGCAGGATAGATTGGGCACTCAGCTCAAGTTCAGTACTGCTTATCACCCTCAGACAGACTGTCACTACCCCATTTCAAGGAAAGGGTATTTTAGTAAATTTATATTTAATTAAATATTGTACATGATAAATAATTATTTATTGTACTATTTAATTGTTGTTAGATGTTAATTATTTATTTTGGACTTGTGTTAGTGGACCTAACTAGTTTAGTTTAGACTCATGGACAAATATGTATTAATTGTTAGAATTTAGTCCATTTAGAAAGCCCATTGATTAGGAGGATAATTAAAATTAATTAAACCATTAGACTATAAGCTTTCCTTCTTAATTATTTCTTCATGAGAGGCCCCAAGGGATATATTAGAATTTTCATAATCACTTGAGGAAAGGGAAAGGGGGGCCGGCCTATTAAAGAGGGGGAATTGATTTCTCTCTCATCTTTTCATTTGAAAACTAGATCTAGAATTTCCCTCAACCAAATTTCTTCATTCCCACTTTATTTTCCTACCAAATTTCATTCCAATACCTTTCCAAATCATCATTGGAGACTAGTGGAGCAAGGATCTAGAAGGAGGAAGCAAGGATCTACAAAGAGGAGCAAGGATCTACAAGTTGGAGGCCAATTTTATCATATTTGGAGGTTGCATTGGGAATCCATCTTCCAATAGGTATAATTTAGTTTTTTTTCTCTTAAATTAGGTTATAAATCTGAGATTTAACCATGAGAAATCAACCCATATGCATAGGCTACCCATAGGATTTGGTTTTGTGTTCATAGGAGGCCTATTGAGAAAGTTATGGTACTTTTTGTGTCAATTTTGGGAAAATTCCGAGATTGACATTGTTCTGTGTGTCAATTGGTCCTATAGATCAGTTTGCATGTGTTTGTGTGTTTGGGGCTAGTATCGTGTCCATAATTGGGTACATGTAGGTCGTATCCCAACAATTTGGTGATATGTGTTGATTTGGGGGTTCTCCCTCCAACACGGGACTTTGAGCATGTCATATTTTGACACGAACACGTAGAATTGTGTTTGACTCTTCTTATTGTTCATAAATAATATTTTAGACTTGCTCGTGTCCTTCGGGGTATGTTTGGATCTGTGGTGGACTCGTGTCGCATGCGTATCATAGATCTAGTGGGATACGGGGTGATACGTTCCTTGTGTTTGTGCAATTTAATTGTAGATCTATTTCTCTTGTATTCTTATTCACGGGGAGGTGTGATTATATATATGTATATATATATATATATTGTTGTGTATATATATTTATGTAATATTGTGTGTTGGATCTATGTATCTATGTATATACTATATTTTGTATATTTGCTATTTAGCTATTCTTCTATATGTAAGTATATTTATATATTGTAGTATGTATAGATATGTATATGTTAAAAAGATAATTATATGTTGTTATATATATAGTTATATTATATTGTTAATTATTTATATTGTGTATGATTATATGTACGTATACGTATGTGTGTTGTTATACATATATTACTATATATGTGTATGTATATTACTATGTAGTTATTATGCATATATATATGTATGTGATGAGTATGTGTGTATGTATATTTATTTGTTATTATATTCATATGTTTAGTATATATATATATATATATATATATATATATATATATATATATATATATATATATATATAGGGAAAGAACATGGAGCAATAACGACAGCAGTGTCGCTAAAACAGCAGCATCATCAATAGCATATAGCAACAGCAGCGTCGCTAATACAGCAGCAGCAACAATAGCAGCAGCAACAGCGACAGTAGTATAGCAACATCAACAGAAATTGTCGTAGAAAGCAGCAGTAACCGCAACAGTACTAGCACCTTCAGCGACGATAGTAAGAGAACCGTCGCAGTAGCATCAGTTCTCGCCAGAACTGCAGCTTTGGCGACGGCGGCAATAGCCCTATAGCGACACTTTTGTGGTATTATTGAGATTATATATATATATATATATATATATATATATATGTTCCTAAATTCTAATTGTGTTTTAGTATACTATACGTATAATATTTATGTTTCTTAGTATATAGTTACGGGTAGTTAATATAAGCAAGGTATTGGGTATTACCTTGAGATACCAAGGTAAGTACCAAGGTAATTGGAAATACCCAAGGTATTGGGTTTGGGTATCAATTTATGGTTTAGTGTTGAGATACCAAGTTGGTTCAAAACCAAGATATCTATTTAACGTTTGTAATTAGAATTTTATATAATTAATAATTATTTATATTTTTTTGTGGTGTTTTACCTATTGATTTACGTATCCAAAGATACGGTATCCTAGTATCCTAAGATATAGTTTTTATGACCTAGACTTTAGTATTTGAACCCAATATCCTTGTATTAGACTTATGCAACCTCAAAATAGGTAGTTGACCATAACTTGACCATAGTTGACCATAGTTGACCATAGTTGACTATAGTTGACTATAGTTGACTTAGAGTTGACCAAGTTTGACTTTTGACTTAGAATTGATTTGTTGACCTAGAAGTTGACTAGTTTAACTTCTTTTCTTTCCAGAACCTTGTATTGATGTTGTATTCCCTATCTAGGTCTTCGAGGCAACGTATCAAACATCTGTGAGACTATTCTTTGGACTACAAACGAGTACATTCTTTGATAGTTTCTCATTTATGATAGTGTAGATATCTATGTTCTCTTGACACTATGGTTACAAGGATTGGTATATCCGAATCTTGTCATAAGATATTATTTATTGGTATATGGTGTACCTTGTGCAAGTATTGTATCATTGATTATCTTGTACATATACAGACACTGATTCTCGGGAAGAGTCGCTATCTTCTTAGGGAATCTCATGCCATAGCGTACCGTGGTTGGATCTATTATACCAGTCGAGGGTGGGGAGTACTTCAGTGTATATATGTGATGTCACGACCCGCACCCGGAATTTGGGCATGAGTCGTGGGTACGTCCAACCTACGCCGCAGCATCGGCGGTAGAACGCTGTCTAGGTCTCTACATAACATATATGTCCTGTCAATAGTCTCAACTCCGTACGGAGGACAATGATAAATAATCCACAGTTCTATAAATATACTCAATCACAAGCTATGAGAAATAATGGCACGAAGAGAATGGAAAAGAGTTCTATAATAAACCAACCACAATAAGTCCAACTCAAATCCTGGGTCTAGATGACCTCACAAAATCACAAATAATAAATTACAACTCAGTCTCAGTCTAAACAATAATACAGAAAAATAATCTAAGAACAGCCAGGTAGGATCTCCTCTAGGATAGGCAACTCTTCTGGGGTTTCTGGAGTGAAATCTCCCTCTGAACCTGGGCCGTAATGAGTGGGGCACAAGTTCTCCAGGTCCTCTGAAAAATATTATCCAGTCAGGATTGGAGCGAAGCACAAGCACTAACAGCAGTTTCATTAAATTGATAAAGACTATAAACAGTGTAAGAAATACAAGATGGAAATAAATGCTGGAAATATAAAGTACTGAAGAAAATAGAAATAGGCAATAGAGCATCTAGCAATGAACAATAGACAGTGAATGCTAGAATAAGTGAATCTGAATAAATAGACATCTAGCTAAGTGTTTGAATTATCAGTTTATTATGTGATCGGCTTGGGACTTGATCAGGCTGGTTATATATGATTAACTATGATTCTTGTAGGTCAGGCTAACCATATGGTTAGCTATGATGTATGTAGTGGTCAGGTTAATCATATATAACAGCTATGATGCATGTAAATGGTCAGGCCGCACCCGACGTGAGAAGTGGGGTGAGCTATGATGCATGTAGAGGGTTGGATATGATCACATAATCTACTAATAGTTCCCCATCCCCCAGCTAGCACGATGGATTCCAATCACGACTCCTCATGATGGGGATCTAGGGTGCTAACCCGTGTATCCATAGTGTCGGAATCAAGTATGTAATACAACTGCATTATAGAAATAATCAACAATAAAAACTGTCAGAGAATGTACTCGCCTGTGGTCCTGAGCAATGAGTGAGGATCGATGTCCAAGGTGGGATCACAATGACCTATTTATGGAATATTAATGTCAGAAACTGAATTAAAGAAATAACAGGTTTATTTAATTAATTGTGAGGCTTCTAGGTCATATCTAAGGTTTACTGGTCAACTTAGTCAAAACTTGTCCATATGCATTATAATAGTCCCTTTGGATGAAACCTAACTAAACTAGTCATTTCTAGCTATACTAGACATTAGTACATAACTGTCTATAAGGTATTTCATAATACTTATATACTAGAGTCTAGTTAGTACATATATACATATATATAGCTTACAAGTTAAATCACTACCTAATACCAACTGAAACTGACTAAAAACTCACTGTTGTTGACACCACTATACAATCACTGATACCTAACACACTGATACACTACACAGGTTCTGGTTATGGTTCCTGACTAAACTCTCTTACTGAATTAAGACACACACTCACTGAGACTTAGCTAGACTCACACAGTCACTCTCCCCAGGTACTGATGCCTACAGACACTTACTGCACAGAATTTACACTCACATACACACTGGGGTTCCCTCTCACTCAGTGATACACTCACAGCTATACACATAAGTGAACTAACACAGCACAACACAAGATATTCTAACACTGATACACACAGGCAACACAGTACACATAAAACTGCCTACTGATACATAAACATAAATCCTATACTACATTGATACATAAACTCACCACCCTTAGAACTCTACACACTGACACCTCCCTAAGTCCTGGAATACACACAACACTGGGAAATAATTATCACTCACACACAGTCACATTAACACTCTTAACTGGGACACACACTAATCCCTAACCCAAAACACACACAGGTATTACACAGGGCTACTTAAGGTTCACTCACACCTAGCTAATACACAGCTACACATTGGTGACACACTCATATACTCATATCCTAATTCACACACACACAGCTCATACTGCTACACTGTCTGATACACCCTCACACTCAGATAATTCACACAGACACATACACAGGAAAATCACTCCCAGGCACTCCTCACTGCTGATAACCCACGATACACTCTGCTACACACAGCCACAGTTCCCTCACTGCACATAATACCTCACTGCACTCATAGGTACCATCTACACACAGTTCACAGTTCAAATACTGAACATAAAACCTTACACACATACTGAGAAACACCCACATACACAGATACACTCTCAGGTATCTAACCCCCAATTCACTACACACACCCACAGTTCTGCTATACCGAGACACGGGGACACTAAAACCCACACTTCACAAAATACACAGTTAAAACAAACTACCCGACTGTACAGTAATCCCAAATACACAACTAGTTAAAATCCTGACTATGCACAAAAATTCCCCAAATCAAAACCCTAAAATCGGGATCTAACCTACATGTAGGAGATGTAGTCATGTATACTTGCAAATCCTTAGGATTAGGGTTCCTGAAATTGGGGGAAAAATCCACGTATGAACACAAAACCCTAGTTCCTCCTAGATCTCCATGTAGAAACCCTAAAATCGAAATCTAAACCTCAGGGTGGGTTCCTAATGGGCATTAACAACAGAAATCAGAGATTAAATGAATAAAAATAGGGTTTTACCTAGGGAGATGGCTTCTTCAATGGAGGTTCTTCTTCTCCAAGGCTTCTTGACCCAACCCCTTGCTTCTCTTTGCTTTGGAGGAGGAAAAAGGATCTCCTAGGTCTGGATTCCGAAATCTGGAGGGGGAATTGGTTTCCTTGATGGAGGCTAGGGTTTCTCCTTTCTACATGAAGGAAGAGAGGGTTCCCTTTTATATTAAAACCAAGTTAGGGTTTCTAATGCATAGTTTAGGTTAAACCCCCTATGTTAGGTCATGTAGAACCTAATTAACTCAGGTTTAGGCCTTCTAGGGTTTGAGGTCCAACCTAAAATTTGAATTCTAGGGTTTCTCTAGAATTGGTTTTCAAATTTGGGTTTAGTCATTAGGGTTGGTCCTAATGAGTTCTAGGGTTTGACCTAAAACCAAATATCATTTACAATATATAATTAGTTTATAAAACTCAACAGATTTTAAACACATAATTATTCAAAATAGTGAATTTACACAAATGCCCTCATCTGGAAATGTGGTAGGGACAAGTCTACCCTCCTAAAAGAAATTTCGTCCTCGAAATTTGGACTGAACAGAACAAGAATGAGATCAGAAAAGGAAATATACCTCAAGTCTAGAAGAGGTACGGGTATTGCTCGCGCATTTTGTCTTCTCTCTCCCAGGTCGACTCCCCTGGAGAGTGATGTCTCCATGCTACACGAACCAAAGGAATAGTTTGGTTCCGCAATACCTTCTCCCTGCGGTCCAAGATCTCTACGGGCTGCTCAGGGTAGCTGAGCGTCGGACCAACCTCAATCTCCGAGTGATCAAGTATGTGACTAGGGTCTGCCACGTACCGTCTCAGCTGCGACACGTGGAACACATCATGCACTCCCTCTAATGCAGGCGGCAAGTCCAGTCTATACGCCACTGCACCTACCCTCGCAAGAATACCAAAGGGTCCGATGTAGCGTGGGCTAAGCTTTCCGCCTCGACCAAAATGAATCGTGCCACGCATCGAAAAAATCCGTAGGAATACTAGGTTGCCAACCTAAAACAAAACAGTCTCAACACGCAGTCTAAACAAACAACACAACCAGAAAATAACAATCTATACCTGAAACTCAAGGGGTCTACGGTGGCTGTCGGCCCAATGCCGCTGTCTGTCCTGCGCCACTCGCAGTCTGTCTCTGATAAGTTTCACCTTTTCTGCTGCATCCACGACCATTTCTGGTCCTAGCAAGGCTCTCTCTCCAACGTCGTCCCAAGATAACGGTGTACGACACCTTCGTCCATAAAGAGCCTCAAATGGTGACATCTCGATGCTGGCCTGGTAGCTGTGTTGTAAGCGAACTCTACCAGGTACAGATGATCCTCCCAAGAACCTCCGAGATCTAGAACGCAAGTGCGTAGCATATCCTCGAGAGTCTGAATAGTCCTTTCAGACTGCCCGTCTGTCTGGGGGTGGTATGCGGTACTGAACTTGAGCTGAGTGCCCAAGCTAGCCTGCAGACTCCTCCAGAAGTGGGAAGTGAAACGGCTATCCCGATCCGAGACGATGCTTACAGGAACTCCATGAAGCCTAACGATCTGTCGCACGTACATTTCTGCTAGCCTCTCTGTCGACGTGCCCACCTTGAAAGGTAAGAAATGGGCTGATTTGGTCAACCTGTCCACGATGACCCAAATCGCGTCCTTCCCTCCTGGAGAACGTGGAAGCCCTAAAACGAAATTCATGGTCACGTGCTCCCATTTCCATTCTGGAATCGGTAAAGGTTGAAGCAAACCACCTGGCCTCTGCCGGTCTGCCTTTACCTGCTGGCACACTAAACACCGGGATACGAAGCGTGCTACCTCGCGCTTCATTCCATACCACCATACGTGCTCCCTCAAGTCTCGATACATCTTGTTGGCACCGGGATGCATCGAGTACTGAGAGCGGTGTGCCTCTTGCAAAACCTCCTCGCGCAACTCCCCGCTCGGCACACACATCCTCGTGCCGTGCCGTAAGGAACCATCATCTGCGATAGTAAAGTCGTCCGACAATCCTGTCTGAACCTGTGCCCTGATACTCCTCAGAGCCTCATCATCGTACTGCGCAGCTCTGATCCTGTCCATCAGCTCGGACTGTATCTGTAATCCCCATATCTGAATCTCAGTACCGGGAACTAACACCTCAATCTCCAAGCTCTCCAAATCCGCCAACAAATGTCTATCTATCGTCAAGTACATCGCCATCGGATACCTGCTCAAGGCATCGGCGACTACGTTGGCCTTTCCTGGATGGTACTGCAATGAGATGTCGAAGTCCTTCATCAACTCCAACCACCTCCTCTGCCTCATGTTTAGTTTCTTCTGTGTGAACACGTACTTCAAGCTCTTGTGGTCTGTGAAGATCTCCACACGCTCTCCGTACAGGTAATATTTCCACAGCTTTAGAGCGAAGATAACTGCTGCCAACTCCAAATCGTGGGTGGGGTAGTTCTCTTCATGAGGGCGTAACTGCTTGGAAGCATAGGCAATTACCTTCCCGTGTTGCTGAAGAACACATCCCAGACCCTTACCTGAAGCATCACTGTAGATGGTAAAACCACCTGTCCCTGCTGGCAACGTCAAAACTGGAGCTGTCGTCAACCTCTTCTTCAGCTCATCAAATGCAGCCTGGCACTCCTCCGTCCAGACAAAATCCACCTCCTTCCTAGTCAGTCTGGTCATCGACGCAGCAATCTTGGAGAAGTCTTGTACAAACCTCCTATAGTATCCTGCTAGCCCGAGAAAACTCCTGATCTCAGCTACCGAACTGGGGGTAGCCCACGACTTCACTGCCTCGATCTTCTGTGGGTTAACCGAGATTCCGTCACCCGATACCACATGCCCAAGAAATTCAACCTTGTCAAGGAAGAATTTACACTTAGAGAGTTTCCCGTACAGCTTCTCCCTTCTGAGAGTCTCTAAGACCAACCTCAGGTGCTCTTCGTGCTCCTCCGGGGTCTTGGAATACACAAGAATATCGTCGATGAACACCACTACGAACTTGTCAAGGTACTGGTGGAACACCTTGTTCATCAGGTTCATGAATACTGTCGGTGCATTGGTTAAACCAAATGGCATCACCATGAACTCAAACTGGCCGTATCTGGTCCGAAAAGCTGTCTTCGGCGTGTCTTCTCTCTTCACCTTCACCTGGTGATAGCCTGACCTCAAATCTATCTTTGAAAACACCCTCGCCCCGCTCAACTGATCGAAAAGATCATCTATCCTCGGCAGCGGGTACTTGTTCTTGATAGTGATATTGTTCAAAGCTCTATAATCAATGCACATGCGCACCGTGCCGTCCTTCTTCGGTACGAACAATACCGGAGCTTCCCATGGTGATGAACTGGATTTGATGAAGCCTTTGTCCTGCAGCTCCTCAACTTGCTTCTTCAGTTCTGCCAGCTCGCTGTTGTTGACTCTATAGACATGTTGTGAAATGGGCTCCGCTACTGGAACCAAGTCTATAGAGAATTCAATATCTCTGTCTGGCAGCAAGCCTGGCAACTCCTCTGGAAATACATCCAGGAACTCCGCTATCAGAGGATGTGGCAACTCCTCTTCTTCCGCCCTAGCTCCGCAAAATGTGCTCTTCCTCTGTTCCGCTACTCCTCTAATGACCTCAAACTCCGGCTCTCCTGGTGGTCTAAATAATACTCTGCCTCTATAACAATCTATAGTAGCATGATGCCTACTCAACCATTCCATTCCGAGTACAATATCATACCCCGGAAGTGGCATGACGAGTAAGCTCACGCTCAACTCTCGGCCTCCTACTGACACCCTCCGGTCCTTGCAGTGATCACGGACTAGGATAATACCTCCACCAGTCATGATCTTACAAGTCCTAGCTAATGGTTCTGTGTCTAAATGATGTCGAAGTGCATAAGATACAGACACAAAACTATGGGAAGCGCCAGAGTCAAATAAGGTAAATGCGGGAATACAATCGAGAAGAACCGAACCTGTGATCAAGTCTTCTGCTGGCTCGATCTCCTCGACTGCCATGGCGTACGCTCGCCCCTGGGGTACACCTCTCTGCTGCTGGTGCTGGGCAAACTTCTGATGTTGTGGTGGAAGTGGTGCCCTCTGTTGTTGGCCTCCTGGTACGGTAGGTACCCTGTCTGGTCCTCTCTGGGCGGCTGCTCCACCCTGACCTGGACGAATGGTAGGGCAATCCCTCAGCTGGTGTGTCGTCGATCCGCAGGACAGACATGAGCCCAATCTCTTCCTGCAGATATCTCTAGTATGTCCCGTCTTCCCGCAGTACGCACACTGGATGGCAGGCTGAGTCTGTCTCTGTTGCTGCTGCTGGACCTGTCCTCGGGCTGGTGCCTGGTGCTGCTGGTGCTGCTGCTGAAAGTGTGGACGCTTGCCCGGTCCCGCACTGCTGTTTGCTCCTCCGGAACCATCGCGTCCCCTCTTGGGCCTGAGGCCCAAGTCGTCCTCGGCTATCTGGGCATCCATCAATATGCCCTCATAGGTAGCTGTGCGACGTCCCGACGTGCGAGACTTGATCTCCCTTGTCAGCCCCTTTCTGAACTTCTGGGCCCTGTCCCCCGGATCTCTAATCATCGATGGCGCGAAGCAACTCAGGCGGGAAAACTCTGCGGCATACTCATCGACGGACGAGCTCCCCTGGGCTAAGTCATGGAACTGACTCTCCAAAGCTCCCAGGGCAACATCAGGAAAGAACTTCTCCTTGAAGAGCTCCTTGAAAGCTTCCCAAGTGAGTCCCCTTTCAAGGAGTCTCGGCTCTGTGCGAAACCACGTCAAGGCGATGTCGAACATCTGGCTGCCGGCGGCCTCGATCTGAAAAGCCTCCGGAAGCTGCGCCAAGCGCAAGTTCCTCTCGATGTCCTCTAGCCAATCATCGGCATAGAGTATCCCTTCTGTCCCCTTGAACTCCCGAGGCATCATCCTCTTAAAATCCACAATGGTGCCCGACCTCTGGTGGTGCTGATCAGGACGCTGCTGCTGCTGAGTAACTCTCTCCACAGCCTGGAGAGCCACCTGATGAGCATTCTCCATGTTCACCCTCATCATCTCTGTCTGGGCCTGGTGTGCCTCAGCCTGCACCCTCTGGGCCTCTGCCGACGTCCTCTGGGCATCGACCATGCCCTGAATCAAAGCGAACATCTGTGCTCCATCGACGGGCACACCTCCTGGATGCTGAACTGGTGGTGGGGGTGGTGGTGGTGGTGGAGGCGCCGTCGTAGCTATGGGGACCCTCTGAACAGGTGGTGGAGGACCCCCGAATGCTGCAGACACTCCCACATGTACTGGAGATGTAGGAGGTGCTGCGGATGTCTGTCCGGCAAGGCGAGAGGTGGCAGACCTCTCTGACTCTGCTGCTCCGATTCTCCGGGATCTGGTTCTCGGCGGCATCCTGAAGACAGATCGAAGAATTTAATCAAGGCAATAGACACGATATCATCAAAGAAGGACAGTAATTTCTAAAGGAAAAATCATGAAGAGTAGTATTATAAGAATCAGAATTTCTAATTGTGATTGAGCATATCCTCGGCCTAAATCCTTATTTCCTAAAACAGGCTCGTAGTAATACTCTAAGCGAGCACCACCGCGATATTGCTCTAATGCGAATCTAGGACTCGACCTGCATGGGCCACCACTAAAACGTGTCATGACCCGCACCCAGAATTTGGGCATGAGTCGTGGGTACGTCCAACCTACGCCGCAGCATCGGCGGTAGAACGCTGTCTAGGTCTCTACATAACATATATGTCCTGTCAATAGTCTCAACTCCGCACGGAGGACAATGATAAATAATCCACAGTTCTATAAATATACTCAATCACAAGCTATGAGAAATAATGGCACGAAGAGAATGGAAAAGAGTTCTATCATAAACCAACCACAATAAGTCCAACTCAAATCCTGGGTCTAGATGACCTAACAAAATCACAAATAATAAATTATAACTCAGTCTCAGTCTAAACAATAATACAGAAAAATAATCTAAGAACAGCCAGGTAGGATCTCCTCTAGGATAGGCAACTCTTCTGGGGTTTCCGGAGTGAAATCTCCCTCTGAACCTGGGCCGTAATGAGTGGAGCACAAGTTCTCCAGGTCCTCTGAAAAATGTTATCCAGTCAGGATTGGAGCCAAGCACAAGCACTAACAGCAGTTTCATTAAATTGACAAAGACTATAAACAGTGCAAGAAATACAAGATGGAAATAAATGCTGGAAATATAAAGTACTGAAGAAAATAGAAATAGGCAATAGAGCATCTAGTAATGAACAATAGACAGTGAATGCTAGAACAAGTGAATCTGAATAAATAGACATCTAGCTAAGTGTTTGAATTATCAGTTTATTATGTGATCGGCTTGGGACTTGATCAGGCTGGTTATATATGATTAACTATGATTCTTGTAGGTCAGGCTAACCATATGGTTAGCTATGATGCATGTAGTGGTCAGGTTAATCATATATAACAGCTATGATGCATGTAAATGGTCAGGCCGCACCCGACGTGAGAAGTGGGGTGAGCTATGATGCATGTAGAGGGTTGGATATGATCACATAATCTACTAATAGTTCCCCATCCCCCAGCTAGCACGATGGATTCCAATCACGACTCCTCATGATGGGGATCTAGGGTGCTAACCCGTGTATCCATAGTGTCGGAATCAAGTATGTAATACAACTGCATTATAGAAATAATCAACAATGAAAACTGTTAGAGAATGTACTCGCCTGTGGTCCTGAGCAATGAGTGAGGATCGTTGTCCAAGGTGGGATCACAATGACCTATTTATGGAATATTAATGTCAGAAACTGAATTAAAGAAATAACAGGTTTATTTAATTAATTGTGATGCTTCTAGGTCATATCTAAGGTTTACTGGTCAACTTAGTCAAAACTTGTCCATATGCATTATAATAGTCCCTTTGGATGAAACCTAACTAAACTAGTCATTTCTAGCTATACTAGACATTAGTACATAACTGTCTATAAGGTATTTCATAATACTTATATACTAGAGTCTAGTTAGTACATATATACATATATATAGCTTACAAGTTAAATCACTACCTAATACCAACTGAAACTGACTAAAAACTCACTGTTGTTGACACCACTATACAATCACTGATACCTAACACACTGATACACTACACAGGTTCTGGTTATGGTTCCTGACTAAACTCTCTTACTGAATTAAGACACACACTCACTGAGACTTAGCTAGACTCACACAGTCACTCTCCCCAGGTACTGATGCCTACAGACACTTACTGCACAGAATTTACACTCACATACACACTGGGGTTCCCTCTCACTCAGTGATACACTCACAGCTATACACATAAGTGAACTAACACAGCACAACACAAGATATTCTAACACTGATACACACAGGCAACACAGTACACATAAAACTGCCTACTGATACATAAACATAAATCCTACACTACATTGATACATAAACTCACCACCCTTAGAACTCTACACACTGACACCTCCCTAAGTCCTGGAATACACACAACACTGGGAAATAATTATCACTCACACACAGTCACATTAACACTCTTAACTGGGACACACACTAATCCCTAACCCAAAACACACACAGGTATTACACAGGGCTACTTAAGGTTCACTCACACCTAGCTAATACACAGCTACACATTGGTGACACACACATACTCACACCCTAATTCACACACACACAGCTCATACTGCTACACTGTCTGATACACCCTCACACTCAGATAATTCACACAGACATATACACAAGAAAATCACTCCCAGGCACTCCTCACTGCTGATAACCCACGATACACTCTGCTACACACAGCCACAGTTCCCTCACTGCACATAATACCTCACTGCACTCATAGGTACCATCTACACACAGTTCACAGTTCAAATACTGAACATAAAACCTTACACACATACTGAGAAACACCCACACACACAGATACACTCTCAGGTATCTAACCCCCAATTCACTGCACACACCCACAATTCTGCTATACCGAGACACGGGGACACTAAAACCCACACTTCACAAAACACACAGTTAAAACAAACTACCCGACTGTACAGTAATCCCAAATACACAACTAGTTAAAATCCTGACTATGCACAGGAATTCCCCAAATCAAAACCCTAAAATCGGGATCTAACCTACATGTAGGAGATGTAGTCATGTATACTTGCAAACCCTTAGGATTAGGTTCCTGAAATTGGGGGAAAAATCCACGTATGAACACAAAACCCTAGTTCCTCCTAGATCTCCATGTAGAAACCCTAAAATCGAAATCTAAACCTCAGGGTGGGTTCCTAATGGGCATTAACAACAGAAATCAGAGATTAAATGAATAAAAATAGGGTTTTACCTAGGGAGATGGCTTCTTCAATGGAGGTTCTTCTTCTCCAAGGCTTCTTGACCCAACCCCTTGCTTCTCTTTGCTTTGGAGGAGGAAAAGGGATCTCCTAGGTCTGGATTCCGAAATCTGGAGGGGGAATTGGTTTCCTTGATGGAGGCTAGGGTTTCTCCTTTCTACATGAAGGAAGAGAGGGTTCCCTTTTATATTAAAACCAAGTTAGGGTTTCTAATGCATAGTTTAGGTTAAACCCCCTATGTTAGGTCATGTAGAACCTAATTAACTCAGGTTTAGGCCTTCTAGGGTTTGATTTGAATTCTAGGGTTTCTCTAGAATTGGTTTTCAAATTTGGGTTTAGTCATTAGGGTTGGTCCTAATGAGTTCTAGGGTTTGACCTAAAACCAAATATCATTTACAATATATAATTAGTTTATAAAACTCAACAGATTTTAAACACATAATTATTCAAAATAGTGAATTTACACAAATGCCCTCATCTGGAAATATGGTAGTGACATGTGATCATACCCTTATTGTATCAAGTATTGTTTATTGAATAGTGTTAATCATATACCGCACGTATGATTAGCCAGGCCATATATATTGTATCATATTCCCAAGCCGATCACATGTTAAAGCTAGTACTCACACACTTACTAATTAGTATTCTTGTTCATTGACATATTGCTCATTATTGTATTCATTCCAGTATTTCCTTATTGTATATCTCTTGTATCTATTGTGCATCTTGTATATTCACATCTATTTACTGTTACATAGTTTTTATCATTGATTAGAATTGCTGTTAGAGATTGTACTCTGCTCCTTTCCTAACTGGATATATTTTTCCCAGATGACACTGAGGAGTGGTACCCTACACATTATGGACCTCAGGATGTTGTGGGTTTAGAGTCAGAGACCCTGGCTCAGGAGGGACTTATTTCGACTGAGACAGATGACCCGAGATTTGTACCTTCTTAGCATTTCTTATACAGGATTTGTCTCCAGGTTATTTGTTAGCATTCTTTCAGACTCATTGATGTACTATTTTAGACTCATGAGTTATTTGTGACTATTTTTATTCTTTTATCTGATTCGTGCTCATTTCTATATTAGTTCTATGATTGAGTATATTGTTATTGTTGGTGGTTCATTATATTGCTAGATAGATTACCCAGACAACGTTCTACCGTTGATTCTATGGCGTAGGCTGGGCGTTGTTTACGACTTGCATCCTTACATCGGGTGCGGGTCGTGACACATTTTTAGTGGTGGCCCATGCAGGTCATGCTTCGCAAGTTATGCGATGTCGTGGTAGTGCAACAATTTAGTTGTACTACTACGAGCCTACGATAGGATATAGGATGTAGGCTATAGTCTGAGAATACTCAATCACAACTACAAAAATTCTTTTGATTCAACTATTCTCCTTTGATATTGATACTTGATCTCTTAAACTGTCCTTTCCTTGAGTATCTTACATCATGTGGCATATTGATCCTTTTCTTTCGCTTTGTCTCAGGATGCCGCCTAAGACTAGATCGCAGCAGGGGAGAGTAGCTTCTGAGAGGTCTGCGACATCCCGAGGGCCTGCACCAGTCATTTCTTTGGTGATTGGAGTATCAGCTACTTTCGGAGGTCCACCACCTACTCAGAGGACTGTGCCAGCTGTATCTGAGGGGCTTCCACCTCCACCTCCTGTGCCAGCAGAGGCGACACAGATATTTATACTATTTTGTGAGATGCTCGAGGCACAGAGGGCTCAGTCTGAGGCACATCAAAGGCAGACCGATATTCTGTGGCGGGGCATCGAGAGTGCTCATTAGCTTGCTCGTGCCGTAGTCGAGAGAGGAGTTCTGGTCCAGCAGCAAGTTGCTCCTCAGGTTGCTCAACTTCGGCCAGGCAACATTTAGGACTTCAAGAAGCTGGAGCCTAGGGTCTTCAAGGGGACGGAGGGAATCATCTATGCTGATGATTGGCTCAAGGAAATTAAGCGTCTTATGAGGGTGTCCCGTCTTTCTGAGGATCTGAAGGTTGAGGCGGTAAGACTTTAACTATTTGACGTCGCTCGCACTTGGTTCAGGAATGAGCCGATTCTGGTTAACGTAGGACAGTCTTGGGAGGTATTCAAGGACCTCTTCAAGAAGAAGTTTTTTGCTCGGGCAGACAGGCTACACCTGGGGAGACAGTTTGAGAGTCTCATTCAGGGGAGCATATCTGTGGAGGAGTATGCTACAGAGTTTGGCAGGTTGAGCCAATTTGTAGAGTATTTGGCGAGAGAGTCGGAGGTTCGGGATATTCATTTCTGTGAGGGTCTAAACTAGGAAGTGAAGATCCTCATTCCATCTTTTTATGAGACATACTCGAAGATACTTGCGAAGGCACGCAAGGTTAAGCGAGAGTTGAGTTTGAAGCCCAACAGAGACCGTAATTCTTTTCTAGGGGCCAGCACCAGACTCCAGCTAGGGCACCTTTTTACCAGGCACCACAGCAACAGAGACAGTTACAACAAGCTTCCTGCCACTACTGCAAGAAGCCCGGCCATATCTGGGAAGTTTATAAGAGGAGGCTAGGAGTTTGTTTGTATTGTGGTACTGAAGGGCATCAGTCGAGAGAGTGTCCTCGTCGTGCAGTTCAGGGAGCAGCTTCAGCTCCGAGGGCACAAACGAGACCACCTGCAGTACAGCCGAGGGGACCGCTTCCAATACAGCAACAACGTTATGTCCAGCATCAGCAGCGGGAAGGCGCACGTCAGGGACGAGCGTTTGCTATGACCGTCGAGGAGGACGAACCCACCGGAGATGTCATCATTGGTTCTATTCTTCTTGATTCCATTCCAGCTTTAGCTTTGTTTGATAATAGTGCTTCCTATAGTTTTGTATCTATTTTTTTGCTCTGAAGCATGGTTTGGTAGCTGAGTCTTTGCTTAGGACTTGCAAGATCATGACCGGGGGAGGCATTATCCTGGTTAATGATATCTGCAAGGATCGAAGAGTTACTCTAGGTGGCCGTGAGTTGAGTGCGTGTCTACTTCTAATGCCACTTCCGAGCTACGATATTGTACTCGGGATGGATTGGTTGAGTAGGCACCGTGCTAGTATAGATTGTAGAGGAGGTAGAGTTTTATTTGGTCCGCCAGGAGAGCCAGAGTTCGATTTTGCTAGAGGAGCTGCGGAGCAGGGAGAAGGCATTATTTGTGGAGCTATAGTGGAAGACAAGGAGTTATCACATCCGTTGATAGTAGAGTTCTTGGATGTGTTTCTTGAGGAATTTTTAGGATTGCCGCCAGATCGAGATGTTGAATTCTCTATAGACTTAATGCCAGGTACAGAACCAATTTTGTAACATGTCTATAGAGTAAACAACAGCGAGATGAAGAAGCAGGTGGAAGAATTATAGGATAAGGGATTTATCAGATCGAGTTCTTAACCGTGGGGAGCCCCGACATTGTTTGTATCGAAGAAGGATGGATCAGTGCACATGTGCATTGATTATAGGGTATTGAATAATCTCACTATCAAGAATAAGTACCCTTTGCCACGGATTGATGATCTGTTCGATCAGTTAAGTGGTGCCAAGGTGTTTTCTAAGATAGATTTGAGATCAGGCTACCATCTGGTGAAGGTGAAGCCGGAGGACATACCGAAGACTGTATTTAGAACTCGGTATGGTCAGTACGAGTTTATGGTGATGCTGTTTGGGTTGACTAATGCACCGTCGGTATTTATGAACTTGATAAACAAGGTGTTCCATCAGTACCTTGACAAGTTCGTGTTGGTGTTCATCGACGACATACTCATATACTCAAAGACATCGGAGGAGCACGAGAAGCATTTGAGGATTGTGTTGGATGTGCTGAGGAAGGATAAGCTGTATGGAAAGTTGTCCAAGTGTGAGTTTTTCTTAGAAAAGGTAGAATTCTTAGGGCATGTTGTGACTGGTGATGGTATTTCAGAGGATCCGAAGAAGATCGCAGCAATAGAATCTTGGAAGACCCCGAGTTCACAAAAATATTTGAAGGAGGTTGCAGGGGCAGCCAGGGCGTGGGGGTCACCGGGGTCGGAGGGGGAGGGGGCAGCTGGAGTCGGCGGGGGGAGGGGGGGAGAGGGAAGCTCGTTCGAAAATTTAGGAATAAAAAGTGAATGGGGGGAAATAAAAAATCAAACCCTATACAAAACACTTTTGCCACGAGATCCAGTTTGGTTGGGACATTTGGAGTTGGAGTTGGTGGTCTTATGGTTGGAGTTGGGGCAGAAGTGGTTGGTAGGGACGGGCTGGTTGTAGTAGTTAGGGAGAGTGGTGGTGGTGTGTGGGTAAGCCGGTAAGCTAAGAAGAATGGGTTATGACTTGGCCACAAGTTCACGATTGAGGAGATTCTCATAAAATTCATCGAATGATATGGGCGTATTGCGAGCACGAATAGTGACAACGATTCCTTGGAATGTAAGTCGAGGGATTCGAGAACTTTGTCAGTGATGTCCTCGGGATCTATGGGGTTACCAAGGAGGGAAAATTGGTCAGTACAAGCTTTAATTGAGTGCATGTACTCGGTAATGGATTTGGGACCTTTTATGAGAGCTATAAAGGTGGCTCTCAACTACTAGATATGGCCACGGGTGGGGCGAGCAAAGTTGTGAGCAAGGTTATCCCAGACCTCTTGAGTGGTACGAGATCAAGAGATGAGGAGAAGAAGAATAGGTTCCAAGGTACCAATAATGGCGCCAAAGAGGAGTTTGTCCTGGCTAACCCATGTGAGGTAAGCCGGATTGGGTTCGGAGGCCTTTTCCTTGGTGATGGTGGTAGGAGGCGCAAGGTAGGTGCCATCAAATTAATTTGAAGAGGCTATACTCGACAATGGTGGCCTCAATTTGAAGCTTCTACGAGAGAGAATATATGGAGGTAAGCTTGAGGATATTAGAGAGCGTAACGACGATGAGTGATCATTTGGGATCGATGTCGTTAGGAATGGTATGAGGGGGAGACATGATAGGCGATTAGTATGCCTTAGAAAAGATTTTGATGATGATCAAACCTGCTCTGATACCATGTAAATGTTTAGGAAAAGTTGAGTTTTCATTAATGAATGGTAGTAGTATATATAATACAAGTGAAGCTAAAAGAGATAACGTAGAATAACAAAGAGCGATATATCCTAACTAAATATATCATCAGCTAGAATATTGTTACAACAAACTAAGAGATAATAACAAGACTAAGTCTTAGATTTATCTTCAAAAAGCTTATCTTCAACAACAAGTTTTATTTTCAACATGCTTTATCTTCAACAATTTGTACATTCCAAATGTAGGAGCTCATTTTGTAGAATAGTAAGACTCAAGTGGAGCTCTATAATTGCCTCAACCCAGAATCCACACAAACAAGAAATTTTGATTTTTAAATGAGTGAGAAAAAATTGTTCAAAATGTACCCCCAATCTAATTTCTTTTATTCCCACTTGACCCCAATATACATTTTTATTATTATATAATTTTGTGTCCCAAGATGCAATTTTAAGTCCAATGTAGGAGATGCTCTAAGGACCTGTTTGACTTTTTGGGGGTGGATTTGCTACTTCACAGAGAATTGGGGTGGGGGTGGGGGTGGGGGTGGGGGTGGGGGGAGAGGTTTGCTAATCTGGCGTTTGGTTATGAGATGGGCTATTGTAGGAATTGATAGAAATAACGCCTGACAGTTCCAGTCACGAGAAAGGGGGAGAGTGTTTTGTTGTTGGCCACATCCGGGGTTGGCATCCAGATGTGTGCTGGATTCCTTTTCTTTAATCAATTAATTAATCTTGTATTACTTCCCTTTAAAAATATTCATTTTTTGTTAAGTAACACTAATTGCTTATAAATATTTTTTTAATAATATTTGGATTCCGGCTCCAAAATTCGGTTGACATAACCAAATAACATTATTTTTTCATTGCTAATTATTTATTAAACAAACTAATAACTAATCATTAATTAATATTTTAAATATAAAATTTAATATTTAATTAGTTATTAATTAATTTTGAGTTGATAAATTTTTAATTTTAATTTTTAGTTAGTTATTAGTAATTGATTAAACTGTCTGGACGTGAGAGGGCCGAATTCTTAGCACCGTGCCACCCTGCCAGCCACAACCTGATCCCTGGTTAAGAGATTGTTGTCGAAAAACTAGTTAAAGTGGATATTCAAAGATTTGTTCTCCGAATTACATCATCATTTAGGACACTTGTTTGTGTTTGTGGTAGTGAAATATGATTGTATTGTTTGATTTGTTGGATACTATAAGAACCCTAGCTTAGGAATTAAGTTAGAGTCGTAGGTATGATTATAAAACCCACTTTCCTACCTTCTATGTAGCAGTTATTCCATTTTCGTTTCTTACTGTATCATATCATATTTTTATTTTCTTACCATTCTTAACCGATGACTTGTTGTTCTGACGACCTAGTATTATTCACTAGAAGAAGATATAGTTTTAGGTGAGATGCTACCTCTGTATGATGTGAACGAGGTTGCGGAGTGACCTTCAAGTAGTTTTTAAGGGATACAACAAATAATATTTTGTAGCTGGAAATATGTATATTAATAGTTTTGATATAATAACTTGTACAGTTGTACTTCTAACTGTATTGTATAATAGGTATAGTTTGTAGTAATAAAAGTATTTTAGTATGACTTGCGTTCCATCCTAGTATATTATAGGTGCCGATCGTTGATACTGGTACAGTTGTATTCGTATGGGACGTAGTCTGGAGATGTAGTTACGTACCCGGCTCACAGTATCCTGGGAAGCAGGGCATGACAAGAATCGTCACAGGAGTCCGCTCTGGTGAGTTTCTACGGGAAGGGAAGACTTAAGTCACAGGCGAGGACATGGGAGAGTTCTCAGGATATTGCGACTGTGGACCGCAAGGAGGGTTGCTATCACTGTGGCAAAATGGGTCATATCAAGAGGAACTGTATGAAGCTCAAAGCTGAGAAGGCCAAAGGAAAGGACGATCAGCAGGATCTCACGGCTATAAGAGATCTCATTATTGCAGCAACCGACACAGAGGAACCTTATGGCATGTGTCATTATGGCGATTGGGTTACGGACATGGGGGCGTCGTATCACGCTACTCCATATAGAAGGATCTTCACGTCATACCGCGATGGCATGTTTGGACGTGAAGATGGGCAATAAGGGGACAACTGCAGTTCTAGCAATAGTTGATGTGCACTTAGCAACGGAGCTTGGTTAGAAGTTCGTTCTTAAGGGTGTACGACATGTACCGAGTTTGTGCTACAACTTTATTTCAGTAGGGAGGCTGGTCGGTCTCCAGGTGGGGGTTGTTCTATGGATCCAATTTTGGCTGCGGGTTGTTTGCCAAAATTTTACGAAATAGCATTGGTTTTAGCAGTTCGAAGTCAGGGAGGAGATCAAGGTTTGCAATAACTCAATCTGAGGCAGGAGCATTATCATTCATGCAGCTCAAGGGGGGCTATGGGTTATTGATGACATACACAGTATGTGATGTTCTGCTCGAGGATGCATGTTTATGGGGGAGTTTCAGGTCCGGACACGAAGGTGGATAGATTCAGGAGTTCGAATATCGGAAGAATCGTACCGTCCGCTTGATTAGGCCAGCCAAGGGTGAAGAAGCTCGTCAGAACATTAACACGTTTCGGTGGAAGACGAAAGTCGGGGACATGCAGCCAAGACTCACGGTGAGGCTGATAGTCAGGGACTTCGGTCTTGGCCGTATCATCAATATCGGCAGGATCCCAGTGGTGCAGGAGGTGCTAAGCATGGCAACTAGTGTAGATGTGACGATCGAGAAGCTGGAGATGACAAAAGATGCAAGACAACTCGGAGGATCAGAGATCGATGACATGGGGGAGTAGGAACATTGTCGTGCGACGACAGCCATTGAGTCCAGTTGAGGAGCCATGGGGTCAAAACC
The DNA here is from genome assembly GCA_036927795.1 of Iris macrosiphon. NCBI lineage: Eukaryota > Viridiplantae > Streptophyta > Magnoliopsida > Asparagales > Iridaceae > Iris > Iris macrosiphon. The sequence continues at coordinate 66,937,535 of JAYESA010000001.1, forward strand.
CTCTCATCAGACTAGAGGGGGAGATTGTTGGAGTCCAGTCTGGATTTGGTAAATTTTGGAGGCCAAAAAATGGTCAAAGATTTTATTTGATATAATTTTGAAATCTACATTAAATGTAAGATTTTATTAGATTTTAAATTTGTATCAAATATTTAATCTGGCTATATTTGGACGTCCATAATTGTTGTTTAGTTATTTTAGGTGTAATATGATTCTTATTTTAAGGTTTCCTATTTAGAAAATTCTATTATGACCTAAAAAATAATTTCTCATCCTATAATTATAGGAGGAGGGTGGAGGCACAAAGTGTGGTGCCCCGTTCCCCATGTTTGGGGAGCGCGGCTAAGAAATACAAGTCGGTATCGTTCGATCGGGATAGATTGAAATAAGATCTTATCCTCGTTATGGATTTGCTTCATCGGAATCGATTCCTATATTCAGTGGACCGTGCCTCGAGGATCGACTTAGCGGCAAAGTCAAGAGGGACATCTCCGCTACAAGTTTTCTTGCCTAGTTTTCGCCGTCGCGTTGTTGCTTTCGTGCTTTGAGTTAGTTTTTGGATTTGTTTGCGTTTTCTTGAAAGGTTTCGTTGAACTGCACTTCAATTCTGAGCTTGGAAAGAGTAGAAGAGGTATTGATCATCTGTTTGCGGTAATTCAGGTGATCGAGCAATAGACGACATACGAGCGGAGTCTTGAAGCACCTCTTTCCTTTCCTTCTCCAACCAACTTGTGGTGGCTTATATTCGATTCAGTTGACCCTTCTTCCAAGTTTTCACATCTAAAATCTTGCATTCTTGCTTGCCCCGATCAAACGATAACAAAATAACTAAAAGATGTCAAGATAAAAAGGAATATACTTGGACTACTTTATGCTTGTTAATCAACTGTAAACGGTTACCTTATTGCATGCTAGTTCATTTAGAATGTTTTGCCTATGCTTCAATTTTAGTTAGAATGTATTTCTTCTATACATTATGTTATGTATAGAATTCATCCTGCTATGCAATAAACTGAACAGGAAGACTGTGCAAAAATAGATCCTGCCCTGTTACTTGTCATGTGCCTGTAATTGCCCTGAATTTTCTTAATTGATAACTTAGTAGACTACGCTTGATCACGAACAACTTGTGCTTAGTTCCTGCGGACGGTCGCTGGGGCACTGGCATCGATCCGATCCGGACGGAACTCCTGATAGTCGCCTGCTATAGGACAGAATGGCCTGTGACGCCTTGTACTATTTCTAGCATGACATTCTGTATTGAGACTAGAACCGTCCACTATGGCAACATGCCAGTGATCCCTACGTATATTTAAACCTGTGCAAGCTAACTTGTGTCTTCGTGGCAGGGAAGGACATGGTAAATATTGTGTAGGTGGTTCAGACGGGCAGGTAAAAGTCACCGAACAGTGGCAAGTTCATTTCAGTAATTTCTACATATACTGCTTGCTTGTAAAATGAACTAAGGCAAGATAGAAAGACCACAAAATAACTTGCATGCTTCATATAACAACGTGTTGATTGGTATAGTTGGGTTAGCTCGCCTTCACTAGTACATTTTGATGTACTGACCCTCGTTGAAACAGGTTTCCCGCACCAAGGAGATCCTGTGAGGAGTTGAAGTCACATCCCAATCCAATCCAGTTGCCGGTACGTCCTGATCGTAGCTTACTTGAAGCATTTTTGAAGACCCAGGAGCTAGCAAACTTAACTCATGCAGCTCAGAGGAAAAGCTATTGTCCTGCCTGGAGGTCTTTAATATTTTAAAGTTTTAGTAAATGATGTAATGTACATGACGACTATCTTATTTTGAGTCCACTTTTGTAAGCCCATGCGGCTACCTTCTGACTCGTTCAAGAGTTTGTAAAAGATGTTCATTATCAATAAAGAGAACTTTTCCATGTTTCAACTTTGTGTTTCAATTATCTGCGTACTCTGAATATGTACTCGTTATGCAAAATACCTTAGCCTTGTGCGGTGTGCAACCTAGGCACGCACGGCGTCTCGCCCGGGGGACGACTATCGATTCTAAGGAATCGGGGCATGATATATTAGTATCAGAAGCACAGCTTCAAGTTTCTTTGACCCTCGTATCAAAAAAGTTTCTTTAATGATCTATTTCCTGTGCGAACTTTTGAACTCGTTAGGCCAAAATGAGATACATTTCATACAATGAGTCCATAATACATTATGATCTTGACATAAGTTACATTCTTTTGAAGGAATGGCTCAAGCGCAAGCATCATCGCTAGCATCGAGTACCCAAGGCCAAGAAAGCAGTTTTGGCACTTCAGGAAGTTCTCGAAGTCAGCATGCCATGTCCCATGTCTATCCAATCCAGCAAATGATGCGGATGCTTGAGGCTAGCCAACAGAGAGACGAGGCTCACTATGAACGAGTCGAGAAGAGTGCGAAAGAGAGACAGACCAAGTTTGAAAGCAATCTAGAAGCCTAATTTACAGTCCAACAAAAGCAGGTAGATACCCTACAATAGATCGTGCAGACCTTTGCCTCCAACCATTTTGCGGCAACAGTAGCGACACCGGTGGAGCAACCCGCGCTTGAAGTTGAAATGCCTCAAACTCCAAGGAAGAAGGATGTGAGTACCTTCGACTTTACTGACTTCAAGAAGGTCTGCAACATGTCATTTAAGGGGACTAATGTCATGCCCCAGTCCCAAAATATCAAGGGACTAGACACGTGGCAATGGCCAGCAGCACGCACCGATGGACAAACCCAATTTAATGGATCCATCGGGGCATACTTAAGCTGTATTACACTGATCAGGGTTTACTAATCTCATCCACAGAATAAACACAGAAATATCAACAAAAAGTATTAAACAACATCCAGTCAAAAGTAAATAAAATTGGGGAACAACCCGATATTAAGTCTGTTACAAATGTTCATTTAAACAGGAATAAAAGAGTTTATTTGCCAATAAAAACTGAGCATGAAGAAGCAGTTGTTCAGGAAAAATCCTCAGCGATCACCTCGTCCTCAGGGTCTAGTACTGTTCCGAGAAGTGCTCCTGTTCCGTATACCTCTGAATAGACCTCGTCTGCTAATCCTGGGGACATAATCCGGATCCAGGTCCTCAGAGGACATAGCAAGGTACAAGAAAGCTCAAGCCAAAATAAATGCAGTGCAGCAATAAATAAAATAATAGGGTAAATAAATAACCAACTAAGTGATATGCAAGTGAGAGTTTTATTCATACTCGGGCTGAGACTACTACAGGATCAGTGTTGGAGAAACCCATAGCAGTATTTTCTCGAAGGGCCAGTACGGTACCAGAGCTCTGTGTCAGAGTCTAAGGCACAATCCATTAAAGTATTATATATATATATATTCAGCCTTTTGTATGGTAAATCTCTCCCCACCCAATGTAATCTCACATCACAGTTTCATAATGTCTCATGTTCATGTCACGCAAGATCAACACTAATGCAGCAAGTCAGAATAAAATCTAAGCATGTAAAGATGTCATAAACCTGTATCCTATACAGAATCACCTTGAATATTTCAGGAAGATTCTTTCTCATGATTCGTGTCAGGTGTCCTGGGTATAATGTACTTGATATGGCAAGTACGGGAATGTAAATGTCACGATATCCATCTCTAGGTGACGTTACACAACCCCGCGTACGGTGTTGGCACCCGACTATTAATCAAAAGCTAAGTAAGTCACACGGCCCTAAGGTTGAGCATGTACAACAGTCACAGGAATAAACCAAGAGAACAAAATGAATCAATATACTGCAATTATGGCAAGGTACACTTGCCTGGGTTTTCGACTCTAATTGTAGCTCTGTCAGCAGCATGATTTGCAGGCAGTACTCCGGTTGCTGAAATAGATATCACCAATAGATCCAGAAAATATTAATCAGCTAGAAACGCCTGTCCTTGAGTCCAATTTGGACACAGGGCAAAAATGACAATTTCGGGTCAAGGCGGGGTCCACATGTGGGCCGCTTTCCACCAAAAAATGTGTCAGGGTCAAAGGTCTCCAAATCTGTCCAACTTAGTGTCAACAGGTCAGGAACGATTATACGAACCCAACGGAACTTCCAGAATTGGATTCCGATGAGCCGATCACAAAATCGCCCGTCAAGTGGAGCTTGTGGGGCCCACGATACGCGATTTTGTCAACGTTCTCAAAATTGAACCAAACTTGGCTCACAGGACTAGCGTATTGCTACAAGTCCGATGGCGCAAGTTTTGTCTCGATCCGACGTGTGTACACTAAGTTACAGAGATATCTAGACAAGACGGATACGGGGCGTTGTCGGCGGATACGCGTTGATTCCGGTGTGCATGCACATCCGAATCAACTTTTGTGAAATTCTGCACGTCCGTATCAATGGCGCGTACGTATCGGTGAAGACCTCACGCGACCAAGTCGTCCCGTTTGGCGGGGCGTACTCGGTTCCGGGGTGAAACAGGGCGTTGGTTTTCTTATTTTTGGATCGGGTTCGCGATCACCACAGGACGCGATGTACCGAGCGGTTTGCACGGGCATCGAGGGGGTTATGCAGGCTACGCGATGCAACAAACGGAATGAGAAACAGAGCTACGAGGAGAGAGATATGGGTACCTGAACAGGGCTCCAAAAGTCCGAATTACGCGTGTCCGAGTCGAGTCTACCGTGTCCTGGACACTGTGTCCAAGCCGTGTCCTGGCTAGGGCTTGAGCTCCGTGTCATGTCTGAGTTCGCCGAAGTCGGTCTGGGGTGCGAGTGGAGGCGGCGTCGGTGCTGTGTTGGAGAGCGGCGGAGGGCGTTGGAGTCGGGCTCGGCGTTGGGTCGGGGTGAACTCGATCGGAGGGAGGAGGAGAGGGAGGAGGTTCTGGAGTCGGGTGACTGCAGGGCTGGGCTGGCGGCGAGGTCCGGTCGAGTGGTGAGGAAACAGGTGGCCTGGCGGCGGGTGGTCGAGGGATCAATGGGCGGCCGGAGTCGGGTGCTGGGGTTTAAATAGGGATTCGAGGAGAGGGATCGCTGGAGGTTGCCGAAAAAGGAAGGGGAAGGGCTGGGGGTTTCGCCGGAATAGGAAGGGAAGGCGTCGACAGGTAGAGGAAGGTGAAATGGGGGGTCGCCGGCGGCCACGGCGGCGGAAACGGCCGCCGGTAGGTGAAGGGTCGGGGAGGAAATTAATTTGGGGGTTAGGTTTTAGTTCGGGTCGGGTCGGGTTCTTAGCGGGTCGGGTCTGACCCAGATCTGACCCGTTAAGGAGGTTGGGCTGGTTCGGGCAGACCGGCCGGTTCGGTCTATTTTGGGTTCGGTTTAATATGGTTTAGTTGAACCGGGTTCAGATTAATTTGGTTAATTTAATCAATAGTTTTTAGGGCTTTAAAAATACTTTCGGGGTCCAATAAATTCTCGAAAAATTATCCTATGTCTAGTTTTTTATTTTATACCATAAAATATTATTTTTATAATATTTTAATATTATTTAATAAAATTTGAAAATTATTTAATAATTAAAACGCCTTAGTTTAATTAGAGAAAAAAATCTCAGAAAGTTCCAGAAAATTGTGAAAAATTCCAAATTAAAAATTTTTGAAAAATCAGGGGGTTTACAACTAAAGACCCAATCGTGGCTCAAGATTGGCTGGACAAACTTGAGGATCACTTCAAACTTCTAGAGGTACCTAAGTAGAAGCGTGTCGCATGTGCCCAACTACAGCTTCGCTTGAACGCGCACGATTGGTAGGACATGCATCGAAGATCTCTTTCAGTTGACGATGAAGATGAGACGATTGCGTGGGCTACCTTCCATGACGCGTTCGGAGAGGAGTTCATACCCCCTCCCGTATGTCGACAGAAGGAGAACGATTTTGTGCAAGTTCATCAAGGCAGCATGACAGTAAAGCAGTATTCTGCCGAATTCAACCGGCTCACCAAATTCTCAAGTTCATATTTACCTGATATGGCGAGTCATGCTAGAAGATTTGAATGTGGCCTATGACCTGCCATCCATGCGCACGTGGTCGTTCCTCAGTACCAGACGATGCGGGAAGTCCTGAATAACGCCCTTTTTCTTAAACCACAGTATCCTCCAGTTGCTGCTGACACTGTGCATACTTCAAATCACAAGCTCCATAGCAACGAGAAAGGAAACAACGCTGCAAAGCGTCAAAATAATGGCAGTTGTAAAACCCCTAAATTCAGAAAAGTATTTTATTATTAATTTTAGTTATGAGCTAAATAGAGAGAATAGATTTTATTAGATTTATTTTGAGAAGTTTTCAGCACTTAGAGGATTTATGGAGCCATTATAAATTTTTCCTAATTTATTCCATGTAGGAGACCCTTTGGACAATGGCTAGCTCAACCGTATGCACCAATATAATTTTTAGAATTTTCTATGAATATGATATGTGTATATATATATGTTTATCCTATTGGATCTCAACCCGAAGCCAAACCGCAACTCCTAAACCACTACCCGCTTATCCCTTCTCCCCGCATAAAGTTAGAAATAAACAGCAACAGTAGCAAAACTGACTTTTCTCCCCTCCGCGCGTAAACCAATTCTACCGCTTAATTCCTTTTACCACGCGTAAAACAACTCCCTCTTATGACTCATCCCCCACCGCCTCTTTACCTGTTGTTACTAAAAACTCCTCAACCGAAACCTAAACCAATGGAAGAACAACAGAAACTAGAGCCAATGAAAGCAGTAGCAGCAGTAATTCTTAATCCCTAAGTTTCTCCACCGCCTCTTATCTCTATATATATTACAACTCTCTTAAACTAATCCCACTTCTTCTTACAACAACTTAAGCATAGTATTGGACGTGCACTATACCGAAGCCTTGCTCAGGCAAGTATACCTTGCCAAATTTTTACTGTTTAATAAATTGATTGTATGTTATCCTGTTGCAATATATATATAACTGTGCATACCCGAGATTGACTCGGGTGCAGTCGACAAATACGTCGATACGTAGTATAACTGACTTTAACATTAGCAGACTCACCTACAGATTGCGAGGGTATTCTGATATCCTCCTAGACCCTGACACTTGTACACGTATCACGATTGCAACTCATGTTGGGATGCAGGTTTGCATACTCGATTAGCTACCGGTACGTGGGACACACATCACGGTTTAGTACGTAGTCAGGATTATCTAAAAAGTTGTGACTTGGCATATAGCTACGTGGTATGCATGTTGTGTATTCGACTTGTATATCCGTATTGGGCGGGGAATACAACTAGTAGGCATATGTGATACACACATTGGATTTCGTAGTATCTGGAGGAGCCACGGGTCTAATGACTTCCTTTATTACAGACACCGCGCTCTTCGGAGTGATACAAACGTATATATATTGCAGATACCTCATTCTTCGAAATGATGGATGATATGCCTATGCCTACCCATACGTACCAAGGTTGTCTTCACATTGCATTCACTTAGATGGTTAGCACACCGTTTATTTATTTTATTCAGTATTATATATGGCATGCTTTTATGTATCTTGTTATGTCCCACTGAGGACCTAGTTCCCTTCCAGATTTAGATGGGGCATACTATCCCATGATGTACAGACCTAGGCAGGAGATGAGGTACGAATTCGAGGAGGAGCTAGAGGTGCTGCCATCCGAGTTCCTCTGATCTTGGGTAGACTTACCATCTAGAGCTGGAGCCTCTTTATCTAGATAGCCGATGCTCTAGTCATGTTATATTCAGCACTCTTATTTTAGTTTTTGTAGTGGGTTTGTTCCCACCAAACATATCGGGATTGTACTATGATATTTCAGACTTAGCACTTATATTCCAGTACTTATTTCAGTGTTCCTTGATACATTATGGATGAGATTAGATGTTACCTGTTATATGCTAGTAATAGACTTGTTAGTATTTTAGGACAATGCAACACATCTTTTTGGGTCCAATAAATTAGGTTTTCCTTCGGAGACGTGTCAGCTGGCCAATGACACGTGGCCTGGTCCCACATTATTTTGGGACTAGGGTGTGACAGCGGTCAACAGAAAGGAAATTCATTCCCAACCTGTAACTTCTACAGGAAGCCGGGGCACACCGAAAATAATTATCGTAAGAAGCTTGGGACATGCCTCCGTTGTGGTGATCCAACCCATAAGATTGATGTCTGTCCGCTCCCTGATCGTCGCCCTCAGCGTCCAAATCCTGCCCCAGCACCCCAAGCCAACCGAACTGTACCTCAGCAAGAGCGACGTCAAGCTCAGGGCCGGGTGTATACTATGACACGGGAAGAAGCCCTGGCATCGGACACCGTTGTGTCAGGTATATTGCTTTTTAATAACATACTTGCACATGTGCTATTTGATTCTGGTGCAACGCATAGCTTTATATCCATAATTTTTGTCATGGAAAACAATATAAAAATGACACCATTGCATCTAGATCTTAGTGTTAGCACCCCCCTTGGGCACAAAAATACATGTCCATTCAGTATGTCAAGGCGGTTATGTCTGTATTGGAGGAAGAAAACTCTCGTTAGATGTTTTAGTCCTAGATGTTAGGGATTACGATAACATTTTGGGGATGGATTGGCTCAACGCTTGCTTGGCAACTATCGAATGTACAGAGAAACGAGTCATCTTCCGCCTACTTGGAGAAGCCGTATTCTGCTACATGAGTAGTCAAGCAACTAATGCGTCCAGGGCCTGCATGGTATTTTTGGCGATATCTGCTCGGCGGATGCTACACTCTAGCTGCGAGGGATACCTAGCGTCGGTTCGGGACACGCAGTTGGATTATGCAAACGTTGAGTCTTCTTCCGTTGTGGCAGAGTTCCCTGATGTGTTTTCGAGCGAACTACCCGGCATGCCACCTGACCGAGAGATCGAGTTCACCATTGACACATTCCCAAATACTCAGGCGATTTACAAGGCTCCGTACATAATGGCCCCTGCTGAACTAAATGAGTTAAAGTGCCAACTTCAAGAACTGCTGGATCGTGGGTTCATCCGTCCGAACGTGTCTCCTTGGGGCGCGCCTGTGCTCTTCGTAAAGAAAAATGATGGAACGTTGCAACTCTACATCGAAATAAGGTCACCATCAGAAACAAGTATCCTCTGCCCAGGATAGATGACCTTTTTGATCAGTTGCAAGGAGCATCGGTGTTCTCGAAAATTGATCTTCGCTCGGGCTACCATCAACGGAAGATTAAGCCCGAGGACATGCCGAAGTCAGCTTTTCGAACCCGCTATGGACATTACGAGTTTTCCGTTATGCCGTTTGGACTGATGAACGCCCCTACCACTTTTATGGATTTGATGAACCGTGTGTTCCGACCATACCTCGATAAATTTGTGGTGGTTTTTATCGATAACATCTTAGTGTACTAGAAGAATAAGGATGAACACGCAGGACACCTGCGAATGGTGTTTCAAGCTCTTCGAGACAACAAGTTGTACGCGAAGCTTAGTAAATACGAGTTCTGGTTGGACAACATATCCTTCCTCGAGTATATTATTTCTGCAAAGGGAATATCAGTTGACTCAAAGAAAATAGAAGCCATCGTGAAGTGGAGGAGGCCTGAGTTAGCTAACGATATTCGAAGTTTCCTTGGTCTAGCAGGCTACTACCGGAGATTTATAAAGGATTTTGCTAGAACCGCCTCGCCTCTGACCCAGCTCACTCGGAAGGGAGTAACGTTCGCGTGGACGGACAACTATGAAGCTTTATTTATGGAGTTAAAGCAGCGCCTCGTCTCAGCACCAATTCTTACCCTTCCAGACGGATCCGATGACTTTAAGATATATAGTGACGTCTCAGGAAAGGGTTTGGGATGTGTCCTTATGCAAAGGGACAAAGTGATAGCTTTTGCGTTGAGACAGTTGAAGTCTCACGAGAAGAATTATCCAACACATGATCTGGAGCTTGCGGTGGTAGTATTCGCCTGAAGTTGTGGCGCTACTACCTCTATGGTGTGTCGTACGAGATCTATACGGACCATAAGAGTCTAAAATATCTCTATACCCAAAAGGATTTAAATCTACGACAATGGCGTTGGCTCGAACTCCTTAGCGATTTTGACTTGATGATCAGATACACACCAGACAAAGGTAATGTTGTAGCTGATGCGTTGAGTCGAGTGTTCGTTAGGAGCCTGGCTATTGATGACAAGCTGCGTTAGGATCTTGAAACTTTGGGCATTACACTTAAAATCAGATACAAAAAGGGGGACGACTATCGATTCCACGGAATTGGGGCGTGACACAAAGCATGCACACATGTATAGATTCGAGGTGCACGTCCACAAGAAAATCTAAGAGAAAGTTCGTGCTTTGCTCTTAAGACTTCGCCATCCATGAAAAAAGGAAGAAGAAGATCTAATCGAGGAGTTGTCAACTTCGGTTAGAAAAATTGCTACGGGTTGGTGAGTGATTTCAATTATAATCTCTGTCGTTTCTTCTTGAGTGTGGTGAGAGAGTTGAACTTATTAGGACAAAGATTTTAACATTAGTTTTTTTTGTCAATCTTTTAATTTCATCTGAGTTATAAGGATTGTGATTTATCCAGGTGACGTAGTCACCGCCATATACTTGTATTCATCTGTGCATGATATTCGTAGATTGGTTGGTTATCTCAGGTGGGTTGGAAACGCTTTCGTGACGTGCCCAATAGTGCCTTCGGACGTGGTGCCTTCGGGCTGGGTTGGTGGTGCCTTCGGGTCGGGATGTAAGCCTTCAGGCTGGGTGGGGCCTTCGGGCTGGGTGAGACCTTCGGATTAGGAATTGTATATAGACCTTTGGTCTGGATTGGTTGTAAGCCTTCAGGCTGAATTGTAGCCTCTCGAACGGACCTGAATAAAATTTATCTTCTTTAATATATATATATATATATATATATATATATATATATATATATATATATATATATATATATATATATATATATATATATATATATATATATATATATATTTGTGTCAAGAAAGTATGAGTGTAATTAAATTCTAAATAGCAAGGATTTCATGAGTAGGTAGTGTGAAGGGTCGGTCGCATGAAAGGTGTAACCAAATTAGCTGTGCAAATTCAAAATTGACAACCCTGTCCTTTTCTTACTCTACTTATTACTTCACTTCCTTCCAATATCAATTCCCTAAACATGAGATTCCACCACACTCATTTATGGGGCTCTTCTTGAAGCACTGCATCTTTTTTTGTTTTATGTTAGTGTTTACTACATATTTGGAATCGAGTGGTAATGGTAAATGCTTAATTTCCCATCACAAACTTTTTTTTAATGGGCGATAGAAATTCAAACATTTTGTTGCCACCAACACGCCACATCTTATTTGTCTTCCACCGCCAAATCCTTTTCGTTTGTACTATGAAGAGAGATTTTCATGTCAAGTAATGATGTATATGAAAGCTTTAAAGTTTCTGGAAGGCGAGTGAATGTCAGTCATTATCCTACTAATACTAACCACAAAAACTAGAGGCTTCTTTGAAATAACAAGCACAACGAAGTCTATATAGTAACGTGTCACGAGTGTAGTGACAACCCATAAATTGTTTGCGAAGAAAATGTCATCAGAAGAAAAATTTGGAGGGACGTAATTACCATTAACGTAAAATATATCCTAATTTTTTAAACAAACAATTTAAAGTTTAATTTTTATTTAGCTTAATAAACATTTTAAATCCTAAATATTAACTTTTATTTAAACTTTTAAACTACCCCTCGATTGAAATCTAATAAAACATGTACACCTAATTAATCTCTCACACAGATCAACAATTCAGGTTCTAATTAACTTCACTCATTTGGACTCAGAAGCTGCACCATTGTAGTAGTCGTGGCATTGAGATTTTCCTACGAATTTTTTTTGTCGAGTTATGTCGACCTTTTTCGAGCAGACATCATTTTATGTGAAACTTCAACGAGCCACGTCGTCCCGTCAATTCTTAGAGTTCGAATTTCTCTGGTGAGTTCGTATTATTATTCGATGCTTTCTATAATTTTATATTTCCATTTTGGTATCGTGCTAACTTGCTTCCGTATTTGGCATCTCTTGGGGCCAACGTGTCAGTTAATTTAACTCCAGTAATTTCTTACATCTGACTATTTGTTGACGCTTGGGCTTTACTCCGTCGTTATTTGATGATGTCTTTATTTGGTTATTGGTATCCTCCTATGTCTGACATGTTGACTTTTTTTCCAAAGCAATTTAGACATCTGTACATTACCAAATGTATTTCAGTTCATAGATAATGTTATTATTTGTAAAAATTATGATTGTGACTTGTGGATCGATACGATCTTTTGAGTCAAACTTGGCGTCGATCGGGGTCGATACTAACTTTAGATAGTCTAGGACATGACTATACTTTTGCGTTCGTGTTAGAGCACGCACACAGTATCCGACACCTTAGCGGGACGAACATGACGTGTATCGGCACATGGTTTTATTGAGTAGGATTCTTGACTTAGACTTTATCATAGAGTCATGGATTACTTGTAGATATTAGATCTCGACTGTCATGGACATGACTTATGAAACAATTTTGTGATATGACAATTAATAGGTGCCTGTAACCTTCGTTATTGAATTTTTTGTATTTATGATTATTGAGTATTTACAATTTTGTCTCATAAAATGATATTATGATGCATCTCGTGTACAGAGCGAAACCCCGGACTTTCCCAAATTATAGGATCTTGCCTCCTGGCGGGCATACCGTCGGTGCACTGGTCTATACCGCCGGTATACCATTTGTGATATTTTTTACTTTTGGATATTTTCATGAATAGTATTTTAGATATTTTTATGAATAGTATTTTGGATATTTTTGCGAATAGTGTTTGATTTCTCTTGGTTTCTTGGTTCTGATTTACTCTATTATCCAATGGTTGGTTTTTTTTGGATGGTTGTGATTGATTTAGATCGTGACGTGGCAGATCCAACGACCACGATTAATTCACCCCTTTTATATATACCCTTCCACTCTTTCTCTCTCTCCTCTCTATTTTATTTCTTCTCCCTCTCTCTTCATTTTCTATCCATTTTTTAGGAGCTTGGTCTCGAGGCCTAAGAGAGTGGTTTCTGAACCCCTCTTGGTGGTGGAGTAGAAGGTTTAGGCTGGGAGCTAGACCTTAGGAAAGTACATCTTACCATTCTATGAACCTTAGATTTGAGATTTATTTTATTGTCATTATTTCTTGAATATTATTGGATAGAAATATTTTCTACATGATTCTTTATTACTTTAGTTCTTGGCTTGATATATTTTTATGGGTTTTAGACTTGTTTATGCTCATGCCCATTTTTAGATCTTACCGTGAGATACGGAGCTTGATCTTGCTATCATGTATGATATCCATATTTTTCTTATGTAACTTAGTCCCATATGCTACATGAGACCCTTGCCTAGCCTCTACCCTAGTGGTTTTGAGTTTGGTGGAATTTAGACACGTTTCGGTTTCTCGAAGACCCATTTTAGGAGTATTTTAAGGAATTTATTTATAAAATACCAGAATTTGTGAAATATAATGCTCCCATGTTGTAGAAAATTTAATTTTATTTAATTTTGACTATTGAAACATCAAATTCCAACTTAAACGAAGCTTTTATGGCCGAAACAAGTTTTGGAAAATTCCTATGTCCCAGCTGTTGTGTCTATTCAAAAATCCATCGGTAATCCATAGAAATCCGTCGGTAATCCGAATTTTTACCCAAAAACCTGTTGTTTCATATCGGATCATCCGTCGGTAATCAAAATTTGGCTGTTTTTGCTGAAATTCACCGTTTTTGTCCGTTTTTGAGATTTTCTTTGACTATAATATATTTTTAGCATGATTATATGACCTTGTGTATTAAGAGAATGATTGTACACCTTATATATTTGATACGAGCACGTCTTCTCTATTAACACCATGTTATTACCTTATTTTATTCCTTTAGTAGCTCGTAGTCGCACACTTCTGTCCATGTATTGATCTATGTCCTGATTCCTTTTAGTGGCTCGTTGTAGCGCACTCCTGACCAAGATTATTTTATTGTTCTTATAGTGGCTTGTTGTAGCGCACTCCTGACCAGTATTCATTTATTATCTTTTATAGTGGCTTGTAGTAGCGCACTCCTATTTTCTGACATATATATTTTTTCTGTTGTGGCTTGTTTTGTGCTTGTGCTTTTAGTTGGCAAATCATTGTCCGATCTTGCATATCCCTGAGGGGTATCACAACCCGTACTCGGATGATCGGGCATGAGTACGCACCCATACCCGGATGATCGACGATAGAATGCTGTCTAGGTCATCACAAATATAACTATCTGTCATGCCCCAGTAACGGAATACGGAGACGGACATGGCCAGCTATCCCGTACAAGGTGCTATATGTCGTACGACGATCACGGCTGTATAAGACAAGGGGGTGCATGCTACAATCAAGTCTCCGAGGGTCAAGAACTTCTATGTATCAATCATTCAAACAAGAAATAGTAAGCATAGAGCATATATGATAAGCAATAAGGTGTCCCAAACGCTTTTTTAAAATATTCTGGAGTCCATGTATGTAAAATAAGAAGCTGGAAGAGTAACAAAAGTACATGACAGTGATCAGCTGCAGTATGATTTAATTCAATAATATAAGAAAACTAATGTCCAAATGAGCCGGCTAACAGGTGCTAGTGGCTAAACGCCAAAAGAAGTAAATGTGCAATGACGAGCAGGGAATGAAAAAATCCATTTGCTATCCCCTGCAACCATGTTCCTGGTATGCGCCATGAGTTGGGGGAAGGTACGCTGGATCTTTGGGTGCTGGCTCGAAACTTAGCCATGCAAAACTAGTGGGGTTAGACCCCAAATAACAAGTACCACCAAAGGAAGCACGAAATTGAGAAACAAAAACCCAAGAAAAACTTATAATAGTACATAGGTTCAGTGTCATAACTTAGGTCCATGGCATATCCTAGCGCAAAGGCCCAACCCTACAACCAAACAAGGAAAATGGTTGAACCATCACACTATGATAGTCCATTTTCCTAGGCTACTAGCTGAATGATACAATCACAACCAAGTCCATTTCTTATATCGACCAATTATTTGGAACACAATGGCATAAGAAAATAATCTCTTTATTGATATTCAAGAAGTGTTACAAGCGGCACTTGGCTGAGATTAGAATTCGCTCAAGCTCTCTCTCTTTCTCTCTCTCTCTCTCTCTCTCTCTCTCGATTATAATGACATCGTTCTATATATTACATCCCTTTATACAAATGTATCTCAAAATATCTTGATACGTCTCAAGGCATCGACTCCATATTTTCGGCTCATGAGGATTAGGATATGCTATCGCTTCTTCGGATGATCTAGTACTTGCGAACAAGAAAACTGGTGGGGCGTCAGCACTTTGGGGAAAGTACTGGTGAGTATAAAAGTAACGAACATAAACCACACTCTCTAAAACCAACACTAAGTAATCATGTTATAAAATATTGCATTATTAGTGATCTTGCTACTTTTTATCTAGGTTCATTTCATGCAGTACAGGATCAGAGTCAGTTTACTTCTTTCAAAAATATATCTTTGAAAATAGTTTGCACATTCAATACATTCAAGCATACAGTAGGGGCAGTGTTCTATCGTGTAGTGCACAACATGTATCGTGCACCATATTTACTAACTCTTTAGGAACACAAGTTATCTCTAGTGGATTATTCATCTCAGTTCAAGACAAAGTGCATCTAGTGGACTTATTCAAATCAATTCAATGGATATCAGCATATTCAAGTTAAACATACAAGTTTAGGAGTAGTACAAGATAGTAAGCTAAATTAACGTATCACTTAAGTAGTGATTCTTACCCTCGGTTGGACGTTATCCCTGCAACAGACATACAAGTTATCAACAATTTGCATATATAAATAAAGTTCTATTTCCTGTTCGTCCCTGCATCAAATAGTTAGGTGTGCAAGTAGACTAATCTAGCATGCGCCCTAACTATATGATGGCCCATGAAAATCCATGATTAGCAGTTGGGACGTTCAAGCTGTCACCCTCACTTTTCATTCAAGGGTAGTTTAGTAATTGTCATGGGTATTATTTATTATAGGATTATTTGTATTTAAATATTTGTGCATGCATGATTATTAATTATTGTATTATTTATTTATTTCTATTTGTAGATTTTTTTTTGGACTTGTGTAGTGGACCAAACCCACTTATTAGAATGCATGAAAACTTTTAGATTAGTTTAGTTTGAGCCCATGAATTAGGCCCATGGATTAGGAGGTTTGATTAATTAGAGAAACCATTAGACTAGAACCTTTCCTCCCTAATTAAATTCTTTATGAGAGGCCCCAAAGAATATTTTTGACTTTTCACATTACTTGGGGAGGGGGTACATGGCCGGCCACAAGGAGGAGGAGAGAGAGTGCTCTCATTTTATTCATCCCTAAATTCTAGATTTATAATTTTTCTCTTCCAAATTTCCTCCATTCCCTTATCAATTCACTACCAATTCTTCACCAATCTCTTTCTAAATTCTTTATTGAGATTTCTACATCAAGGATCTATAAGAAAGAAGTAAGGAGCAAGGAGGAGGAGGAGGCCAAGATCTACAAGGAGAGGAGCTACTTTGCACTTGGAGACTTTTCATTAGGAATCCATCTCCCAATAGGTATATTTTAGTTTCTCCTCTTCTAATAGACTCTACATTTGATATTTAACCATGAAAAACTAACCCACATGCATAGACTACACATAGGAAGTGGTTTTAGGTTCATCGGAGACCCACGATGGAAGTTATGTCCAATTTGGTGCCAATTTTGGGGGAATTTCGAGATTGGCATATGTAGTACTTGTAATTGGATCTAATAGATCTAAATGATACTTGATTGCTTGTTTGTGATTAGTGTCATGTCCATAATTGGATAACGTGTAGGCCGTATCCAGTCAATTTGATGAAACAGGTTGATTTTGGGGGTTTTCCTCCGACACGGGACCTTGTGCATATCATATTGTGACATGGACACATATTTACTCTAATTACTATGCGTATTGTTTATAATTAATGTATTAGACTTGCTCGTATCCTCCGGAATGTGTTTGGTTGTGTGTTGGAGCCATATCGCAAGCGTATCATAGAGAAAGTGTGATACGGGTGCGGTGCACTCCATGTGTTTATTGTTTTGCCCTTTTTCCTATACGTGTATGTGTATATATATATATATATATATACATATATATATATATATATATATATATATATATATATATATATATATATATATATATATATATATGCTCTCTATGTATTATATAGTGTATATAATAGTATATTTTGTGTTTGGGTATATATATATATATATATATATATATATATATATATATATATATAAATATATATATTGGTGTATATAGTTATCTATATATCTATGTGTATATATATATTTATATGTGTTAGTATATATATATATGTTATATATGGTGGTGTTATGCATATAGATTGATATATATAAGAGGAGTTTATGTATCTATGTATATATATAGCTAGTTACCTAGGTGAGTGTGCGTGATTGCGTGTTAAGTATTGTATGTTTATGTGTGTACACTGGGTGTATACATTGATGCTTGTATTGTGTTTGTGTGTGGGCGTGAGGAGACTCGAGTAGGTGTAGCAAGTTATGGAGTGAGCATTGTGGTAAGGGGAGGACAGCAGAGCTCGTGCACTACACACCAGCCAACTGCTCGTGCACTGCACAACAGCCAAGTACATTGGAGGAGAGCAGCAGCCACAACACAGTATGGCAGAGAGCAGAATCTGGGCTGCTGTGCCCTGCACCGAGGGTGAAGTCAGGTTCAGCAAGTCACTGTGCAATTTTTACTGCACATATCGGGTTCAGCGAGTCCCTGGGAAGTTTCTACTGCATGTATCAGTACATTCTTCCCTGTGCAAGCTGAGAAAAGTTTCAGATTTCGTTTACTGTGCAGTTCAATATTTGGGTTTGTGTTTCAGTTTCATTGGTAGTTGGGTGTTGGGTTATGAGGTATTGATGTTGGATAGTTAATATGATAGGTATATTGGGTATTAGTTTGGTTGTTAGTTGAACTATTAAGTTAGCTAATAGTAGCTAGTACCTATATATATTTATGTTAGTATAGCTATATACCTATATATATATGCATTGATCCCGTCACAGTGATTTCATGGACTGGTACTATATGGATCTCGTCAGGAGATGTTATTCCCTACCGTGTTCTGCGGGTACTTGTGTACATTGTATCTCATCGTGTATATTAGGTATTGATTATATTTCGTATTCACACACTGCTCGTATTCAGTGTGCTTATTCATGTACACCCACCGCTAGTGTTCGGTGGTTATGATATTCGTGTACACCCACTGCTCGTGTTCAGTGGTTATATTTCGTGTTCGTAGCGTATCGTGATTGGATCCATCGGTATTAGTTGGGGGTGAAAGAGTAGGAGTTGATTATGTGATCAAAGCCATTATTACATCGTGTACATTCTGGTTATATACCTCACTTGTAATCGTCTTACCTGATCATGTTCACCCAACCCGATCATATAATGAACTTATATTCTGAGGCACATTAGTTAGTTTAGATTGCAGTTATTTTATCATTTGTGATATTCATATTGTTGATCTATATTCTTGTACATTACCTGTATGTCTATTATTCATCATTCATATGTTTAGTGATCTTGTATTTCATTTCTATATCAGTTTATATGCTCGATTAAGCTATTAAAACTATTTTCAGAGGTATGTACTTTGCTCCAATCCAGACTGGATATATTTTTCCCAGATGGCTGGCTTATAGAGCAGTGTCCCACATTCTATGGGCCGCAGGATGACGTACCTTTAGAGGATACTCCTATAGACTAGGAGGATTTAGTTGCAGAGCCCGATGAGGTCTAGTTTATTTGTGTTGGATTGTATTAGACTATTATATTTCTGGAGATTTATAGTTTGTATTATTATTTTAGATTGTGGATTGTATCTTATTCTTTCCTTCGCTATTCCAGTCGTGCTTTATCTTCCTTAGTTTGTTTTGTGATTGAGATTATATTATACTTGTGAGATACCATATTGCTCCTCCGTTTGGAGTTGAGATGATTGACAGGTACCATATTATATTGTTTGAGATGTTAGATAGTTAGAAATGATCCAGACATTATTCTACCGCCAATTCTGTGGTGTAGGCAGGGCGTAACCACGTACTCGTGCCTGAATATCCCGGTGCGGGTCGTGACACACATTTTTAGTGGTGGCCCATGCAGGTCTGGATTCGTAATTAGTGCAAATTCGTAGTTGTGCTCATCTAGAGTACTGCTATGAGCCTGCTTTAGGAAACATGATTTAGGCTGAGAGTTTACTCAAGCACTTTTCCAACAGATGATGGAGGCGTACCAACGACAGTCAGAAGTCCTGCGACAGAGTGTGGAGAACACTCACCAGATCACACTTACAGCAATGCAGAGAGCTACTACAGCCCAGCCATAAACGACACCAGCTCAGTTTATTCTGTATCAGCTGAGGCTGGGTACCATCATCGACTTCAAGAGGATGGGCCCGAAGGACTTCAGGGGCACATAGGGGATTATCTATGCGGACGAGTGGATCGAGGACATCAAGCGGAACCTGCGGCTGGCACAGATTCCAGAGGTGCTACAGATAGAGGCAGCGGGTTGTATGATGTTCGACATTGCCTTGACATGGTTTCAGACAGACCCGCGAATTGCAATACCAGGACTCTCTTGGGAAGCCTTAAAAGGGCTTTTCAAGGAGAAGTTCTTCCCAGATGTGGCTCTTACGTCTTTGGAGAGTGAGTTCCAGTACCTCGTCTAGGGAGGTATGTCAGTGGACGAGTATGCGGCAGAGTATTGCCGTCTAGGTCACTTCGTGGAGGGTCAGAACCCTAGAGACAGAGCAAGAAAGTTCCGGAAGGGCCTGAACAGGGAGGTCAAATCCCACACCAACGGAGATCCCACCGCCACCTTCGAGGAGATACTAAGACAGGCGCAGAGAGCGGAGGATGACTTAGAGCTTGGCTCTAAGAGACAGAGGGACACATGAGGATCCAGCAATAACACGGGTCCAACAAAGAGGTCTCACTTCCAGCAGCAGCACCAGAGGCCTTACCAGTACCAGAGGCAGCAGTATCATGGGCCAGCTAGAGCGCCGGCTCAGCAGATGCATCAGATTCAGAGGGCAGCAGTTCCTTGTACTTTCTGTAAGAAGCAAAGACACGGATGGGACGCATGCAGGATGAGGTTAGGCCAATGCTTATTCTGTGGATCGGGAGATCATCAGTTGTGGGCTTGTCCCAAAGTCCCAGTTCGTCCAACTCAGGGTGGAGGACAGGCACAGAGGGCACCTGCTAGACCACCAGCGGACCAGCAGAGAGGACCTCTTCCACCACAACAGTAGCAGTTTGCTCAGTATCAGCAGTAGAGAGGAGCACAACGACAGGGACGAGATTTTGCCCTGACTGTCGAGGAGGAAGATCCGATTGGCGATGTCATCTCAGGTTATGTTTATCTTAACTCCTTTCCAGCTCATGTTTTGTTCGATTCTGGTGCTTCTCATAGCTTTATATATGTATCTTTTGCTTTGAGGCATCGTCTTGAGTTCGAACCATTGGCGAGAACTTGCAAGATCATGACCGGGGGTGGCATCATCCTGGTTAGTGATATTTGCAAGAACTAGAGAGTTTATTTGGGAGGTTGTGAGCTGAGCGTATGTTTACTTATAATGTCACTTCCGAGTTACGATATAGTACTCAGGATGGATTGGTTGAGTAGACATCACGCTAGTATCGATTATCGTGGAGGCAGAGTTTTATTTCAGACTCCAGGAGAGCCGGAGTTCGAGTTCGTCCGAGGAGCAGAGCAGAGCGAAGGAAATTTCTGTGGAGCTTTGGTAGAAAAGCAGGAGCCGTCACATCCGTTGATTACGGAGTTCTTGGATGTCTTTCCAAAGGAATTGTCGGGATTGCCGTCGGACAAAGATGTGGAATTCTCTATAGATTTGGTGCCAAGCGCAGAGCCGATATCTCAGCATGTCTATAGAGTAAACAACAACGAACTGGCGGAGTTGAAGAAACAGGTGGATGAGTTGCTAGACAAGAGCTTTATCCGTTCCAGTTTATCACTATAGGGTGCTCCAGTACTTTTTGTACCAAAGAAGGATGGGTCGGTACGTATGTATATCGACTACATGACACTTAATAACCTCACTATCAAGAATAAATACCCGTTGCCACGAATTGATGACTTGTTTGACCAGTTGAACGGAGCGAAGGTATTCTCCAAGATAGACGTGAGGTCAGGGTACCACCAGGTGAAAGTGAAGAGGGAAGATATCCCGAAGAAAGCTTTCAGGACACGCTATGGACAGTTCGAGTTCTTGGTGATGCTGTTTGGGTTGACCAATGCCCCGATAGTGTTCATGAACCTGATGAACAAGGTATTTTATCAGTACCTAGACCAGTTTGTTATAGTCTTCATTAATAATATTCTGATATATTCGAAGACCCCGGAGGAGCATGAGCAATACTTGAGGATTATTTTGGAGACCCTCAGGAAGGAGAAGCTGTATGGCAAGTTATCGAAGTGCGAATTCTTCTTTGATAGGGTTGAATTCCTTGGGCATGTTATTATAGGAGATGGAATCTCGGTAGACCCGAAGAAGATCTCAATAGTTGAATAGTGGTCTACCCCGAGTTTAGTAGCAGAGATCAGGAGCTTCTTTGGATTAACATGCTACTACCAGAGGTTTGTTCAGGACTTTTCAGACTTGCAGAGGCGATGACTAGGCTAACCAGAAAGGATGTAGAATTTGTCTGGACTGAGGATTGTCAGTCAGCATTTGAGGAGCTGAAGAGGAGGTTGACTGCAGCTCCCATCTTGACACTACTATCAAGAGCAGGAGGTTTTTCCATTTATAGTGATTCATCAGGGAAGGGTTTGGGTTGTGTGTTACAGCAGCACGGGAAGGTGATTGCCTATGCTTCCATGCAATTACGCCCGCATGAGAAGAATTACCCTACCCATGATTTGGAGTTGGCAGCGGTTATCTTTGCTCTTAAATTATAGAAACACTATTTATATGGAGAGAGAGAGAGAGTAGAGATCTTCACAGACCATAAGGGCTTAAAGTATGTGTTTACACAGAAAGAGCTCAACATGAGGCAGCCACGATGGTTGGAGCTGATGAAAGACTTCAACATATCCTTGCAATACCATCCAGGAAAGGCTAACGTAGTCGTAGATGCTTTGAGAAGGTATCCCGTGGCTATGTGCTTGACTAGAGACATACATTTATAGGCAGATCTTGATAGTTTGGGTATTAAGGTATTGATTCTGGGAGTCGCAACAAAGATATGGGGACTTCAGGTTCAGTCGGAGCTGATGGACCGGGTCAGAGCCGGACAATATGAGGATGAGTCTCTAAGGAGCATCAAAGCACAAGTTCAGATGGGGCTGACAGAGGACTTTATCGTCGCAGAGAATGGATCATTGCGATACGGTACCAGATTGTGGGTACCGAGAGGAGCACTACGCGAGGAGATTCTGCAGGAGGCGCATTATTCCTAATACTCTATGCATCCTGGTGCCAACAAGATGTATAGAGACATGAGGGAGCATGTATGGTGGTATGGCATAAAGTGGGAGGTAGCTAGATTCGTGTCCAGATGCTTAATTTGCCAGTAGGTCAAGGCGGAGAGACAGAGGCCCAGAGGATTACTTCAGCCTTTATCCATTCCATAGTGGAAATGGGAACATATGACCATGGATTTTGTATCGGAACTTCCGCGTTCTCCCGTAGGCAAGGATGCGATTTGGGTCATCGTGGATAGGTTGACCAAATCAGCCTACTTTTTGCCATTTAAAGTAGGTATATCTACGGAGAAGCTTGCGGATATGTATGTGCGCCAGATTGTCAGATTGTACGGTGTTCTAGTGAGCATAGTCTAATATCAGGATAGTCACTTCATGTCCCATTTATGAAGGAGTTTGCAGGCTAGCTTGGGCACTCAGCTCAAGTTCAGTACCGCTTATCACCCTCAGACAGACTATCACTACCACATTTCAAGGAAAGGGTATTTTAGTAATTTCATATTTAATTAAATATTGTACATGATAAATAATTATTTGTTGTACTATTTAATTGTTGTTAGATATTAATTATTTATTTTGGACTTGTGTTAGTGGACCTAACAAGTTTAGTTTAGACTCATGGACCAATATGTATTAATTGTTAGAATTTAGCCCATTTAGAAAGCCCATTGATTTGGAGGATAATTAAAATTAATTAAACCATTAGACTATAAGCTTTCCTCCTTAATTATTTCTTTATGAGAGGCCCCAAGGGGTATATTGGACTTTTCATAGTCACTTGAGGAAAGGGAAAGGGGGGCCGGCCTATTAAAGAGGGGGAAATTGATTTCTCTCTCCTCTTTTCATTTGAAAACTAGATCTAGAATTTCTCTCAACCAAATTTCTTCATTCCCACTTCATTTCCCTACCAAATTTCATTTCAATTCCTTCCCAAATCATTATTAGAGACTAGTGGAGCAAGGATCTAGAAGGAGGAAGCAAAGATCTACAAAGAGGAGCAAGGATCTACAAGTTGTAGGCCAATTTCATCATATTTGGAGGTTGCATTGGGAATCCATCTTCCAATTGGTATAATTTAGTTTTTTCTCTTAAATTAGGTTCTAAATCTGAGATTTAACCATGAGAAATCAACCCATATCCATAGGCTACCCATAGGATTTGGTTTTGTGTTCATAGGAGGCCTATTGAGAAAGTTATGGTACTTTTGTGTCAATTTTGGGAGAATTCCGAGATTGACATTGTTGTGTGTGTCAATTGGTCCTACAGATCAATTTGCATATATTTGTGTATTTGGGGCTAGTGTCGTATCCACAATTGGGTACCTGTAGGTCGTATCCTAATAATTTGGTGATATGTGTTTATTTGGGGGTTCTCCCTCCAACACGGGACTTTGAGCATGTCATATTTTGACACGAACACGTAGAATTGTGTTTGACTCTTCGTATTATTCATAAATAATATTTTAGACTTGCTCGTGTCCTTCGGGGTATGTTTGGATCTGTGGTGGACTCGTGTCGCACGCGTATCCTAGATCTAGTGGGATACGGGGTGATACGTTCCTTGTGTTTGTGCAATTTAATTGTAGATCTATTTCTCTTGTATTCTTATTCATGGGGAGGTGTGATTATATATATGTATATATATATTGTTATGTACATATATATATTTATGTAATATTTTGTCTTGGATCTATGTATATACTATATTGTGTATATTTGCTATTTAGCAATTCTTCTACATGTAAGTATATTTATATACTGTAGTATGTATATGTTAAATAGATAATTATATGTTGTTATATATATAGTTATATTATATTATTAATTATTTATATTGTGTATGATTATATTTACGTATACGTATGTGTGTTGTTGTACATATATTACTATATATGTGTATGTATATTACTATGTAGTTATTATGCATATATATATGTATGTGAGGTGTATGTGTGTATGTATATTTATTTGTTATTATATTCATATGTTTAGTATATATATTTTATATATATATATATATATTTATATATATATATATATATAAATATATATATATATATATATATATATATATATATATATATATATATATATATATATATATATATATATATATATATAAAGGAAGAACATGGAGCAATAACGACAGTAGTGTCGCTAAAACAGCAAAATCATCAATAGCATATAGCAACAGCAGCGTCGCTAATACAGCAGCAGCAACAATAGCAGCAGCAACAGCGACAATAGTATAGCAACATCAACAGAAAGTATCGCAGAAAGCAGCAGTAACCGCAACAGTACCAGCACCTTCAGCGACGACAGTAAGAGAACCGTCGTAGTAGCATCAGTTCTCGCCAGCACTACAGCTTTGGCGACGGCGGCAATAGCCCTATAGCAATACTTTTGTGGTATTATTGAGATTTTATATATTTATATATATATATATATATATATATATATATATATATATATATATATGTGTTCCTAAATTCTAATTGTCTTTTAGTATACTATACGTATAATATTTATGTTTGTTAGTATATAGTTACGGGTAGTTAATATAAGCAAGGTATTGGGTATTACCTTGAGATACCAAGGTAAGTACCAAGGTAATTGGGAATACCCAAGGTATTGGTTTGGGTATCAATTTATGGTTTAGTGTTGAGATACCAAGTTGGTTCAAAACCAAGATATCTATTTAATGTTTGTAATTAGAATTTTATATAATTAATAATTGTTTATATTTTTATGTGGTGTTTTACCTATTAATTTTCGTATCCAAAGATACAGTATCCTAGTATCCTAAGATATAGTTTTTATGACCTAGACTTTAGTATTTGAACCCAATATCCTTGTGTTAGACTTATGCAACCTAGAAATAGGTAGTTGACCATAACCTGACCATAGTTGACCATAGTTGACTGTAGTTGACCATAGTTGACTTAGAGTTGACCAAGTTTGACTTTTGACTTAGAATTGATTTGTTGACCTAGAAGTTGAGTAGTTTAACTTCTTTTCTTTCCAGAACCTTATATTGATGTTGTATTCCCTATCTAGGTCTTCGAGGCAACGTATCAAACATCTGTGAGACTATTCTTTGGACTTCAGGCGAGTACATTCTTTGATAGTTTCTCATTTATGATAGTATAGATATCCATGTTCTTTTGATACTATGGTTACATGGATTGGGATATCCGGATCTCGTCATGAGATATTATTTCTTGGTATATGGTGTACCTTGTGCAAGTATTGTATCATTGATTATCTTGTACATGTACAAACACTGATTCTCGGGAAGAGTCGCTATCTTCTTGGGGAATCTCGTGCCATAGCGTACCATGGTTGGATCTATTATACCAGTCGAGGGTGGGGAGTACTTCAGTGTATATATGTGATCATACCCTTATTGTATCAAGTATTGTTCATTGAATAATGTTAATCATATACCGCACGTATAATTAGCCATACACATTATGGACCTCAGGATGTTGTGGGTTTAGAGTCAGAGACCCTGGCTCAGGAGGGACTTATCCCGACTGAGACAGATGACCCATGATTTGTACCTTTTTAGCATTTCTTATACTAGATTTGTCTCAAGGTTATTTGTTAGCATTCTTTCAGACTCATTGATGTACTATTTTAGACTCATGAGTTATTTGTGACTATTTTTATTCTTTTATCTGATTCGTGCTCATTTCTATCTTAGTTTTGTGATTGAGTATATTGTTATTGTTGGTGGTTCATTATATTGCTAGATAGATTACCCAGACAACGTTCTACCGTCGATTCTGCGACGTAGGCTGGGCGTTGTTTCCCGACGAGCATCCTTACATCGGGTGCGGGTCATGACACATTTTTAGTGGTGGCCCATGCAGGTCAAGCTTCGCAAGTTATGCGATGTGGTGGTAGTGCAACGATTTAGTTGTACTACTACGAGCCTACAATAGGAAATAGGATGTAGGATATAGGCTGAGAATACTCAATCACAACTACGAAAATTCTTTTGATTCAACTATTCTCCTTTGATATTGATACTTGATCTCTTAAACTATCATTTCCTTGAGTGTCTTACATGATGAGCCATATTGATCCTTTTCTTTCGCTTTGTCTCAGGATGCCGCCTAAGACTAGATCGCAGCAGGGAAGAGTAGCTTCTGAGAGGTCTGCGATATCCCGAGGGACTGCACCAGTCATTTCTCTGGTAATTGGAGTATCAGCTACTTTCGGAGGTCCACCACCTACTCAGAGGACTGTGCCAGCTGTATCTGAGGGGCTTCCACCTCTACCTCCTATGCCAGCAAAGCCGACACAGATATTTACACTGTTTTGTGAGATGCTCGAGGCACAAATGGCTCAGTCTGAGGCACATCAGAGGCAGACCGACGTTCTGCGGCAGGGCATCGAGAGTGCTCATTAGCTTGCTCGTGCCATAGTCGAGAGAGGAGTTCTGGTCCAGCAGCAAGTTGCTCCTCTGGTTGCTCAGCTTTGGCCAGGCAACATTCAGGACTTCAAGAAGCTGGAGCCTAGGGTCTTTAAGGGGACGGAGGGAATCATCTATGCTGATGATTGGCTCGAGGACATTAAGCGTCTTATGAGGGTGTCCCATCTTTCTGAGGATCTGAAGGTTGAGGCGGTAAGACTTCAACTGTTTGACGTTGATCGTACTTGGTTCAGGAATGAGCCGATTCTGGTTGATACAGGACAGTCTTGGGAGGATTTCAAGGACCTCTTCAAGAAGAAGTTTTTTGCTCGGGCAGACAGGCTAGACCTAGGGAGGCAGTTTGAGAGTCTCATTCAGGGGAGCATGTCTGTGGAGGAGTACATTACAGAGTTTGGCAGGTTGAGCCAATTTGCAGAGTATTTGGTGAGAGAGCCGGAGGTTCGGGCTATTCGTTTCTGTGAGGGTCTAAACTAGGAAGTGAAGATCCTCATTCCGTCTTTTTATGAGACATACTCGAAGATACTTACGGAGGCACGCAAGGTTGAGCGGGAGTTGAGTTTGAAGCCCAAGAGAGACCGTAATTCTTTTCTAGGGGCCAACAGTAGTACAGTATCTGTAAAATGTTCTTATTTATAGTCCAGGCATTTCTATCAGCCACAGCAGCACCAGAGTCCAGCTAGGGCACCTTTTTACCATGCACCACAGCAACAGAGACAGTTACAGCAAGCTTTCTGCCACTACTGCAAGAAGCCCGGCCATATTTGGAAAGTTTGCAAGAGGAGGCTAGGAGTTTGTTTGCATTGTGGTACTGAAGGGCATCAGTCGAGAGAGTATCCTTGTCGTGTAGTTTAAGGAGCAGCTTCGGCTCCGAGGGCATAGACGAGACCACCTGCAGTACAGCCGAGGGGACCGCTTCCGATACAGCAACAACGTTATGTCCAGCATCAACAGCAAGGAGGTGCACGTCAGGGACGAGCGTTTGCTATGACCGTCGAGGAGGACGAACCGACCAGAGATGTCATCACAGGTTCTATTCTTCTTGATTCCATTCCAGCTTTAGCTTTGTTTGATAATGGTGCTTCCTATAGTTTTGTATCTATTTTTTTTGCTCTGAAGCATGGTTTGGTAGCTGAGTCTTTGCTTTGGACTTGCAAGATCATGACCGGGGGAGGCATTATCCTGGTTAATGATATCTGCAAGGATCGAAGAGTTACTCTAGGTGGCCGTGAGTTGAGTGCGTGTCTACTTCTAATGCCACTTTCGAGCTACGACATTGTACTCGGGATGGTTTGGTTGAGTAGGCACCGTGCTAGTATAGATTGTAGAGGAGGTAGAGTTTTGTTTGGTCCGCCAAGAGATTCAGAGTTCGAGTTTGCTAGAGGAGCTGCGGAGCAGGAAGAAGGCATTATTTGTGGAGCTATGGTGGAAGACAATGAGTTGCCGCATCCGTTGATAGCAGAGTTCTTGGATGTGTTTCTTGAGGAATTTTCAGGATTGCCGCCAGATCGAGATGTTGAATTCTCTATAGACTTAGTGCCAGGTGCAGAACCAATTTTGCAATATGTCTATAGAGTAAACAATAGCGAGCTGAAGAAGCAGGTGGACGAATTATAGGATAAGGGGTTTATCAGATCGAGTTCTTAACCGTGGGGAGCCCCGATATTGTTTGTATCGAAAAAGGATGGATCAGTGCACATGTGCATTGATTACTGGGTATTGAATAATCTCACTTTCAAGAATAAGTACCCTTTGCCACGGATTGATGATCTGTTCGATCAGTTGAGTGGTGCCAAGGTATTTTCTAAGATAGATTTGAGATCAGGCTACCATCAGGTGAAGGTGAAGCCGGAGGACATACCAAAGACTACTTTTAGAACTCGGTATGGTCAGTACGAGTTTATGGTGATGCCGTTTTTGTTGACTAATGCACCGGTGGTATTTATGAACTTGATAAACAAGGTGTTCCATCAGTACCTTGACAAGTTCGTGTTGGTGTTCATCGACGATATACTCATATATCGAAGACATCGGAGGAGCATGAGAAGCATTTGAGGATTGTGTTGGATGTGCTGAGAAAGGAGAAGCTGTATGGAAAGTTGTCCAAGTGTGAGTTTTTCTTGGACAAGGTAGAATTCTTAGGGCATGTTGTGACTGGTGATGGTATTTCAGTGGATCCGAAGAAGTTCGCACCAATGGAATCTTGGATGACCCGAGTTCACAAAAATATTTAAAGGAGGTCGCAAGGGCAGCCAGGGCATGGGGGTCACCGGGGTCGGAGGGGGAGGGGGCAACTGGAGTCGGCGGGGGGGGGGGGGGAGGGGGAAGCTCGTTCGAAAAATTGGGAATGAAAAGTGAATGGAGGGAAATGAAAAATCAAACCCTATACGAAACACTTTAGTGACGTCAGATATAGACGTCGCTAAATGTTGCAATATTTTTACAATACTACGACTTAAATGATATGACGTTGTTAAACGTCGATGTTATTAAAAAAATAGCGAGGTTCAGCGACCCTGGGCGGCGTCTATTTTCATAATACTAACTGTAGTCGTGAAACATGGCAGAATATCGCAAATAATGACGTATTACGACATTATTTCTGTTCGTCGCTAATTTCTAAAATGTTAGCGACGTATTATCATGGAGTCGCTAAAGATGTCGCTAATTTGAGCTATTTTGGTAGTGGTATGAGATGGACTACTGATCTGGGGTGTAATGGCCGGTTGAGCAGTGAGTTGCTGCTTCATAGAAGATGTGGCTGGGCTAGGTTGTGCCACATGGGAGTCTGAGGAGGACTGTTGATCTTGCTGTGGGGAGTTGGGCTAGTCAACGGTTGGGGTTAGCTGGGCTGAGGGGGTATTTCAAGTTGCGACAGTGGCAAGTCCATTGTCATTTTTTGGGTGATTTTGGACGGGTACTGGCTGAATTATGGGCAGTGACAAGGGGCACCAATGGTCCAGATTGGGTATGTGAGTAGCATGATTGCGGGTGCTAAGACGAGCATAAGGAAAATCGATTTCTATAAACCGGCCGTGCCTAGACGTGTAGACTTTGTAGGTGGTGGGATCTATACAATAATAAGCACTTTGAGTCTTAGAATACCAATGAAGATACAAGAAATATACTTGGGATCCAATTTGTGTGTGGCATAAGGTCGTAACCAAGGATAACACAAACAACCAAATCTCGTTAACTTGACGTAGTTATGAGGAGTACCAAAGAGACGATGATAGGGAGATGAGTTTCAGAGAATGGGCGTGGGAAGCCTATTGATAAGATAAACGGTTGTGGTGAAGGCATGAGACCAAAACTCGAGAAGAAAGATGCGAAACACCATCAATGGTTAGAAAAGTTGCTAAGGCTCGATATCCCCCCCTGTCGGAATATATGACTTTGATATTTTTCTCTAAATATTCTCCACTAAAGCTTTGAACCAAATAAACACTAATTTTGTACTAGATTTGTTTTTGAGAGGATAAAAACAAATATACTTTATGAAGTGGTCAACAAAAATAATATAATATTTGTAACCATTAACAGAGTATAATGGAGAAGTCCATAAATCAGTGTAAATAAGATCAAGGAGAGCATTGGATATCAAAGTTGATTGACTAAATGGGAGCTTATGACTCTTATTACATTGGCATGAATTACAATTAAAAGAGAAATCACTAGAAACATGAAGCCTAAAATTTGAAACTATGCTTTTGAAGATGGATAAAGAGGGATGGCCAAGACGATGATGCTAATCTATAGCCGATGTTGTGACACTAGAGAAATCTAGAATAGGTGCAGGAGATGGCCACTCATAAATGTCGTGCCTAGTTGGACCCTGAATGAGTTGTGCTCCTGTGAGACGATCCTTCACAATAAAAGAAATAGAAGTGAATTCAATAATGAGATTATTTTCTAAGCAAAGTTGTGAAATGGAAATAATATTACATGTCATAGTGGGTGCACATAAAATATTAGACAAGGACAAAGATTTAAAAGAGGAAGTAGGGAAGAAGAGTGAACCAATATGAGTAATATGGATACCCATGTCGTCTCTAATGACGATCTCTTCAGTGCCATCGTAAGGGTAATGGAGGAATATGTTTGCTAGGTCATGAGTAACATGGTGTGAGGCGCCGGTGTCCAAGAACCAAAGGGAAGGATAAGAGGAGGCAGATGCGGTGGCTATATGCACTTGGAATTGCAATTGGTAGTAGGCGAGACGGGGTGGTGGATGGATGGACGGGTATTTCTCCTGGAAGATGGGACATAAA
The DNA here is from genome assembly GCA_036927795.1 of Iris macrosiphon. Taxonomy (NCBI): domain Eukaryota; kingdom Viridiplantae; phylum Streptophyta; class Magnoliopsida; order Asparagales; family Iridaceae; genus Iris; species Iris macrosiphon. Next base: position 66,968,838 of record JAYESA010000001.1, read on the forward strand.
TGGAGTGAATGCCTGGTTATGTGGCACCACTGGCATTTGCCTTGGTAGCCACGATATCCAGTTTGGTTGGGACATTTGGAGTTGGAGTTGGTGGTCTTATGGTTGGAGTTGGGGCAGAAGTGGTTGGTAGGGACGAGTTGGTTGTAGTAGTTAGGGAGAGTGGTGGTGGTGTGTGCGTAAGACGGTAAGCTAAGGAGAATTGGTTGTGACTTGGCCACAAGTTCACGATTGAGGAGATTCTCATAAAATTTATCGAATGATATGGGCGTATCGCGAGCACGAATAGTGACAACGATTCCTTGGAATGTAAGTCGAGGGATTCGAGAACTTTGTCAGTGATGTCCTCGGGATCTATTGGGTTACAAAGGAAGGAAAATTGGTCAGTACAAGCTTTAATTGAGTGCATGTACTCGGTAATGGATTTGGGACCTTTTGTGAGAGCTACAAAGGTGGCTCTCAACTACTTGATATGGCCACGGGTGGGGCGAGCAAAGTTGTGAGAAAGGTTATCCCAGACCTCTTGAGTGGTACGAGATCGAGAGATGAGGAGAAGAAGAATAGGTTCCAAGGTACCAATAATGGCACCAAAGAGGAGTTTGTCCTGGCTAACCCATGTGAGGTAAGCCGGATTGGGTTCGGAGGCCTTTTTCTTGGTGATGGTGGTAGGAGGCGCAAGGTAGGTGCCATCAAATTAATTTGAAGAGACTATACTCGACAATGGTGGCCTCAATTTGAAGCTTCTACGAGAGAGAATTTATGGAGGTAAGCTTGAGGATATTAGAGAGCGTAACGACGACTAGTGGTCATTTGGGATCGACGTCGTTAGGAATGGTGTGAGGGGGAGACATGATAGGGGATTAGTATGCCTTAGAAAAGATTTTGATGATGATCAAACCTGCTCTGATACCATGTAAATGTTTAGGAAAAGTTGAGTTTTCATTAATGAATGGTAATAGTATATATAATACAAGTGAAGCTAAAAGAGATAAGGTAGAATAACAAAGAGCGATATATCCTAACTAAAGATATCATCAGCTAGAATATTGTTACAACAAACTAAGAGATAATAGCAAGACTAAGTCTTAGATTTATCTTCAAAAAGCTTATCTTCAACAACAAGTTTTATTTTGAACATGCTTTATCTTCAACAATTTGTACATTCCAAATGTAGGAGCTCATTTTGTAGAATAGTAAGACTCAAGTGGAGCTCTATAATTGCCTCAACCTGGAATCCACACAAACAAGAAATTTTGATTTTTAAATGAGTGAGAAAAAATTGTTCAAAATGTACCCCCAATCTAATTTCTTTTATTCCCACTTGACCCCAATATACATTTTTATTATTATTATAATTTTGTGTCCCAAGATGCAATTTTAAGTCCAATGTAGGAGATGCTCTAAGGACCTGTTTGACTTTTTGGGGGTGGATTTGCTACTTCACAGAGAATTGGGGTGGGGGTGGGGGTGGGGGGAGAGGTTTGCTAATCTGGCGTTTGGTTATGAGATGGGCTATTGTAGGAATTGATAGAAATAATGCCTGACAGTTCTAGTCACGAGAAAGGGGGAGAGTGTTTTGTTGTTGGCCACATCCGGGGTTGGCATCCAGATGTGGGCTGGATTCCTTTTCTTTAATCAATTAATTAATCTTGTATTACTTCCTTTTAAAAAAATATTCATTTTTGTTAAGTAACATTAATTACTTATAAATATTTTTTTATTAATATTTGGATTCCGGCTCCAAAATTCGGTTGACATAACCAGATAACATTATTTTTTTATTACTAATTATTTATTAAACAAACTAATAACTAATCATTAATTAATATTTTAAATATAAAATATAAAATTTAATTAGTTATTAATTAATTTTGAGTTGATAAATTTTTAATTTTTAATTTTTAATTTTTAATTTTTAATTTTTAATTTTTAATTTTCAATTTTTAGTTTTTAATTTTCAATTTTTAATTTTTAATTTTAATTTTTAATTTTTAATTTTTAATTTTTAATTTTTAATTTTTAATTTTTAATTTTTAATTTTTAATTTTTAATTTTTAATTTTTAATTTTTAATTTTTAATTTTTAATTTTTAATTTTTAATTTTTAATTTTTATTTAGTTATTAATAATTTATTAAACTGCCTGGATGTGAGAGGGCCGAATTCTAAGCACCGTGCCACCCTGCCTACCACAGCCTGATCCCTGGTTAAGAGATTGTTGTCGAAAAACTGGTTAAAGTGGATATTCAAAGATTTGTTCTCCGAATTATATCATCATTTAGGAAACTTGTTTGTGTTTGTGGTAGTGAAATATGATTGTATTGTTTGATTTGTTGGATACTATAAGAACCCTAGCTTAGGAATTAAGTTAGAGTCGTAGGCATGATTATAAAACCCACTTTCCTACCTTCTATGTAGCAGTTATTCCATTTTCGTTTCTTACTGTATCATATCATATTTTTATTTTCTTACCATTCTTAACCGATGGCTTGTTGTTCTGACGACCTAGTATTATTCACTAGGAGAATATAAAGTTTCAGGCGAGATGCTACCTCTGTATGATGTGGACGAGGTTGCGGAGTGACCTTCAAGTAGTTTTTAAGGTATACAACAAATAATATTTTGTAACTGGAAATATGTATATTAATGGTTTTGATATAATAACTTGTACAGTTGTACTTCTAACCGTATTGTATACAATAGTTATAGTTTGTCGTAATAAAAGTGTTTTAGTATGACTGCGTTCCATCCTAGTATATTACAGGTGCCGATCGCTGATACTGGTACAGTTGTATTCATATGGGACGTAGTATGGAGATGTAGTTACGTACCCGGCTCACAGTATCCTGGGACGCAGGGCATGACAGGAATCTTCACAGGAGTCTGCTCTGGTGACTTTCTACGGGAAGGGAAGACTTAAGTCACAGGCGAGGACATGGGAGAGTTCTCAGGATATTGCGACTGTGGACCGCAAGGAGGGTTGCTATCACTGTGGCAAAATGGGTCATATCAGGAGGAACTACATGAAGCTCAAAGCTGAGAAGGCCAAAGGAAAGGACGATCAGGAGGATCTCACGGCTATAAGAGATCTCATTATTGCAGCAACCGACACAGAGGAACCTTGTGGCATGTGTCATTATGGCGATTGGGTCACGGACACGGGGGCGTCGTATCACGCTCATCCATATAGGAGGATCTTCACGTCATACCGCGATGACATGTTTGGACGTGTGAAGATGGGCAATAAGGGGACAACTGCAGTTCTAGCAATAGTTGATGTGCACTTAGCAACGGAGCTTGGTGAGAAGTTCGTTCTTAAGGGTGTACGACATGTACCGACTTTGTGCTACAACTTGATTTCGGTAGGGAGGCTGGTCGGTCTCCAGGTGGGGGTTGTTCTCTGGATCCAATTTTGGCTACGGGTTGTTTGCCAAAATTTTACGGAATTACATCGGTTTTAGCAGTTCGAAGCCAGGGAGGAGATCAAGGTTTGCAATAACTCAATCTGAGGCAGGAGCATTACCATTCACGTAGCTCATGGGGGGCTATGGGTTATTGACGACATACACAGTATGTGATGTTCTGCTCGAGGATGCATGTTTATGGGGGAGCTTCAGGTCCGGACATGAAGGTGGATAGATTCAGGAGTTCGAATATCGAAAGAATCGTACCGTCCGCTTGATTAGGCCAGCCAAGGGAGAAGAAGCTCGTTAGAACATTAACACGTTTCGGTGAAAGACGAAAGTCGGGGACATGCAGCCAAGACTCATGGTGAGGCTGATAGTCAGGGACTTCGGTCTCGGCCGTGTCATCAATATCGGCAGGATCCCAGTGGTGCAGGAGGTGATAAGCATGGCAACTAGTGTCGATATGACGGTCGAGAAGCTGGAGACGACAAAAGATGCAAGACAACTCGGAGGATCAGAGATCGATGACATGGGAGAGTAGGAACTTTGTCGTACGACAACAGCCATTGAGTCCAATTGAGGAGCCATGGGGTCAAAACCCTCTCATCAGACTAGAGGGGGAGATTATTGGAGTCCAGTCTGGATTTGGTAAATTTTGGAGCCCAAAAAATGGTCAAAGATTTGATTTGATATAATTTTAAAATCTACATTAAATGTAAGATTTGATTAGATTTTAAATTTGTATCAAATATTTAATCTGGCCATATTTGGATGTCCATAATTGTTGTTTGGTTATTTTAGGTGTAATATGATTCTTATTTTAAGGTTTCCTATTTAGAAAATTCTATTATGACCTAAAAAATGATTTCTCATCCTATAATTACAGGAGGAGGATGGAGGCAAAAAGTGTGGTGCCCCGTTCCCCATATTCGGGGAGCGCGGCTAAGAAATACAAGTCGGTATCGTTCGATCAGGATAGATTGAAATAAGATCTTATCCTCATTATGGATTTGCTTCTTCGGAATTGATTCCTATATTCAGTGGACCGTGCCTCGAGGATTGACTTAGCGGCATAGTCAAGAGGGACATCTCCGCTGCAAGTTTTCTTGCCTAGTTTTCGCTGTCGCCTTGTTGCTTTCGTGCTTTGAGTTAGTTTTCAGATTTGTTTGTGTTTTCTTGAAAGGTTTCGATGGATTTCATTATTTTTGTTCGTTGAACTGCACTTCAATTCTGAGCTTGGAAAGAGTAAAAGATATATTGATCATTTTTTTGCGGTAATTCAGGTGATCGAACATTAGACGACATGCGAGCGGAGTCTTGAAGCACCTCTTTCCTTTTCTTCTCCAACCAACTTATGGTGGCTTATATTCGATTCAATTGACCCTTCTTCCAAGTCTTCACATCTTAAATCTTGTAATCTTACTTGCCCCGATCAAACGATAACAAAATAACTAAAAGATGTCAAGATAAAAAAGAATATACTTGGACTACTTTATGCTTGTCAATCAATTGTGAACGGTTACCTTATTGCATGCTAGTTCGTTTAGAATATTCTGCCTATGCTTCAATTTTAGTTAGAATGTATATTTCTTCTATAAATTATGTTATGTATAGAATTCATCCTGCTATGCAATAAACTGAACATGAAGACTATGCAAAAATATATCCTGCCATGTTACTTGTCATGTGCCTGTAATTGCCCTAAATTTCCTCATTTGATAACTTAGTAGACTACGCTTGATCATGGACAACTTGTGCTTAGTTCCTGCGGACGGTCGCTGGGGCACTGGCACCGATCCGATCCGGACGGAACTTCTGATAGTCGCCTGCTATAGGACAGAATGGCCTGTGACGCCCTGTACTATTTGTTGCATGACATTCCATATTGAGACTAGAACCGTCCACTATAGCAACGTGCCAGTGATCCCTACGTATATTTAAACCTGTGCAAGCTAACTTGTGTCTTCGTGGCAGGGAAGGACATGGTAAGTATTATGTAGGTGGTTCAGACGGGCAGGTAAAAGTCACCGAACAGTGGCAAGTTCATTTCAGTAATTTCTACATATACTTCTTGCTTGTAAAATAAACTAAGGCAAGATAGAAAGACCATAAAATAACTTGCATGCTTCATATAAACAACGTGTTGATTGGTATAGTTGGATTAGCTCGCCTTCACAAGTATATTTTGATGTACTGACCCTCGTTGAAACATGTTTCCCGCACCAAGGAGATCCTGCGATGAGGTAAAGTCACTTCCCAATCCAGTCCAGTTGCCGGCACGTCCTGATCGTAGCTTACTTGAAGCATTTTTGAAGACCCAGGAGCTAGCAAACTTAACTCATGCAGCTCAGAGGAAAAGCTATTGTCCCGCCTGGAGGTCTTTAACATTTTAAAGTTTTAGTAAAGGATGTAATGTATATGACGACTATCTCATTTTGAGTCCACTTTTGTAAGCCCATGCGGCTACCTTCTGACTCGTTCAAGAGTTTGTAAAAGAAGTTCATTATCAATAAAGAGAACTTTTCCATGTTTTAACTTTGTGTTTCAATTATCTGCGTACTCTGAATATGTGCTCGTTATGCAAAATACCTTAGTCTTGTGCGGTGTGCAACCTAGGCACGCACGGCGTCTCGCCCGGGGAACGACTATCGATTCCACAAAATCGGGACATGATATATTGGTATCAGAGCACAGCTTCAAGTTCCTTTGACCCTCATATCGAAAAAGTTTCTTTAATGATCTATTCCCTGTGCGAATTCTTAAACTCGTTAGGCCAAAATGAGATACATTTCATACAATAAGTCCATAATACATTATGATCTTGACATAAGTTACCTTCTTTTGAAGGAATGGCTCAAGCGCAAGCATCATCGCTAGCACCGGGTACCCAAGGCCAAGAAAGTAGTTCCGACACTTCAGGAAGTTCTCGAAGTTAGCATGCCATGTCCCGTGTCGATCCAATCCAGCAAATGATGCAGATGCTTGAGGATAGCCAACAGAGAGACGAGGCTCACTATGAACGAGTCGAGAAGCGCGCGAAAGAGAGGCAGACCAAGTTTGAAAGCAATCTAGAAGCCCAATTTACAGTCCAACAAAAGCAGGTAGATACCTTGCAATAGATCGTGCAGACCTTTGCCTCCAACCATTTTGCGGCAACAGTAGCGACACCAGTGGAGCAACTCGCGCTTGAAGTCGAAATGCCTCAAACTCCAAAGAAGAAGGATGTGCGTACCTTCGACTTTACTGACTTCAAGAAGGTCTGTAACATATCGTTTAAGGGGACTAAAGACCCAATCGTGGCTCTAGATTGGCTGGCCAAACTTGAGTATCACTTCAAACTTCTAGAGGTACCTAAGCAGAAGCGTGTCGCATGTGCCCAACTACAGCTTCGCTTGAACGGGCACGATTGGTGGGACATGCATCGAAGATCTCTTTCAGTTGACGATGAAGATGAGACGATCGCGTGGGCTACCTTCCATGGCGCATTCGAAGAGGAGTTCATACCCCCTCCCGTACGTCGGCAGAAGGAGAACGATTTCGTACAACTTCATCAAGGCAGCATGACAGTAAAGGAGTATTCCGCCGAATTCAACCGGCTCACCAAATTCGCAAGTTCATATTTACCTGATACGGTGAGTCGTGCTAGAAGATTTGATTGTGGCCTGCGACCTGCCATCCATGCGCATGTGGTCGTTCCTCAGTACCAGACGATACGGGAAGTCCTGAATAATGCCCTTTCTCTTGAATCACAGTATCCTCCAGTTGCTGCTGGCACTGTGCATACTTCAAATCACAAGCTCTATAGCAACGAGAAAGGAAACAACGCTGCAAAGCGTCAAAATAACGGCGGTTGTAAAACCCCTAAATTCGGAAAACTATTTTATTATTTATTTTAGTTATGAGCTAAATAGAGATAATAGATTTTATAAGATTTATTTTGAGAAGTTTTCAGCACTTAGAGGATTCATGGAGCCATTATAAATTTTTTTCTAATTTATTCCATGTAGGAGACCCTTTGGACAATGGCTAGCTCAACCGTATGCACCAATATAATTTTTTAGAATATTCTATGAATAAGATATGTGTATATATATATATATGTTTATCCTATTGGATCTCAACCCGAAGCCAAACCGCAACTCCTAAACCACTACCCGCTTGTCCCTTCTCCCCGCATAAAGTTAGAAATAAACAGCAGCAGTAGCAAAACCAACTTTTCTCCCCTCCGTGCATAAACCAATTCCACCGCTTAATTCCTTTCACAACGCGTAAAACAACCCCCTCTTATGACTCATCCCCCACCGCCTCTTTACCTGTTGTTACTAAAAACTCCTCAACCGAAACCTAAACCAATGGAAGAACAACCGAAACTAGAGCCAATGAAAGCAGTAGCAGCAGTAATTCTTAATCCCTATGTTTCCCCACCGCCTCTTATCTCTATATATATTACAACTCTCTTAAACTAATCCCACTTCTTCTTACAACAACTTAAGCATAGTATTGGACGTGCACTATACCGAAGCCTTGCTCAGGCAAGTATACCTTCCCAAATTTTTTACTGTTTAATAAATTGATTGCATGTTATCCTGTTGCAATATACATATAACTGTGCACACCCGAGATTGACTCGGGTGCAGTCGACAAATACGTCGATACGTAGTATAACTGACTTAGACATTAGCAGACTCACCTACAGATTACGAGGGTATTCTGATATCCTCCTAGACCCTGACACTTGTATATGCATCATGATTGCAACTCATGTTGGGATGCGGGTTCGCGTACTCGATTAGCTACCGGTGCGTGGGATACACATCACGGTTTAGCACATAGTCAGGATTATCTAGAAAGTTATGACTTGGCATATAGCTACGTGGTATGCACGTTGTGTATTCGACTTATATATCCGCATTAGGCGGGGAAGACAACTAGTAGGCGTATGGGATACACACATTAGATTTCGTAGTATTTGGATGAGCCACGGGTCCAATGACTTCCTTTATTGCAGACACCGCGCTCTTCGGAGTGATACAGACGTATATATATATTGCAGATACCTCATTCTTCGGAATGATGGACGATATACCTACGCCTACCCATACGTACCAAGGTTGTCTTCACATTACATTCACTTAGATGGTTAGCACACCCTTTATTTATTTTATTCAGTATTATATATGGCATTCTTTTATGTATCTTGTTATGTCCCACTGAGGACCTGGTTCCCTTCCAGATTTAGATAAGGCGTACTATCCCACGGTGTACGGACCTGGGCAGGAGACGAGGTACGCATCCGAGGAGGAGCTAGAGGTGCTACCATCCGAGTTCCTCTGATCTTGGGTAAACTTACCATCTAGAGCTGGAGCCTCTTTATCTAGATAGCCGTTGCTCTAGTCATGTTATATTCGGCACTCTTATTTTAGTTTTTGTAGTGGGTTTGTTCCCACCAAACATATCGGGATTGTACTATGACATTTCAGACTTAGCACTTATATTCCAGTACTTATTTCAGTGTTCTTTGATACATTGTGGATGAGATTAGATGTTACCTGTTATATGCTAGTACTAGACTTGTTAGTATTTTAGGACAGCGTAGCACGTCTCTTTGGGTCCAATAAATTAGGTTTTCCTTCGGAGACGTGTCAGCTGGCTAATGTCACGTGGCCTGGTCCCACATTATTTTGTGACTGGGACGTGACAGCGGTCAACAGAAAGGAAATTCATTCCCAACCTGTAACTTCTACAGGAAGCCGGGGCACACCGAAAATGATTATCGTAAGAAGCTTGGGACATGCCTCTGTTGTGGTGATCCAACCCATAAGATTGATGTCCGTCCGCTCCCTGATCGTCGCCCTCAGCGTCCAAATCCTGCCCCAGCACCCCAAGCCAACCGATCTGCGCCTCAACAAGAGCGACGTCAAGCTCAGGGCCGGGTGTATACTATGACACGGGAAGAAGCCCTGGCATCAGACACCGTTGTGTCATGTATATTACTTTTTAATAACATACCTGCACGTGTGCTATTTGATTCTGGTGCAACGCATAGCTTTATATCCACGATTTTTGTCGTGGAAAATAATATAGAAATGACAACATTGCATCTAGATCTTAGTGTTAGCACCCCCTTGGACACGAAAATACCTGTCCATTCAGTATGTCAAGGCGGTTATGTAAACCCCCTGAATTTTCAAAAAATATTAAACTTGGATTTTTCACAATTTTCTGGAATTTTTTGGGAATTTTCTGTAAATAAAATCAGGGTTTTAATTATTAAATAATTTTTAATTATTAATAAATAATATTAAAATATTATGGAAATAATATTTTTGGGTGTAAAATGGAAAACTGGACTTAGGGTAATTTTTCTAGAATTTATTGGACCCCGGACCTATTTTAAAACACCTAAAAACTATTATATTTAAATTAATAAATTAATTATTTATTTATTTAATTCTTTAATACTTAAATCTGGCCCAGGCCGTACACCCTGGCCCAATATCCTGGCCCAGCCCACGACTTAACCGGTCGGGTCGGGTCCACCCGAACCCGACCCGCCGCCTGCCCGACCCGGGCAACCGTCTCCTCCCCACGACCTTGTCCCCCGCTCTTCCCGGCGACGGCTCCGTCCACGTCGCCGGAGCCCGCGTCAGCGCCCGCACCCCTCGACGCCACGATCCCCTCCTCCCCGTCATTTTAGGCCGACCCCCTCACCCTCTCCACCTATATAAACCCCTACACCGAAACCCTCCGGCCATCCCACCACCACCTAGCGCCGTCGCCCTCCTCGCCGCGCCGAGGTGAGCCGCCAGCCCCTTCTCCTCCTCCCTCCCAGTCAACGCCTCGCCTCCAGCCGCCTAGCCCCCTCGGCGCCGTCCCCGACTCCCTAGACCCCCGAGCGCAGCACCTCCGGTCGGCTCCGCCCGCCTCCCAGCGCGCCGCCGCCACCAGCCGACGCCCCAGCTTCCCCCGGCGATGCTGTCTCCGGCCTCCCTCCGCCTCAGCTCCGGCCGGACCGCTGCCTCCGGCCAAGCAGAACCCTAAACCTAACCCTAGTTCTCTCCCTCGTGTCGGCACGTGTCGGACACGACACAGATACGAGAAATTCCAATTTCTCGAGCCCTATTCAGGTACGTGTAACTTTCTCCTTGCTACCCCATTTTTAATTCCATAAATTGCAACGCGTAGCCTGCATGACCCTCTCGGTGCCCGGGCAAACCGCTCGGGGCATCGCGTCCTGTGGCGATCGCGAACCGCGATCCAAAAACAGGAAAAACAATGACCCAATTCACCCCGGAACTGGGTACGCCCCGCCAAACGGGATGACTTGGTCGTGCGCGGTCTTCACAGATACGTGCGCGTCGTTGATACGGACGTGTGGGATTTCGCAGAAGTCGATTCGGGTGTGCGTGCACACCGGGATCAACGCGTATCGGCGGACACCGTCCCGTATCCGCCTTTTTCTGAATCACGCCCTAACTTTCTGTACACACGTCGGATTGAAACGAAACTTGTGCCATCGGACTCGTAGCGATACGCTGGTCCTGTGACCCAAGTTTGGTTCGATTCTGAGAACGTTGACGAAATCGCGTGTCGTGGGCCCCATAGGCCCCGTTCGACGGGCGATTTTGTGATCGACTCATCGGAATCCAATTCTGGAAGTTCCGTTGGGTTCATAGCATCGTTCCTGACCTGTTGACACTAAGTTTGGTGAATTTGGAGACCTTTGACCTTGACACATTTTTCGGTGCAAAGCCATGCGGACCCCGTTTTGACCCGAAATTGCCGTTTTTGCCCTTGTCTCCAAATTGGACTCAAGGACAGGCGTTTCTAGCTATTTGATATCTTCTGAGCATGATGGTAATATTTATTTCAGCATCCGGACACATTTCTGGAAATTTCTCGAGGATAGAACTCTAGTTGGGATCCAAACATCAGGCAAGTACCTGCACTTCAAGTTTATTCTTTATATTATGATAATTAATTCCTTGCTCTTCTAGTACCATTGGATGATTATACTTAGTGTTAGAATTTGGATTTTATGTCTTGCTTTTCGTGTCGGGAGGGAGAATACTAGGAGGCATGTAGTTTACCCTTCCCCCTGTCCTGACTGCTAGCTGTTGGTACGCGACTGTACCATTAGCCTTATACTTGATTATTCCTGACTGCTAGCCGCCTATGGCGTGCCTTATTAGCCTTATAAACCCCTACATGCCAACTATGTATTCTAAATACACAATTTCACACACATAGTTTCTTGTCTTGTTGTAGTTCCATTTTCCTGTCTCATTATATTTCCTGTTTACTCATATCCCTGATTTACAGCAATTAACTCTTAGTTAATTTTACTACTTATTATGCATATTCTTAACATGATAGTTAGTCAGTTTTCACTACTTGTCATAAATATTTAGTTTAAGCTTTGTTGTGCATTGGTACTTTGCTCCTTTCCTGACTGGATCCGTTGATATTAGGCGATGATGAGGATTATGCCCCCACCTTTTATGGCCCCTATGAGGTAGCAGATGATACTTTTGAGGAGCCGGTTCCTACTCAGGAGGCTACCTTTGAGGAGTAGTAGCCAGTTAGTTAGTATTTTTCTTTCAGCCTAGTAATCGGGTTTGTCCCCGATTTAATTTCTGGTTCTGTAATAAACTATGGATCTGTTTGTCATATTTTGTTTATGAAATCTTAGCATTCCTATTTTCTGTTATTATCCTTGCCTATTTAATTATTGTGAATGAGTTAGATTTTAATTTAACTGTAAATATGACCTAGACAGCGTACTACCGCCGACACTGCGGCGTAGGCTGGACGTACCCACGTACTCGTGCCCGAATATCCGGGTGCGGGTCGTGACACATTTTTATGGTGGCCCATGCAGGTCTAGTATCCTTAAATAGTGTAATATCCTAGGACAGAGTATGATATAAGATTGAGGATTTTAGGAAAAGCTCATTCACAGAATAGGATCTTTTATTTCAAATCTTGATATCATTCCTAGTCAATTTTCCTATCGTCCTTGATTTCCAAGTAATCTATTCTAATCCTCCTATCCCTTAACCTTTCAGAATGGTTCAGACAAGGAATACCGTAGGAGGCACATCCGAACCCGCCGAGCAGACTGTGCCTGAAACTCTTGCGCTCCCTCCGCCTCCAACTACTCCGACAGTTACTATGGATGGGGCACAGCTACTCGGAGTATTCCAGGGACTCATAGAATCCCAGAAGAAACAGACTGCCCTGCTACGAACTAGCCTTTCAGATGCTCTTCGGTCCCAGGAGGCACCACAAAAGAGGCCAGAAAGTGCCAAGGACTTCAAGAACCTTGGACCCTTGGAATTCTATGGGACTGAAGGTATTCTCTATGCCGATGAATGGATAGAGAATGTGGAGCGACTCCTGAAGACTGCTCGGGTCCCTGATGATCTTAAGGTGGAATCTGCAAGCCTGCAACTATTTGACATAGCTCGGACTTGGTTTAGAGATGAACCTCAATTATCTGCTCCTGAGCTCACTTGGAAGGATTTTAAGAGGTTGTTCAAGAAGAAATTCTATCCCGAAGTGGCTCGGGAAGCTCTCGAAAGTCAATTCGAGAAGCTGGAACAAGGTAATCTTTCTGTTGATGAGTACACTGCTGAATTTAGCAGATTGAGCCAATTTGCAGAATATATGGTTCGTACCCCTGAAGATAGAGCCTGTAGATTCAAGAAGGGGTTGTCTCCTGATATTCGCCTTGCTGTCACCACTAGCCGAGCTCGTACATACGAAGAAATCTTGAGCGTGGCACAAGGTGTTGAAAGAGACATGGGACCTAGACTAAAGCGGAAAAGAGATGCTGGAAGTATGGGACCCTACAAACGCCCATTCCAACCATAACTACAGCAGAGGACCCCGCAACAAACCCAGCGTCCTCTCCCTCGAGCCACAGCACCCCAACACCAAACTCAAGGACAGAACCAACGAGCTCCCACTTGTGGCTTTTGTCAAAAACAAGGTCACTCTTGGCAAGTTTGTAGAAAGAGGCTAGGTGCCTGTCTATATTGTGGATCAGCAACACATCAAATGAAGGACTGTCCTGCTGCTCAAGGACGCACAACTGCACAAAAAGTTCCAGTTCAGGCCAGGCCCCCAGCAGCGCAGCAGAGAGGACACCCACTCCCAACTCAACAACAACGCTTTGCGCAGCACCAGCATCAGCAACAGAGGGGTGCACCTCAACAAGGCCGTGCTTTTGTAATGACTCTAGAGGAAGCTGAAGCCACAGCAGATGTGATAACAGGTTCTGTACTTATAAATTTAATACCAGCCATTACTTTATTTGATTCTGGAGCTTCACATTCATTCATGTCAGTAGATTTCCTTATGAAGCATAGCTTAGTCACTAAACCTCTTAGGAATTGTTATAAGATCATTACCAGTGGAGGAATTATCCCGGTTAGTGATGCATGTAACAATTGTCCTATTACACTATGTGGGAGAGAATTATATGCTAGGCTACTCGTAATGCCAATTCTCAGTTTCGACATTATTCTGGGTATGGATTGGTTGAGTCAGCATCATGCCACTATAGATTGTCACAGAGGTAGTGTAATCTTCAGGCCCCCTGACAAGCCAGAATTTGAATTCACTAGGGGTTCTAGAGAATTGGGTAGTAACCAAATTTGCGGAGCCCTAGTACCAGAAGAATTGCCACTACCTATCATCTCTGAATATCTTGATGTCTTCCCTGAGGATCTCCCAGGATTACCCCCAGACCGAGAAGTTGAATTCTCTATTAACTTGGTGCCGGGAGCAGCGCCAGTATCTCAAAATCCATACAGAATCAACAAGAAAGAGATAGTAGAATTAAATGAGCAGATAAAAGAGTTAGAAGACAAATGCTTCATTAGGTCTAGTGTCTCACCCTGGGGAGCTCCAGTATTATTTGTGCCAAAGAAGGATGGAACATCTCGAATGTGTATTGATTATAGGGCTTTGAATGCTTTAACAATCAAGAATAAGTATCCCCTACCAAGGATAGATGATTTATTTGATCAATTAAGTGGAGCTCGAGTATTTTCGAAGATTGACTTGAGGTCTGGCTACCACCAAGTAAGGGTGAGGAAGGAAGACATCCCTAAAACTGCTTTCAATACCCGGAACGGACACTATGAATTCTTAGTGATGCCGTTCGAGTTGACTAATGCTCCAACAGTATTTATGAATTTAATGAACAGAGTCTTCCAGCAGTATTTAGACAAATTTGTAGTAGTTTTTATTGATGATATTTTGATTTATTCCAAGACTCCAGAAGAACATGAAGAACACTTGAGGCTAGCATTGGAGACATTAAGGAAGGAAAAACTTTATGAAAAACTATCCAAATGTGCATTCTTCCTAGACAAAGTAGAATTTTTGGGGCATGTTGTAACTGGAGATGGAATAGCATTAGATCCTAAGAAGATAGCAGCAGTAGAATCATGGCCCACTCCAGACTCTATAGCAGAAATTAGAAGTTTCCTGGGACTAGCTGGCTATTATCGAAAGTTTGTGAAGGACTTTGCTAGAATTACTGAACCAATGACAAAATTAACAAGGAAGGATGAAGAATTTATATGGACTGACGAATGTCAACATGCTTTTAAAGAATTGAAGAAAAGGCTGACTACTGCCCCTATTCTGACCTTACCATCTGGAACCGGAGGATTCGCTATATATAGTGATGCTTCTGGAAAAGGTCTAGGTTGTGTATTGGAGCAGAACAAAAAGGTAATAGCATATGCTTCTAGACAGCTTTGACCTCATGAAAAGAACTATCAAATTCATGACTTAGAATTGGCAGCTGTTATCTTTGCTCTTAAACCATGGAAACACTATCTTTATGGAGAAAGGGTAAAAATCTTTACAGATCATAAAAGTCTAAAATATATCTTTACTCAAAAAGAGCTGAACATGAGGCAAAGAAGGTGGCTGGAGTTAATGAAAGATTTTGACATCACCCTTCAATATCATCCTGGGAAGGCCAACGTAGTTGCTGATGCTCTAAGCAGATATCCCATGGCAATGTACTTGACGATGGACCGACACTTGCTCAAGGACTTGGAAAGTTTGGGTATTGAGGTAATTATTCCGGGAATAGAAGGTCAAATGATGAATTTGAAGATCCAATCTACCTTAATGGATAAGATTAAGGAGACTCAGTTTCAGGACGAAGGCCTACGAAGCATTCGAGGCCAAGTACAAGCTGGATTATTGGAGGAATTCAAAATTCATGAAGATGGATCACTGAGACATGGAGATAGATTATGTGTACCTCAAGGAGATATAAGAGAAGAAATTATGCAAGAGGCACACATATCACAATACTCTATACATCTAGGAGCCAATAAAATGTACAAAGACCTAAGGACGCATGTTTGGTGGTATGGCATGAAAAGAGAAGTAGCCAAGTTCGTATCTCGTTGCTTAGTGTGCCAACAAGTCAAGGCTGAAAGACAAAGACCTGGGGGATTGCTTCAACCACTACCTATTCCGGAGTGGAAGTGGGAACATATTACTATGAATTTTGTTTCTGGACTTCCAAGGATACCTAGTGGAAAGGATACAATTTGGGTGATAGTGGATAGACTGACCAAGTCTGCACATTTTCTACCCTTCAAAGTAGGGCTACCTACGGAAAAGTTGGCAGATTTATATATCCGACAGATTGTTAAATTGCATGGAGTTCCAGTAAGTATTGTCTCCGACCGAGATTCAAGATTTACCTCTCACTTCTGGAGGAGCTTACAAGCTAGCTTGGGGACTCAACTCAAATTCAGCACAGCTTATCATCCCCAAACCGATGGACAATCTGAACGTACAATCCAGACACTTAATGATATGCTCCGTACATATGTTCTGGATTTTGGAGGATCGTGGGAAGATTATCTATATCTTGTGGAGTTCTCTTATAATAACAGTTACCAAGCAAGTATTGAAATGACTCCATTTGAGGCTTTATATGGACGAAGATGTCGTACCCCGCTATCATAGGACGATGTAGGAGAAAGAGCTTTACTGGGACCAGAGATGGTGATCGATTCAACCGAGAAGGTAAAACAAATAATGGAAAGACTTCGGGTGACTCAAGACAGGCAACGACATTGGGCAAATAGCCATCGAAGACCATTGGAATTTGAGGTAATTAATTTATGATATTCAAGTTAATTTAACATTATGATTATGGAACTAAGACTTGATTATGACTTTATTAAAGGTTGGAGAATTAGTATTCTTGAAGATTTCTCCGACACGTAGCACCATTAGGTTCGGAAGGAGCGGAAAACTCAGCCCAAGATTTATTGGACCGTTTGGCATACAGGAGAGAATCAGAGAAGTGTCATACCGTCTGGTATTGCCACCCTCTCTGGATGGGGTCCATAACGTATTCCACGTGTCGCAACTGAGAAAATATGTGTCAGATCCCAGTCATATTTTGGATCATTCAGAGCTCGAAGTGAGCCCAAGTTTGACTTACCAAGAGCAACCTGTGGAGGTACTGGACCGAACGGAGAAAGTTATAAGGAATCAAGTTATTCCCCTTGTTCGTATAGCTTGGAAGCATCATTCTCCCGGCGAATCCACCTGGGAGCGAGAAGACGAGATTAGAGAGCGCTACCCCTATCTTTTTGAACCTTGAGGTATAATTTAACTCTCGATCTTCCCTTTCGTGCCATGGTTATTTTTTAATTTCGAGGACGAAATTTTTTTTTAAGTTGGGTAGATTGTAAACCCCCTGAATTTTCAAAAAATATTAAACTTAGATTTTTCACAATTTTTTGGAATTTTCTGTAAATAAAATCAGGGTTTTAATTATTAAATAATTTTTAATTGTTAATAAATAATATTAAAATATTATGGAAATAATATTTTTGGGTGTAAAATGGAAAACTGGACTTAGGGTAATTTTTCTGGAATTTATTGGACCCCGAACCTATTTTAAAACACATAAAAACTATTATATTTAAATTAATAAATAAATTAATTATTTATTTAATTCTTTATTACTTAAATCCGGCCCAGCCCGTAGACCCTAGCCCAATATCCTGGCCCAGCCCACGACTTAACGGGTCGGGTCGGGTCTACCCGAACCAGACCCGCCGCCTGCCCGACCCGGGCGACCGTCTCCTCCCCACGACCCTGTCCCCCGCTCTTCCCGGCGACGGCTCCGGCCACGTCGCCGGACCCCGCGTCAGCGCCCGCACCCCTCGACGCCACGATCCCCTCCTCTCCGCCATTTCCGGCCGACCCCCTCGCCCTCTCCACCTATATAAACCCCCACACCGAAACCCTCCGGCCATCCCACCACCACCTAGCGCCGCCGCCCTCCTCGCCGCGGCGCCGTGAGCCGCCAGCCCCTTTTCCTCCTCCCTCCCAGGCTACGCCTCGCCTCCAGCTGCCTAGCCCCCTCGGCGCCGTCCCCGACTCCCCAGACCCCCGAGCGCAGCACCTCCGGTCGGCTCCGTCCGCCTCCCAGCGCGCCGCCGCCACCAGCCGACGCCCCAGCTCCCCCCGGCGATGCTGTCTCCGGCCTCCCTCCGCCTCAGCTCCGGCCGGACCGCCGCCTCCGGCCAACCAGAACCCTAAACCTAACCCTAGTTCTCTCCCTCGTGGCGGCACGTGTCGGACATGACACGGACACGAGAAATTCTAATTTCTCGAGCCCTGTTCAGGTACGTGTAACTTTCTCCTCGCTGCCCCGTTTTCAATTCTGTAAATTGCAACACGTAGCCTGTATGACCCTCTCGGTGCCCGGGCAAACCGCTCGGGGCATCGCGTCCTGTGGCGATCGCGAACCGTGATCCAAAAACAGGAAAAACAACGACCCAATTCACCCCGGAACTGGGTACGCCCCGCCAAACGGGACGACTTGGTCGCGCGCGGTCTTCATAGATATGTGCGCGTCATTGATACGGATGTGTGGGATTTCGCAAAAGTTGATTCGGGTGTGCGTGCACACCGGGATCAACGCGTATCCGCGGACACCGCCCCGTATCCCTCTTTTCTGAATCATGCCCTAACATTCTGTACACACGTCGGATTGAAACGAAACTTGCACCATCGGACTCGTAGCGATACGCTGGTCCTGTGACCCAAGTTTGGTTCGATTCTGAGAATGTTGACGAAATCGCGTGTCGTGGGCCCCACAGGCCCCGCTCGACGGGCGATTTTATGATCGACTCATCGGAATCCAATTCTGGAATTTTTGTTGGGTTCGTAGCATCGTTCCTGACCTGTTAACACTAAGTTTGGTGAATTTGGAGACCTTTGACCCTGACACATTTTTTGGTGCAAAGCGGGCCTACATGCGGACCCCGTTTTGACCCGAAATTGCCGTTTTTGTCCTTGTCTCCAAACTAGACTCAAGGACAGGCGTTTCTAGCTATTTGATATCTTCTGAGCATGATGGTAATATTTATTTCAGCATTCGGACACATTTCTAGAAATTTCCCGAGGATAGAACTCTAGTTGGGATCCAAACATCAGGCAAGTACCTGCACTTCAAGTTTATTCTTTATATTGTGATAATTAATTCCTTGCTCTTCTAGTACCATTGGATGATTACACTTAGTGTTTGAATTTGGATTTCATGTCTTGCTTTTCGTGTCGGGAGGGAGAATACTAGGAGGCATGTAGTTTACCCTTCCCCCTGTCCTGACTGCTAGCTGTTGGTACGCGACTGTACCATCAGCCTTATACTTGATTATTCCTGACTGCTAGCTGTCTATGGCGTGCCTTATTAGCCTTATAAACCCCTACATGCCAACTATGTATTCTAAATACACAATTTCACACATATAGTTTCTTGTCTTGTTGTAGTTCCATTTTTCTGTCTCATTATATTTCCTGTTTACTCATATCCCTGATTTACAGCAATTAACTCTTAGTTAATTTTACTACTTATTATGCATATTCTTAACATGATAGTTAGTCAGTTTTTACTACTTGTCATAAATATTTAGTTTAAGATTTGTTGTGCATTGGTACTTTGCTCCTTTCCTGACTGGATCCGTTGATATTAGGCGATGATGAGGATTATGCCCCCACCTTTTATGGCCCCTATGAGGTAGCAGATGATACTTTTGAGGAGCCGGTTCCTACTCAGGAGGCTACCTTTGAGGAGTAGTAGCCAGTTAGTTAGTATTTTTCTTTCAGCCTAGTAATCGGGTTTGTCCCCGATTTAATTTCTGGTTCTGTAATAAACTATGGATCTGTTTGTCACATTTTGTTTATGAAATCTTAGCATTCCTATTTCCTGTTATTATCCTTGCCTATTTAATTATTGTGAATGAGTTAGATTTTAATTTAACTGTGAATATGACCTAGACAGCGTACTACCGCCGACACTGCGGCGTAGGCTGGACGTACCCACGTACTCGTGCCCGAATATCCGGGTGCGGGTCGTGACAGGTTATGTCTGTATTGGAGGAAGAAAACTCTCGTTAGATGTTTTAGTCCTAGATGTTCGGGATTACGATATCATCTGGGGGATGGATTGGCTCAGCGCTTGCTTAGCAACTATCGAATGTACAGAGAAATGAGTCATCTTTCGCCTACTTGGAGAAGCCAAATTCTGCTACACGAGTAGTCAAGCAACTAATGCGTCCAGGGCCTGCATGGTAATTTTGGCGATATCTGCTCGGCGGATGCTATACTCTAGCTGCTAGGGATACCTAGCGTCGGTTCGGGATACGCAGTTGGATTATGCAAACGTTGAGTATTCTTCCGTTATGGCAGAGTTCCCTGATGTGTTTTCGAGCGAACTACCCGGCATGCCACCTGACCGAGAGATCGAGTTCACCATTGACACATTCCCAAATACTCAGCCGATTTACAAGGCTCCGTACATAATGACCCTTGCTGAACTAAATGAGTTAAAGTGCCAACTTCAAGAACTGCTGGATCGTGGGTTCATCCGTCCGAACGTGTCTCCTTGGGGCGCGCCTGTGCTTTTCATAAAGAAAAATGATGGAACATTGCAACTCTGCATCGAAATAAGGTCACCATCAGAAACAAGTATCCTCTGCCCAGGATATACGACCTCTTTGATCAGTTGCAAGGAGCATTGGTGTTCTCGAAAATTGATCTTTGCTCGGGCTTCCATCAACGGAAGATTAAGCCCGAGGACATGCCGAAGTCAGCTTTTCGAACCCGCTATGGACATTACGAGTTTTCCATTATGCCGTTTGGACTGATGAACGCCCCTACCACTTTTATGGATTTGATGAACCGTGTGTTCCGACCATACCTCGATAAATTTGTGGTGGTTTTTATCGATGACATTTTAGTGTACTAGAAGAATAAGGATGAACACGTAGGACACATGCGAATTGTGCTTCAAACTCTTCGAGACAACAAGTTGTACGCGAAGCTTAGTAAATACGAGTTCTGGTTGGACAACATATCCTTCATCGGGCATATTATTTCTGTAAAGGACATCTCAATTGACTCAAAGAAAATAGAAGCCATCATGAAGTGGAGGAGGCCTGAGTCAGCTTGTGATATTCGGAGTTTACTTGGTCTAGCAAGCTACTACCGGAGATTTATATAGGATTTTGCTAGAACTGCCTCGCCTCTGACCCAACTCACTCGGAAGGGAGTAACATTCGCGTGGATGGACAACTCTGAAGCTTCATTTATGGAGTTAAAGCAATGCCTCATCTCAGCACCAATTCTTACCCTTCCACACGGACCCGATGACTTTAACATATATAGTGACGTCTTAGGAAAGGGTTTGGGATGTGTCCTTATGCAAAGGGACAAAGTGATAGCTTTTGCGTCGAGACAGTTGAAGTCTCACGAGAAGAATTATCCAACACATAATCTGGAGCTTGCGGTGGTAGTGTTCGTGCTGAAGTTGTGGCGCCACTACCTCTTTGGTGTGTCGTGTGAGATCTATACGGACCATAAGAATCTAAAATATCTCTATACCCAAAAGGATTTAAATCTACGACAATGGCTTTGGCTCGAACTCCTTAGCGATTTTGACTTGATGATCAGATACACACCAGACAAGGGTAATGTGGTACCTGATGCGCTGAGTCGAGTGTTCGTTGAGAGCCTGGCTATTGATGACAAAATGCGTTGGGATCTTGAAACTTTCGGCATTACACTTAAAATCAGATACAAAAAGGGGGACGACTATCGATTCCACGAAATTGGGGCATGACACAAAGCATGCACACATGTGGAGATTCGAGGTGCACGTCCACAAGAAAATCTAAGAGAAAGTTCGTGCTTTGCTCTTAGGACTTTGCCATCCATGAAAAAAAGGAAGAAGGAGATCTAATCGAGGAGTTGTCAACTTCGGTTAGGAAAATTGCTACGAGTTGGTGAGTGATTTCAATTGTAATCTCTGTCGTTTCTTCTTAAGTGTGGTGAGAGAGTTAAACTTATTAGGACAAAGGATTTTAACATTAGTTTTTTTTTGTCAATCTTTTAATTTCATCTGAGTAATAAGGATTGTGATTTATCCAGGTGACGTAGTCACCGCCATATACTTGTATTCATCTGTGCATGATGTTCTTAGATTGGTTGGTTATCTCAGGTGGGTTGGAAACGCTTCTGTGACGCGCCCAATAGTGCCTTCGGACGTGGTGCCTTCGGGCTGGGTTGGTGGTGCCTTCGGGTCGGGATGTAAGCCTTCAGGCTGGGTGGGGCCTTCGGGCTGGGTGAGACCTTCGGACTAGGAATTGTATATAGGCCTTCGGTCTGGATTGGTTGTAAGCCTTTAGGCTGAATTGTAGCCTCTCGAACGAACCTAAATAAAATTTATCTTCTTTACTATATATATATATATATATATATATATATATATATATATATTTGTGTCAAGAAAGCAAGAGTGTAATTAAATTCTAAATAGCAAGGATTTCATGAGTAGCTAGTGTGAAGGGTCGGTCGCATGAAAGGTGTAACCAAATTAGCTGTGCAAATTCAAAATTGACAACCCTGTCCTTTCCTTACTCTACTTATTACTTCACTTCCTTCGAATATCAATTCCCTAAACATGAGATTCCACCACACTCATTTATGGGGCTCTTCTTGAAGCACTGCATCTTTTTTTGTTTTATGTTAGTGTTTACTACATATTTGGAATCGAGTGGTAATGGTAAATGCTTGATTTCCCATCACAAACCTTTCTTTTAATGGGCGATAGAAATTCAAACATTTTGTTGCCACCAACACGCCACATCTTATTTGTCTTCCACCGCCAAATCCTTTTCGTTTGTACTATGAAGAGAGATTTTCATGTCAAGTAATGATGATATGAAAGCTTTGAAGTTTCTGGAAGGCGAGTGAATGTCAATCATTATCCTACTAATACTAACCACAAAAACTAGAGGCTTCTTTGAAATAACAAGCACAACGAAGTCTATATAGTAACGTGTCATGAGTATAGTGACAACCCATAAATTGTTTGCGAAGAAAATGTCATCAGAAGAAAAATTTGGAGGGACGTAATTGTCACGCCCCGATCTCCCGCAGGCAATCGGCCGTTCCCGCTAGGCGGGAATCACCCTCGCCAGCGCTCCCGCGGAACGATCGCTTAACCCATCCGAGCGTGATGCCGCACGAGCGTGATCCACGCCCGTGCAAGGCCATGGTTCATTGGCTGGCGGCAAGAGTTCTAAGCCACAGAGTCGCACAGATTGTCCGAGTGCAGCGGAGTCATGAACGCATAGGCAATCGGTAACAGGTTCACTGAGTCGACAAATATAGCGGAAGCATTGAAACAAGTAAAGTAATCTCTTTATTGATATGAACAAGTGTTACAGGCGGCGTATAGCCGAGATTATAAATCGCTCAAGCCTCTCTCTCTGAAACAGTAAAAGCGTGCCAAGTGGCTACAACTGTGGAATGATTGTACAGGCGATGGTTGGGCGATGTTCACAACTTATGTCTTGTATATGTGCTTCAGTCCCGGACGCACCGTTGCAAGGCTTCAGAGGGAACTCCTGGCCTTGGAACGCACGTTGGAGGCATCCGCACCGCACGAGGTTCTCCCGCACCCTGCATACAAACTGGTGGATTATCAGTACATTGAATGCACTGGTGGGGAAGCTACTCGCCCGCTCGACAAATCCAAACACGTAATACAGGTTCCGTGCACAACTATTCAGTTGTCTTTCTAGTTGCCTTAGGATCAGTTTCATGCAAACATTGAATAGCCTAACGTGTCGGGCAGTGCGCCGTGCGATATTCGAGAAAATACGGCGAGACTTACCAACTTACCATCTCCTTCCCTGTCCAAGGCAAACATTGAGGCAAACAGTATAAATTCGAGCAGAGGCATGTATAGACATTCAGGAGGCAAGCATATGCAAACAGGAGTGTCATTTTAACATGATCGTTCAGGTGTTTAGTTATTCTTGATGCGATGCAGTGACTCGCATGCGGATAGCCGCTAAGCGAGGATGACTTATCTATATGAACACGGTCGCTGGCAAAGCCATTATGGACGTAGTCGAGGACAAGGATAGCATGCTATGCGTGTACACGAGGCACACGAACACGATGCGTTGCAAGCTATCCTCCCTGCACACGAGACTACACACAAGCTCCATCCGGACCGGATCGGCCCCAGTGCCCCGGTGACCGTCCGTGGAACTAGTCCGCGACATGCAAGTCAGGGTTAACCAATCTCAGGCAACACGATTATTTGACCAATCTCAGGCAACACGATTATTTGACCAATCTCAGGCAACACGATTTACTTGACCAATCTCAGGCAACACGATTACACAAGATACACGAGAACACGCGTGCACTAGAACAAGAGAACACGAGAACACGAGTGCACGGGAACACGAGTACACGAGTATACGGGATACTTGAATCTTGGTTCTGTACAATAACTTGTCTTGATGCATTCCCCTGGTTCGGGGCTGCCTTGGTGATCTAACGGTCCCGGATACTTGCAGGTTCGTTCAGGCACGGAACGACTACGTAGTAGTCTTCCGGGGTTTGCATGAAAACACGGTAACTATCAAGCAGACAAGCATGCGTTTCTAGGAACATAAGCAGGCACGTTGCTCGGGCCCGAAGGTAGTCCGAGAGATGAAACCGTTAAGGGACTTAGCATGCGAGGGTCTGAATATAAGCAGTATTTCCATTTTCCATGTTCTAGCAAGCAATACAAGTTGGGATTATTCCCTTAGCTAGGTGCGTTGGATTTACTAGCATGCAGGGGGTTATCACCTAGCGACTAGCATGAATATTCCAGATTTTATGTCCATTGGCTAAGCAAAGACAAGTTCACCGTAGCCACCCACCTTAGCGATGATTCACCTCGGTAGAGCGATACGTCTGAGCGAGCCTCTGAAAGTCCAAGCCGGATTCCTGTAGGGACAAGTCTGGATATCCTTTGCTTCTCGTTTGAGGCAAAGCGGGTCGGGACAGCTGCACGATTGCCGTTTGAGACGGTAGTCCGCTTGAGCGAAACGGGGTGTTACATCCTACCCAACTTATAAAAAGTCTCATCCTCGAGACTTACTAAGGACAAGCAGTAATCTAGGGTTGAGGCAATCCTAGACAAGTCGTTTGTTCTTGTTCATTTGGATATTCACTTGCACAAGCTTCGAAATTAGCATACCGCTTAGACTGGATCGTGCGCACCTTCGACATGCATTTCTAGTGTGAACACGTCAACCAGCTCAGTGATAGCGAAGTCTTAGCACTCGAGTTTCACCTTTTCTTAAGTCTTGGATGGTGCACTAGTTCAAGGCGTCCCTTGAATAGATGCATTCAACCAAACTTAGAGTTAGTGAAAATCGGACAAGCTACTAGCGATACTCTCAAGGGTTCGCACAGGTTGGCACAAAGGCCACTCGCAGCATACAACCAGACAAGCAAGCATATCATTCAAAACGTATTTTGAAAGTATTTAGACTTATTGTTGGAACATCCCATCGAGGCATTGAGAGAGAGCGTGCACATAACCCACGAACGAGCTTTCGAAACAGAGATATCGAATTGAAGTCCAAAGGCGTAGAAGCCAGGCTCTGATACCAACCTGTCACGCCCCGATCTCCCGCAGGCAATCGGCCGTTCCCGCTAGACGGGAATCACCCTCGCTAGCGCTCCCGCGGAACGATCGCTTAACCCATCCGAGCGTTATGCCGCACGAGCATGATCCACGCCCGTGCAAGGCCATGGTTCATTGGCTGGCGACAAGAGTTCTAAGCCACAGAGTCGCACAGATTGTCCGAGTGCAGCGGAGTCATGAACGCATAGGCGATCGGTAACAGGTTCACTGAGTCGACAAATATAGCGAAAGCATTAAAACAAGTAAAGTAATCTCTTTATTGATATGAACAAGTGTTACAGGCGGCGTATAGCCGAGATTACAAATCGCTCAAGCCTCTCTCTCTGAAACAGTAAAAGCGTGCCAAGTGGCTACAACTGTGGAATGATTGTACAGGCGATGGTTGGGCGATGTTCACAACTTATGTCTTGTATATGTGCTTCAGTCCCGGATGCATCGTTGCAAGGCTTCAGAGGGAACTCCTGGCCTTAGCACGCACGTTGGAGGCATCCGCACCGCACAAGGTTCTCCCGCACCCTGCATACAAACTGGTGGATTATCAGTACATTGAATGCACTGGTGGGGAAGCTACTCGCCCGCTCGACAAATCCAAACACGTAATACAGGTTCCGTGCACAACTATTCAGTTGTCTTTCTAGTTGCCTTAGGATCAGTTTCATGCAAACATTGAATAGCCTAACGTGTCGGGCAGTGCGCCGTGCGATGTTCGAGGAAACACGGCGAGACTTACCAACTTACCATCTCCTTCCCTGTCCAAGGCAAACATTGAGGCAAATAGTATAAATTCGAGCAAAGGCATGTATAGACATTCAGGAGGCAAGCATATGCAAACAGGAGTATCGTTTTAACATGATCGTTCAGGTGTTTAGTTGTTCTTGATGCGATGCAGTGACTCGCACGCGGATAGCCGCTAAGCGAGGATGACTTATCTATATGAACACGGTCGCTGGCAAAGCCATTATGGACGTAGTCGAGGACAAGGATAGCATGCTACGCGTGTACACGAGGCACACGAACACGATGCGTTGCAAGCTATCCTCCCTGCACACGAGACTACACACGAGCTCCATCCGGACCGGATCGGCCCCAGTGCCCCGGTGACCGTCCGTGGAACTAGTCCGCGACATGCAAGTCAGGGTTAACCAATCTCAGGCAACACGATTATTTGACCAATCTCAGGCAACACGATTATTTGACCAATCTCAGGCAACACGATTTACTTGACCAATCTCAGGCAACACGATTACACAAGATACACGAGAACACGCGTGCACTAGAACAAGAGAATACGAGAACACGAGTGCACGGGAATACGAGTACACGAGTATATGGGATACTTGAATCTTGGTTCTGTACAATAACTTGTCTTGATGCATTCCCCTGGTTAGGGGCTGCCTTGGTGACCTAACGGTCCCGAATACTTGCAGGTTCGTTCAGGCACGGAACGACTACGTAGTAGTCTTCCGGGGTTTGCATGAAAACACGGTAACTATCAAGCAGACAAGCATGCGTTTCTAGGAACATAAGCAGGCACGTTGCTCGGGCCCGAAGGTAGTCCGAGAGATGAAACCGTTAAGGGACTTAGCATGCGAGGGTCTGAATATAAGCAGTATTTCCATTTTCCATGTTCTAGCAAGCAATACAAGTTGGGATTATTCCCTTAGCTAGGTGCGTTGGATTTATTAGCATGCAGGGGGTTATCACCTAGCGACTAGCATGAATATTCCAGATTTTATGTGCGTTGGCTAAGCAAAGACAAGTTCACCGTAGCCACCCACCTTAGCGATGATTCGCCTCGGTAGAGCGATACGTCTGAGCGAGCCTCTGAAAGTCCAAGCCGGATTCCTGTAGGGACAAGTCTGGATATCCTTTGCTTCTCGTTTGAGGCAAAGCGGGTCGGGACAGCTGCACGATTGTCGTTTGAGACGGTAGTCCGCTTGAGCGGAACGGGGTGTTACATCCTACCCAACTTAGAAAAAGTCTCGTCCTCGAGACTTACTAAGGACAAGCAGTAATCTAGGGTTGAGGCAATCCTAGACAAGTCGTTTGTTCTTGTTCATTTGGATATTCACTTGCACAAGCTTCGAAATCAGCATACCGCTTAGACTGGATCGTGCGCACCTTCGACATGCATTTCTAGTGTGAACACGTCAACTAGCTCAGTGATAGTGAAGTCTTAGCACTCGAGTTTCACCTTTTTTTAAGTCTTGGATGGTGCACTAGGTCAAGGCGTCCCTTGAATAGATGCATTCAACCAAACTTAGAGTTAGTGAAAATCGGACAAGCTACTAGCGATACTCTCAAGGGTTCGCACAGGTTGGCACAAAGGCCACTCGCAGCATACAACCAGACAAGCAAGCATATCATTCAAAACGTATTTTGAAAGTATTTAGACTTATTGTTGGAACATCCCATCGAGGCATTGAGAGAGAGCGTGCACATAACCCACGAACGAGCTTTTGAAACAGAGATATCGAATTAAAGTCCAAAGGCGTAGAAGCCAGGCTCTGATACCAACCTGTCACGCCCCGATCTCCCGCAGGCAATCGGCCGTTCCCGCTAGGCGGGAATCACCCTCGCCAGCGCTCCCGCGGAACGATCGCTTAACCCATCCGAGCTTGATGCCGCACGAGCGTGATCCACGCCCGTGCAAGGCCATGGTTCATTGGCTGGCGGCAAGAGTTCTAAGCCACAGAGTCGCACAGATTGTCCGAGTGCAGCGAAGTCATGAACGCATAGGCGATCGGTAATAGGTTCACTGAGTCGACAAATATAGCGAAAGCATTGAAACAAGTAAAGTAATCTCTTTATTGATATGAACAAGTGTTACAGGCGGCGTATAGCCGAGATTACAAATCGTTCAAGCCTCTCTCTCTGAAACAGTAAAAGCGTGCCAAGTGGCTACAACTGTGGAATGATTGTACAGGCGATGGTTGGGCGATGTTCACAACTTATGTCTTGTATATGTGCTTCAGTCCCGGACGCACCGTTGTAAGGCTTCAGAGGGAACTCCTGGCCTTAGCACGCACGTTGGAGGCATCCGCACCGCACGAGGTTCTCCCGCACCCTGCATACAAACTGGTGGATTATCAGTACATTGAATGCACTGGTGGGGAAGCTACTCGTCCGCTCGACAAATCCGAACACGTAATACAGGTTCCGTGCACAACTATTCAGTTGTCTTTCTAGTTGCCTTAGGATCAGTTTCATGCAAACATTGAATAGCCTAACGTGTCGAGCAGTGCGCCGTGCGATGTTCGAGGAAACACGGCGAGACTTACCAACTTACCATCTCCTTCCCTGTCCAAGGCAAACATTGAGGCAAACAGTATAAATTCGAGCAGAGGCATGTATAGACATTCAGGAGGCAAGCATATGCAAACAGGAGTATCGTTTTAACATGATCGTTCAGGTGTTTAGTTGTTCTTGATGCGATGTAGTGACTCGCACGCGGATAGCCGCTAAGCGAGGATGACTTATCTATATGAACACGGTCGCTGGCAAAGCCATTATGGACGTAGTCGAGGACAAGGATAGCATGCTACGCGTGTACATGAGGCACACGAACACGATGCGTTGCAAGCTATCCTCCCTGCACACGAGACTACACACGAGCTCCATCCGGACCGGATCGGCCCCAGTGCCCCGGTGACCGTCCGTGGAACTAGTCCGCGACATGCAAGTCAGGGTTAACCAATCTCAGGCAACACGATTATTTGACCAATCTCAGGAAACATGATTATTTGACCAATCTCAGGCAACACGATTTACTTGACCAATCTCAGGCAACACGATTACACAAGATACACGAGAACACGCGTGCACTAGAACAAGAGAACACGAGAACACGAGTGCACGGGAACACGAGTACACGAGTATACGGGATACTTGAATCTTGGTTCTGTACAATAACTTGTCTTGATGCATTCCCCTGGTTCGGGGCTTCCTTGGTGACCTAACGGTCCCGGATACTTGCAGGTTCGTTCAGGCACGGAACGACTACGTAGTAGTCTTTCGGGGATTGCATGAAAACACGGTAACTATCAAGCAGACAAGCATGCGTTTCTAGGAACATAAGCAGGCACGTTGCTCGGGCCCGAAGGTAGTCCGAGAGATGAAACCGTTAAGGGACTTAGCATGCGAGGGTCTGAATATAAGCAGTATTTCCATTTTCCATGTTCTAGCAAGCAATACAAGTTGGGATTATTCCCTTAGCTAGGTGCGTTGGATTTATTAGCATGCAGGGGGTTATCACCTAGCGACTAGCATGAATATTCCAGATTTTATGTGCGTTGGCTAAGCAAAGACAAGTTCACCGTAGCCACCCACCTTAGCGATGATTCGCCTCGGTAGAGCGATACGTCTGATCGAGCCTCTGAAAGTCCAAGCCGGATTCCTGTAGGGACAAGTCTGGATATCCTTTGCTTCTCGTTTGAGGCAAAGCGGGTCGGGACAGCTGCACGATTGCCGTTTGAGACGGTAGTCCGCTTGAGCGGAACGGGGTGTTACAGTAATTACCATTAACGTAAAATATATCCTAATTTTTTAAACAAACAATTTAAAGTTTAATTTTTATTTAGCTTAATAAACATTTTAAATCCTAAATATTAACTTTTATTTAAACTTTTAAACTACCCCTCGATTAAAATCTAATAAAACCTGTACACCTAATTAATCTCTCACATAGATCAACAATTCAGGTTCTAATTAACTTTACTCATTTGGACTCAGAAGCTGCACCATCGTAGTAGTCGTGGCATTGAGATTTTCCTACGAATTTTTTTTTCGAGTTATGTCAACCTTTTTCGAGCAGACATCATTTTATGTGAAACTTCAACAAGCCACATCGTCCCGTCAATTCTTAGAGTTCGAATTTCTCTGGTGAGTTCGTATTATTATTCGATGCTTTCTACAATTTAACTTCACTCAAAATATCTCGATACGTCTCAAGGCATCGACTCCACATTTCCGGCTCCTGAGGATAAGGATATGCTATCGCTTCTTCGGATGATCTAGTACTTGCAAACAAGCAAACTGGTGGGGCGTCAGCACTTTGGGGAAAGTACTAGTGAGTATTAAAGTAACGAACATAAACAACACTCTCTAAAACCAACACTAAGTAATCATGTTATAAAATATTGCATTATAAGTGATCTTGCTACTTTTTATCTAGTTTTATTTCATGCAGTACAGGATCAGAGTCTGTTTACTTCTTTCAAAATTATATCTTTGAAAATAGTTTGCACATTCAATACGTTCAAGCATACAGTAGGGGCAGTGTTCTATTGTGTAGTGCACAACATGTATCGTGCACCATATTTACTAGCTCTTTAGGAACACAAGTTATCTCTAGTGGATTATTCATCTCAGTTCAAGATAAAGTGCATCTAGTAGACTTATTCAAATCAGTTCAATGGATATCAGCATATTCAAGTTAAACATGCAAGTTTAGGAGCAGTACAAGATAGTAAGCTAAATCAACGTATCACTTAAGTAGTTATTCTTACCCTCTGTTGGACGTTATCCCTGCAACAGACATACAAGTTAGCAATAATTTGCATATATAAATAAAGTTCTATTTCCTGTTCGTCCCTGCATCAAATAGTTAGGTGTGCAAGTAGACTAATCTAGCATGCGCCCTAACTATATGATGGCCCATGGAAACCCATGATTAGCAGTTGGGACGTTCAAGCTATTACCCTCACTTTTTCATTCAAGGGTAGTTTAGTAATTGGCATGGGTATTATTTATTCTAGGATTATTTCTATTTAAATATTTGTGCATGCATGATTATTAATTATTGTATTATTTATTTATTTCTATTTGTAGATTTGTTTTGGACTTGTGTAGTGGACTAAACCCATTTATTAGAATGCATGAAAACTTTTAGATTAGTTTAGTTTGAGCCCATGAATTAGGCCCATGGATTAGGAGGTTTGATTAATTAGAGAAACCATTAGACTAGAATCTTTCCTCCCTAATTAAATTCTTCATGAGAGGCCCCAAGGGGTATTTGTGAATTTTTACATTGCTTGGGGAGGGGGTACATGGCCGGCCACAAGGAGGAGGAGAAAGAGTGCTCTCATTTTATTCATCCCCAAATTCTAGATCTATAATTTTTCTCTTCCAAATTTCCTCCATTCCCTCATCAATTCTCCACCAATTCTTCACCAATCTCTTTCTAAATTCTTTATTGAGGTTTCTACATCAAGGATCTATAAGAAAGAAGTAAGGAGCAAGGAGGAGGAGGCCAAGATCTACAAGGAGAGGAGCTACTTTGCACTTGGAGACTTTTTATTGGGAATCCATCTCCCAATAGGTAGATTTCAGTTTCTCCCCTTCTAATATACTCTAGATCTGTGATTTAACCATAAAAAACTAACCCACATGCATAGGCTACACATAGAAAGTGGTTTTAGGTTCATCGGAGACCTACGGTGGAAGTTATGTCCAATTTGGTGCCAATTTTGGGGGAATTCCGAGATTGGCACATGTAGTGCTTGTCATTGGATCTAATAGATCTAAATGATACTTGATTGCTTGTTTATGACTAGTATCATATCCACAATTGGATACGTGTAGGCCGTATCTCGTCAATTTGACGAAACAGGTTGATTTTGGGGGTTTTCCTCCGACACGGGACCTTGTGCATATCATATTGTGACATGGACACGTAGTTACTCTACTTACTATGCGTATTATTTATAATTAATATATTAGACTTGCTCGTGTCCTCGGAAATGCGTTTGGTTGTGTGTTGGAGCCATATTGCAAGTGTATCATAGAGAAAGTGTGATATGGGTGCGGTGCACTCCATGTGTTTATTGTTTTTCCCTTTTTCCTATACGTGTATGTGCATGTGTATATATATATATATATATATATATATATATATATATTGGTGTATATAGTTATCTATATATCTATATGTATATATAAATTTATATGTGTTAGTATATATATATATATATGTTATATATAGTGGTATTATGCATATAGATTGATATATATGAGAGGAGTTTTATGTATCTATGTATATATATAGCTAGTTACCTAGGTGAGTGTAAGTGATTGCGTGTTAAGTATTGTATGTTTATGTGTGTACACTGGGTGTATACATTGATGCTTGTATTGTGTTTGTGTGTGGGTGTGAGGAGACTCGGGTAGGTGCAACAAGTTATGGAGTAAGCATTGTGGCAAAGGGAGGACAACAGAGCTCATGCACTGCACACCAGCCAACTGCTCGTGCACTGCACAACAGCCAAGTACATTGGAGGAGAGCAGTAGCCACAACACAGTGTGGCAGAGAGCAGAATCTGGGCTGATGTGCCATGCAGCGAGGGTGAAGTCGGGTTCAGCAAGTCACTGTGCAGTTTTCACTGCACATATCGGGTTCAGCGAGTCCCTGGGAAGTTTCTACTGCATGTATCAGTACATTCTTCCCTGTGCAAGCCGAGCAAAGTTTCAGATTTTGTTCACTGTGCAGTTCAGTGTTTGGGTTTGTGTTTCAGTTTCATTGGTAGTTGTGTGTTGGGTTTTGGGGTATTGATGTTGGATAGTTAATGTGATATGTATATTGGGTATTAGTTTAGTTGTTAGTTGAACTATTAAGTTAGCTAATAGTAGCTAGTACCTATATATATATATTTATGTTAGTATAGATATATTCCTTATTAGTCTAATAGTTAGCTATATATATATATATATATATATATATATATATATATATATACTTGTATTAATTGTTATTGTTAGTAGTTAGATACCTTATAGTGTTAGTTATATATTTAGTATTTATTGGATATTATATATATATGTTAGTTTTGGATTACCTCGGGATACCAAGGTATTATCAAGGTATTGGGCCGATACCCAAGGTATTGAGTTTGGGTATCGAGATAGGTGTGATACGTATTGGTGCAAGGCCAAGGTATCATATTTCAATTGATTTGATATAATATTATAATATATGACTTGTATATATATATAAAACCCTATTTCGTATTCGAAACTTGCTTATCATAGGATACGGCTCTTTAAGTGCTTGTTGTTTCTTAGCTTAACTAGTATAGCATAGTTTCATAGTGTATCGACTTAGTGACTTAGCATTAGACTCTTGCAACCATAATTTCATTGGTTTGACTCAAAAATGGCGTATCGACTTATAATTGCATCAACTTCATTGATTTTCATTCTTGAACCTTGTATTGATGTAACATACCATATATAGGTTGTGTGACACCAGCTTGGGCATCGAGAGACATACCTTGCTTAGGACTTTAGGCGAGTATATTTCTCTGATAGTTTTTAATTCATAATATTGTATATATGCATGTTCTAGAATTGTATACATTGATCCCGTCACAGTGATTTTACGGACTGGTACTATATGGATCTCGTCAGAAGATGTTATCCCCTACCGTGTTCAGCGGGTACTCGTGTACATTGTATCTCATCGTGTATATTAGGTATTGATTATATTTCGTGTTCACACACTGCTTGTGTTAAGTGTGCTTATTCATGTACACCCACCGCTCGTGTTCGGTGGTTATGATATTCGTGTACACCCACTGCTCGTGTTCAGTGGTTATATTTCGTGTTCGTAGCATGTCGTGATTGGATCCATCGGTATTAGTTGGGGGTGGGAGAGTAGGAGTTGATTATGTAATTAAAGCCATTGTTACATCTTGTACATTCTGGTTACATACCTCACTTGTAATCATCTTACCTGATCATGTTCACCCAACCCGATCACATAATAAACTTGTATTCTGAGGCACATTAGTTAGTTTAGATTGCAGTTATTTTATCATTTGTGATATTCATATTATTGATCTATATTCTTGTACATTACCTGTATGTCTATTATTCATTATTCATATGTTTAGTGATCTTGTATTTCATTTCTATATTAGTTTATATGCACGATTATGCTATTGAAACTACTTTCAGAGGTATGTACTTCGCTCCAATCCTGACTGGATATATTTTTCCCAGATGGCTGGCTTATAGAGCAGTGTCCCACATTCTACGGGACGTAGGACGACGTACCTTTAGAGGATACTCCTATAGACCAGGAGGACTTAGTTGCAGAGTCCGATGAGGTCTAGTTTATTTGTGTTGGATTGTATTAGACTATTATATTTGTGAAGATTCACAATTTGTATTATTATTTTAGATTGTGGATTTTATCTTATTCTTTCCTTCGCAATTCCAGTCGTACTTTATCTTGCTTAGTTTGTTTTGTGATTAAGATTAATTATACTTGTGAGATGCCATATTGCTCCTCCGTTTGGAGTTAAGATGATTGACAGGTACCATATTATATTGTTTGAGATGTTAGATAGTTAGAAATGATCCAGACATCATTCTACCGCCGATTCTGTGGCGTAGGCAGGGCGTAACCACATACTCGTGCCCGAATATCCGAGTGCGGGTCATGACACGTTTTTAGTGGTGGCCCATGCAGGTCTGGATTCGCAATTAGTGCAAATTCGTAGTTGTGCTCGTCTAGAGTACTGCTACGAGCCTGCTTTAGGAAACATGATTTAGGCTGAGAGTTACTCAAGCACTTTTCCAGCAGATGATGGAGGCGCACCTGTAGAAGCATGAAAAATACGCTGGATAGCTATACGCAGCGTGTTAAGGCAGAGCAGCGTAAACAGAGGACCTCGGAGCCATCAACGTGCAACAGAGCTTTTTCGCTGAGCACAGCGTAAAATATGAGCTCAAGGACCAGCCGCGTAAAGTAGTACGTCCAGGCTACTTCAGCATAAACAGGGTTCTTCATCGCCTTTATGGCATAAAACTCATCCGCTTTCTATACAACATTGAAGAGTACGAGGGATGCTTCGTATTCTTATAAATGAACCTGTCAGATCGTGCAATGAACCTGACGTCTGGACTTCTGACAAAAAGTACTGCACGACTACCCAAGAGACGGCTATAATGATGGCGCGACACTGCAACCCAGGATGTCATTTACCACCATTCCCTTTGCGTAAACCGCTTTTACGCGTACAAAGGGATACGCTGCCTAGTTTTATACAGGCAGATGTGAGCTGTTTACGCTCCGCAGAAGACAAACCGTCTGCCATGTTAAAAGCTGTACCTCGTACGGGATTCGAGGCATGTCTCTGCATTTTATGTACAGAGCGGTGATAGGTTTTCGAGGCACGTCTCTGCATTTAAAGCGCCGAATACTGACAGATATCCGAGGCACGTCTCTGCACCTTACGCAGGCCAAGTGACAGACCTTAAAAATATGCCTCTGCATTTAATGCACAGGATATTGGCGGATCTCCACATTTAATGCTGGGATTTGATTAAATGTCACCAAACCGTCGTTTAGTGGCACCCCTTTTGCGTAAACTGCTTTTACGCAGACAAAGGGATACGCTGCCTAGTTTTACACGGGTAGACGTGAGTTTCTTACGCTCCGCGGAAGACAAACAGGCTGCCACGTCAACAGTTTCTCTTCGTACAAGGTTCGAGGCGCGTATCTGCATTTAATACGCAGAATGATGGTAAATATTCGGGACAGCAAATCTTCGAAGACACGCCTCTGCATTTAATGCACAGGATGGGGGCAGATCTCTGCATTTAATGCATGAGATTTGATTATATCTCCAAAAGCCGTAATTCTGGCTAAAACGTCCACATCAACTCCGCTTCTGTGCCTACTCGACTTCTATGCCCACTCGGCCTCTATGACCACTCGGCTTCTACGCCTACTCGGCTTCTGCGCCCACTCGGCTTCTACGCCCACTAGGCTTCTACGCCTACTCGGCTTCTATACCTATTTGGCTTCTACGCCATGGTGACAGTTATTGGCTTCTACGCCAACCTCTTATACGCAAGGTATAACTACCTAAGTGGCTTCTACGCCGTGATCTTCGTAGCAGATATATACGTTTGTCCCTTAGTTGGACACGCATCACATGCTCACTCAGAAGATCATCTATACGCAGGCATTGGTTATTTTAAACAATCGTGTAAAAGGGTGTTGTACTTTCCACAACTCGGTTTCTACGCCGACTGTGTGGTCACTGTCACTAAAAACTCTATAAATAGAGACCTCTATCAATAGAGGTGAAGGGGTCGAAAAAAAGGAGAGGTCACAAAAATTGAAGGTAAAAGAATCAAAGAGAGAGAGAGAGAGAAGAATCCAGAGCTCAAGCAAAGAGAATGGATCGACGACTTTGGCATCGGGCATCCACCCTCTTTAGCAACCCTCGAAGCTGCTTTCTGTCTTCCACGGTACTTATTCAAAACACCGTGTGGTCCAAGGGCTAAAGTGATCGACCGCAGATCAGACACCTATAGCAATATTTACCCAGATTAAATAAATTATACTTCGACATTCCTCCTGTAGGATCAAAATTGTACAATCTTGTTTGTAAACACCGACGAAGTTCGAGCGGGATTTTCTTTAGAATAAAGAACCTTGTCGTTTCTCGTACTTTTACTTTCGTTTATTTTATTCGAAACAAGATGGCGACTCTGCTGGGGACGTCTTTCTCTTCTGATGAGAAAGCAATTGCTCAACACGATACGGTATCCGTGGGATCCGTGAAGAAGCCACTGGTCGTCCAGTTCGACCAGTCTGCCTACGAAGACATGCTTCAAACAGGGGGTAGCTCTCACTCCCTCTCTGTCCAAAACAACAGGAAGCTGCGTAAGGTCTGGATGCCAAAGACATCCTCTACCATTCCTGTGGACTCTCCGATCTCTCCGATCTCTCCGACCAATGAGGTTGTAGCATTGCTCCCTCCGTGCCTTGCGCGTAAAATTTAGTCGCCTGTCTCTGGCAGGGCAGACAAAACTTCTGGCAATGCCTCAGCGCTAACACAGAAGTATACTCCGCGCCTTGCGCGTAAAATTCAGTCGTCTGTCTCTGGCACGGCAGACAAAACTTCTGGCAATGCCTCAGCGCTAACCCAGAAGTGTACTCCGCACCTTGCGCGTAAAATTCAGTCACCTATCTCTGACAGGGCAGACAAAACTTCTGGCAATGCCTCAGCGCTAACCCAGAAGTATAATCCGCGCTCTGCACGTAAAATTCAGTCTCCCGTCTCTGGCGGAAAAGACGAAACTTTGGACAATGCCTCAGCGCTAGTCCAGAAGCCTACTCTGCGCTCTACGCGTAATATTCAGTCTCCCGTCCTGTAAACCCCCTCGACCAAAAATTTATTTTTATTAATTTAGATAAAGTGATTAGGTTTATTTTGGTCCTAATTAAAATTTATTATACATAGTATTAAATATTTGTGTAATGCTTTTATTATTTAGGACGCCCTACCGTTGTCCCGATATTTAAGACCCTACACTAGCTGTTACCCTGAAACAAATTCTATACACTTGGCCTAGACATACTAACCTAGCATAATGAACCTTGAGCAACCCCCGGATACTGATTTTTGTGCCTGATTTTAGTCGCACAAAAGTCGTTACAAACGTCCGTACGCAATTTAAATAAATTGCATAATTACGTTCGTTGTCCGTTCCAATCGAAATTGAGACCCCATCTCGATCCGATTTGACCAACCCAGATTATAACATTATTGTACACTGAGCCTACCATACAAATGACCCTTGTCCAACCCAATTTTGATCCCCAGGTTTTTATTAAATTAAATTAGAGACACCGGTACATTAATTATGAATTAATTAATGTGGTGACCTAATCTCAATTAAATTAGACCCAACTCCAATCCAAACCCACACCCATACCCACAAGCCTCATACAAAACACCATACACCATCCTAGCCCAATGAAGAACACCAAATACGGTGTTTATTTACATCAAATCCCCAATTTCAGGAATTGTACAAATACCAAATTATTCAGGGGCCTTTATGCAAAATTGCAATGAGGTGCCCCCCTCTCATTCGTCCAACTCCATGAAGAAGAGATCCCCATTTATTTGACCATCCCATCATAATGTTTCCCCCCATTTTTATGTACCTACACAAGTTTATTTGGTTGCATCTCCACCCTAAATTTAGAACCCCTCATTCCTAGCCCTCCCCTCATCATGATGGACCTCCCCAATCCCTAGGCAGCCCCCCCACTCTCTCTCCTACATATAGGGCATCATTTCACCTCATTTATTGTACACCAACCTAGGGAACAATAAACAAAAACCCTAGTTTCTAAACTTACACACAACAGCCACTACCCCTGCCCGAACCACCCGCCGCCTCCTCCCGGCCAGCCCCCGCCTCCGGCGACCTCCGCACCGACCCTACCCCCTCCGGCGACCCTTCCCCCACCTACCACCGCCGACCCCGGCCAATGCTCCGCCCACAGCCACCCCCAACACCCTCGTCCTCACCCACAGGCTCACCTCCCCCGAGCTCGAGCTGACCCACCCGAGCTCCCATTGTTTCGCCGCTTAGCTCGCCCGGCCGCCGTGCTTCACCGACGCCACCGCCGGCCTGTCCCCTCCGTTCCTGCCGCGGCTCGACCCCAGACGACGTCGCAGCCGAGCGCCACGACCCCCGCAGCAGCCAAGTGCTGCTAGCCGCTGCTGTTCCTGCCGGCTCTCCCGAGCGTTGCCGGAGCTCCGCCCGGCCACCCCCGCCGGCGACGATCGTCCGGCAGATCCCCCTCGATACCTCCTTCATTCCTGTGAGGTACAAATACACGAATACAGTAGTATACGTGGTTTATTGGTAATGCATTGCTTACTTATACTATTTTTTAGTATGGTATACATACTCTTTTGGTATTTTATGTGTATACTCTATATAAATATCCAGTATTCTATAAGTATATGTATATATATTCCAGTATATATATATATATATATATATATATATATATATATATATATATATATATATATATATATATATATATATATATTTACATATATATGTATTCTGTTTATATATATATATATATATATATATATATATATATATATATATATATATATATATATATATATATATATATATATATGGAGTTCATTTTATATGTATACCTAGAGTATATACTATATACTTGTATTTAAAATACTCTTTATATGTTAATACCTATTGTATATATATATATATATATGTATGTCTATATATTTTGTGTAATATATATACATATGCCTTTTGTGTAAAAATGAATATATGTATATATACAAATATATATATAAATATATATATTATTTGTTGTAATTATTGTTTTGTGTGTGAATATATAAATATATATTGTGTGTAAATATATGTATGTATATATATATATAAATAATTATGTACTCTATATTAGTGTATAATATATATATTAATATGTGAATATACATATATATAAATATATATATTGTGTAATTAGTACAATTTTAGTGTATATATTGGTACGTATTAAATATATATATGAGCATATGTATAAATATATGTATTTAAATATAAATATATATTGTATATATGTACTTATGTATATGATTTATTATTTAAATATATGTAAATATGTGTGTATGTATATATATAAATATATATGTATATATATGGTGTATTTTAGTATATTAGAGTATTATATAAATATATGAATATATATGTATATATATATACTTGTGTATTAATATAATATATGTTAGTATATATTATATATGACTACACTTTCTATTTTTGTACATATAAATATATATGTATACTATATATATATATATACCTGTTGTATGTATGGTACTATTATATATATAAATGCTTATATAAATATATGTAAATATATTTTATGGAAATATGTATATGTACATATTTATTGGTTTATTATTAGAGTATATCTATAAAAGCTATTTTTATGTGTAATATTAAACATACCTATTTTTATTATTACTTTAAATATGTATTAGGGTACATAAGTATAAATGTTATTAAATTATCTATAGCATATATGTGTATAGGTGTACTTATGTATATATGTGTAATTTTGTATATATGTAGATATGGCAAGTATTGTATTAGTTATATATGTACCATGTATAGAGATATCTAAGTGTTATACTATATAAATATATTTATGGTTGTTATCAACATATATATGTATTGAATAAATATAAATATGTCTAAATATATAATTGAATATATGTATGTGCGTTATTAAATTATTTAATCTAGATACATGTATAGGTGTTGTGTATGTATACCTGCTCTATGTTAACATAGATAATTAAGCATAGTATAAATTAGTGATTTATATTATTGTTATCTGTTCGTAGGCATCCGAGATGGTGCTACCTTGACTGCTGATTCCGGAGTATTGCTTGTGCACACCAGAGTTCCAGGCAAGTATACCTTGCCTTGTTGATGCTGTCTAAATTCAAATATTAACTAGTTGCATATTTCAGTGTTTCAATATTAAACTGTGCGCGTCCGAGAAGACTCGGGTGCAGTCAACGAAGGCGTTGATGTTAGGACTTGTGTCTGACCTAGTGTCTAGTGGACCCACCTAAAGTTGAGGAGTTATCAGTATGACTTCCCAAGCCTTGACACGTATCTTAAACACGTCACAGAGTGAGTTCATATAGGGACGCGTGCTTCATTATCGACTGGCCATCAGCATGAGTAGCATGTGTGACGGCATTTAACTTAGTTGTTTATTTCTATAGCGACTTGCATCATAGTATGAGGTGTCCATGTCGCATTCGCGACTTGTACATTGACATTGGGCGGGGAAGACAATTAGTAGGCGTATGGGACAGACATTTGGTCGCCGTAGTTTTAGAGTAAACTGCGGGGCCGTGAGCCTCAGTGTTACCCGGTTATGGGCCATGTGTTACCCGGTTATGGGCTCAGGTTCCATGTTATGGGCATATATGCTTGTCGATACATCCAGCAGTGGTTACTAGCTGCGAGCTATCATGATCGACGATGTAGTCAGCATATATTCCTGGGTTCAGTTTACAGCTAATGCCAGGTACTTAGTCTCTGGCTCGACGCTATGCTTTATACCTTTCACCTACCCATACGTACCAGGGTTGTCTTCAAAGTACATTCACTTAGCTGGTTAGATTATGTCACGCCCCGATTTCGTCTAACCGATAATCGTCCCAGGGGCGCGATGCCGTGCACGCGTAGGGCGCGCGTGCACCAGGCCTTAGGCATAAGGATATTCTTTAGATCAATGCAACAGAGTAGACAAATAAGATGACACAAGATTGAGGCATAGAAAAGTTTCTCTTTTATTTATAATGAACATCCGGTTACATTGCTTGACTCAAAAGTATAAAATGCCCCACGGGCTTACAAACTCGGACGCAAAATGAGATAGCCGATCCATACATTATGTCCCTTTACATAGTTTCCAACACAAAACTCCTTGGGTGCGGGTAAGCACCATCGCCTTAGCGTCATTTCCGCAACGGGAGAGAGAGGAAGGCTTCCAGCTTGAGCCTCCAAGTCTTGGCCCCGACCCGCCAAGAATCCCAAAAGTCCGGAGAGAGCTTCAGCTCCTCGCCGCATTGCCTTGCGCCGGGGAACCTGCTACAACGAGGGTCAGTACTTCGGAAAGTACTGGTGAAGGCTAGCTGCTCAACTTTACCAAGCTCTTTAGATGAGTTTAAATGAACATGCAACATTTGTGTTCTTAGGTGGGTTTCTATTCTTGCCTAGATCAGATTTCATTTAGCAGGTATGCAAGAAGAAAATAACATAACTTCACATGCCACCGTTCGGTGGCTTTACCTGTCCCGTCTGAACCACCTGTACAACTTACCATAGCCTTCCCTGTCACGAAGACATAGTTAGTCTGCACAGTTTAAATATACACAACATCTTTCTTTGTTGTTCTACTAGCCATCATGGGTTTAGTCTGGGCTGGCGGCGACGCTTGCAGCGCGGGTAGCTAGCCCCGCTGCAATTCCCCGCTCCCAGTACTAAGAAAGTAGATTCCGCCCGGGTCGGAACGGCCCGGTGCCCCGGTAACCGTCCGCAGGAACCTGGATCCCCTGTGCACAAGAATTCCCATGACCATATCTATGACTCTACCTCATAGATTTACTTCCTAGCCAATGTTAAAGAACATCATGTACGAAACTGCTTTACTGTACTATCACAATCAACCAACAGTTATATGAAATAACATGCAGCAGTTTATAGAAGAACACTTTGAACTTATTGAAAAGTACTTGAACTATCAATAAATACCAACCCATTAAACATCCGATGACCATGCATGCATCAATGAATTTATGCAAGGTTTTATATGACAAGCAATGGGTGTTCCAAGCCTACTTCTTATCTTATCTTATTATCCAACTTTTTACTTAAGTGGTGTCGTTTGATTGAATGCTTTACTGAGTCAATTTTATTATAAATGGAGCCCTTGGAAAGAAGGTGCTTATCGAAATAGAGCCACTCACACAGTCGGTTGTATAGGAAGAAGGAGCAGAGATCCCTAAGACTCTGCTCGCGCGTCGTCTACACGATCACCTGCACGCACCAACGGATGATCAATACCTCCTGCTTCGGTCTCCAAGGCTCGATACGAAATGCGAAATCCTAAGAACGAAAATAATGAAATCCATTAAAACCGTTCAAGAAAACGCAAGTCCTAAAACCAACAAGTACGCAACCAAGCGGCAATCGAAAACGGGCAAGGAAAACCAACACAACGGAAAGGCCTCTCTTTACTCTACCGCCGAGTCATTCCTTGAGGCACGATCCATTGACTATGGGACCTGATTCCGAAGAAACCAATTCATAACGAGGAAAGGATCTTGATTCAATCTGTCCCGTTCGGACGGTCGTAAGTATTTCTTGGCCGCGCTCCCCGTATAGGGGGAACGGGATGAACGGGTCGTTACATCATAACCATCTAATAGGAAGTTTCGTCCCGAAACTTAAGAATAGAGCCTACCACTAAGGAATAATGAGGGAAAATTTCCCTCATATCAAATTCAAGTTCCCAGGTCGACTCCGCAACTAGCAAGTAAGGTTTCCATGTTCTATACGATAATCAAGCGGGGTTATCCCCTTCGCTATGTGCGTTCGTCTCTTTTTATTAGCATGCAAGGGTTATCGCCTGTAAACTAGCACGTAACATTCATTTTCTTAGTGTGCAGCTATGTAGAGACAGGTTCACCGGGGTCAGCCACCTTAGCGATGTATCGCATCGGTCGAGCTAGACTCCGGACGCGCTTCTGATAGCCTAAGTCTGACTCCATTAAAGATCCCAGCATGGAAGCTTTTGCATCGAACGAGCCATCTCCCTGAGCAAGGCGGTTGAATAGCACTTGTGCCGTTTGAATCGGCCCTCCGGGTTGAGCGGAGCGGGTTGTTACACCATATACCACTCAGAACAAGTTCCGTCCTCGAGACTTCCTGAGCGTAACTCGTGCTATCGCTTAACTTCTAAACTTCCCTACACATCTCGTCTTATCCTTCAAGGACTGTCTCGATACTACAATCCTCTATTTTCTCACCATGCGTTACGCCAATGTTGGCCAGTTCTCATCGAACGACTCTATCGTTCAATGCTATCGAGTTATACTCAACTCGATCGTTGCAACTTCTGTCTTAAAAT
Organism: Iris macrosiphon; assembly: GCA_036927795.1. Lineage (NCBI taxonomy): Eukaryota > Viridiplantae > Streptophyta > Magnoliopsida > Asparagales > Iridaceae > Iris > Iris macrosiphon. Next base: position 67,012,823 of record JAYESA010000001.1, read on the forward strand.
CTACTGCACCTAGCGCAGGGCTGTATTACCCAAGCACATGGTATTCTAAAACTCAACGGGCACTTACGACTCATAATTGGGTGGACTTGCCCAACTAGTTATGTTATCACCATAGGAACCCAACGTAATTGAGCCTATTTCTTGACGTCGCCTATCGAAACCCGTCGTTACGCCTAACCCAAAAGCTCGAATCTCGACAATCTTCCAATCTTGTTTTTGCATCAAATCTCTCTGAGTCACCGTCCAATCTCACTAAATAAATTCGCACCCAATCACCAACGTTTTCTGACTCAGTCTATATTGCGCCTTAGCGCAGAGCTAAATTGCCTACCTGGGGTACGCTCAAGTCCTTCGCACCCTTGGCTCAATCGAACTTAACTTTTTATTCGTTTTTACTCGTTCCGTTCGCCCGAGTGCTTAATCATTTTATCCGAATGATCCATTCGTTCAACTATTGCATTTCCAAACTCAGTCTCGTACTGCGCCTTAGCGCAGAACTATCCCGGTAGCACGAGGAATGATACAATCTTTCCTCTATGAAAATTTAGGTTGAGGCTAAATCATTTCAGTTGCCATACTCATCCATGCGAATCCGAACATTTTCCTTTACAGCTGCATCCGAGTTATGCATATCGCTAAGTCTGGATCGTACCCATATTCAAGGCGTCCCCCAAATATGTGTATTTCAACCAAGCTCAGTGACAGCTAAGTCTGACAAGCTACTCGTGAAAATCTTTCGAAACGCAGATCGTCCTGACCGAACTCTTGTTCGATTCAGCTATCGTCTTATCCTTTACCGTCGCGTAACCTATCCAGCCAAATCAATTATCACCCGAGTCCTATCTCGCCTTACGTTTGTTTCAACGCGAACGTTGCTAGTGTATATTCCCAATTCCAAATTCTAACTCTAAGTCTTGTTGCCTCAGTTCTATCATTCTTCCCGAACGATACTTTGAAGTCAGCCACTCCAGTTTAACTCGAGGCATAGGGTCGTCTGCCTAGTCACTAGGCCAGCACACACAGTCATAGGTACAACTCAAATTTGCGACTCATCGCGCAACCGTGTTGCACAATGCTCGCCCCAAACACCCTAAGGTCAAACCATTGTTCCTTTACACGGGTATTCTACCCAAGCTCGTTTCACTCAGATTTCTAAACATCGAGCATAGATCATCCTATCACACCAACACGCTCGTTCAACTGAACCCACGATACGCCCACGTTGCAGGTTCAACTCATCGATTCACATACTCTATCTCTTTCATCTCGTTTAATAGGATTCACCAATCCATCATTTTCTACGCCTGTATCATCAAGCCACAATTCCATTATAAACCATCGATGTATATCATGAACTCTAAGTCGTCCAGCAAAATCTATGTATCCGTTCATGAAAACGTCCAACATCTCTTACTTTACGTTTCTAGACTAACTCCTCAAGAAAAATCCTTAGACTCATTTTCTTAGTCTACTCTTAGCGTTCCTCAAACAACTAAGATCAATTCCCAAACCCAAGTCTATCCCATTGATACTTTCCATTCATCGAGTTCGTTTTGGAATAATCACCGAATCTGTTCTCTTGAGTTTGCTTATCCCTACCGTACGTGAAATTACCACGTCGACGCTCTCGCAGGATAATCGTTCTCGCTTGGGACAGATTTCGAATGTTATCTTTCTGAACTTGATTTCAAGATCGTTCTTCCAAACTCCAAGCCAAATCTATTACCGCTTAACTCAATCCATCAAAATCATAATTCTTTCGACTTGTATCAATCCGAGCTATCTTCCAACCATTGTTATAATCTAGAATCTCCCAAAATATGGAGTCCTCGCATTCATACTCAAACCGAATTTTATCGAGCGATCTCCTACTCAATCCAAATTTTCCATGCACGCTATCATTCGTTCACTCCATCATTTCTAATTGCACTTACTTCGATCGCATCTCAGATTATTCAATCTCGACTCAAGTTTGTAATTTGCTTGTTTCAACTCAAACTTGCTCGTACGATCCTCTAAGTCTTTTCCGATCATGATATCGATTCCAATTACCCTGAACTTCTATTCGACGTAAGCCTTATCCCTTATTCAACTCATTGTAACTCGTTCGAACTAAACATTGCCTGCTTTCTCCGAGTTCGTTTACTTGCTAGGCACTGTTTATTTATACTAAGGCTTTACCCCATCTCGTCGCTTGTCGCTAGACTCGTTTAACTCTCCGAATCCACGACTTCGTTCAAGCATTACTAAACCGACAATTACACCACTCCGGGTTCGAGTCATACTCCCTGAATCTTTACAACTCATTATATCCACAAATTGCATAATCGAACAGGGGACTTATCGCATACACTACTCAGGAATTGAGTCGTCCTAATAACTCCTGATTCGCTTTCGCATCCTTAACTCGTATGCTCAATTCGTTCCTCAGAGCGGGAATCAATTCTCTAGCCCAAACCGTTGCTATGACTCCAACACAGTCCCTGTTTATCGCCTTAGCGATCTTGGACTCGTACACATCTGTATTCATAGTCCTCTATGCAGACTATGCTTCAAATCATAACTTATCGCTATGAATAACCGTCCAACTATTTCCGAAAATTCCCTACACGATTCCAATTATTCGCCTTAGCGGCACTCCGATAAGGTCTCTATCGATTTCCCTCCAAGTCAACTTATTCTCATCCCAACGATACCCAAATCTCGCTGCAACTCGCTAGCACCAAGAGTCTTGGTGCACGATACTTAACACAATTTGGCCAAAAGGCTATGTGCATAGACCACTGTCTGAACGATATTTTTATTTCGCACTCTACTCGTTCGATATTTTCATATGGACATATAACTTGCCGATTATAACACGAGCCTCTTCTCACAACTTCCTTTATGAGTTGGGACAAAAGCCCTCAGATCATAATCCCGTCCAAGCGATCGTATAATTCCCACGCACTTTTCAAAAATATTCAGACTTATTGTATGGAACGCATCTCATTTTGGCCAAGCGAATTCAAGGGTCTACTCGGAAGGAACAAAGTCCTCTTTAGAAACTTTCTTTTGAGAGATCAAAGGATCTGAAGCATGCTCTGATACCAATATGTCACGCCCCGATTTCGTCTAACCGATAATCGTCCCAGGGGCGCGATGCCGTGCACGCGTAGGGCGCGCGTGCACTAGGCCTTAGGCATAAGGATATTCTTTAGATCAATGCAACAGAGTAGACAAATAAGATGACACAAGATTGAGGCATAGAAAAGTTTCTCTTTTATTTATAATGAACATCCGGTTACATTGCTTGACTCAAAAGTATAAAATGCCCCACGGGCTTACAAACTCGGACGCAAAATGAGATAGCCGATCCATACATTATGTCCCTTTACATAGTTTCCAACACAAAACTCCTTGGGTGCGGGTAAGCACCATCGCCTTAGCGTCATTTCCGCAACGGGAGAGAGAGGAAGGCTTCCAGCTTGAGCCTCCAAGTCTTGGCCCCGACCCGCCAAGAATCCCAAAAGTCCGGAGAGAGCTTCAGCTCCTCGCCGCATTGCCTTGCGCCGGGGAACCTGCTACAACGAGGGTCAGTACTTCGGAAAGTACTGGTGAAGGCTAGCTGCTCAACTTTACCAAGCTCTTTAGATGAGTTTAAATGAACATGCAACATTTGTGTTCTTAGGTGGGTTTCTATTCTTGCCTAGATCAGATTTCATTTAGCAGGTATGCAAGAAGAAAATAACATAACTTCACATGCCACCGTTCGGTGGCTTTACCTGTCCCGTCTGAACCACCTGTACAACTTACCATAGCCTTCCCTGTCACGAAGACATAGTTAGTCTGCACAGTTTAAATATACACAACATCTTTCTTTGTTGTTCTACTAGCCATCATGGGTTTAGTCTGGGCTGGCGGCGACGCTTGCAGCGTGGGTAGCTAGCCCCGCTGCAATTCCCCGCTCCCAGTACTAAGAAAGTAGATTCCGCCCGGGTCGGAACGGCCCGGTGCCCCGGTAACCGTCCGCAGGAACCTGGATCCCCTGTGCACAAGAATTCCCATGACCATATCTATGACTCTACCTCATAGATTTACTTCCTAGCCAATGTTAAAGAACATCATGTACGAAACTGCTTTACTGTACTATCACAATCAACCAACAGTTATATGAAATAACATGCAGCAGTTTATAGAAGAACACTTTGAACTTATTGAAAAGTACTTGAACTATCAATAAATACCAACCCATTAAACATCCGACGACCATGCATGCATCAATGAATTTATGCAAGGTTTTATATGACAAGCAATGGGTGTTCCAAGCCTACTTCTTATCTTATCTTGTTATCCAACTTATTACTTAAGTGGTGTCGTTTGATTGAATGCTTTACTGAGTCAATTTTATTATAAACGGAGCCCTTGGAAAGAAGGTGCTTATCGAAATAGAGCCACTCACACAGTCGGTTGTATAGGAAGAAGGAGCAGAGATCCCTAAGACTCCGCTCGCGCGTCGTCTACACGATCACCTGCACGCACCAACGGATGATCAATACCTCCTGCTTCGGTCTCCAAGGCTCGATACGAAATACGAAATCCTAAGAACGAAAACAATGAAATCCATTGAAACCGTTCAAGAAAACGCAAGTCCTAAAACCAACAAGTACGCAACCAAGCGGCAATCGAAAACGGGCAAGGAAAACCAACACAACGGAAATGCCTCTCTTTACTCTACCGCCGAGTCCTTCCTTGAGGCACGATCCATTGACTATGGGACCTGATTCCGAAGAAACCAATCCATAACGAGGAAAGGATCTTGATTCAATCTGTCCCGTTCGGACGGTCGTAAGTATTTCTTGGCCGCGCTCCCCGTATAGGGGGAACGGGATGAACGGGTCGTTACAGATTACCCTTGAGTTTACACAGTATTTACTTTATGGCATGCATTTCTGTATACTTGTTACGTCCCTTTGAGGACCTGGTTCTTCTCCAGATTCGGACGAGCACTTGTACACTACCATCTACGGAGCAGGAGTAGAGACAGGATTCCTGAATGAGGACTTCGAGGCATATCCAGGAGAGTTCCCGTGATTGAGTACGCAGCTACATCGGACTAGAGTTTTCATATCTAGCTAGTTGATACTCTAGTCTAGTTATCTTACTCTTTCTGCACTTTATTTCCATTTATGTATTTTAGTGGGTTTGTCCCCATTCAGACTATTTCAGATGTATTATGGATACTCAGACTCTTGTATTTTAATTTCCAGCATTTTATTTCAATCTTTTTTGATATTATTTTCTGTGGATGAGATTAGATATTTGCCTGCTATATATTAGCATATTAGACTTGTTAGTATTTTAGGACAGCATAGCATGCTTCGATAGGACCATTAAATTGGGATATCCTTCGGAGTCGTGTCAGCTGGCCAATGCCACGTAGCCTGGTTCCATATATTTTGGGACTGGGGCTTGACATAGTTTTAGTGGTGGCCCATGCAGGTCATAATAATCGCTTGTGGTATGGTAACATATCCAGCGAGCCTGCAATAGGATAGAAATTAATAGATCTCATCCACATTCCGCCTTTGAACCTCCTTCGCATTTGATTAAATTAAATATCTGCATCCCGCTTGTTATTCCGTACTCTTTTAATGAAGTTCTATCTCTTACAGCGAGATGAACCTACGCAGCAGACGTGAGATATTTGGTGCCATAGTACCATCAGCCCCCCGTACAGAGGGAGGAGACATCCCAGGGACCACCTGGAGAGCAGCCTCAGCCACAGGCACAGGTGATTCCCCAGGCCCCGATGATCGACTGGCATCAGGTCTCTCCCGATGAAGGGACGCAGCAGCCAGAGGGCCAGACATCGCATACGATCCTGAGGCAGTACTTCGAGGGGCAGACCTCGAGGGCAATACCGATGCCGCAATTCGAGAGGCCGACACCCGAGGAGACACCAAGGAGACAGCCGGAGGTACCTCTTCCACCACCTCCACCTCAGATGCCACCAACGGAGGAACAACCACAGATGTTCCAGTTCTTTCAGACGATGATGCAGGCACAGTGGCATCAGACTGAGACTCTGAGACAGGGCCTGATGGCAGTACTTGAGAGGGCACCTTCCCAAGCAGCAGCACCAGTACCTGCACCTGTCCAGCCAGTGGGCACTGTACGAGGCTTCCACCAGATGGAATCGAGAACCTTCTCGGGCAAGGAGACTGCAGAGGAGATCTTAGACTGGGTCTCCAACACTGAGATGCTATTGGAGGGTTCGCAACTACACCCCGACCTCTGGATGACCGCGGTGAGGGCTCAACTCATCGGCAACGCCCATCACTGGTGGGACTCTATGGAGCGAAGCATCGGCAGACAGCAGACTTGGGAGGAATTTCTGGAATACTTCAATGCGAAGTATTTCCTCGCTACGGTAAGGAACGCCCTGTACTCCCAGTTCCTACACCTGGAGCAAGGAAATCTGTCCGTAGACGCCTACGACGCAGAGTTTAGTAGGCTTAGCCGATTTGGTGCCGTCCTGATCCCCAACGACCTGGAGAAGGCCAGGAGATTCCACCATGGCCTCTCTTTCGAGCTGTAGAGGTACACTACTACTCAGGCGAGGATCTCATACGAGGAAGTCCTATCAGAGGCGAGGATCCAGGAGGCTATTAGCAGAGGATCGAGGCATTCCAGCACGACTGCACATGCCAGAGCTCAGCCCGGAGCAGGAGGACCGATTCGCCATCCAGGAGCACAAACACAACAGAAGATTATGCCATATCAGCAGTGGGAGCTACCGACGTGTCACTTTTGTAGAAAGAAGGGACATGTCCAGAAGGATTGCAGAAGAAGACTAGGACTGTGCTTGAGGTGCGGATCGACCCAACATCAAGCTCAGGAGTGTTCCCAGTATAGCGATAGAGCTCGGCAGATAGTACAAACACCAACTCTAGGTATGTCCATAGCATTGCTTGATAATTTATAGCTTATTATGTGTTATTTTAATTTTGAGGACAAAATTCTTATAAGTTGGGTAGATTGTAAACCCCCTCGACCAAAAATTTAATTTTATTAATTTAGATAAAGAGATTAGGTTTATTTTGGTCCTAATTAAAATTTATTATACATAGTATTAAATATTTGTGCAATGCTTTTATTATTTAGGATGCCTTACCGTTGTCCAGATATTTAGGACCCTACACTAGCTGTTACCCTAAAACAAATTAAATACACTTGGTCTAGACATACTAACCTAGCATAATGAACCTTGAGCAACCCCCGGATACTGATTTTTGTGCCTGATTTTAGTCGCACAAAAGTTGTTACAAACGTCCGTACGCAATTTAAATAAATTGCGTAATTACGTTCGTTGTCCGTTCCAATCGAAATTGAGACCCCATCTCGATCCGATTTGACCAACCTAGATCATGACATTATTGTACACTGAGCCTACCACACTAATGACCCTTGTCCAACCGAATTTAGACCCCCGGGTTTTTATTAAATTAAACTAGAGACACCGGTACATTAATTATGAATTAATTAATGTGGTGACCTAACCTCAATTAAATTAGATCCAACTCCAACCCAAAGCCACAACCACACCCACAAGCCTCATACAAAACACCATACACCATCCTAGTCCAATGAAGAACACCAAACATGGTGTTTATTTACATCAAATTCCTAATTTCAGGAATTGTGCAAATACCAAATTGTTCAGGGGCCTTTATGCAAAATTGCAATGAGGTGCCCCCCTCTCATTGGTCCAACCCCATGAAGAAGAGATACCCATTTATTTGACCAGCCCATCATAATGTTTCCCCCCATTTTTATGTACCTACACAACTTTATTTGGTTGCATCTCCACCCTACATTTAGAACCCCTCATTCCTAGCCCTCCCCTCATCATGATGGACCTCCCCAACTCCCCAAAAACTATGTCCAGCCGGCCCTAATCCCTAGGCAGCCCCCCCACTCTCTCTCCTACATATAGGGCATCATTTCACCTCATTTATTGCACACCAACCTAGGGAACAATAAACAAAAACCCTAGTTTCTAAACCTACACACAACAGCCACTACCCCTGCCCGAACCACCCGCCGCCTCCTCCCGGCCAGCCCCCGCCTCCGGCGAACTCCGTACCGACCCTACCCCCTCCGGCGACCCTTCCCCCACCGACCACCGCCGCCCCCGGCCAATACTCTGCTCACACATACCCCCAACACCCTCGTCCTCACCCACAGGCTCACCTCCCCCGAGCTCGAGCCGACCAACCCGAGCTCCCATTGTTCCGCCGCCTTAGCACGCTCGGCTGCCGTGCTTCACCGATGCCACCGCCGGCCTGTCCCCTCCGTTCCCGCCGCGGCTCGCCCCCAGACGACGTCGCAGCCGAGCGCCACGACCCCCGCAGCAGCCAAGTGCTGCTAGCCGCTGCTGTTGCTGCCGGCTCTCCCGAGCGTTGCCGGAGCTCCGTCCGGCCACCCCCGCCGGCGACGATCGTCCGGCAGAACCCCCTCGACCCCTCCTTCATTCCTGTGAGGTACAAATACACGAATACAGTAGTATACGTGGTATACTGGTAATGCATTGCTTACTTATACTATTTTTTAGTATGGTATACATACTCTTTTGGTATTTTATGTGTATACTCTATATAAATATCCAGTATTCTATAAGTATATGTATATATATTCTTGTATATATATACTGTATTATATATATATATATATATATATATATATATATATATATATATATATATATACTGTATTCTGTTTATATATATATATATATATATGGAGTTCATTTTATATGTATACCTAGAGTATATACTATATACTTGTATTTAAAATACTTTTTATATGTTAATACCTATTGTATATGTATATATATATATATATATATATATATATGTATGTCTATATATTTTGTGTAATATATATACATATGCCTTTTGTGTCAAAATGAATATATGTATATATACAAATATATATATATAAATATATATATTATTTGTTGTAATTATAATTTTGTGTCTGAATATATAAATATATATTGTGTGTAAATATATGTATGTATATATATATAAATAATTATGTACTCTATATTAGTGTATAATATATATATTAATATGTGAATATACATATATATAAATATATATATTGTGTAATTAGTAAAATTTTAGTGTATATATTGGTATGTATTAAATATATATATGAGCATATGTATAAATATATGTATTTAAATATAAATATATATTGTATATATGTACTTATGTATATGATTTATTATTTAAATATATGTAAAGATGTCTGTATGTATATATATAAATATATATGTATATATATGGTGTATTTTAGTATATTAGAGTATTATATAAATATATGAATATATATGTATATATATACTTGTGTATTAATATAATATATGTTAGTATATATTATATATGACTATACTTTCTATTTTTGTACATATAAATATATATGTATACTATATATATATACCTGTTGTATGTATGGTACTATTATATATATAAATGCTTATATAAATATATGTAAATATATTTTATGGAAATATGTATATGTACATATTTATTGGTTTATTATTAGAGTATATCTATAAAAGCTATTTTTATGTGTAATATTAAACATACGTATTTTTATTATTACTTTAAATATGTATTAGGGTACATAAGTATAAATGTTATTAAATTATCTATAGCATATATGTGTATAGGTGTACTTATGTATATATGTGTAATTGTGTATATATGTAGATATGGCAGGTATTGTATTAGTTATATATGTACTATGTATAGAGATATCTAAGTGTTATACTATATAAATATATTTATGGTTGTTATCAATATATATATGTATAATGAATAAATATAAATATGTCTAAATATATAATTGAATTTATGTATGTGCGTTATTAAATTATTTAATGTAGATACATGAATAGGTGTTGTGTATGTATACCTGCTCTATGTTAACATAGATAATTAAGCATAGTATAAATTAGTGATTTATATTATTGTTATCTGTTCGTAGGCATCCGAGACGGTGCTACCTTGACTGCTGGTTCCGGAGCATTGCTTGTGCACACCAGAGTTCCAGGCAAGTATACCTTGCCTTGTTGATGCTGTCTAAATTCAAATATTAACTAGTTGCATATTTCAGTGTTTCAATATTAAACTGTGCGAGTCCGAGAAGACTCGGGTGCAGTCAATGAAGGCGTTGACGTTAGGACTTGTGTCTGACCTAGTGTCTAGTGGACCCACCTAAAGTTGAGGAGTTATCAGTATGACTTCCCAGGCCTTGACACGTATCTTAAACACGTCACATAGTGAGTTTATATAGGGACGCGTGCTTCATGATCGACTGGCCATCAGTATGAGCAGCACGTGTGACGGCATTTAGCTTAGTTGTTTATTTCTGTAGCGACTTGCATCATAGTATGAGGTGTCCATGTCGTATTCGTGACTTGTACATTGACATTGGACGGGGAAGACAATTAGTAGACGTATGGGACAGACATTTGGTCGCCGTAGTTTTAGAGTAAACTGCGGGGCCGTGAGCCTCAGTGTTACCCGGTTATGGGCCATGTGTTACCCGGTTATGGGCTCAGGTTCCCTGTTATGGGCATATATGCTTGTCGATACATCCAGCAGTGGTTACTAGCTGCGAGCTATCATGATCGGTGATGTAGTCAGCATATATTCCTGGCGTTCAGTTTACAGCTAATGCCAGGTACTTAGCCTCTGGCCCGACGCTATGCTTTATACCTTTCACCTACCCATACGTACCAGGGTTGTCTTCAAAGTGCATTCACTTAGCTGGTTAGATTACCCTTGAGTTTACACAGTATTTACTTTATGGCATGCATTTCTGTATACTTGTTACGTCCCTTTGAGGACCTGGTTCTCCTCCAGATTCGGACGAGCACTTGTACACTACCATCTACGGAGCAGGAGTAGAGACAGGATTCCTGATTGAGGACTTCGAGGCATATCCAGGAGAGTTCCCGTGATTGAGTACGCAGCTACATCGGACTAGAGTTTTCATATCTAGCTAGTTGATACTCTAGTCTAGTTATCTTACTCTTTCTGCACTTTATTTCCATTTATGTATTTCAGTGGGTTTGTCCCCATTCAGACTATTTCAGATGTATTATGGATACTCAGACTCTTGTATTTTAATTTCCAGCATTTTATTTCAGTCTTTTTTGATATTATTTTCTGTGGATGAGATTAGATATTTGCCTGTTATATATTAGCATATTAGACTTGTTAGTATTTTAGGACAGCGTAGCACGTTTCGGTAGGACCATTAAATTAGGATATCCTTCGGAGTCGTATCATCTGGCCAATGCCACGTGGCCTGGTTCCATATATTTTGGGACTGGGGCGTGACACGTCCCTGGCGGAATAGAAAAAATTTCTGATGATGCCTCAGCGCCAAATTAGGAGTCACAAACGAGCTCTGCGCATAAAAATGCATCGGCCTTCCACGGAAGAGCAGATGATCCCTGCAATCTACGCAAGGGAAAGCAAGCGGCGGACCGATCAACTTCTCGGCCTTTACGCCAGCAAGGGAATAATCTGCCCGACCTCCGGATTACGCGAGAAGCTGATGGCTGACTGACGACCTCTTCGGCTTTATGCCAACCTGAGCAGAGCTCCAAATTACGTCAGGCGAAGCCCCTCAGTGTAAAGAAAGCTCAATTTGCGAGAAGACACCCTCCTCGGGGATTATCCGCCACTGAGATGGCCAACCTGTTGTATACAGGTGGCACAGGGAAAACTATGGTCCCCAACATCTGCATGCCCACTGATGTGAACAGAAGGAACAGGCCATCAATTTCTTCTTCTATAACTCCTCCTGACCTGCGCAATTATTTGATCCAGAAATGCAAGGAGAGGGGATTGTCCATCATGTCTATTATGCCACCTAGCGAGCACTGTTGTAATAGTCATAGGATTGTAATTAATTATTGCGGTTCTGAAGCAAAATGGTCGGTTTTTGACCGGTTGAGCTGCTCTCCATATTTCCATGAAGAAGAGCCCACGCATGCATCTGTGAACATGGCTTCACATATACCTAGAGGAGGGTCGGGCTCAAGACGTTATCCCTCTAGAACTCAAAGCCGAAGGAGATTCAATATGCTCCTTAGGAACACCGAAGCTGGGGTGTTCCAAAACACTCGTTCGAGGTCGCAATAACTGGCTTCGTACTCTTCTGATTCCGATGTTGAGGGTATACCACCTCCCGCACGCCTCCTGAGTCAAACAAGGATATCTTTTCCTCTTCTCAGAACAGCTCAGCGCCCTCCGGCTCATCTCATGCTCTCGAGCGAACATTATCAGTAAATATGGTAGTGACAGATTCTTTCGAATCAGACGAACAGGAATCTGAACTATTTGAGAATGACGCTTGGGCTCAGCAAATGGATACACAATGGGAGTTCCGCTTCGAGCAGAGAGAACCTCCCACTGAAGATAATGTTATCCAAATTTACATTGGGGATGAACTTTCGCCAAAGCCGATATTTATCAGTAACAATCTTTTCGAAGCAGAAAGGGAAGAAGTTATCCAGCTGATAAAAGAATATATCGATGTCTTTGCATGGAATTATGAGGACATGCCAGGCCTTGATCCAAAGGTGGCTACTCATAAGCTCAATATATTGCCCGATTTGAAGCCTGTGAAGTAGCACCAACGCCGGTTCCGTCCGGATATGATGGACGCCATTGAAGCTGAAGTCAAGAAGTTGATAGCCCGCAGCTTCATCCGTGAAGAACAACATCCCGACTGGGTCGCCAATGTTGTCCCGATCATAAAGAAAAATGGGAAAGTACACGTCTGCATCGATTACCGAGATCTGAATGCAGCCTACCCCAAGGACGAGTTTCCTCTTCCCATCACAGATGTCATGATTGACAAAACATGCAGTTTTGAACGTATGTCTTTCATGGACGGATTCTCAGGATACAATCAAATCAAGATGCATCCTGAAGACGAGAAGTATACTGCCTTCCGGATACCATTGGGGGTATATTGCTACACGGTCATGCCCTTAGGATTGAAGAATGCCGGGGCTACGTACCAACGGGCTATGAGTAACATATTCCATGAGCATTTACGCAAGACGGTGGAATGTTACGTAGACGATGTAGCTGTCAAAAGCCGCCTCAAGGATACTCACATCCAAGACTTGAAGACAGTATTTGAATTAATGTGCCAACATCAACTCAAAATGAATCCTACAAAGTCCTTCCTGGGTGTATCCAGTGGCAAATTTCTGGGATTTGTCATTACCGCCAAAGGCATTCAAGTGGACCCTGATAAAGTCAAGGCCATCTTAGAAATGCGACTGCCCCGTTATCTGAGAGAACTCAGGGGATTTCAAGGTCGTCTGGCTTATATCCGAAGATTCATATCCAACCTCTCTGGGAGATGTCAACCTTTTTCTCGCCTTATGAAGAAAGGTGTATCCTTTGTATGGGACGAAGCCTGTCAGCAAGCATTCGGCGACATCAAACGCTACCTCACTAGCCCGCCAGTTCTGGTGCCTCCAGTCATAGGAAGACCATTCGTGATGTATGTTCGAGCGATGGATCATTCTCTGGGAGCTCTTCTCGCACAAAAGAACGATATGGGTCACGAACAGGCTATCTACTACCTCAGCAGGATGATGGTCGGAGCCGAATACCGGTACAACCCAGTGGAGAAAGAATGCTTGGCTCTGATGTTCGCTATCCAGAAAATGCGGCACTATGTCACAGGCCAGACCATTCACATCATCTCCAAGATCAATTCTCTTCGGGTACTGAAGAGCAAACCAAGTATTCTTAATTCCTGACTCGCGACTTGGGCGATGCTATTAACACCATATGACATGGTGTACGTCCCTCAGAAGTCCGTCAAAGGCCAAGCGTTGGCTGACTTCCTAGCTGCTCATCCGATCCCGGAGGCCTCCAAACTGTACGAGGACATTTCCGACGAAGTTGTAGAATATAATTTCGCGATGGAAAGTGACGTATATCAACTATTCTTCGATGGTGCCTCCAGGACTGGCCCGAGGGAAAACGTGGTTTCGGGAGTAGGAGTTGTCCTGGTTACTCCTGATAAGCTCGTCATCTACCGAGCATATTCTCTTAGTGAGCCCTGTTCTAACAATGTGGCAGAGTATAACGCTCTACTAATCGGGCTCCAAGTCGCTAAAGAATTAGGCGTTGAATCTCTGGAAGCTTTCGGTGATTCTCTGCTAATCGTCAACCAAGTCAGAGGAATATATGAAGTCCGGAATCCAGACCTCATCCCCTATCACCGAGCAACGGTCGAGATAGCCATAACATTCAAAGGATTCTTCCTAGAGCATGTACCTCGATCTCAGAATCTGGAAGCTGATGCCCTAGCCAGTCTAGCTGCAGATTTAGCTACCCCTATAAGAAGACAGAATTCGGTAATCCTTCTTAACAGAGATTTATTCTGTGTGAAAAATAACTTTCACATAGAACACAGCTATACGGTGGACACAGATCTTCCAAAGAGAGACTGGAGAAGTCTCTTTATAGATTTCGTAGCATACGAAATCTTGCCAGAAGACCCTAAAGAAGTAGTATCCGTCGAAAGATGATTATTGCGCTTCTATTTTGACGCATCTTCACAATGTCTATATCGCCGGTCTTATGACGGACTATTATTACGATGTCTCTCTGGTGATGAAGCACATCGGATGATCCGTGAAGCTCATGATGGCGTATGCGGAGCACATCAACCCGGTCCTAAGCTACAGGATCGCATCAGGAGAATAGGCTATTACTGGCCTACTATGATCACAGATGCAATAAAGTATACAAGACAATGCAGAGCCTGTCAGGTTCATACGGACTTTATCCATCAACCTCCTGAGTATTTACATCCTACGGTTGCATCCTGGCCTTTCGAAGCATGGGGTATGGATATCATTGGTCCTATTCACCCGTCTTCTTCCAGAGGTCACCGGTTCATACTGGCCGTCACGGATTACTTCTCCAAATGGGCAGAGGCGATCCCCCTTGCTGAGGTAAAGGCATCTAATGTGATCATCTTCATCAAGCATCACGTCATTTATCGCTTCGGGACACCCCGGAGGATAATTCATGACAATGGGCCATAATTCACCAGCCAAGCGTTTCATCGATTTTGCGATAAAAATTGGATACAAAATATGGCCTCTACGGCATATAATCCTGCTGCTAATGGTTTGGCGAAAGCTTTCAACGAAACCATTATCAAGCTCTTGAAGAAGTTCGTCTCTTCGAACAAGAGGGATTGGAATGAGAAGCTGGGAGAATGTCTCTGGGCATACCGCACAACGGTACAAGCACCAACAGGTTGCACCCCATTCTCATTGGTTTACGGGAGCGAAGCAGTTCTCCCCATCGAGATCCAAATTTCGTCACTCAGGATAGCCGTGGCTAATGAGTTAACTCAAGAAAAGAATGACCTGTTAAGGCTTCAAGAGCTAGAAGGATTAGACGAGAAACGCCTCCAAGTTCAACAGCGCATCGCGTTCTACCAAGCACGTATTTCCAGAGCTTTTAATCATAAAGTAAAGGAAAGAGTGTTCAAAGTCGGCGAGCTAGTTTTAGCTGTAAGAAGGCCGATGATTCTTACTCACAGGAGTAAGGACAAATTCCAGCCCAAATGGGAAGGCCCTTATGTGATCGAGACGACGTTCTCAAACGGCGCTTACAGGTTAGCCCAGCCTAATGGAGACCTGCTAATGGCTCCTATCAATGGCAAATTCCTGAAAAGGTACTATGCTTAACCTCCTCTGCTCAAATGGAGTATAATGAAGGTCTTATTCTGACAAAACTACTTCCAAAACGAAACTAGTTGGATCATATTTCTATCATGTTCATATTACCTCTGAATAGATATGTTTGAACTAATTTGGAACTACAAGACCTATCACGTCCATACTACCTCTGATAGTGTTTTGTGTACAAATTTTAGCTAAAAGCATATTCTATCATGTCCATATAACCTCTGAACAGATATATCCTGCTAAAACTTACCGAGAGTATATCACGTCCATATTACCTCTGATATCACTTTCACCCAAACCTGTCATTTATATTCCAAAATGATGGATCCACAAAGTCAGATAAGAGTCTCTTTATTACTTCAGAAAGAGCAAAATTACATAAAAAGCAAAAGTACATCATTTAGGGGGAGCAGTCAGGTCGCGAAGCTTCTGCGCCAGTGCGGCCATCTTCTCAGTCCTGGAATCCAAGACATCAGCGTGAGCCTGCTCCAGCCGTGCCTCATCGTTTCTTAGAAGGGATAGTTCGGCTCTAGCAAGAAGAAAACCAGCACGGGCGGCTCCTGCACGCGCTAAGTTCTTTTGTGCTACGCCCAACCGACTATCCGCCACACCTAGAGCTTCTGACGACTGAGAAGCCCACTCCTTTGCCTGAGCAAGTTTTGTTTCCAGCCTGCGGACCCTCGCTACATTCCCTTCATACTCGGCCTGACACTTCGTTTGAAGAGCAAGGGCCTCCTCTAGGACGGCTTTTCCTTTATCCATCTCCTACTGATGTGTCTGGATGGATTTATTCACGCCTGCCATCTGTTCGGCAAGCCGCTCAGTCATGGAGTCGTATCTAGCCTGAACCAGATCTTCAACGCTGTCTCGAGCTAGCTACAAGTATTCGTTAATGGGTTACTCCAGACCATTAACTATCTCCTCCAGCGCGTCAGCTACCCCAGTGGCGTTGAATTCTCGGAGCGGCGCTATCGCAGACCGGGAGGACCTCTTCAGCGACGCAAAGCTCAGATTCTTCGTCAACACCATTGATATTAACATTTTCAAAATGGTGTAGAAGATACCGGTGTACTGCTCGGTCACCGCAGTTAGATCCGAATGGACATCGGGGGTGGCCTCGATATTGGCGAATCCCTCTCCAAGAACAACCTCAGATGATGTTGCCACGGCCGTCGCCTCAACAGGTGGTGCGACAAAAAAAGAAGCGCCAACACCGGACGAAGTAACCGGCATACTCGAAGGAGGCATTGTCGCAATGACAGGCTCGTCCTCCTCTTGAGATGTCGGAATCGCTTTGACAGGCGAGCCAGCACCCGAAAGTGTCTCCTCTTCAAAGTCAGGCACCTCCGTGTCGCCACCAGGACCTGATACAGAGCCAAAGAGCGCATCCACACTACCCTCCCCGAAGATGTCTTCCCCTGAAAAGAAGACAAAAGGAAGTTAGTATCGAAATGATGTTAACTTTCCTAAAAAGAGGCGTGAAGACGATAGTTACCCATGGCCAACGGCATATATGTCGCATCTGCAGCCATTACAGCTAAATCATTTCTTAATGATGCTAAGCAAGCTGTTATACCTGGAGAAGGGGGTCTGCTAACTAACGCTGGCAAATAATCTTCCAAGTCTTCGTCAAAATCCAACCGAGGCTCATCGGCTGGAATCTCGCTAGGTGCGCTTACAGGCATGGCAGGGGTCCCTCCCGATGTCGATCCGCATAGAGGTATACGGAGTCTTGTTATACCCAGCCCCATAGGCGACCTCGTTCCACTACCCGAAGCAGTAGCAGCGACAACAGCCTCCAACAGAGATTCTCCGGCACCACCAGCTGGAACTGTAGAGGGTCCCTCTCTAAAAGGCGAGGAACCTCCAACCAAAGAATCATCCCCAATATATGGAGATGCAGGCTCACTTCCAGGAGCCTCAATACCTGGAATCCAGAGGGGACGAGTAACAATCTTCTTCTTCCTCTTACGAGGGGAAGTTTCCTTCGAAGAAGGAGCCCTTCGCTTCCCGGAGATTACCAAAGCCCCTACAGGCAGAGGTACTTCACCCCTCGACACCGCCAACAGAGGCTCATCTGGATCGACGGATTCCTTACCCTCGTCAGAAAAAACCGAGGGAACTTCGACTCTTCCCCCAGACTTGGAAGAGGGCACCCTAAAACTTCCATGCATATCAAAATCGCGATGGAAGGTGTTCGTTGCCACTTAGAATTGGGCATACGAGTGCAGGATATGCAGCTCCGTGGAGAGGGTAATGACCGACACAGTAAAAATTGCTCCAGTGCAACCTATGAGGAAGTATCGCCAGCCTCTCGCCCCATCAATGAGTCCACCCCTGGACCGGAAGCTGGTGACGGTATTGCCCACGTGCAACTGATCATACCCAAACTGCCTGGCAAACTGACTAGGCAGGTAGGGCTCCAAGAAGCAATGATCTTTACTTCTGTACAGTAAATGGAAAGGCCTGATACAGACCAACCAATTAAAAGCTTGAGAAGAAAGAATGGTCTTCTCTCTACCTGAATCCTCAAGCCTAATCCCCGATTGATTGCGATCTACAAAGAGGACAGTGCAGAAGAGCTTCCAGCTGTGACTGAAGCCCAGCACCCGCCGACAGTCTATAACTGTGGTCACGTTCCAGGAAGACTTCTGGTAGTTCAATAAAAAGCTACCCCCCGAACTACTGCCAGAGCCGGAAGACATAACCCTGGGGTTATGGAGAATTAACCACCCCATCAAGTACAGGTATGGTAATTCTACCCTGGGAAAGCTATCACGCCGGATTTCATCGGCGAGCAGCCCGTCAGTCATGGCCCTCAGGCCAGCTTGGATGCGGCATACCATGGCAGGGAGCAAGCCCAGCCTTGCCCCGAACACCAGAAGCACTGCAGGCCATAGCTTGTTGCGGTGAATGCGGTCCGCAGATGCGATGTCGGACACTACTACTCGGTACAGCCATATGTAGAGGAAGCCAGCCAGTTGAGCTTCCCTGGACAGAGGCCTGCGGCAGCGCCTCAAATAACTATAGGCCTTAGTGCCTACATGATACTTTCCTATCCCTTCGTCGAGGAGTCAGTCCGGAGCCCCAGCGTCTACCATGAGATCGTCGACTACCTGAGCATTAAGCACGCTCAGAGGATTCACAGGCTGATCCTTGCCCTCCAATACCTTCTCCGGCTTAGCGGTCCTGGACCGATGAAAGAAGAGGTAGGGCGTCCATTTATTAATGTGAGCCAAATCTGAGGGCTCACCATAAAAAACGATGCAAGCAAGGTAGTGGCACATCAGCTCCTGGTACACCTCCACTACCAGAGGGTCTGCATCCCCCAGCTCCCGGTTCGTGGGAACATACTCTTCATATGGAGTATCCCCCATCGGCAGTCTCGAGATCTCTGCCATCTCATTGAAGGCCAATCCCAGCTCCCCCAGTGGAGTGGCGAAAGTCCCGGTAAGCCAAATATATCGCTCCATCAGCGCCAGAAACAGGTTTGGGTTGGGAGGTAACCCAACACTAGTAACACTCACAGCTTCGTACAGGCCAATGCCCTCCAGCTCAGTCTGAAAATGCTTCAGGGCCCAATCAGCTAAGCGAGCCCATCGAAGATTTGTACGGGTGATCCACCCACTGCACCGAGGGTTCACCTTGGGGTATACTCCCCCATGCCCCATGAAATCATTACAGAAAGTCGATAATTGTACCGGATGGATCACTAGACTGTCTTCACTCGGGACGCTGCCCGGGTACAGTCCCCTGAACATCGCTACATTACCGGTAGGGCGGCTGACAAACGAGCCCTGGTCCGCTCCTTTCAGATGAAATATCTTCTCCGGCCTGCCGTAAAGATCAGGAGTTAGCGTCCACGACATCCTTCTGGGATGTGTAGCATGGAAGAAAGCTGAGATGGGATAGTCTCTCGGCATCTTGGGCAGATACAAAACCAAGTTTCCAGCAGGGAAAACCCAGAGTTCCTTCTTGGGCTTCGTCTGGGACTGTTTATCAATCATGTCCCCGAAGAGGAAAGCCGACTTTATGTATTGGTCCCCGTCTATCTACGTCAGGGGCTCTCCGTTCATCATACTCAGCAGCATCCGCTCTCCCTGAGCCGATATCAAAATTTCCCTTCCTTCGGGATACTGAGGCCCGAAGATAGGAAATGTCACGTGTGACAGATCCTCCAGATAGTTGGAGTGCAGCATCCCGGCGGCAGAACCCATCACATCGGCTAGCGGAGACGCCTGCAAGTCGACTGCAAGAGTACAAAAAAAATGCATAAGTTCCTATAGACTAGATATTACAGATCTTGCAGCATACGCCAAAAATCAACAGTCTGTGCTTTACGCCAAGTCTGTGAAACTTGAGCTTTTACGCTGGAATATATTTCCTAAACGTAAAATTAAAGATTGGCAGTATACGGTCTGTGCTTTACGCCTGACTGATAAAATTGAGTTATTACGCCAGAATTTTCATCCAAAAGCGTAACACTCAATTTTTATACTCCAACTTTCGACAGTCAAAACTTTTACGCCAGACTGCAAATAATATTGAGTTTTTGCGCTGACACATTAGAAATGTGGGCGTAAAAGATGAAACGTCTCTGTGCATCATCTTCCTCAAAGAGGTTATTCGTACAGAAGATGACCTAGCGCGGTCACGTACAACGTGTGCGAAGGAT
Organism: Iris macrosiphon; assembly: GCA_036927795.1. NCBI lineage: Eukaryota > Viridiplantae > Streptophyta > Magnoliopsida > Asparagales > Iridaceae > Iris > Iris macrosiphon. The sequence continues at coordinate 67,033,300 of JAYESA010000001.1, forward strand.
TTTCAGTCGTTCCTTTTTGTCCCAAAAGCTCTACCTTGAAGGCCGGGTGCACTGCTCGTCGGCGGAATACTTCGCCCCGAATGAAGTTCGCCTTGCCCGACCAAAGACGCTCTCACTTGAGCAGAAGAACGAGAAGAAGAATCAACCTTCTTTTCCTTAGTGGAGGAGGATTATTTCGTGGCCATTACTGGAAACTTTGAAATCTCGGAGAAGAAACGAAGGAGAACTCGAACAGTCGAAGGCTTTCTTTCTCAAGAGACGGATAAAAAGTTTTTCTCTCAGAAACTTGGGAGATATATAGAGTTCGGATGGACTTCTCGAATCCTGAACCAAATCTCCTAATTAATATTCGATTATGATTGGGGACTACGTCAGCCTATTTACTCACAGAAGGCGGACAGTCAGCGAATTCGAAAAGTTTTCGCGCAAAGCAGATTCGTGATTTTTACGCTAAGGAGCTTCCTACGCTCGACAGCTATAGATCTATGGTTTTTACGCGCACAGGCTATCAGTCTATGGTTTTACGCCCGGATGCCTTTGTGCTCGGTAGCTTTTACGCTCGAGAGGCTACAAACCTACGACTTCACGCTCAGCAGCTACAAATCTATGATCTCACGCTCGGTAGCTTTTTACGCTCAGAGGCAACAGATCCACAACTCCACGCTTGGAAAATTTTCTTTTCAGAAGCTACAAACCTACAGTTTTTACGCTAAAGGAGCTTTCTACGCTCGACAGCTACAAATCTACGGTTTTACGTTAAAAGGCTACAAGTCTATGGTTTCACGCCCGGATGCTCTCATGCTCGGTAGCTTTTATGCTCGAGAGGCTACAAACCCACGACTTCACGCTCAGGAACTACAAGTCTATGATTTCACGCTCGGTGGCATTTAGTTTACGCTCAGAGGCTGCCAACTTATGATTTCACGCTCTATGGCTTTTCGTATATCTGAAAAATGCGCCGGCCAGTACAGTACATCTGAACAGTTATCAAAGGTGGTCAATTGCGAGAGTTCACACAGAAGATACTCCTTCTTGACCTCAAGATATCCCAAGTGCCCGAAGCATACAGAGTTTAACATTAAAAAATTACTCTTCTTCATGGGTCGATTCGAAGTTCATCCAGAAATCCAGTCTGAACATTTCGTCTGCAAATTCAGGATGGCAACTCAGTTCTTGACAGCCATTCCTCGCCCTGTTCCAAGGGATTTTCGAGAAATCATTCTTGAAGATAAAGTCTGAACAAAAATTCTGTTTATCAAAAGTAAAAACAACAGTTCAGAATTCTACGCGGTTCTTCATTCCTAACAGCAGGACAGCTCGAACACTCGACTGCTAAAGTGGCTTTCTGCACATCCTTAGTTATGCGTAAAAGATAGGACAGGACCTAGCACTCTTTCTATACAGAGTAGGCGTAAAGTATCAGACGTGTCGAAACTATACATATTTAGATTTTACAGCAAAGTATGGCAAGATGATCATTTGCAAAGAAGAAAGACGATTTTATTAAAATTAAAAGCATGATTACATGAGGGAAATCCAGTCTACAAGGGTTTTCTTCATTTTTTATGACTACACATAAGGGAAATCCCGTCTACAAAGGACTTCCTCATTGTCGTCTGAAAAAAGCGCCCAGAATCTGTTCTGCCAGGTTCTCGCATGGGCGGAAATTCTTCATCCATCTTCTCCAGCAGTCAGTCAGTGTCCGCAAACTGACTGACATATTGGTCAAACGGCGGGAGGATACAAAAATGGGCATAGACCCATCCTCCAACAAAAAAGTAGGGTAATTCTACTTTCCTACATCCAGCGCCGTGACAGATTGAGTTGAGATATTTTACCCAACTCAATCCTAGACAGCCGCCAGTTTGTCGGCCCTCGTCCACAGGTAACGGGAGAAGGCACCACTTGCAAGCAGCGTGGTGAAATACGACCATTTCCTCTCTCCCGAAGAACTACCAAACAAAGTTGCTGATTATCCCGAGCAAAGGAGGCTATGATATCCTTCAATGATCCCTCATTGTAGAGGACATTTGCTCGAAGATGCTATCTTTTTTGGCTCCTTACATGCTGGAAGAGCATGGTCTTCTTCTTCCTCAAGTCGACCCGACGAACTCCGGCCATCATCTCTGTGTAGTGAAGGAAATATGGGAAGAACAGGCAGCCTTTTTATAGGCGAAAGAGATCACCCCGATCCCCAATAACTCTACCATTAAGTCAGCCATGAAAGAACGTGTCAAGCTTGACCGTTTCAAAGATCCATTCAGAAACGTTTCAAATTACGAGGAACGTTCATGCTTCATTCAAAGCGTTTCAATTACGAGGAATTTAAAAGCTTTGAAGGGGGTCTTGTAGAAGCATAAAAAATATGCTGGATAGCTATACGTAGCATGTTGAGGTAGAGCAGCGTAAACAGAGGACCCCGGATCCATCAACGTGCAACAGAGCTTTTCCGCTGAGCACAGCGTAAAATATGAGCTCAAGGACCAGCAGCGTAAAGCAGTACGTCCAGGCTGCTTCAGCATAAACAGGGTTCTTCATCGCCTTTATGGCGTAAAACTCATCCGCTTTCTATACAGCATTGAAGTGTACGAGGGACGCTTTGTATTCTTATAAATGAACCTGTCAGATCGTGCAATGAACCTGACGTCTGGACTTCTGACAAAAAGTACTGTACGACTACCCAAGCGACGGCTATAATGATGGTACGGCACTGCAACCCAGGTTGTCATTTACCACCATTCTCTTTGCGTAAACCGCTTTTACGCGTACAAAGGGATACGTTGCCAAGTTTTACACAGGCAGATGTGAGCTGTTTACGCTCCACAGAAGACAAACTGCCTGCCACGTCAAAAGCTGTACCTCGTACGAGATTCGAGGCACGTCTCTATATTTTATGCACAGAGCGGTGACAGGTTTTTGAGGCACGTCTCTGTATTTAAAGTGCCAAATATTGACAGATGCCCGAGGCACATGTCTGCACCTTACGCAGGCCAAGTGACAGACCTTAAAAACACGCCTCTGCATTTAATGCACAGGATAATGGCGGATCTCCATATTTAATACTGGGGATTTGATTAAATATCACCGAACCGTCGTTTAGTGGCATCCCCTTTGCGTAAACTGCTTTTACACAGATAAGGGGATATGCTGCCTAGTTTTACACGGGCAGACGTGAGCTTCTTACGCTCCGCGGAAGACAAACAGGCTGCCATGTCATCAGTTTCTCTTCGTACAAGGTTCGAGGTGCGTATCTACATTTAATACGTAGAATGATAGTAAATCTTCGGGACAGCAAATCTTCGAAGACACGCCTCTGCATTTATTGCACAGGATGGGGGCAGATCTCTGCATTTAATGCATGAGATTTGATTATATCTCCAAAAGCTGTAATTCCGGCTAAAACGTCCACATCAACTCGGCTTCTATGCCTACTCGGCTTCTATGCCCACTCGGCCTCTATGACCACTCGGCTTCTATGCCTACTCGACTTCTACGCTCACTCAGCTTCTACGCCTACTCGACTTCTATGCCTATTTGGCTTATACGTCATGGTGACAGTTATTGGCTTCTACGCCAACCTCTTCTACACAAGGGATAACTACCTACGTGGCTTCTACGCCGTGATATTTACAGCAGATATACGCGTTTGTCCCTTAGTTGGACACGCGTCACATGCTCACTCAGAAGATCATCTATACGCAGGCATTGGTTATTTTAAACCATCGTGTAAAAGGGTATTGTACTTTCCACTACTCGGTTTCTATGCCGACTGTGTGGTCATTGTCACTAAAAACTCTATAAATAGAGACCTCTATCAATAGTGGTGAAGGGGTCGAAAAAAAGGAGAGGTTGCAGAAATTGAAGGTAAAAGAATCAAAGAGAGAGAGAGAGAGAGAAGAATCCAGAGCTCAAGCAAAGAGAAAGGATCGACGACTTTGGCATCGGGCATCCACCCTCTTTAGCAACCCTCGAAGCTGCTTTCTGTCTTCCACGGCACTTCTTCAAAACATCATGTGGTCCAAGTGCTAAAGTGATCGACCGCAGATTAGACACCTATAGCAATATTTACCCAGATTAAATAAATTGTACTTCGACATTCCTCCTGTAGGATCAAAATTGTACAATCTTGTTTGTAAACACCGACGAAGTTCGAGCGGGGTTTTCTTTAGAATAAAGAACCTTTTCGTTTCTCCTACTTCTACTTTCGTTTATTTTATCCGAAATAGCACCAGCGACTGTCAGAAGTCCTACGACATAGTGTGGAGAACGCTCACCAGATCACACTTAAAGCAGTGGAGAGAGCTATTATAACCCAGCCACAAACGACACCAGCTTAGTTTATTCTGTATCAGCCGAGGCCGGGTACCATCATCGACTTCAAGAGGATGGGCCCGAAGGACTTCAGGGGCACATAGGGGATTATCTATGCAGACGAGTGGATCGAGGACATCGAACGGAACCTGCGGCTGGCATAGATTCTAGAGGTGCTACAGATAGAGGCAGTGGGTTGTATGATGTTTGACATTGCCTTGACATGGCTTCAGATAGACCCACGGATTGCAATACCAGGACTCTCTTGGGAAGCCTTCAAAGAGCTTTTCAAGGAGAAGTTCTTCCCAGACGTGGCTCTTACGTCTTTGGAGAGTCAGTTCCAGTACCTCGTCTAGGGAGGTATGCCAGTGGATGAGTATGCGGCGGAGTATTGCCGTCTAGGTTACTTTGTGGAGGGTCAAAACCCTAGAGGTAGAGCAAGAAAGTTCCGGAAGGGCCTGAACTGGGAGGTCAAATCACACACCAAAGTGATCCCACCGCCACCTTCGAGGAGATACTAAGACAAGCGTAGAGAGCGGAGGATGACTTAGAGCTTAGCTCTAAGAGGCAGAGGGACACAGGAGGATCCAGCAATAACACGGGTCCAGCAAAGAGGTCTCACTTCCAGCAGCAGCACCAGAGGCCTTACCAGGACCAGAGGCAGCAGTATCACGGGCCAGCTAGAGCGCCGGCTCAGCAGATACATCAGATTCAGAGGGCAGCAGTTCCTTATACTTTTTATAAGAAGCAAGGACACAGATAGGACGCATACAGGATAAGGTTAGGCCAATACTTATTTTGAGGATCGGAAGATCGTCAGTTGTGGGCTTGTCCCAAAGTCCCAGCTCTTCCAGCTCTGGGTGGAGGACAGGCACAGAGGGCATCTGCTAGACCACCAACGGGCCAGCAGAGAGGACCTCTTCCTCCACAACAGCAGCAGTTTTCCCAGTATCAGCAGCAGAGAGGAGCGCAGGGACAGGGACAAGAATTTGTCCTGACTGTCGAGGAGGAAGAGCCGGTTGGCGATGTCATCTCAGGTTTTGTTTATCTTGACTCCTTGCCAGCTCATGTTTTGTTCGATTCTGGTGCTTCTTATAGCTTTGTATATGTATCTTTTGCTTTGAGGCATCGTCTTGAGTCTGAACCAATGGCGAGAACTTGCAAGATCATGACCTGGGGTGGCATCATCATGGTCAGTGATATTTGCAAGAACCAGAGAGTTCATTTGGGAGGTCGTGAGCTGAGCGTATGTTTACTTATAATATCACTTCCGAGTTACGATATAGTACTCGGGATGGATTGGTTGAGTAGACATCACGCTAGTATCGATTATCGTGGAGGCAGAGTTTTATTTCAGACTCCAGGAGAGCCGAAGTTTGAGTTCGTCCGAGGAGCAGAGCAGAGCGAAGGCAATTTATGTGGACCTTTGGTAGAAGAGCAGGAGCCGCCACATCCATTGATTGCGGAGTTCTTGGATATCTTTCCAGAGGAATTGCCGGGATTGCCGCCGGACAGAGATGTGGAATTCTCTATAGATTTGGTGCCAGGCGTAGAGCTGATATCTCAGCACGTCTATAGAGTAAACAACAGCGAACTAGCGGAGTTGAAGAAGCAGGTGGATGAGTTGCAAGACAAGAGCTTTATCCGTTCCAGTTCATCACTATGGGGTGCTCCAGTACTTTTTGTACCAAAGAAGGATGGGTCGGTACATATGTATATCGACTACATGACACTTAATAACCTCACTATCAAGAATAAATACCCGTTGCTGCAGATTGATGACTTGTTTGACCAGTTGAACGGAGCGAAGGTATTCTCCAAGATAGACTTGAGGTCAGGGTACCACCAGGTAAAAGTGAAAAGGGAAGATATCCCAAAGACAGCTTTCAGGACACGCTATGGACAGTTCAAGTTCTTGGTGATGCCGTTTGGGTTGACCAATGCCCCAATAGTATTCATGAACCTGATGAGCAAGGTATTTCATCAGTACCTGGACCAGTTTGTTGTAGGCTTCATTGATAATATTCTGATATATTCGAAGACCCCGGAGGAGCATGAGCAGAACTTGAGGATTATTTTGGAGACCCTCAGGAAGGAGGAGCTGTATGGCAAGTTATTAAAGTGCGAATTCTTCCTTGATAGGATTGAATTCCTTGGGCATGTTGTTACAGGAGATGGAATCTCGGTAGACCCGAAGAAGATCTCAACAGTTGAATAGTAGTCTACCCCGAGTTTAGTAGCAGAGATCAGGAGCTTCCTTTGATTAACAGGCTACTACCAGAGGTTTGTTCAGGACTTTTCTAGACTTGTAGAGCCAATGACTAGGCTGACCAGGAAGGACGTAGAATTCGTCTGGACTGATAATTGTCAGTCAGCATTTGAGGAGCTGAAGAGGAGGTTGACTACAGCTCCCATCTTGACACTACTATCAAGAGCAAGAGGTTTTTTCATTTATAGTGATGCATCAGGGAAGGGTTTGGATTGTGTGTTACAGCAGTACGGGAAGGTGATTGCCTATGCTTCTATGCAATTACGCCCGTATGAGAAGAACTACCCTACCCATGATTTGGAGTTGGCAGCGGTTATCTTTGCTCTCAAATTATGGAAACACTATTTATATGGAGAGAGAGAGAGAGTAGAGATCTTCACAGACCATAATAGCTTAAAGTATGTGTTTACACAGAAAGAGCTCAACATGAGGCGGCCACAATGGTTGGAGCTGATAAAAGACTTCAAAATATCCTTGTAGTATCATCCAGGAAAGGCTAATGTAGTCGTAGATGCTTTGAGCAGGTATCCCGTGGCTATGTGCTTGACTAGAGACATACATTTATAGGCAGATCTTGACAGTTTGGGTATTAAGGTATTGATTTTGGGAGTCGCAACAAAGATATGGGGACTTCAGGTTCAGTCGGAGCTGATGGACCGGGTCAGAGCCGGACAGTATAAGGATGAGTCTCTAAGGAGCATCAGAGCACAGGTTCAGATGGGGCTGACAGAGGACTTTATCGTCGCAAAGAATGGATCATTGCGACACGGTACCAGATTGTGGGTACCGATAGGAGCATTGCACGAGGAGATTCTGCAGGAGGCGCATCATTCCTAATACTCTATGCATCCTGGTGCCAACAAGATGTATAGAGACATGAGGGAGCATGTATGGTGGTATGGCATAAAGTGGGAGGTAGCTAGATTCGTGTCCAGATGCTTAGTTTGCCAGTAGGTCAAGGCGGAGAGACAGAGGCCCGGAGGATTACTTCAGCCTTTACCCATTTCAAAGTAGAAATGGGAACATATGACCATATATTTTGTATCGGGACTTCCGCGTTCTCTCGGAGTCAAGGATGCAATTTGGGTCATCGTGGATAGGTTGACCAAATCAGCCCACTTTTTGCCATTTAAAGTGGGTATATCTACGAAAAAGCTTGCAGATATGTATGTGCGCCAGATTGTCAGATTGTACGGTGTTCCAGTGAGCATAGTCTAATATCAGGATAGTCGCTTCATGTCCCATTTCTGAACGAGTTTGCAGGCTAGCTTGGACACTCAGCTCAAGTTCAGTACCACTTATCACCCTCAGACAGACAGTCATTACCACATTTCAAGAAAAGGGTATTTTAGTAATTTCATATTTAATTAAATATTGTACATGATAAATAATTATTTATTGTACTATTTAATTGTTGTTAGATGTTAATTATTTATTTTGGACTTGTGTTAGTGGACCTAACTAGTTTAGTTTAGACTCATGGACCAATATGTATTAATTGTTAGAATTTAGCCCATTTAGAAAGCCCATTGATTAGGAGGATAATTAAAATTAATTAAACCATTAGACTATAAGATTCTCTCCTTAATTATTTCTTCATGAGAGGCCCCAAGGGGTATATTGGACTTTTCATAGTCACTTGAGGAAAGGGAAAGGGGGGCCGGCCTATTAAATAGTGGGAAATTAATTTCTATCTCCTCTTTTCATTTGAAAACTAGATCTAAAATTTCTCTCAACCAAATTTCTTCATTCCCACTTCATTTTCCTACCAAATTTCATTCTAATTCCTTCCCAAATCACCATTGGAGACTAGTGGAGCAAGGATCTAGAAGGAGAAAGCAACGATCTACAAAGAGGAGCAAGGATCTATAAGTTGGAGGCCAATTTTATCATATTTGGAGATTGCATTGGGAATCCATCTTTCAATAGGTATAATTTAGTTTTTCTCGTAAATTAGGTTCTAAATATGAGATTTAACCATGAAAAATCAACCCATATGCATAGGCTACCCATATGATTTGGTTTTGTGTTCATAGGAGGCCTATTGAGAAAGTTATGGTACTTTTTGTGTCAATTTTGGGGGAATTCCGAGATTAACATTGTTGTGTGTGTCAATTGGACCTAGAGATCAATTTGCATATGTTTGTGTGTTTAGGGCTAGTGTCGTATCAATAATTGGGTACGTGTAGGTCGTATCCCAACAATTTGGTGATATGCGTTGATTTGGGGGTTCTTCCTCCGACACGGGACTTTGAGCATGTCATATTTTGACACGAACACGTAGAATTATGTTTGACTCTTTGTATTGTTCATAAATAATATTTTAGACTTGCTCATGTCCTTCGGGGTACGTTTGGATGTGTGGTGGACTCGTGTCGCATGCGTATCCTAGATCTAGTGGGATATGGGGTGATACGTTCCTTGTGTTTGTGCAATTTAATTGTAGATCTATTTCTCTTGTATTCTTATTCATGGGGAGGTGTGATTATATATATGTATATATTTATTATTGTGTATATATATTTATGTAATATTGTGTCTTGGATCTATGTATCTATGTATATACTATATTGTGTATATTTGCTATTTAGCTATTCTTCTACATGTAAGTCTATTTATATATTGTAGTATGTATAGATATGTATATGTTAAATAGATAATTATATGTTGTTATATATATAGTTATATTATATTGTTAATTATTTATATTGTGTATGATTAAATGTACGTATACGTATGTGTGTTGTTATACATATATTACTATATATGTGTATGTATATTACTATGTAGTTATTATGCATATATATATGTATGTGAGGAGTATGTGTGTATGTATATTTATTTGTTATTATATTCATATGTTTAGTATATATATTATATATAAAAATATATATATATATATATATAGGGGAAGAACATGGAGCAATAACGACAGCAGTGTCGCTAAAACAGTAGCAGCATCAATAGCGTATAGCAACAACAAAGTTGCTAATACAGCAGCAGCATCAATAGCAGCAGCAACAGCGGCAGTAGTATAGCAACATCAATAGAAAGTGTCACAGAAAGCAGCAGTAACCGCAACAGTACCAGCACCTTCAGCGACGGCAATAAGAGAACCATCGCAGTAGCATCAGTTCTCGCCAGCACTGCAGCTTTGGCGACGGCGACAATAGCCCTATTGCGACACTTTTATGGTATTTTTGAGATTTTATATATATATACATATATATATATATATATGTTCCTAAATTCTAATTGTGTTTTAGTATACTATATATATAATATTTATGTTTGTTAGTATATAGTTACGGGTAGTTAATATAAGCAAGGTATTGGGTATTACCTTGAGATACCATGGTAAGTACCAAGGTAATTGGGAATACCCAAGGTATTGGGTTTGGGTATCAATTTATGGTTTAGTGTTGAGATACCAAGTTAGTTCAAAACCAAGATATCTATTTAATGTTTGTAATTAGAATTTTATATAATTAATAATTGTTTATATTTTTATGTGGTGTTTTACCTATTGATTTACGTATCCAGAGATATAGTATCCTAAGATATAGTTTTTATGACCTAGACTTTAGTATTTGAACCAAATATCCTTGTGTTAGACTTATGCAACCTAGAAATAGGTAGTTGACCATAACTTGACCATAGTTGACCATAGTTTGACTATAGTTGACCATAGTTGACTTAGAGTTGACCAAGTTTGACTTTTGACTTAGAATTGATTTGTTGACCTAGAAGTTGACTAGTTTAACTTCTTTTCTTTCCAGAACCTTGTATTGATGTTGTATTCCCTATCTAGGCCTTCGAGGCAACGTATCATACATCTGTGAGACTATTCTTTTTACTTCAGATGAGTATATTCTTTGATAGTTTCTTATTTATGATAGTGTAGATATCCATGTTCTCTTGACACTATGGTTATACGGATTGGTATATCCGGATCTCGTCATGAGATGTTATTTCTTGGTATATGGTGTACCTTATGCAAGTATTGTATCATTGATTATCTTGTACATGTACAGACACTGATTCTCGGGAAGAGTCACTATCTTCTTGGGGAATCTTGTGCCTTAGTATACCGTGGTTGGATCTATTATACCAGTCGAGGGTGGAGAGTACTTCAATGTATATATGTGATCATACCCTTATTGTATAAAGTATTGTTCATTGAATAGTGTTAATCATATACCGTACGTATGATTAGCCAGGCCATATATATTGTATCATGTTTCCAAGCCGATCACATGTTAAAGCTAGTACTCACACACTTAGTCATTAGTATTCTTGTTCATTGACATATTGCTCATTATTGTATTCATTTCAGTATTTTCTTATTGTATATCTCTCGTATCTATTGTGCATCTTGTATATTCACATCTATTTACTGTTACATAGTTTTTATCATTGATTAGAATTGCTGTGAGAGATGTACTCTGCGTCTTTTCTGACTGGATATATTTTTCCCAGATGACACTGAGGAGTGGTACCCTACACATTATGGACCTCAGGATGTTGTGGGTTTAGAGTTAGAGACCCTGGCTCTGGAGGGACTTATCCCGACTGAGACAGATGACCCAGGATTTGTACCTTCTTAGCATTTCTTATACTGGATTTGTCTCCAGCTTATTTGTTAGCATTCATTCAGACTCATTGATGTACTATTTTAGACTCATGAGTTTTTTGTGACTATTTTTATTCTTTTATCTGATTCGTGCTTATTTCTATCTTAGTTCTGTGATTGAGTATATTATTATTGTTGGTGGTTCATTATATTGCTAGATAGATTACCCAGACAACGTTCTACCGTTGATTCTATGGCGTAGGCTGGGCGTTGTTTCCGACTTGCATCCTTATATCGGGTGCGGGTCGTGACACATTTTTAGTGGTGGCCCATGCAGGTCAAGCTTCGCAAGTTATGCGATGTCGTGGTAGTGCAACGATTTAGTTGTACTACTGCGAGCCTACGATAGGATATTGGATGTAGGCTATAGGCTGAGAATACTCAATCAAAACTACGAAAATTCTTTTGATTCAACTATTCTCCTTTGATATTGATACTTGATCTCTTAAACTGTCCTTTCCTTGAGTGTCTTACATCATATGCTATATTGATCCTTTTCTTTCGCTTTGTCTCAGGATGCCGCCTAAGACTAGATCGCAGCAAGGGAGAGTAGCTTCTGAGAGGTCTGCGACATCCCGAGGGCCTGCACCAGTTATTTATCCGATAATTGGAGTATCAGCTACTTTTGGAGGTCCACCACCTACTCAAAGGACTATGCCAGCTGTATCTGAGGGGCTTCCACCTTCACCTCCCGTGCCAGCAGAGGCGACACAGATATTTAAACTGTTTTGTGAGATACTCGAGGCACAGAGGGCTCAGTCTGTGGCACATCAGAGGCAGACCGACGTTCTGCGGCAGGGCATCGAGAGTGCTCATTAGCTTGCTCGTGCCGTAGTCGAGAGAGGAGTTCTAGTCCAGTAGCAAGTTGCTCCTCAGGTTGCTCAGCTTCGGTCATACAACATTCGGGACTTCAAGAAGTTGGAGCCTACGGTCATCAAGGGGACGGAGGGCATCATCTATGCTGATGATTGGCTCGAGGACATTGAGCGTCTTATGGGGGTGTCCCATCTTTCTGAGGATCTGAAGGTTGAGGTGGTAAAACTTCAACTATTTGACGTCGCTCGTACTTGGTTCAGGAATGAGACGATTCTGGTTGACGCAGAACAGTCTTGGGAGGTATTCAAGGACCTCTTCAAGAAGAAGTTTTTTTTCTCGGGCAGACAGGCTAGACCTGGGGAGACAGTTTGAGAGTCTCATTCAGGGGAGCATGTCTGTGGAGGAGTACGCTGTAGAGTTTGGCAGGTTGAGCCAATTTGCAGAGTATTTGGTGAAAGAGCCGGAGGTTCGGGCTATTCGTTTCCGTGTGGGTCTAAACTAGGAAGTGAAGATCCTCATTCCGTCTTTTTATGAGACATACTCGAAGATACTTGCGTTTGCTATGACCGTCGAGGAGGACGAACCCACCTAAGATGTCATCACAGGTTCTATTCTTCTTGATTCCGTTCCAGCTTTAGCTTTGTTTGATAGTGGTGCTTCCTATAGTTTTGTATCTATTTTTTCTCTGAAGCATGGTTTGGTAGCTGAGTCTTTGTTTAGGACTTGCAAGATCATGACCGGGGGAGGCATTATCCTGGTTAATGATATCTGCAAGGATCGGAGAGTTACTCTATGTGGCCGTGAGTTGAGTGCGTGTCTACTTCTAATGCTACTTCCGAGCTACGACTTTGTACTCGGGATAGATTGGTTGAGTAGGCACCGTGCTAGTATAGATTATAGAGGAGGTAGAGTTTTGTTTGGTCCGCCAGGAGAGCCAGAGTTCGAGTTTGCTAGAGGAGCTGTGGAGCAGGGAGAAGGAATTATTTATGGAGCTATGGTGGAAGACAAGGAGTTGCCACATCCGTTGATAACAGAGTTCTTGGATGTGTTTCTTGAGGAATTTTTAGGATTGCCGCCAGATCGAGATGTTGAATTCTCTATAGACTTAGTGCCAGGTGCAGAACCAATTTTGTAACATGTCTATAGAGTAAACAACAACGAGCTAAAGAAGTAGGTGGACGAATTATAGGATAAGGGGTTTATCAGATCGAGTTCTTAACCGTGGGGAGCCCCGGCATTATTTGTACCGATGAATGATGGATCAGTGCACATGTGCATTGATTACAGGGTATTGAATAATCTCACTATCAAGAGTAAGTACCCTTTGCCACGGATTGATGATCTGTTCGATCAGTTGAGTTGTGCCAAGGTGTTTTCTAAGATAGATTTGAGATTAGGCTACCATTAGATGAAGATGATGCCGAAGGACATACCGAAGACTGCTTTTAGAACTCTGTATGGTCGGTACGAGTTTATGGTGATGCCGTTTGGGTTGACTAATGTACCGACGATATTTATGAACTTGATAAACAAGGTGTTCCATCAGTACCTTGACAAGTTTGTGTTGGTGTTCATCGACGACATACTCATATACTCGAAGATATCGTAGGAGTATGAGAAACATTTGAGGATTGTGTTGGATGTGCTAAGGAAGGAGAAGCTGTATGTGAAGTTGTCCAAGTATGAGTTTTTCTTGGAGAAGGTAGAATTCTTAGGGCATGTTGTGACTGGTGATGGTATTTCAGTGGATCCGAAGAAGATCGCAACAATGGAATCTTGGAAGACCCCGAGTTCGGTAGCAGAGATCAGGAGTTTCTTGGGATTGGCAGGCTACTACAGGAAGTTTGTACAGGATTTTTCGAGAATTGCCGAGTCGATGACCAAACTCATCTGGAAAGATGTAGAGTTTGTTTGGGCGGAGGATTGCCAGGTTGCTTTTGAAAAGTTAAAGAAGAGGTTGACGTCTTCTCCAATTTTGACGTTGCCTTCAGGGTCTGGAGGTTTCACTATTTATAGTGATGCATCAGGGAATGGTTTGGGTTATGTTCTTCAGCAGAATGGGAAAGTGATTACCTTTGCATCCAGGCAATTACGTCCTCATGAAAAGAACTATACTACCAATGATTTGGAGTTGGCAGTAGTCATCTCTGCCCTAAAGTTGTGGAAATATTATTTGTACGGAGAGCGTGTGGAGATCTTCAGAGACCAAAAAAGCTTGAAGTACGTTTTCACGCAGAAGAAGTTGAACATAAGGCAGCGTCGGTGGTTGGAACTGATGAAGGATTTTGATATATCTTTGTAGTATCATCCTGGAAAAGCTAACGTAGTTGCCGATGATTTGAGTAGGTATCTGGTAGCTATGTTCTTGACGCAGGATCGATATTTGCTGGAGGACTTGGAGAGCTTGGACATTGAGTTGATAGTTCCTGGTTGTTCTATACAGATGTGGGGATTACAGATACATTCAGATTTGATGGACAAGATCAAGACAGCATAGTATGAGGATGTATCTTTGAGGAGCATCAGAGCTCAGGTGAGAGCAGAATTGGAGGATGATTTCATCATTGCTGATGATGGATCTTTGAGGCATGGAGTTATATTGTGTGTTCCTAGTGGGGAGCTGCGTGAGGAGGTGTTGCAGGAAGCGCATCGCTCTCAGTATTTCGTGCATCCATGTGCCAACAAGATGTATCGGGATATGCGAGAGAGTGTGTGGTAGTATGGCATGAAGAGGAAAGTGGCATAGTTTGTATCCAGATGCTTAGTGTGCCAGCAGGTGAAAGCCGAGAGGCAGAGGTCAGGAGGTTTACTTCAGCCATTACCCATTCTAGAGTGGAAGTGGGAGCACATTACTAAGGATTTTGTGTCCGGACTTCTACAATCTCTAGGAGGGAAAGACGCAATTTGGGTCATGGTTGATAGGTTGACCAAGTCGGCCCACTTTTTTCCTTTCAAGGTGGGTTTGTCTACGTAGAAGGTGGCAAGATGTATGTGAGGTAGATCATTAGGATACATGAAGTTTTCTTCAGCATAGTCTCGGACCGGGATAGTCATTTTATTTCTTATTTCTGGAGGAGTTTGCAGGAGAGTTTGGGCACTCAGCTCAAGTTCAGTGCTACATAAAATCCCAGACCGATGGGCAGTCAAAGAGGACTACTCAGACTCTCGAGGATATGTTGCACACTTATGTACTAGATTTCGAGGGTTCTTGGGAGGACCATCTCCATTTGGTAGAGTTTGCTTACAACAACAGCTACCAGGCTAGTATAGAGATATCATCTTTTGAAGCTATGTACGGTCGAAGGTGTCGTACTCCCTTGTCATGGGGACGATATTGGAGAGAGAGTTTTGCTTGGGCTAGAGATGGTTGTAGATGCAGCGAAGAAGGTTGAGTTGATCAGAGACAGAATTCGTGTGGCGCAAGACAGACAGAGGCATTGGGCCGATAGCCACCGGAGACCTTTGGAGTTTGAGATATAGTTTAGATTTTGTTTTGGTGCTTGTTATTGGTTGTTTGTTATAGATTAAGTTCTTAAGGTTGTGTTTTGTTCTAGGTGGGTATTTTGGTGTTTCTGAGGATTTCTCCGACACGAGGCACGATTCGCTTCGGTGGAGGCAGAAAACTTAGTTCGCAATTCATCGGACCTTTCACTATTCTAGAGAGGATCGGTGCATTTACTTATAGGCTGGACTAGCCACCTGCATTGGAGGGAGTGCACAACGTGTTTCACGTATCGCAGTTGAGACAGTACATGGCTGTCACTACCACATTAATTATTGTACATGGTAAATAATTATTTGTTGTATTATTTAATTATTGTTAGATGTTATTTATTTAATTTGGACTTGTGTTAGTGGACCTAACTAGTTTAGTTTGGACCCATGGACCAACAAGAATTAATTAGTTAGACTTAGCCCATTTAGAAAGCCCATTGTTAAGGAGATGGATTTAAATTAATTAAATCATTAGACTAAAGCTTCCTTCCTTAATTATTTCTTCATGAGAGGCCCCAAGGGGTATAATGGACTTTTCATAATTACTTGAGGGAGAGGAAAGGGCCAGCCTATATAAAAAGAGGGAGAAAATTCTCTCTCCTCTTTTTTATTTCAAATCTAGATCTAGAATTTCTCACTATCAAATTTCCTTCATTCCCATTTTGTTTTCCTATCAAATTCATTCCAATTGCTTCCCAAATCACCATTAGAGACTTGAGAAGCAAGGATCTAGAAGGAGGAAGCAAGGATCTACAAAGAGGAGCAAGGATCTATAATTTGGAGGCAATTTTATCTCAATTGGAGGTTTCATTGGGAATTCATCTCCCAATAGGTATAATTTAGTTTTTCTCCTTAAAATAGCTTCTAAATCTGAGATTTAATCATGAATAATCAACCAATATATATGTATTATCCATAGGATTTGGTTTTGTGTTCATAGGAGACCTATGGAGAAAGTTATGGTACTTTTTGTGTCAATTTTGGGGAAATTCCGAAAATGACTTTTGTTGTGTGTGTCAATTGATCCTATAGATCACTTTGGCATATGTTTATGTGTTTGGGGCTAGTGTCGTGTTCACAATTTGGTACGTGTAGGTCGTATCTCAATAATTTGGTGATACGTGTTGTTTTGGGGGTTTTCCCTCCGACACGGGACTTTGTACATGTCGTATTTTGACACGGACACGTAGATCTACATTTGATACTTTGTTTTTTCATAAATATTATATGTGATTTGCTTGTGTCCTTCGGGGTATAATTGGATGTGTGGTGGACTCGTATCGCATGCGTATCCTAGATCTAGTGGGATACGATGTGATACTCTCCATTTGTTGTGTGTTTATGTATAGATCTAATTAATTGTGCTTTAATTCTTGAATTATAATTATGTATGTATATGTAGATATTATATATGTATTATAGTGTATTTATTATGATATTTATTGTAGCATAGATTTATGTGTTATATATGGACCAATAGAATAAATTATATGTAGCTTTCTTCTACATGCATTAATATACATGTTATAATATATGTTAGGAATATAAAATATATGAATATGTTTTATAAAATATATATGTATATTTAATTAAGTAATTAGATTATTTATAGTTATTATATGATTATTTATATATATGTGTATGGATGTTTAATTATTATTATATATGTTATATGTGTGTGTTGTTGCTATATTATTATGTACATAATATTATGAGAGGGTGTATAGTTATTATATATATATATATATATATATATATATATATATATATAATTGGATGATATATATATATGTTCTATATATATATATATATGTTTTATATATTATATTTTTCTTTTAGGTTTTTAGCGACGGTGCTATTAATGACAACAGCCGTTGTCATTAATATAGCAGCAGTCGCTGTAGCAGTGGCGGGCTATTAATGACAGCAGCCGACTGTCATTAATGCAGCAGAAGCAGGAACTTTAATGCAGTAGGAGCGACGGCGAGAATGGTGACGGTTGTAAACTGTCACCAAAACAGTAACAGTAGTACATATTTCAGACAGCAGTAGCGACAACAGTTCAGTGACAGCCAGAACTGTCACTAAGAGCTGCGTATCAGAGTATCAGTGTTTTTTAACACTGCTTTCAGTGACAGTTAGGCAAATTATTATTATATTATATTTATATCTTATATTTATATATATGTATATATATATGTATTAATATTGAGATATAATACTATTATTGCTAGAATTCTTATTTGTATAATATTAGTATATATTTATATATTATATATGAGGGTAATTACTATATCAAGGTATTGGGTATTACCTTGTGGAAACTAAGGTAAGTGGGATACTCAAGATCCGGGATTTGGGTATCAAGTTTATGATTTTTGTGGAGATACCAAGTTGGTTCAAAACAATGGTACCTATTTGATATGTAAATTAATATTCTATATTATTATACATATTTGGTTGATATATATGTATTGTGATGTTTACCTTGGAAATTACGTATCCGGAGATACGGTATCCTAATATTTTAGGATGTGGTTTTTATGACTTAGATTTTTATATCTTGACCCAAGATTTTTGTGTTAGACTTGTGCAACCTAGAAATAGATAGTTGACCTTGGTTTGACCATAGTTGACTTAGAGTTGACCATAGTTGACTTTTGACTTAGAATTGACTTATTGACCTAGAAGTTGACTAGTTTAACTTGTTCTCTTTTCGGGACCTTGTATTGATGTTGTATTCCATATCTAGGTCTTCGAGGCACCGAGTCAGACATCTGTGAGACTATTCATTGGACTTCAGGCGAGTACATTCTCTGATAGTTTCTCATTTATGATTTCCTCTATGTTCATTGAATCTAGTGTAGATATCCATGTTCTCTTGACACTATGGTTACAAGGATTGGTATATCCGGATCTCGTCATGAGATGTTATCCCTTGATATATGGTGTATATGGTACAAGTATTGTTTCATTGGTTATCTTGTACATGTACAGACACTGATTCTCAGGAAGACTAGCTATCTTCTTGGGGAATCTCGTGCCATAGCATACCGTGGTTGGATCTATTATACCAGTCGGGGGTGGAAAGTATTAGTATAGATATGTGATCAATATCCCTATTGTATCAAGTACTGATTACTGAATAGCGTTGATCATACACCGCACGTATGATTAGCCAGGCCGCATTGCATCTTGCCCAAGCCGATCACATGTTAAGCTAGTACTCACACACTTAGTCATTTAGTATTCTTGTTTCATTGGCATATTGTTCATTATTGTATTTATTTCCAGTATTTCCATATTGTATATATATCTCTTGTATCTATTGTGTATCTTGTTTATCCACAGCTATTTACTATTATATAGTTTTTATTATTGAATAGAACTGCTGCTAGAGATGTACTTTGCTCCTTTCCTGACTGGATATATTTTTCCAGATGACACTGAGGAGTGGTAACCTACCTATTATGGACCCCAGGATGTTGTGGGTTTAGATTCTGAGACCCTGGCTCAGGAGGGACTTATCCCAACTTAGACAGTTGACCCTGGAGTTGTAGCTTCATAGTATTCTTTTGTACTGGATTTGTCTCCAGCTTTTCCTGTTATTCTTCAGACTCATTGATGTATTATTTTAGACTCATGAGTTGTATTATGACTATTCTATTCTTTATTTGATTCGTTCTTTCTATCTTAGTTATGTGATTGAGTATACTATCATTATTGGTGGTTTATTATATTGTTAGATAGATTATCTTGACAGCGTTATACCGCCGATTCTGGGGTGTAGGCTGGGCGTTGTTTCCGACTAGTACCCTTACATCGGGTGCGGGTCATGACAATGGCAGATCCTAGTCATGTATTGGATCACTCGAAAATAGAGGTGGGCCCTACTCTTAGCTATCAGAGCAGCCAGTTGAGATTCTGGATCGGAGAGAGAAGGTACTAAGGAACCAGACTATTCCTTTGGTGCGCGTTGCATGGAGACATCACTCTCCGCGGGAGTCTACCTGGGAGAGAGAGGATGAAATGCGAGAGCGTTATCATATTTGTTTGTTCCTTGAGGTATGTTCTTTCCTAATTATGTTATGTTCTTTCATAATTAGTTCTGTTCTTTTGTTATGTTCTATTATTTTCTGGGGTTAGTTTTCGTCTTTGAATTTTGAGGACAAAATTATTTTAAGGAGGGTAAACTTGTCACTACCACATTTATAGGAAAGGATATTTTAGTAATTTTATATTTAATTAAATATTGTGCATGATAAATAATTATTTGTTGTATTATTTAATTGTTGTTAGATGTTAGTTATTTATTTTGGACTTGTATTAGTGGACCTAACTAGTTTAGTTTAGACTCATGGACCAATATGTATTAATTGTTAGAATTTAGCCCATTTAGAAAGCCCATTGATTAGGAGGATGATTAAAATTAATTAAACCATTAGACTAGAAGTTCCCTCCTTACTTATTTCTTCATGAGAGGCCCCAAGGGGTATATTGGACTTTTCATAGTGACTTGAGGAAGGGGAAAGGGTGGTCGGCCTATTAAAGAGGGGAGAATTGATTTCTCTCTCCTCTTTTTATTTGAAAACTAGATCTAGAATTTTCCTCAACCAAATTCCTTCATTCCCACTTCATTTCCCTACCAAATTTTATCCCAATTCCTTCCCAAATTATCGTTGGAGACTAGTGGAGTAAGGATCTAGAAGGAGGAAGCAAGGATCTACAAAGAGGAGCAAGGATCTACAAGTTGGAGGCCAATTTTATCATATTTGGAGGTTGCATTAGGAATCCATCTCCCAATAGGTACAATTCAGTTTTTTCCTTAAATTAGGTTCTAAATATGAGATTTAACCATGAGAAATTAAACCATATGCATAGGCTACCCATAGGATTTGGTTTTGTGTTCATAGGAGGCCTATTGAGAAAGTTATCGTGCTTTTTATGTCAATTTTGGGAGAATTCCGAGATTAACATTGTTGTGTGTGTCAATTGGTCCTATAGATCAATTTGTATGTGTTTGTGTGTTTAGGGCTAGTGTCATGTCCATAATTGGGTACGTGTAGGTCGTATCCCAATAATTTGGTGATACGTGTTGATTTGGCAGTTTTTCCTCCGACACGCGGGACTTTGAGCATGTCACATTTTGACATGGACACGTAGAATTGTGTTTGACTCTTAGTATTGTTCATAAATAATATTTTAGACTTGCTCGTGTCCTTCTGGGTACATTTGGATGTGTGGTGGACTCGTGTCGCATGCGTATCCTAGATCTAGTAGGATACGGGGTGATACGTTCCTTGTGTTTGTACAATTTAATTGTAGATCTATTTCTCTTGTGTTCTTATTCATGGGGAGGTGTGATTATATATATGTATATATATATATATTGTTGTGTGTATATATTTATGTAATATTTTGTCTTGGATCTATGTATATACTATATTGTGTATATTTGCTATTTAGCTATTCTTCTACATGTAAGTATATTTATATATTGTAGTATGTTGTTATATATATAGTTATATTATACTATTAAGTATTTATATTGTGTATGATTATATGTACATATACGTATGTGTGTTGCTATAAATATATTACTATATATGTGTATGTATATTACTATGTAGTTATTATGCATATATATATGTATGTGAGGAGTATGTGTGTATGTATATTTATTTGTTATTATATTCATATGTTTAGTATATATATATATATATATATATATATATATAGGGGAAGAACAGGGAGCAATAGCGACAACAGTGTCGCTAAAACAACTGCAGCATCAATAGCATATAGCAACAGCAACGTCGCTAATACAGCAGCAGCATCAATAGCAGCAACAGCAGCGGCAGTAGTATTGCAACAGCAACAAAAAGTGTCACAGAAAGCAGCAGTAACCGCAGCAGTACAAGCACCTTCAGCGACGGTAACAAGAGAACCGTCACAGTAGCATTAGTTCCCACTAGCACTGCAGCTTTGGCGATGGCGGCAACAACCCTATAGCGACACTTTTGCGTGTTGATTTACGTATCCAGAGATACGGTATCCTAGTATCCTAAGATATAGTTTTTATGACCTAGACTTTAGTATTTGAACCCAATATCCTTGTGTTAGACTTATGCAACCTGGAAATAGGTAGTTGACGATAGTTTGACAATAGTTGACCATAGTTTGACTATAGTTGACCATAGTTGACTTAGAGTTGACCGTGTTTGACTTTTGACTTAGAATTGACTTTTTGACCTTGAAGTTGACTAGTTTAACTTCTTTTCTTTCCAGAACCTTGTATTGATATTGTATTCCCTATCTAGGTCTTCGAGGCATCGTATCAGACATATGTGAGACTATTCTTTGGACTTACGGCGAGTACATTCTCTGATAGTTTCTCATTTATGATATCCTCTACGTTTATTGTATCTAGTGTAGATATCCATATTCTTTTGATACGATGGTTACATGGATTGGTATATCCGGATCTCGACATGAGATGCTATTCCTTGGTATATGGTATATCTTGTGCAAGCATTGTTTCATTGACTATCTTGTACATGTACAGACACTGATTCTTAGGAAGAGTCACTATCTTCTTGGGGAATCTCGTGACATAGCGTACCGTAGTTGGATCTATTATACCAGTCGAGGGTGGGGAGTACTTTAGTGTAGATATGTGATCATACCCTCATTGTATCAAGTATTATTCATTGAATAATGTTAGTCATATACCGTACGCACGATTAGCCAGGCCATATATATTATATTATGTTCCCAAGCCGATCATATGTTAAAGCTAGTACTCACACACTTAGTTATTAGTATTCTTGTTCATTGACATATTATTCACTATTGTATTCATTCCAGTATTTCTTATTGTATATCTCTTGTATCTATTATGCATCTTGTATTTTCACATCTATTTACGGTTACATAGTTTTTATCATTGATCAGAACTGCTGTTAGAGATATACTCTGCTCATTTCCTGACTGGATATATTTTCCCCAGATGACACCGATGAGTGGTACACTACACATTATGGACCCCAGAATGTTGTGGACTTAGAGTTAGAGACCCTGGCTCAGGAGGGACTTATCCCGACTGAGACAGATGACCCCGGATTAGTACCTTCTTAGCATTTCTTGTACTGGATTTGTCTCCAGCTTATTTGTTAGCATTCTTTCAGACTCATTGATGTATTATTTTAGACTCATGAGTTGTATGTGATAATTTTGATTCTTTATCATATTCGTGCTCGTTTCTATCTTAGATCTGTGATCGAGTATATTATTATTGTTGGTGGTTCATTATATTGCTAGATAGATTACCCAGACAACTTTCTACCGTCGATTCTACGGCATAGGCTGGGCATTGTTTCTGACTTGCATCCTTACATCGGGTGCGGGTCGTGACACAGACGGACAGTCGGAGAGGACTATTCAGACTCTCGAGGACATGCTAAACACTTGTGTTTTGGATCTTGGAGGTTCTTGGGTGGATCACCTTCACTTGGTAGAGTACAACAACAACTACCAAGCCAGCATTGAGATGTCACCATTCGAGGCATTGTATGGACGGAGGTGCCGCACTCCGTTGTCTTAGGATGATGTTGGTGACAGAGCTTTATTGGGACCAGAGATAGTAGTGGATGCAGTAAAGAATGTGAAGCTTATCAGGGATAGACTTTGAGTGGTGCAGGACAGGCAGCGACATTGGGCCGATAGCCACCGGAGACCCTTGGAGTTTGAGGTATAGCTTTAGCTTGTTTTGCTTGTGTTTGATTGTTGTTTTGTTAGAGTGCTAAGGTTGTGTTTTGTGCTAGGTTGGCGGTCTGGTTTTCTTGAGGATTTCTCTGACACGTAGCACGATTCGTTTCGGTGGAGGCGACAAGTTTAGTCTGCGATTCATCGGTCCTTTCAGTATTCTTGAGAGGGTCGGTGGAGTCGCTTACAGACTAAACTTACTACCTACACTAGAGGGAGTGAACAACGTATTTCATGTGTCGCAGTTGACACAGTACGTGGCAGATCCCAATCATGTGTTGGATCACTCGGAGATAGAGGTGGGCCCTACTCTTAGCTATCCAGAGCAGCCAGTGGAGATTCTGGATCATAGAGAGAAGGTGCTGAGGAACCAGACAATTCCTTTGGTGTGCGTCGTGTGTAGGCATCACTCGCTAGGAGAGTATATCTGGGAGCGAGAGACCGAGATGTGTGAGTGATATCTATATCTATTCGTACCGTGAGGTGTAACTTTTCTTGTATTGTATTGTTTGCTTTTGGTAGTTAGTTTCTTTCTTAATTTTGAGGACGAAAATTTTCTAAGGTGGGTAGGATTGTCACCCTCACTTTTTTATTCAAGGGTAGTTTAGTAATTGACATGAGTATTATTTATTCTAGGATTATTTTTATTTAAATATTTGAGCATGCATGATTATTAATTATTATATTATTTATTTATTGCTATTTGTAGATTTGTTTTGGACTTGTATAGTGGACCAAACCCATTTATTAGAATGCATGAACCAACTTTTAGATTAGTTTAGTTTGAGACCATGAATTAGGCCCATGGATTAGGAGGTTTGATTAATAAAGAAACTATTAGACTAGAATTGTCCCTCCCTAATTAAATTCTTCATGAGAGGCCCTAAGGGGTATTTGTGACTTTTCACATTGCTTGGGGAG
Source organism: Iris macrosiphon (assembly GCA_036927795.1). Lineage (NCBI taxonomy): Eukaryota > Viridiplantae > Streptophyta > Magnoliopsida > Asparagales > Iridaceae > Iris > Iris macrosiphon. The sequence goes on from JAYESA010000001.1 coordinate 67,057,509, forward strand.
GGGGTACACGGCCGGCCACAAGGATGAGGAAAGAGAGTGCTCTCATTTTATTCATCCCCAAATTCTAGATCTACAATTTTTCCTCTTCCAAATTCCCTCCATTCTCTCATCAATTGTCCACTAATTCTTTACCAATATCTTTCTAAATTCTTTATTGAAGTTTCTACATCAAGGATCTACAAGAAAGAAGCAAGGAGCAAGGAGGAGGAGGCCAAGATCTACAAGGAGAAGATCTACTTTGCACTTGGAGACTTTTCATTGGGAATCCATCTCCCAATAGGTACATTTTAGTTTTTCTCCTTCTAATAGACTCTAGATATGAGATTTGACCATGAGAAACGAACCCACATGCATAGGCTACCCATAGAAAGTGGTTTAGGTTCATCGGAGACCTACGGTGGAAGTTATGTCCAATTTGGTGCTAATTTTGGGGGAATTCCGAGATTGGCACATGTAGTGCTTGTCATTGGGTCTAATAGATCTAAATGACACTTGATTGCTTGTTTGTGACTAGTGTCATATCCATAATTGGATACGTATAGGCTGTATCTCATCAATTTGACGAAACGGGTGTAGTGTATATAATAGCGTATTTTTTGTTTAGGTATATGTGTGTCTAAGTATATATATATTGATGTATATAGTTATCTATATATCTATATGTATATTTATATGTGTTAGTGTATATATATATATATATATGTATATATATATATATATATATATATATATATATATATATATATATATATGTTATATATAGTGGTGTTATGCATATAGATTGATATTATCACACCCCAGTCCCAAAATACGTAGGACTAGGACACGTAAGCATGCCAGCCGCATGTATACGGCAACTCCAATATATGGAAACCATAGCACATGCGTACGCTATAATATGAATAGCAATTCACCGGTGGTATAAACTTATCACAAGTCACATGGTATAGCTAATTCTCAACCACATAAATCAAATATAAATGAATAACCGTTAACCATGTAACTAGATCTCAATATGATGTATCAGAAGATGACATTCGGATGGAAACAAATCCACTGCCGAACTATAATATATAATAAATAAGATAAATACAATATAAGTACAACATCTACCAATCACGAGACTTGAAGAGAAGACCTCCTCGAAATATATAAGTAGCCAGGCCGGGTCTGCGCTCCTGCGAATACTCATGAAATTCTACACCTAGAAAGGGACTAGGTCCTCAAAGGGACATAACAAGATACATAGAAGCATGCCATAAAGTAAATACTAAATAAATAAAAGGGGTGCGCTAACCATCTAAGTGAATGCAATTTAAGGACAACTTTGAGTGTATGGGGAAGTGTAGGCTAGACATATGCTGACGTAATTTACCAATCGTGACAACCGGCTAGAATATGCCACATATGCCCCCATACAAGGGCGCTGTAATATAATAACGTCCATACCACTCCGAAGAACGGAAAATCTGCATAGTATATAACGTCCATACCGCTCCGAAGAACGGGAAATCTGCATAGTATATAACGTCCATACCGCCCCGAAGAACGGGGAATCTGTATAGTATATAATGTCCATACCGCTCCAAAGAATGGGGAATCTGCATAAAGGAAGTGGGTATCCCATACGCCTACTGGTTGTCCTCCCCGCCCAATGATCTATGCATGTTGTATCCATAACACGCCTTAGCTACTACGCCGAGGCGTCATAACTCTGGCTCATACTCTATCGCTAGAACAATAGCCCAACCTTACAACCAAACAAGGACAAGGAATGGGCCATCGTACCACGATAGTCTATACTCCGCCTACTAATAACTGCTAAGTCTTCTAACATGGATCACTATTAGCAGTTATACCCTATCCGTCGCACGACCTAAACGTACAGGTGGCCAACCGCATACGCAAGTCCCTGCCCTACATGAGACTCACAACACGTGTATGAAATGTGTCAAGGCCTGGGGACTCATACTGTTAACTCCACAACTTTGGGTGGGTCTACTAGACACTAGGTCAAACATAAGTCCTAACATCAACGCCTTCGTTGACTGTACCCGAGTCTCTATCGGACGAGCACAGTTATATAATATAAACATGCAACTAATAATACATAATTTAAACAGTACAACAAGGCAAGGTATATTTGCCTGGCAAGAAAGCTGTGTAGCACTAATAACCTGCTCCTGAAGTCGCACAGATAAATCCAATATCCTCGGGGTACGTGCTCAGGAATGATGGTTACGACGATGATGGTAAACATCGATGATGACGATGATGATGGCAATGATGTGGATGACGATGACGAAGTTAACAATGATGATGACGACGATGGCGATGGTGATGATGATGACGATGTCAATGATGACGATGAGGGTTAAGATGTATGTGATGATGATGATAATGGCGATGAGGGTGACGACGATGATGATGATGGTGATGATTATGAAGATGATGGGAGATGATAATAATGATTACATGATGGTGATGACAAGGAAGATGATGTGGGTGATGGTGATGACGAGGATGATAATGTGGGTGATAGAGATGACAAGGACGAAGACATGGATGATGTGATGACGAGGATGATGATGATGATGACTAGGATGATGATAATGTATGGTGGTGATGATAATGTATGGTGGTGATGAAAATATAGGGTGGTCGTGAAGGGTGATACCGGCCAGGGGGAGGGGAGGTCCGGCCAGGGGGGGAGGTCCGGTCATGGAGGTTGAACATGGAGGAAGGGGTCGATGAAAGGGAGGAGCTGGGATTGGGAAGAGGTGGTGATGGCGAGGGAAAAGATAGTTGCAGTGGTAGCGAGGTGGACGAGGGGAGATAGAGGTCGAGGGGATGGTGGTTCAGGTGGTGGAGTAGGCCTTTGTCGTGGAGGGTGGCAGTGACTCGGGTGGAGACCGGGGTAGCTCGGCGGGATGGGAGGTCGGCTCAGGGTCGAGGGAAGGAGAGGAGAGACGATCGGTGGTTGTAGCTGGAAGCAGGGATAGCTGCTCCAGGCGAGGAGTTTGTCGGTGGTAAATCTGTTCGAGGAGAGGCGGGGGTCCTGGGCTTCGGCGAGGATGGCAGCGGGTTGACGGAGCAGCTCGACAAGGGGTTCGTCCGGCGGGTCGACGGGCTTCTGGGTGCAGTAGTCGACAGGGTGCGGGATGGTCCAGCGGGTGGAGGTCTACGTGGTGGTGGAGGGGTTGCAGTCGGCGGTGGCAGGCTACTCTGGCGAGGGTTGCCGAAGGGAAGGATGAAGGTGAGGGTAATGGTGAATAGGGTTGAGTTAGGGTTTCGATTTGAGTTTTAAAGAATGGGGGTGATGGTAATGAAGGAAAATAATGGAGAAGGAGTTGGTTTTGTATGTGGGGGATGAGGATGATGGTAGCCTACGGTTTAGGGCCGGCCAAGTACAAATGGGGATGGGGTTTGCATTGGGAGAGGGGCTATGAGGGATTATATATATATATATATATATATATATATATATATATATACATATATATATATATATATATATATATATATATATATATATATATATATATATATATACATAGGTGAAGGTATTGTGTGGTGGGGATGGCTCCATTTGAATGAGTGGTCTAGATTCAACATGAGGGGAATATCAAACCAAAAGGAGGAGAGAGGGGAAGAGTTGAACGGTCAAAGGGAAGGGGTTTGGTTCTTCATTTGGTTTAAACCAATAGGATGGTGACACCTCACTGCACTTTTGCAAATAAGTCCCCAAAATTTAGAAATTTGCACAGAAAGTGGGTTTGGGATTTAATGAGGGAAAATACCATATTTGGTGTAATGCATTGGATGAAAGGGATATTTGGTGTTTAGTATGAAGCTTGAGGGTGTGCATGGGAGTTTGGTTTGGTGTTGGGTCTAACTTTGGGTCAAGTTGGGTCCTTACATCAATTTAATTAAAATTAGTGTAAAAGGTGTTCTAAAATTAATTGGAAGTACATGAGATTAAAATTAGGTGGGACATAAGTGTCATGGACATAGAAGACTATGAGTAGAATATTATCATTAATTAGATTGTAAGAAACGGGTCAAGATTGTGTCTCCAATTTCGATTGGAACGCACATGGATACAAAGTTGAAATTATTATAGAATTAAATATAAACGTCCACGATGAATATTGTGTGACTAAAATGTAGCACAAGATATCATAATTATAAGTTACACAAAGGTCATAATGGTAGGCAGGCATGTCTAGGACGAGGTTGTAAAATTTGTAGGAAGGCAATGGCTAGTGTAGTGATCCAATTATCGAAGCAACGGTAAGGCGCACTAAGTGATATAATATTGTATAATTAAATAAAATACCGTGTTCTATTGCTAATTGGATTCTAGTTAGCCCTAATCTCTCTATCTAAGCCAAGTAAGCCCAATTTTGGGTGAGGGGGTTTACAATCTACCCAACTTAAAATAATTTTGTCCTCGAAATTTAAAATAAGGTATAGTTTGTTCTTCCTTCACGTACCTAAGGCAAGTCAATCACAATCTCTTTGCGATAATTAAAATTTTAGTCAATCCTTCATAATCACTTCAAAATTAAGATAGTCACTGTTCAAATCAAAATTCAACCTATCGTAATCTCTTCTCACTTTTTCAAATCATCAACATCCAATTTTAAATTAAATCCATATAACATCTTCAAGAATTAAATAACGCGTATAAATTTTACACCACCATTTTCAACTATCATAATCTCCTTTAGAAATAATTCTAATCAAATATTATTCCTATCTTCACTTGTGAATTCCGTACTCTTCACATTTTTCTTTCAATTTACATCCTCAATATTTTAAATAGGTAATCCAACAATCAAAATTTCTTTTAATTCAATCCTCAAATTTGGAATTCAATCCGTCCATGTTCATATTTAGAGTTCTATTTATTTTCCTCAAGATTTAAATTGATGATTCAACCTCCAATTCTCAAAGTTTAAATCATGTGCTCAAAGTATAAATATTTGGTTCGCCATATTAAGGTTTTTAAAAATCATTAAATTATCATCATCTTAATCCTCCTTTTAAATTTCTCCAAAATTAAAATGGCTTGAATCTCCCAATCCAATCTTACTTGATCACAATCTGAAAGTATTTTATCGCAAGTTAACAATGCAATTTCTACCCAACTTAAAATTTACCCATCTATCACATAAGGGTCTTACATTTAAGAAAACTTATTCCTCAAATTTACTTAATCATGTTACTCAATCCTCAAAATTTTTAACACTAAATATATCATATATGATATACCCTTAATCAGTTATAAAAGGTAGTCATCTAGTAATGTGATTGACCTATGGGGTATATCTAGTACTCTGTGTATCAAACTTATACCAAGCACGAGGTTTCGTCTTTCCGAAATAAGGAAAGACAGAAAACAATAATAAAGAGTTCAAGGGGGAGGTCATATGGTAGAAGTATGGGGATCAAGGCATTTAAAGAATTCAAATGGAAATTGTCAAGGCAGTTGTGGATTGAAATCCTATTTTGTAGTTTCTTATTCGTATGCTCGTATCAGTACAATTATATAACCGATACGATATGCTTAGACATATCTAGAGGGCAAGTATGTTCGCCCACTAGTCAACTATATATCTCAATCCACGTAAAGAAGTCATGCCAAGAGTGAACCAAGCGCACTATGTCTAGCTAGACCATAATACACTGATTCTGATTAGACAATTATATTAGTGTGGTTGATCAGGCCCCAATAACATATATGTCATGAACAAGCTCGATAAAAGATTAAGCTTGCAAAACTAGGCTATAATAGCAGCATAAGTCGAGGTAGTTCAGAAAATATAAATACGCTAGATTATGATGAAGGAATGTACATAATAATTCAAGTTCACAAAAAGATACGACTCTATAATCTCTACAGTTGTCATACAAACTCCTTGTCTAAGTCACTAGTCGACCAAATATGGGCATGGACCTCTAAGTGTTATAGTCGGGATAAACACTATCGTCTTATGCAAGCATATAGTTAATATCATTCAGTTACACTTCAATAATGAATCAAGAGGACTATGTGTTACTAGGTTGTGAGGCATACTACCCAACTTAAAACAATAAACTACTACTGTAACTGCCTTAAAGGAGATTCTACGAAATAACTTTGCACTTGTAATTAAAGCAGAAACTCTTATTGGGGTACACGAGAAAAAGATCTTGGTATTTATTAGGGTCTCTTATTCCATTATCTAGGAAATGGTCATCTAAAGTCTTAGTCATAGTGCTCATAGAACAAGTGTCAATAGTAAGAATGAAAAAGTTACTGGCCTTCAAGGGGAAAGAGGATATAACCTATATTGAGGTGGGGTACAGGTTATATGGTTTAAAACTAAGAATAATCAGATCACACTCTAAGGAAACAACTCAAACTAGAAGTTCCAACTACTAAGCATACAATTCAAAGTTCAAGATTACAACTATAATCCTAGCAAACTATATATCCTTAACATAAGATAATATTACTTGGCCTATAATCAGAAAGGTTAGGTGGCACGAATTGAAAGTTAAAGAATAGAAGAACATAATTAGTTGTCACACAATTAGCGAACGTTAAGGTTGTAAAGGAACAAGATTTGAATTGAAAAATAGAGGGACTCTAGATAATATCACAGTTTTCTAAGGGGAAGGTGGTAGCTAATCTCTGTGTTAAAGGTTTGATCGAGGAAAATGTTATATTCGTTCCTCTTGGCTTCCTAAAGTACTGTCTGCTAGTGTCAGGACAAGAACTTAAATTTATAGTTCTATAATACTATCATACTATAAAAATTAAGTTTTGGTCCTAATATTCAACCATAGATTTCTATTGGTTCCTCAATGCTAGGGTCAACCAATATGGTTAAATTTTTAACTAACTCTAGTAGTGTTTATACTACTCTCAAGTCATTCATAAACTATATCAAGGGGTAATGGTAAATTATCCTATAGGTAAGGGACGCTAGGGTTCATTAAGTATTCTAACTTAGTGATGTGTCATTATCCTAGTTGTACTCTTAATAGGAAGGTTACCCTACTTATTATCTTACGACAGGAACTTCTATATTCAAGGAGAAGGCTATACTCAAGGAACTATTAGGGAAGCACATGAATCAAGCAGGATGCAATTATTCAAATGGAATAGATTAGAATGAGGATGAGTCATAGTCAATTATGGATGATATCCTATACTCTAATCCTAAGTGCAGGCTTGCTCGGTACAGTAATGTAACCGAGACAATATGCTCTTGACCTGCATGGACCACCACTAAAAATATGTCACGCCCCAGTCCCAAAATACGTAGGACTTGGACACGTAAGCATGCCAGCCACATGTATACGGCAACTCCAATATATGGAAACCATAGCACATGCGTACGCTATAATATGAATAGCAATTCACCAGTGGTATAAACTTATCACAAGTCACATGGTATAGCTAATTCTCATCCATAAAAATCAAATATAAATGAATAACCGATAACCATGTAACTAGATCTCAATATGACGTATTAGAAGATGATAGTCGGATGAAAATAAATCTACTGCCAAACTAGAATATATAATAAACAAGATAAATACAATATAAGTACAACATCTACCAATCACGAGACTTGAAGAGAAGACCTGCTCGAAATATATAAGTAGTCAGTCCGGGTCTGCGCTCTTACGAATACTCATGAACATCTACACCTGGAAAGGGACCAGGTCCTCGGAGGGACATAACAAGATACATAGAAGCATGCCATAAAGTAAATACTGAATAAATAAAAGGGGTGCGCTAACCATCTAAGTGAATGCAATTTGAGGACAACTTTGAGTGTATGGGGAAGTGTAGGCTAGACATATGCTGACGTAATTCACCAATCGTGACAATTGGCTAGTATATGCCATATATGCCCCCATACAAGGGCGCTGTAATATAATAATGTCCATACCGCTCCGAAGAACGGGAAATCTGCATAGTATATAACGTCCATACCGCTCCAAAGAACGGGGAATCTGCATAGTATATAACGTCCATACCGCCCCGAAGAATGGGGAATCTGTATAGTATATAACGTCCATGCCGCTCCAAAGAACGTTGAATCTGCATAAAGAAAGTGGGTATCCCATACGCCTACTAGTTATCCTCCCTACCCAATGATCTATGCATGTTGTATCCACAACACGCCTTAGCTACTATGCCGAGGCGTCGTAACTCTGGTTCATACTTTATCGCTAGAACAATAGCCCAACCTTACAACCAAAGAAGGACAAGGATTGCGCCATCGTACCACGATAGTCTATACTCCGCCTACTAATAACTGCTAAGTCTTCTAACATGCATCACTATTAGCAGTTATACCCTATCCGTCGTACGACCTAAACGTACAGGTGGCCAACCGCATATGCAAGTCCGTGCCCTACATGAGACTCACAACACGTGTAAAAAATATGTCAAGGCCTGGGGACTCATACTGATAACTCCACAACTTTGGGTGGGTCTATTAGACACTAGGTAAGACACAAGTCCTAACGTCAACGCCTTCGTTGACTGCACCCGAGTCTCTCTCGGACGTGCATAATTATATAATATAAACATACAACTAATAATACATAATTTAAATAGTACAACAAGGCAAGGTATACTTGCCTGGCAAGAAAGCTGTATAGCACTAATAACCTGCTCCTGAAGTCACGCAGATAAATCCAATATCCTCGGGGTACGTGCTTAGGAATGATGGTTACGACGACGATGGTAAACATCGATGATGATGGCAATGATGTGGATGACGATGACGAAGTTAACAACGATGATGACGATGATGGCGATGTCAAAGATGACGATGAGGGTTAAGATGGATGTGATAATGATGATAATGGCGACGAGGGTGACGGTGATGATAATAATAATGGTGATGATTATGAAGATGATGGGAGATGATGATGATGATTATTACATGATGGTGATGACGAAGAAGATGATGTGGGTGATGGTGATGACGAGGATGATGATATGGGTGATGGAGATGACGAGGACGATGACGTGGACGATGTGATGATGAGGACGATGATGATGACTAGGATGATGATAATGTATGGTGGTGATGATAATGTATGGTGGTGATGATAATGTAGGGTGGTAGTAATGGATGATACCGGCCAGGGGGAGGGAAGGTCCGGCCAGGGGAGGGGAGGTCCGGTCATGGAGGTTGAACAAGGAGGAAGGGGTCGATGACAGGGTGGAGCTGGGATTAGGACGAGGTGTTGATGGCGAGGGAGAAGACGGTGGCAGTGGTGGCGAGGTGGACGAGGGAAGATGGAGGTCGAGGGGATGGTGGTTCAGGCGGTGGAGGCCGGTCGTGGATGTTTGATAATAAATGAAAGAAATGAAACAAGGTTTATATGAAACCCTCTCTTTGGTTTACAAACAAGAAGTACAATTAATCCTATACGAGGATGTCAAGTACAAATTTTAATCTGGGTAAATATTACTATAGGAGTCTGATCTGCAGTCGACCACTTTGTCCCTTGGACCACACGATGATGAAGAAGCGCTGTAGAAGATAGAGAAGCTTCAAAGATTGCAAAGGGGAGTGGATGCTCGATGCCAAAATCGTCGATCACTACTCTCTGTCTGAGCTCTGACTTCTGTTCTCTGAATTTTCCCGCCCTAACTCTTCGACCCCGGACCTCTGTCAATAGAGGTCTCTATTTATAGGGTTTTAGTGACAATAACCGTCCAGTCGGCATAGAAGTCGGATAGTGGAGAGTATGGCACTTTCTACGCGGCGGTTACAATAACTGCCACCCACGTATAGATGATCTTCTGAATCTCCGTGTGACGCGAGTCCTATTATAAGATAATAGTTATAACTGCTGTGAAGATCACGTCATGCAAGCCACGTAGGTAGCTGTCCCTCGCATAGAAAAGGTTGGCGTAGAAGCCAATAATTGTCACCATGGCGTAGAAGCCAAATAGTTATCAAACTGGCGTAGAGGCCAGGTAGGCGTAGAAGCCTGATGCTGCATGGATAGGTAGCTAGCGTACAAGATAGTTGATCCTCCTTCCTTGACTGAGGTCTTGAGCTAATTCTGGATCAAATAGCCTTATTATGCACCAATGCAAATGTAGCCTGAGTTGGCGTATTTCGAGGAGATAGCATACGGCGTACTCCTATGGTTGAAAATATCCAGGTCGACGTATTTCAAGGAGGTAGCGTACAACGTGCTTCTATAGTTGAAAATAGCCTGATGGCGTAATATGCAGAGGTGATGATGTGGACGCATTAGCCGTAATTATGGCTCACCCAGTTTTTGAAAATAGAACCAAATCTCGTGCATTAAATGCAGAGATCTGCCCCCATCATGCGCATTAACTGCCGAGACGTGCCTCGAGCTCTGTATGAAGAGCAGCTTTTGACGCGGCGGTCCGTTTGTCTCTTGTTGAGCATAAAAGCTCATATTTGCCTATATAAAACTAGGCGGCGTATTCCCTTGAACGCGTAAAAGTGATTTATATCAAGGAAATGTCGCTAAACGATGGTTTGAGTCTCTGTACCGCACCATCATTATAGCCGTCGTCTGGATAGTCGTGCAGTACTCTTTGTCAGGAGTCACGTTCACTGCATGATCTGACAAGTTCCTTCGAGGAATACGAAGAGTTCTCCGTACGACTTCCCACTGCATTAAAAGCGAGTAGGTTTTACGCCAAAGTGGCGATGTAATAACCTTTTTTACGCCAGAGCAGCCTGGAAATACTGCATTACGCGGGCTATTCTGGAGCTATATTTTATGCTGTACTTGCGATCAAAGCTCTGTTTGTATGCCGATGGCTCTGAAGTCACGTCTTACGCCACACAACCCTGAAATACTGCGTATAACTCTGCAGCGTATTTTTTATGCTTCTACAAGACCCCCTTCAAAGTTTTCAAATTCCTCATAATTTGAAACACTTTGAATGAAGCATGAAACGGTCAAGTCTGACTCGTTCCTCGAGGCTGATTTCTTGGCTGATTTTCGGGGATTTGTTGGGATTCGGTGTGTTCTCTTTTGCCTATATAAAGGCTGATGAGTTAACCTGTTCTTCCTACATTTCCTTCACCACACAAAGATGATTACCGGACTTTGTCGAGTCGACTTGATGAAGAAGAAGATCATGCTCTTCCAGTATGTAAGGAGCCGAAAAAGAAGGCATCTTAGAGCAAATATCCTCTGCAATGATGGATCATGGAAGGATATCATAGCTTCCTTTGCTCGGGATGATCAGCAATTTCATGTGGTGATTCGTCCAGGAGAGAGAAAGGGTCACATTCAACCATACAGCTTGCAAGCTGTATTTTCTCCCGTCGTTGGTGGACGAGGGCAGACAAACTAGCCCTGTCTTCCAGTATTGAGTTGGGTCTAAAACCTCAACTCAATCTGTCATGGCGTATGGAGGGTGGGCTCTTGAATAATTTAGACAAGCCCAGTTGTGTATCTTCCCGCCATTAATCATTTTTTTGTTAATCGGCCGCGAAAACCGACTAACTGCTGATGAAGACAGAAAAAGATCTCCACCAATATGAGAACCTGGCAGAACAAATTCTGGGCGTGATCTTTAAATGAAGATGAGAAACCCTTTGTAGACGGGATTTCCTTCATATGTAATCATGATTAATAAAATCGTATTCTTTTACGCATCCGATGATTTGCCATATTTTTTGTTGTGATAAAGTCTGAATATGTGTAGCTTCGACATGTCTAAATAACTTTTTGCCTACTCTGATAACAAGAGTATCTGGTCTCGTCCCGTCTCTTACGCGTAACTGAAGATGCGCAGAAAGCTATTTAGCATTTAAGTCGAATATCCGAACTGTCCTACTATTTTGAATGAGGAGTCGCGTAGAATTCTGAACTGTCACTTATCTGAAAGAAGAATTTTGTTCAGACCATCATCTTCAAGAAGAATAATTTCCCGAAAATCCCTTGGAATAGGGCAAAAAATGGCTGTCAAAAACTGACCATGCTTGAACTGTAGAGAAAATATTTTGACTGGATTTCGAATGAACTTCCAATCAACCCACGGAGAAGAGTTATTTTCAATGCTGAACTCTGTATGCTTTGGATACTTAGGATATTTTGAGACCAAGAAGGAGCATCTTCTGCGTGAACCCTTGTAATTGGCCGTCTTGAGAATTTGTTCAGATATACGCATACTCTGGCCTGGGAATTTTAAGATATGCGAAAAGTCATAGATCCGTAATATAGATGAGCATAAAATCGTAAGTTTGTAGCCTCTCGAGCGTAAAAGCTGCCGAGCATAAGAGCATTCGGGCATAAAACTATAGATTTGTAGCCTCTGACAAGAAAATTTCCAAGCGTGAAGTCGTAGATTTGTCGCCTCTGAGCGTAAAAAGGTGTTGAGCGTAAAATTATAGATTTGTAGCCTCTGAGCGTGAAGTCATAGGTTTGTAGCCTCTCGAGCGTAAAAGCTACCGAGCGTAAAAGCATCCGGGCATAAAACCGTAGACTTATAGCCTCTGAGCGTAAAATCGTAGATTTGTAGCTGCCGAGCGTAAAAACTCCTTGGCGTAAAATCACGAATCTGCTCTGCACGAAAAACTTTTTGAATTCGCTGACTGTCCATCTTCCCTAAATGATAGGCTGACGTGGTCCCAAATCATAACCGAATATTAAATATCGAATTTGGTTAGGGATTCGAGGAGTCTATCTGAACTTTATAAATACCCCAAGGCCTTCAGAGAAAACTTTTCATCTGTCTTTTACAAAAAAAAAACCTTCGTCTCTTTGAGAATTCTCCTTCGTTTCTTCTCTGAGCACTCTGAGTTTTTAGCAATGGCGGCGAAACCAACTTCCACCTCTAAGGGAAAGAAAGCTGCCTCCTCTTCTCGCTCCTCTGCCCAAGCAAGAGCGACTCCCATCGGGCAGAGCAAATCTCGCTCTTAACAAAGTGTCCCACCGACGAGCTGTGCACCGGACGTTATAGGTAAAGCTTTCGGGACGACAAAAAACGAAGAAAACCCTTCGCACACGTTGTACGTGGATGTGCTAGGTCATCTTCTGTGCTGAATGCCTCTTCGAGGAAGATGATGCACAGAGATGTTTCATCTTCTACACCCACATTTCTAATGTGTCAGCGTAAAAACTCCATATTTTTGCAGTCTGGAGTAAAAGCTTTGTCTGTCAAAATTTGGCGTATACTACAAATTTTGGGTGTTACGCTCTGGATGAAAATTCCGACGTAATAACTCAAACTTTGGCAGTCTGGCGTAAAAACACAGACTGTCAGATTTTTGTGTATACTGCAATCTTGGATTTTATGCCTTGGAATGAGATTCCAGCGTAAAAACTCAAGTTTTTACAGTCTTGGCGTAAAAACACAGACTGTTGATCTTTGGCACAAGCTGCAAGACCGTGAGGTCTAGTATAGAAACTGACATGTTTTTCTTGCACTTTGTAGTTAACTTGTAGATACCTCCGTTGGCTTAGGTGATGGGTTCTGCTGCTAGGATGCTGAACTCTAATTACTTGGAGGATTTGTCCCATGTGACATTTCCTATTTCCGGACCCCAGTATCCTGAAGAAAGGGGAAATCTGATATCATCTCAAGGAGAGCGAATATTGTTGAGCATGATTAACGGGGAGCCCCTGACACATATAGATGGGGCCAAGTATGTAAAACTAACTTTCCTTTTTGGGGATATGATTAACAAACAATCCCAGACGAAGCCCAAGAAGGAAGACTGGGTTTTCACTGCTGGGGGCATGGTCATGTACCTGCCCATGATGAAGAAAGATTATCCCATCTCGGCCTTCTTCCATGCCACACATCCGAGGAAGATGTTGTGGACCCTGACTCCCAATCTTCACGGCCAGCCGGGGAAGATATTTTACCAGAAAGGATCCGACCAAGGGTTATTTGTAAGCCGCCCTTCCGGCTCTGTAATGCCCTTAAGAGGATTATATCCGGGTAGTGTCCCGAGTGAAGACACTTCACTGCTCCAACCAGTCCAGCTGCCGACTTTCTGCAATGACTTCATGGGACAAGGAGGAGTATACCCCAAGGTTAATCCTCGGACCAATGGGTGGCTTACCCCTATAAATCTTTGCTGGGCTCGTTTAGCTGCCTGGGCCCTGAAGCATTTTCAGACTGAGCTGGAGAGCATTGGTTTGTTCGCGGCAGTGAGTGCTACCAGTGTTGGGCTGCCTCCCAATCCCAACCTATTTTTGGCTCTGATGGAGCGGTATATTTCGCTCACCGGGACTTTCGCCACTCCGCTAGGGGAGTTAGGATTGGCCCTCCACGAGATGGCAGAGATTTCAAGACTGCCAATGGGGGATACTCCTTATGAAGAGTATGTTCCCATAAACCGGGAGCTGGGGGATATAAACCCTCGGGTAGTGGCAATGTACCAGGAGCTGATGTGCCACTACCTTGCTTGCACCACTTTCTATAATGAGCCCTCTGATTTGGCTCATACCAACAAGTGGGCGTCCTACCTCTTCTTCCATCAGGCCCGAGATGCTAAGCCAGACAAAGTCGTGGATAGCAGGGATAAGCCTCTGAGCCTTTTGAGCGTGCTTAATGCTCAAGTAGTCGATGATCTTATTGAAGACGCTGGGGCATCAGATCAGGTCCTCGATGAGGGGATAGGGATTTACCCTGCCGGCACTAAAGCCTATAGTTATATGAGGCATTGCCGCAGGCCTCTGTCAAGGGAAGCTCAACTGGCTGGCTTCCTCTCTGTATGGCTACGCCGACTGGTAGTACCTGGCATTGAATCTTCGGATCGCATTCACCGTAACACCTTATGGCCTGCAGTACGTCTGGTATTCGGGGCAATACTGGGCTTGCTCCCTGCCCTGGTATGCCGCATACAAGCTGCCCTGAGGGCCATTACTGATGGGCTGCTTCCTGATGAAACACGGCGTGATAGCTTTCCCAGGGTAGAATTACCGTTCCTGTATCTGATAGGATGGCTAATTCTTCATAACCCCAGGGTGATGTCTCCCGGCTCTGGCAGTAGTTCGGGGAGTAATTTCTTGTTGAATTATAAGAACTCTACTTGGAACGTGTTCACAGTTGTAAACAGTCGGCCAGCGTTAAATTTTGCTCATAGCAGGAAGCTCTCCTACATCGTCCCCACTGTACATATCAATCAACAGGGGAGCAGGCTTCAGGATTCGGGTGAAGGGAAGACCGTTCTTTCTCCTGAAGCTTTTTATTGGTTGGTCTGTATTAGACCTTCCCATTTATTGTACAGAAGTGAAGACCATTGCTTCTTGGATCCCAATCTGCCTAGTCGGTTCGCCATGCAGTTTGGGTATGACCAGTTGCACGTGGGGAATGCCATCACCAGCTTCAAGTCCAGAGGTAGACTTATTGATGGAGCGAGAGGATGGCGGTACTTCATAATGGGTTATACTGGAGCGGCCTTCACTATACCTGCGACTTCTCTCTCTATGGAGTTGCACATCCTCCATTCGTACGCCCAGTTTTATGTGGCCATCAATACCTTCCATCGTGATTTTGAAATACGTGGAAGTTTTAGGATGCCCACTCATAAATCTTCGAGAAAAAAGGATGTCCCATCAGTCTCCTCTAACGAAGGTGAAGACGCTGTCGGTACGGATGAATTATTGTTGACAGTACCGAGAGGTGCAATACCTCCGCCTGTAGAGCCTCTTGTTATCTCTGGAAAGTGAAGGGCTCCTGTTCTGAAGGACGCTTCCCCTCGCAAGAAAAAGAAGACTGTTAGTGGTCCTGTCAGGACTTCCCGCCCTGAGGTTCCTAGGAGTGAAATTATTGTTTCCCCTGTTAGGGATAAATTTTTGACTAGAGGTCCTTCGCCTATTAGAGAGGGAACCTCTACAGTTCCGGCCGGCAGTGCCGAAGATTCTTTGCTCGAGGCTGCTGTCGCTGCTAACGCTTCAGGTAGTGGTACAAGATTGCCTTCGAGGCCGAGCGAAATAAGAATATCTTTATCCAAACCAGTAATGGGAGTAACCCCTGCTGCATCTGTGAGTACATCCAGCGAGATTCCACTCGATGAGCCTCGAGTGGATCTTGGTGAAAACCTGAAGGAGTACCTGCCAGTGTCAGTTGGCACACCCCCTTCTTCCAGGTATGATAGCTCGTTTAGCATCATTAAGAAATGATTTAGTTGTACTGGCTGCCGACGTGACATATATACCATCGGCCATGGGTAAATATCGTCTTTATGCCTCTTTTAGAAAAATTAACATCATGTTGATATTAACTTTCTCTTATCTTCTTTTCAGGGGAAGACATCTACGGGGAGGGCAGTGTCGACGCAACCTTTGGCTCTGTTGCAGCTCCTGCCGATGACATGGAGGTGCCCGACTTCGAAGCGGAAACATTTTCGGGTGCTGGCTCGCCCGAAATAGTTCCGATATCTCGATAGGAGGATGAGCCTGTCATTACGACTATGCCTCCTTTGAGTATGCCAGCCACTTCGGCCGTTGTCGGTGCCTCTACCTTTGTCGTGCCCTCTACTGAAGTGACGACTGTGACGACACCCTCTGTAGTCGTTCTTGGAAGAAGATTCGCCGATATTGCAGCCACTCCCAGCACCCAATCTGATTTTGCCATGCTAATTGAGCAATATACTAGTATCTTCTACACCACTTTGAAAATGCTGATATCAATGGTGCTGGAGAAGAATCTAGGTTTTGAGGCTCTGAGGAGGTCCTCCCAGTTTGTGATAGGGTTGAACAAAGATTTCAACGATGCTGGAAGAGCTGATACACTGGAGCAAACCCATTTACAATTATTTGCAACTATCCCAGGGCAGCATTGACGACCTGATCCAGGCTGAATATGACTCTTTGACTGCGAGGCTTGTTGGGGAGATGGAAACTCTGAGAAAGTCCATCGAAGCTCAGCAGAAAGAGATAAATGAAGAGCATGCCTCATTGGGGTATGTCATTCCCCAGCTGGCCAAGTGCCAGGCCGAATATGAGGAAAAGGCAGCGAGGATCCGCCAATTGGAAGATGAACTCGCCAAGGCCAAGGAGAAGGCTCTCTCTTTGTCGGCAGCTCGAGATGTGTTGAATGACCGAAGGGAAGCATCTCAGCAAAACCTGACACGTGTGGGTGTCATCCATGCGGATTATGTACGACATTGGTCTAAAATGTCTGCCTTGACCAATAAGGGGGCAAGGTGGGAGCAGGCTCGCGCTACCGTTTTGAGCTCCAGGAATGAGAAGATGGCCATACTGGCGCAGAAGATGCGTGATTTGACTGCTCCTCCCAAATGATGTACCTTTTTTTGCCTTTATATAAAATTTTGCTCCTCCGGAAGATAATAAAGAAATTTTATCTGACTTTGGTGGACCTATCATTTTGGAATATAAACGATAGGGTAGAGTGAAAGTGATATCAGAGGTAATATGGACGTGATATCATTTCGGTAAGCTTCAGCTGGACATATCTATTCAGAGGTTATATGGACATGATAGAATATGATCCAACTAAATTTGTATACAAAACACTATCAGAGGTAATATGGACGTGATAGGTCTTGAAGTTCCAAATTAGTTAGACATATCTATTCAGAGGTTATATGGACATGATAGAATATGATCCAACTAGTTCTTTGGAAGTAGTATTGTCAGAATGAGATCTTCACCATACTTTGTTTGAGCAAAGGAGATTAAGCGTAGTACCTTTTCAGGAATTTGCCGTTGATAGGAGCCATCAACAAGTCTCCATTAGGCTTGGCTAATCTGTAAGTGCCGTTTGAGAACGTCGTCTCGATCAAATAAGGGCCTTCCCATTTGGGTTGGAATTTACCCTTACTCTTGTAAGTAATGATCATTGGCCTCTTCACAGCTAAAACTAGCTCGCCAACTTTGAACACTCTTTCCTTCGCTTTTTGATTAAAAGCTCTGGAAATACGTGCCTGGTAGAACGCGATGCCTATTGGGCTTGAAGGCATTTCTCGTCTAATCCTTCTAGCTCTTGAAGCCTTAGTAGGTCATTCTTTTTCGGTGTCAACTTATTAGCCACTGCTATTCTGAGTAACAGAACTTGGATTTTGATGGGGAGAACTGCTTCGCTCCCGTAAACCAATGAGAATGGGGTACAACCCGTCGGTGCTCGTACCGTTGTGCGGTATGCCTAAAGATATTCTCCCAGCTTCTCATTCCAATCTATTTTGTTCGAAGAGACAAACTTTTTTAGGAGTTTGATAATGGTTTTATTGAAAGCTTCCGCCAAACCATTAGCAGCAGGATTGTATGCCGTAGAGGCCACATCTTGTATCCGAGTTTTATCGCAAAATCGATGAAACGCTTGGCTGATGAATTGAAACCCATTATCATGAATTATCCTTTGGGGTATCCCGAAGCGATAAATAACATGATGCTTGATGAAGCTAATCACGTTAGATGTCTTCATCTCAGCAAGAGGGACTGCCTCTGCCCATTTGGAGAAATAATCCATGATGGCCAATGTTAACCGATGCCTCTGGAAGAAGACGGGTGAATTGGACCAATGATATCCATACCCCATGCTTCGAAAGGCCAGGATGCAACCGTAGGATATAAATATTCAGAAGGTTGATGTATAAAATCTGTATGAACCTGGCAGGCTTTGCATTGGCTTGCATATTTTATTGCATCTGTGATCATAGTAGACCAGTAATAGCCCATCCTCCTGATGCGATCCTGCAGCTTAGGACCGGGTTGATGTGCTCCGCATACACCGTCGTGGGCTTCACGGATAATCCACTGTGCCTCATCATCAGAGAGACATCGTAATAGCAATCCATCATAAGTTCGGCGATATAGACATTGTGAAGACGCATCAAAATAGAAACGTAATGATCATCTTTTGATGGATACTGCTTCTTTAGGATCCTCTGGTAAGATTTCATATGCCACAAAATCTATAAAGGGGCTTCTCCAGTCTCTCTTGGGAGGATCTGTGTTCACAACGTAGCTGCGTTCTATATAAAAGTTGTTTTTCACACAGAATAAATCTCTGTTAAGAAGGATCATCGAATTCTGACTTCTTATAGGAGTAGCTAAATCTACAGCTAGACTGGCCAGGGCATCAGCTTCCAGATTCTGAGATCGAGGTACATGCTCTAGGAAAAACCCTTTGAACGTCATGGCTATCTCGACCGTTGCTTGGTGATAAGGAATAAGATCTGGGTTACGGACTTCATATATTCCTCTGACTTGATTGACGATCACCAGAGAATCACCGAAAGCTTCCAGATATTCGACGTCCAATTCTTTAGCGACTTGGAGCCCGATTAGTAGAGCGTTATACTCTGCCACATTATTAGAGCAGGGCTCACTAAGAGAATATGCTCGATAGATGACGAGTTTATCGGGAGTGACTAGGACAATTCCTACTCCTGAAACCATGTTTCCCCTGGGACCAGTCTTGGAGGCACCATCGAAGAATAGTTGCCATGTATTGCTTTCTATTGCGGAATTAAATTCTGCAACTTCGTCGAAAATGTCCTCGTATAGTTTGGAGGTCTCCGGAATCGGATGAGCAGCTAGAAAATCAGCCAGTGCTTGGCCTTTGATGGACTTCTGAGGGACGTACACCATGTCATACGGTGTTAATAACATCGCCCAAGTCGCGAGTCGGGAATTAAGAACACTTGGCTTGTTCATCAATACCCGAAGAGGATTGATCCGGGAGATGATATGGATAGTCTGGCCTGTAACATAGTATAGCATTTTCTGAATGGCGAACATCAGGGCGAAGCATTCTTTTTCCACTTGATTGTACCGGTATTCAGCTCCGACCATCATACTGCTTAAATAGTAGATAGCCTGTTCATGACCCTCATCGTTCTTCTGTGCGAGGAGAGCTCCCAGAGAATGATCCATTGCTCGAACATACAGCAAAAAGGGTCTTCCTATGACGGGAGGTACCAGAACTGGACGATTAGTGAGGTAGCATTTGATATCATTAAATGCTTGCTGACAGGCTTTGTCCCATACGAAGGATACACCTTTCTTCATGAGACAAGAAAAAGGCTGACATCTTCCAGAGAGGTTGGATGTGAATCTCCGGATATAAGCCAGACGACCTTAAAATCCCTTGAGTTCCCTCAGATTACGGGGCGGTCGCATTTCTAAGATGGCCTTCACTTTATCCGGGTCCACCTGAATGCCTTTAGCGGTAATAAAAAACCCCAGGAATTTGCCACTGGATATACCAAGAAAGGACTTTATAGGATTTATTTTAAGTTGATGTTGGCGCATCAACTCAAATACTGTCTTGAAGTCTTGGATGTTTTTATCCTTGCGGCGGCTTTTGACAGCTATATCGTCTACGTAACATTCCACAGTTTTGCGTAAGTGCTCGTGGAATATGTTACACATAGCTCGTTGGTACGTAGCCCCGTTATTCTTCAGTCCGAAGGGCATGACCGTGTAGCAATATACCCCCAATGGTGTCCGGAAGGCAGTATGCTTCTCGTCTTCAGGATGCATCTTGATTTGGTTGTATCCTGAAAATCCGTCCATGAAATACATGCATTTAAAACCGTGTGTATTATCGATCATGACGTCTATAATGGGAAAAGGAAACTCATCATTGGGGCAGGCTGCATTCAGATCTCGGTAATCGATGCAGATACGTACTTTCCCACTTTTTTTCATGACTGGGACAATATTGGCGACCCAGTCAGGATTTTGTTCTTCTCGGATGAAGCCACAGGCTATCAACTTCTTGATTTCAGCTTCGATGGCGTCCATCATATCCGGGCAAAACCGGCGTTGGTGCTGCATCACAGGCTTCAAATTGGGCAATATATTGAGCTTATGAGTAACCACTTTTGGATCAAGACCTGGCATATCCTCATAGTTCCACGCAAAAATATTGATATATTCTTTTATTAGCTGGATTATTTCTTCCTTTTCTTCTTCAGAAAGATTGTTACTGATAAATATCGGCTTTGGCGAAAGCTCATCTCCAACATCAATCTGGATAACTTTATCTTCAGTGGGAGGTTCTCTCTGCTCGAACCGGAGTTCCCACTGTGTATCTATTTGCTGAGACCAAGAGTCATTCTCAAACGGTTCAGATTCTTGTTCGTCTGCTTCGAGGGAATCTGCCAGTACCGTATTTACTGATAATGCTCGTTCGAAAGCATCATATGAGCTGGAGGACGATCAGCCATCTTGAGAAGAGGAAAAGATATCCTCATTTGACTCAGAAGTTACAAGGGAGGTGGTATTCCCTAACGCAAAATGAGTTCGTTGACAGTAGGGATCACCATGCAACGGTATTCGTCTGCCTTTCCCGTAGTTGAGGCCTGGTTCCAGCTTTAAGTCATAACCCATACTTTGCATAATCTTCAAAGCTTGCGGGCTATATCTGTGAACCTCCATTTTACCAGCATCGTCATCGGGAGAATCCTCTTGTCCAGTCTGTTATTGCACATGCGACCGAAGACTAATGGACGCTGACTGCTGCGAGTAGGCGGGACAATAAAGATAGAATCCTCATGTGGCCCATATGTCGTGATGACATTAGATGATGACGCTACTTCCCACACATACGGATGATAGGAATCTATAGCTACCAAGAATTTTTGTGCTATAGGTTCTATATCGTCATGGGGAGAGGATTCCTGATTTTGAATTTAAGCGTCAATGTACTGGAAAAGAGGATCTTTATTATCGTCAGAAACCACGTTCCTGGTTATATTTACATCAGTCGGCTGCTTGCTGCGCCGGAGGTTGATGACCAAAGGTGGAGGTTTCTGGTTCAAAGTGATCACTAGAGGATCACCTCCTTTTCCTGGCCTAGTTTTGTTCAGGTGGATAGCCATGGGTTCCATGACATTCGGACGAGTAGTTTGCCCTTTCACCTTGATTGACAGAGGTTGCTTGGCAGAGGGTTCTTCTGGCTCCCGGTGGGATTCCTCCTCTGTCTCGCCTGACACCTCCTCCATATAGTCTTGAGTGTACAACATGGCATCGGAGTAGTAGGATTCTACTCCTTTAAATGGGTTTAGGTCAGCAAACTCTGTTTGTACTGTTCCTTGGGCATCTACATATTTGAAGCATTGATGCAGAGTCGAAGGAACGATGTTGTGATCATGGATCCATGGTCTGCCCAGCAGAATGTTGTAGGACACCTCTGAATTAATGACATAGCATGTAGCCACAGATCTGAGGTCGCCAATCTGGATTCTCAGACGAATTTTCCCTAACAGCTTACTTTTCCTGGCATTGAAACCCACGATTGTAGTGGTGGTGTAAGCCAATTTGCTGGTAGGAATCCTCAGCGGTCTGAGTAGACTATGAAGAATGATTCTGATCGATGATCCTGGATCTATGTGAATTCGGTCGACCACCATAGAACCGACATATCCGGTGTAATAGAGGGGTCTGTCATGCCTGTTGTGTTTCAACAGTATGTCATCTTGGGTGAAAGTGATATTCGGGACCACCTCCATCACACTAGGCATTGAGGACACGCCACAGGTTTCTTTATCAGGGGACTTGAGCTGGGTCAAGTATGCATCCGCCTGCATTAATGCTTCACTCAGGGCTTGAGGAGTGTCTTTAGAAGCCTGAGTAGTTCAAAAATTGACAACCTGGCTGGTGTATTAGCCAATTGGGCCAGGATGTCGAAGTTATATGGCTTCTCTAAACCTTTGTTTTGAATTTTCTTCAAAGGTTTATCAAAGCGCACTTCTTTTTGCTTCCCCTTATCCGCTGAAGTTGGTCTCGAAGGACCGGCCTCTGGTATGACGGGTTCTGGTTCTGAAGGCTTGGCAGCTGAAGCGTCTGCCGATGCATCTTCCTGACTTGCTCCATAGTCCTTGAGGTAAGCTTTCCCTGAACGGGTTCCAGTAGCCAAAATCTCTTATTCTGATGCTGAGGATACCGTAACCATGTGACATGGTTTACGCTTCGAGTTCTTCTTAGACTTAGCCCTAGCAGCTTGAGTCTCTTCCTCGATCTTTGACACCAGATCTGGATGAACCCACATAATTTCTCCCCACTGGGTAGTTAGGGGTACCAGGTCATAATTTTGACCCCTGGCTGGAGGGAGATTAACGATGTTCATCGTTGTCCGAGAAATAGGTATGACACCATCCGGAACTTCTTGTGGAGGCAGATCACCAAATTGAAGAGAGATCATGTTGGCTGTGACCGTCTTCTCGCTGTTGCGCAGAGTGATGGCCTTAGCATCGATCAACTCCTGGATTTTCCTCTTTAGTACATAACACACCTTTGTGGGGTGATGTATGTGCCTATAAAAAATGCAGTACTTGGGGTTATTAGTACTGCCGACTTCATTAGGCCGCTTTAACTCTGGGAGGGTAATCTTGCTGCTTTTGACTAGACACTCGAATATACTCGGGATATCATCGTCGTCAAAAGAGTATACTTCAATGGGCCTGGAAGTGCCAGGTTTCGTCTGTGTGGTTGCCACAGTCTTTTGCCTGGATGTATTGATCGCCAAAGCTTCTTTTCCTTTGGAACCACGGGGATGGTCGCTGTTGGAGGATGACCTCTTGCCTCTATCAGAGGCAAAGATCATGATTCCATTATCACGCGCCTTCCGACTGTTGTCTTCAGCGGCTACCGCTGAGATGATGAACGAGGGCCAATCATGGAACTGATATGGTCCTGTGAATACCGAGATCACTGGAAGAAGATTCTTCCTGTAAATGTCCACCAATGCCGAGTCTGGAACTCCGGGAGGCATTTGCAAAGTGGCTTGACGAAAACGTTCGATGAAAGTGCGAATGTTCTCTTTTTCCTTCTGCTTCACTTCGATGAGAGAGGACATAGACATGTCCATCCCTCCTTCGTAGAATTGCGCGAAGAACAAAGTCTTGAAATCTTTAAAGAAAGTAATGCAGTTGTCCGCAAGACTACGGTACCACTGATAAGCCACTCCCGAGAGACGGCCTTTGAACACTCAAGTGAGAAGGACGTCATTCCCTTGCAATAACACTGTCATCATACTGAAGTAGTTCATGTACTGGCTCGGTGATGTCTTTCCCACAAACAAAGCTATAGTTTATAGTTTGTATTTAGGAGGGAAAGGGATCTCATCCCAGACAGCTGGGTAAGGCTGGTTGATTCCTAATTTCTTGAGCTAGTCTTTGTACTTCAAGGCATCAAATTGGGCTTTCAATTCCCGCACTACCTGCATTGGATCTTCAGCCGGTAGAGGGACAGTAGAGTGATGAGAAATCGATTGTATTGCAACTCCAACAGGAGGCAATACATTCTCCGAATTAGGAAGTGGGGGAGCTGCTGACTCTTGATCTTAAGCAGGCTCCTGATTCGCTTTGGATGGTGGTAAGTCCACCCCCACACGTATCTGAGTCGGAGGGGCCGATGCTTGAGCTATAGCAGCTGTGTGTTGAGTCAGCATCATCTGGTGCATATTCTCTATCATGGATTGCATCTCTTTTAGAGATGTCTCCAGCACAGCGATGAGTTGCTCAGTACTTCCTGATGGGGAAGCATCTTCGCGTTCATCTCCAATGGCATAGACTCCCATTTCCCTGGGTGTCAATGATGGGTTAGTATAGGTCTCTCTAGAAGTTGACTCTATACTTTCAGCATCTGATTTGGGAAACTGGTGACCCCCAGTATTGGAATCAGAAAAGTACGAAGCCGGTTGTCGTGACCTCGAACGGGTGTTTCGGAACACCCCAGCTTCAGTGTTCTTAAGGAGTTTGTCGAATTTCCTTTGGCTTGGAGTTCTAGAGGGATTACGTCTCGAGTTTGACCTTCCTCTAGGAACGTGTGAAGCCATGTTCACTGAGGCATATGTAGGCTCTTCTTCCTAGAAAGACAGAGAGTAGTTCAACCGGTCAAAAACCGATCATTTTGCTTCAGAACAGCAATAATTAACTACAATCCTATGACTATTACAATAGTGCTCCCTAGGAGGCGTAATAGACATGCTGGAAGATCCCCTATCCTTGCGCTTCTGGATCAAATATTCATGCAAGTCAGGAGGATTAACAGAAGAAGAAGAAGAAGGCGTGTTCCTCCTGTTTATATTAGTTGGCATGCGGATGTTGGGAACCATAACTTTCCCCTGCCACCCGTGTACAGCAGGTTAGCCATATGAGTAGCAGATGATCCCCGAGGAGTGTGTCTCTCCGCCAACCGAGCCTTATTTACGCTGAGGGCTTAACTTGTCGTAATTTGATACTCTGCTCAGGCTGGCGTAAAACTGAGGAAGTCGTCAATCGGCCATCAGCTTCTCGCGTAATCCGGAGGATGGGCAAATTCTTCTCTTGCTGGCGTAAAGGCCGAGATGTTGAGAATTCCGCTACTTGTTTTCCCTTGCGTAAATTGCAGGGACCATCTGCTTTTCCTAGGAGGGCAGATGCATTTTTACGCACGGAGCGCATTTGGAATTTCTGATTTGGCTTTGAGGCCTTATCAGAAATTCTGTCTGCCACGTCACGGACGGGAGACAGAGTTTTACGCACAGAGCGCGAAGTAGACTTCTGGATTAGCACTGAGGCATCACCAGAAGCTTTGTCTGCCACGTCACGGACGGAAGACAGAGTTTTACACGCAGAGCGCGAAGCAGACTTCTGGACTAACACTGAGGCATTGCCAGAAGTTTTGTCTACCACATCACAGACGGGAGACAGAGTTTTACGCGCGTGGCGCAGAGGTTGTGAAGCTAAAACCTTGTTGGTCGGAGAAACCAGAGAGTCGGCAGGAAGGGTAGGGGATGTCCGGGCATCCAAACCATACGCAGTTTCCTGTTGTCTTGGACAGAGAGAGAGTGAGAGCCACCCCCTGCTCGAAGCATATCTTCGTAGGCAGATTGGTCGAACTAGACGACCAAGGTCTTCTTCATTAATCCTACTATTATTGCATCATGTTGAGCAATTACTTTCTCGTCAAATGAGAAAGAGGTCCCCAGCAGAGTCGCCATCTTATGTTCGATAATAAACGAAAGAAATGAAACAAGGTTTATATGAACCCTCTCTTTGGTTTACAAACAAGAAGTATAATTAATCCTATACGAGGATGTCAAGTACAAATTTTAATCTGGGTAAATATTGCTATAGGAGTCTGATCTACAGTCGATCACTTTGTCCTTTGGACCACATGATGATGAAGAAGCGCTGTAGAAGACGGAGAAGCTTCAAAGATTGCAAAGGGGAGTGGATGCTCGATGCCAAAATCGTCGATCACTACTCTCTGTCTGAGCTCTGACTTCTGTTCTCTGAATTTTCCCACCCTAATTCTTCCACCCCGGACCTCTATCAATAGAGGTCTCTATTTATAGGGTTTTAGTGACAATAACTGTCCAGTCGTCGTAGAACCCGGATAGTGGAGAGTATGGCACTTTCTACGCGGCGGTTACAATAACTGCCACCCACGTATAGATGATCTTCTGAATTTGCGTGTGATGCGTGTCCCATTATAAGATAATGCGTATAACTGCTGTGAAGATTACGACATGCAAGCAACGTAGGTAGTTGTCCCTCACGTATAAAAGGTTGGCGTAGAAGCCAATAATTGTCACCATGGCGTAGAAGCCAAATAGTTATCAAACTGGCGTAGAGGCTAGGTAGGCGTAGAAGCCCAGTAGGCGTAGAATCCTGATGCTGCATGGATAGGTAGCTAGCATACAAGTTAGCCGATCCTCCTTCCTTGACTGAGGTCTTGAGCTAATTCTGGACCAAATAGCCTTATTACGCACCAATGCAAATATAGCCTGAGTTGGCGTATTCCGAGGAGATAGCATACGGTGTACTCCAATAGTTGAAAATAGCCAGGTCGGCGTATTTCAAGGAGGTAGCGTACAACGTGCTCCTAAAGTTGAAAATAGCCTGATGGCGTAATATGCAGAGGTGATGGTGTGGACGTATTAGCCGTAATTATGGCTCACCCAGTCTTTGAAAATAGAACCAAATCTTGTGCATTAAATGCAGAGATCTGCCCCCATCACGCACATTAACTGCAGAGACGTGCCTCGAGCTCTATACGAAGAGCAGCTTTTGACGTGGAGGTCCGTTTGTCTCTTGTTGAGCGTAAAAGCTCGTATTTGCCTGTATAAAATTAGGCGGCGTATTCCCTTGAACGCGTAAAAGCAATTTATATCAAGGAAATGTCGCTAAAAGAAGCGTTTGAGTCTCTGTACCGCACCATCATTATAGCCGTCGTCTGGATAGTCGTGCAGTACTCTTTGTCATGAGTCAGGTTCACTGTATGATCTGACAGGTTCATTCGAGGAATACAAAGAGTTCTCCGTACGACTTCCCACTGCATTAAAAGCGAGTAGGTTTTACGCCAAAGTAGCGATGTAACAACCTTTTTTACGTCGAAGCAGCCTGGAAATACTACATTACGCGGGCTATTCTGGAGCTATATTTTACGCTGTACTAGCGATCAAAGCTCTGTTAGTACGCCGATGGCTCTGAAGTCATGTCTTATGCCCCACAACAATGAAATACTGCGTATAACTTTGAAGCGTATTTTTTATGCTTCTACGGTGGAGGGTGACAGTGACTCGGGTGGAGATCGGGGTAGCTCGATGGGATGGGTGGTCGGCTCAGGGTCGAGGGAAGAAGAAGAGAGGTGATCGTTGGTGGTGGCTGGAAGCAGGGACAGCTGCTCCAGGCGAGGAGTTGGTCGGTGGTGGGTCTATTCGAGGAGAGACGGGGGTCCAGGGCTCCGACGAGGATGGCAGCGGGTTGACGGAGCGGCTCAGCGAGGGGTTCGTCCGACGGGTCGACGGGCTTCTGGGTTCAGCAGTCGACAGGGTACGGGATGGTCCAGTGGGTGGAGGTCTACGTGGTGGTGGAGGGGTTGCAGTCGGCGGTGGCAGGCTGCTCCGGCGAGGGTGGCCAGAGGGGAGGATGAAGGCGAGGGTTATGGTGAATAGGGTTGAGTTAGGGTTTCGGTTTGAGGTTTGAAGGATGGGGGTGATGGTGATAAAGGAAAATAATGGAGAAGGAGTTGGTTTTGCATGTGGGGGATGAGGATGATGGTAGCCTAGGGTTTAGGGCCAGTCAAGTACACATGAGGATGGGGTTTGCATTAGGAGAGGGGCTATGAGGGATTATATATATATATATATAGGTGAAGGTATTATGTGGTGGGGATGGATCCATTTGAATGAGTGGTCTAGATTCAACATGAGGGGAATATCAAACCAAAAGGAGGAGAGAGGGAAAGAGTTGAACGGTGAAAGGGAGGGGGTTTGGTTCTTCATTTGGTTTAAACCAATAGGATGGTGACACCTCACTGCACTTTTGCAAATAAGTCCCCAAAATTTATAAATTTGCACAGAAAGTGGGTTTGGATTTAATGAGAGAAAATACCATATTTGGTGTAATGCATTGGATGAAAGGGATGTTTGGTGTTTAGTATGAAGCTTAAGGGTGTGCATGGGAGTTTGGTTTGGTGTTGGGTCTAACTTTGGGTCAAGTTGGGTCGTTACATCAATTTAATTAAAATTGGTGTAAATGGTGTTCTAAATTTAATTGGAAGTACATAGAATTAAAATTAGGTGGGACAGAAGTGTCATGGACATAGAAGACTTAGAGTAGAATATTATCATTAATTAGGTTGTACAAAACAGGTCAAGACTGTGTCTCCAATTTCGATTGGAACGCACAAGGATACAAAGTTGAAATTATTATAGAATTAAATATAAACGTCCGCAACGAATATTGTGCGACTAAAATATAGCACAAGAGAGCATAATTATAAGTTACACAAAAGTCAGAATGGTAGACAGGCATGTCTAGGATGAGGTTATAAAATTTGTAGGAAGGCAATGGCTAGTGTAGTGCTCCAATTATCGAAGCAACGGTAAGGCGCACTAAGTGATATAATACTGTATAATTAAATAAAATACCGTGTTCTATTGCTAATTGGATTTTAATTAGCCCTAATCTCTCTATCTAAGCCAAGTAGGCCCAATTTTGGATGAGGTGGTTTACAGATATGTATGAGAGTAGTTTATGTATCTATGTATATATATAGCTAGTTACCTAGGTGAGTGTGAGTGTTTGTGTGTTAAGTATTGTATGTTTATGTGTGTACACTGGGTGTATGCATTGATGCTTGTATTGTATATGTGTGTGGGTATGAGGAGACTCGGGGAGGTACAACAAGTTATGGAGTAAGCATTGTGGCAAGGGGAGGACAGCAGGGCTCGTGCACTACACAGCAACCAACTGCTCGTGCACTAAATAGCAGCCAACTGCATTGTAGGAGAGAAGCAGCCACAACACAGTATGGCAGAGAGCAGTATCAAGGCTGCTGTGCCCTGCACCGAGGGTGCAGTCGGGTTCAGCAAGTCACTGTACAGTTTTTACTACACAGTATCGGGTTCAGCGAGTCCCTGGGCCATTTTCACTGCATGTATCAGTACATTCTTCCCTGTGCAAGCCGAGCACAGTTTCAGATTTCGTTCACTGTGCCATTCAGTGTTTGGGTTTGGGTTTGTGTTTCAGTTTCATTGGTAGTTGGGTGTTGGGTTATGAGGTATTGATGTTGGATAGTTAATGTGATAGGTATATTGGGTATTAGTTTATATGTTAGTTGAACTATTAAGTTAGCTAATAGTAGCTAGTACCTATATATATATTTATGTTAGTATATATATTTACCTTATTAGTCTAATAGTTAGCTATATATATATATATATATATATATATATATATATATATATATATATATATATATATATATACTTGTATTAGTTGTTATTGTTAGTAGTTAGATACCTTATAGTGTTAGTTATATAGTTAGTATTAGTTGGATATTATATATGTGTTAGTTTTTGTTAGTTTTGGATTACCTCGGGATACCAAGGTATTATCAAGGTATTGAGCCGATACCCAAGGTATTGAGTTTAGGTTCATGATAGGTGCGATACACATTGGTGCAAGGCCAAGGTATCCTATTTCAATTGATTTGATATAATATTATAATATATGACTTGTATATATATATATATATATATATATATATATATATATATATATATATATATATATATATATATATATATATATATATATAACCCAATTTCATATTCGAAACTTGCGTATCTTAGGATACGGCTCTTTAAGTGCTTGTTGTTTCTTATCTTAACTAGTATAGCATAGTTTGATAGTGTATCGACTTAGTGACTTAGCATTAGACTCTTTTAACCTAGATTTCAATGGTTTGACTCAGAAATGGCTTATCGACCTAGAATTGCATCAACTTCATTGATTTTCATTCTTGCACCATGTATTGATGCAATATACCATATATAGGTTGTGTGACACCAGCTTGGACATCGAGAGACACACCTTGCTCAGGACTTTAGGCGAGTACATTTCTCTGATAGTTTTTAATTCATAATATTCTATATATGTATGTTCTAGAATTGTATACATTGATCCCGACATAGTGATTTTATGGACTGTTACTATATAGATCTCGTCAGGAGATGTTATCCCCTACCATGTTCAGCGGGTACTCATGTACAGTGTATCTCATCGTGTATATTGGGTATTGATTATATTTCGTGTTCATACACTGCTCGTGTTCAGTGTGCTTATTCGTGTACACCCACCGCTCGTGTTCGGTGGTTATGATATTCGTGTATACCTACTGCTCGTGTTCAGTGGTTATATTTCGTGTTCGTAGCGTTTCGTGATTGGATCCATCAGTATTAGTTGGGGGTGGGAGAGTAGGAGTTGATTATGTGATCAAAGCTATTGTTACATCATGTATATTCTGGTTACATAACTCACTTGTAATCGTCATACCTGATCATGTTCACCCAACCCGATCACATAATGAACTTGTATTCTGAGGCACATTAGTTAGTTTAGATTACAGTTATTTCATTATTTGTTATATTCATATTGTTGATCTATATTCTTGTACATTACCTGTATATCTATTATTCATCATTCATATATTTAGGGATCTTGTATTTTATTTCTATATCGGTTTATATGCTCGATTATGCTATTGAAACTACTTTCAGAGGTATGTACTTCGCTCCAATCCTGACTGGATATATTTTTCTCAGATGACTGGCTTATAGAGCAGTATCCCATATTCTACGGGCTGCAGGGCGACGTACCTTTAGAGGATACTCATATAGACCAGGAGGACTTAGTTGCAGAGCCCGAGGAGGTCTAGTTTATTTGTGTTGGATTGTATTAGACTATTATATTTGTGGAGATTCACAGTTTATATTATTATTTTAGATTGTGGATTGTATCTTATTCTTTCCTTCGCTATTCCAGTCGTGCTTTATCTTCCTTAGTTTATTTTTTGATTGAGATTAGTTATACTTGTGAGGTACCATATTGCTCCTCCGTTTGGCGTTAAGATAATTGATAGTTACCATATTATATTGTTTGAGATGTTAGATAGTTAGAAATAACCCATACAACGTTCTTCTGCTGATTCTGCGGCGTAGGCTGGGTGCAACCACGTATTCGTGCCCGAATATTCGAGTGTGGGTCGTGACACAAGCCTATCTCACTAATAGACTGACACCCTTCCTTAATCACGAGGTCTTTGAGCCTAAGGGTATCCTGTCCACTCCTAGGCCGAATGATTCCCAGTGTCCAAAGAACCGATCGAGAGGTTACATCCTTATGCACAAGTTTTTCCAGACCGATGCATGAATGCACTTCTATCAGGTAACTTACTATGCAAGCAGGCAATAATCAAGCAAACTCTTCAATATTAACTCTTCGAAATTGATGTACGGGGCACATAATCATCAATCCTCTTCTTCTTACTTAGCACAGTACTCGATGTACGGGGCACGTAACTATAGAGTACTGGCCTGTATCATCTATTCTCTTATGCAACATTTCTATAAATCAGACATACATATATCTCTATTTAACATGCATGACATAGTCTTCATTTATCTATACAAGCATGTAGTTCTACTCTAGTTTTGTCATGTCCCAGTCCCAAAACATGTGGGACCAGACACGTGGCAATGGCCAGCTGGTACGACTTCGTAGGGCTTTCCAATTTAATGGACCCGACGAAGTGCACTTACGCTGTCCACGGTCAAGTAATCTAGTTGATAATCTAATTTTAACGTACAATAAGTAAACTAAATCTCAATCCATGGTAAATAATCTCAAGAAAGAACGATACGCATCATCAGTCTGCTGCCCAATAATACATCCATTCGAATAGACCAAAAGAATATGCCTATAAACACTAGGCTATAAAAGCAGAATCAAAATAGAAAGTAGTACATAACTGTAATAGATGGAATATAAAGATACCTTCAATGATGTCCACACTTTACTAGATTAAATATCCTGTAACTACACAAATAACCTGGAAGGGATCCAGGTCTGCAGAGGGACGTAACAAGATACAAAAATATATGCCATAAAGTAAATACAGTGAAAACTCAAGGGTGAACCAACCAGCTAAGTGAAATGCAATTTGAGGACAACTTAGTGCGTATGGGAAGTGTAGGCTAGACATATGCTGACATAATTCACCAATCGTCGTGACTGGCTAGTATATGCCACATATGCCCCCATAATAAGGGCACTCTGCAATATAATAACGTCCAGCTCCGAGGAGCATGCTATCTGTATAAGTAATAACATCCAACGTTCTCTAGAGTGTAGTATCTGTAAAACCACAAGTAACGTCCAACACTCTAAAGAACGCGGTATCTGTATAAATATATACGTCCGTATCGCTCCGAAGAATGCGGTATCTGTATAAAGGAGGTGGGTGTCCCATACGCCTACTAGTCGTCCTCCCTGCCCAATGCCAATGTACAAGTCGTGAACACGACGTAGACATCACGTACTATAATGCAAGTCGCTATAGAAATAAACAACTAAGCTAAATACCGTCACACGAGTTGCTCATACCGATGGCCAGTCAAGCATGAAGCACGCGTCCCTATATGAACTCACTCTGTGCCGTGCAATGATACGTGTCAAGGCCTGGGGAGTCGTACAATTCCACAACTTTAGGTGGGTCCACTAGACACTAGGTCAGACACAAGTCCTAACGTCAATGCCTTCGTTGACTGCACCCGAGTCTTTCTCGGATGCTCACAGTTATATATTATTAAAACAATAAAATATGCAACTAAATAATAACTGAATTTAAACAGTACAACAAGGCAAGGTATACTTGCCTGGGTCCTCAAGCTGCGAGTGCCAATAACCTGCTCTCGAAGTATCGCGGGATGATCCAACGGTCCTATATATATATAATACAATACAATATAGCATCAATCATTACACTAGCACACATACCAACACGATTACACTAAACTCATAAACTACACAAGGCAGGGGTGGTACTGGTCAACTAGCAGGGTCAAGTGTGTGCCTAAATGCACGGGCGTCATGTCTTCGATGTTATGTAAAATTAGACAATCGACTCACTAACACGTGTCTCGCTAGTACGTCAGTGTACATAAGGCAGTCAACTCACTAATATTCAGGGTCACATGGTCAACGTAAATACGGGATATCAGTAATTAACACTAGGGTCATACAGTATAAATACATTGATATATATATATATATATATATATATATATATATATATATATATATATATCAATGTATTATTAACACAAGCACGCACACGCAACTGGTCACTAGGTTAACCGACATGCTAAACCCTACACTATTCATACATACACATATACACAATATGAAAGGAGGGAGAACAGGTTCGAAACTCGGGGTGTGCGTGATCGAAGAGGGTGCTACCAACCTTGTCGGGCACGCACGGGGTCGACGATGACGACGATGATGACGATGAAGATGATAACGACGATGACGATAATGAAGGTGATGATGATGGTAATGATGAAGTGCAGCTGCTGTCGACTCCGGCGGGGAAGGGTGATGGGGGCTGCTCGGGCTCAGGCGGAGGAGAACGTGGAGTGGTGGGAGTGACAACCGCGGTTCAGGCAGGGATCAACGGTGATCGGGCGGGTTGGGTCGTCGTGCTGTCAATGGCGGGGGTGGTGGTCCGGCGAGGTTGAAGGCTCGGGAAGAAGATGTTGGAAGAGGAGGAGGAGGTCATTGATGGAGGCTGGTGGTGGCTGTGTCATGATGTCGGGGGAGAGAGTGGAAGTCGAGGGTTGATGGTGAGAAGTCTCGGGTCAGGAAAGATTAGTCGGCTGTGGCGGCGTTCAGTCGTGACTGGGTGGAGGAGTTCAGCGGTTGTCGACGAGGGATGAAAGGAGATGATTCTGCTATCGTCGAGGAGGAGGATGGATGGAAGCTGGTCACGGTCAGGTCTGTGTCATCGAGGGATAGGCCGATAGGGGCTGCTCGGTCGAGTGGATCCGGCTGGGAACAGTGCAGGGAAGAAGGAGGCGGTGGTGGTAGCGGTTCAGTCCGACGTGGTATCCCGGAGGTGACGGGGAGGGGGACTGTGGTCAGAGAGTCATGGCGGTTCACCCAGGCGGAGGAGTCGGGCCGGGGTGATCATCGGAGAGAGGTGAGGTGGGTAGAGAGGGTGATGATGAGTAGTTTAGGGTTAGGGTTCGGTTATTGTTTAATGAGGGATGGTGAAGATGATGTAAATTATAATGAAGAGAGGAGAGTTGCATAAGGGAGGAGAGGTGGTTGACTACCTAGGGATTAGGGCCGGCCATATGCCTTATTGGGATGGGGTTGGCATTGGGAAAAGGGGTTATAAGGAGATATTTAATAGGAAAGGGTGTGTGGTGAGGATGTTGCTCAAATTGAATGGAAGGCGATGATTTAACATGAAGGAGAGGGTAGGGGAGAGTGGACTGGTCAATGAGGGGGGTGATTTCTTCATTGGCCTTGACCCATATGATGGTGACACATCATTGCACTTTTGAAATAAAGCCCCCAATAATTGGAAATTTTTTACAAAGTGGGGTTTTGGTATTTAATGAGGGAAAATACCATGTTTGGTGTGATGTAGTAGCTAAAAACGGTGTGTGGTATTTAGTAGGAGCCTTGAGGGTATGAATGGGGGTTTGGTTTGGTGCTGGGTCTAGTTTTGGGTTAAGTTGGGTCCTTACACCAATTTAATTAAAATTAATATAATCGGTATTCTAAAATTAATTGGAAGTACATGAAATTAAAATTAGGTAGGACACAAGTGTCATGGACGTAATAGGCTCAGACTAGAATAATGTCATAAATTTGGTTGCACAAAACGGGTCGAGATTGTGTCTCCAATTTTGATTAGAACGGACAAGGATGCAAAGTTGGATTTAACTAAATTTAAGAACGGACGTTTGTAACGAATATTGTGCGACTAAAATGAAGCACAAGGGAGGGTATTTATGAGTTACACAAAGGTCAAAAGGGAAGACTGGCACGTCTAGAAAAAGTATATAAAATTTGTTGGAAAGCAAATGCTAGTGTAGCGCTCCAAATATCGAAGCAATGGTAAGGTGCACAAAGTGTTACGATATTTCTCAATAATCTAAAACACTATAATTTAAATTCTAATTGGCTTAAAACTAACCATAGTCTCTCGATCTAAGTTAAGTAGACCTAAAATTTGGTCGAGGGGGTTTACAATCTACCCAACTTATAAGAATTTCGTCCTCGAAATTAAAATAAACACATAATAAACCATAAAGTATCTAGCTTTGCTACGGACATATCTAGGACAGGTGGAGTTGGCCCTTTGCACTATCTGTTGGGCTCTATTGTCATACTGGGAATACTCCTGAGCCTGATGTTTGTTCGATCCGTACCTCGAACACTGTTCTAACCTTCTTCTATAACTAGAATAGTTAATATCTCAATATTCTTTCCTAGGTATAACGTTATCATCCTATAGTATCCACAATGGAATCAGGTCACTTAACTTCTTACCATTGCTTTTATCAGCAACAAGTCTAATCTAGCTAGTTAGTCATACCTAGTCTAGAAGTTCAACTCAAACAATTCCTAGGAGAAGTATATGTAATAAAATACAACATAAGTCTCTACTCATTACATAGTACTAAGAATATATAAAAATTATATAATAAGTATCTATTCAGTTATTCTAATTACCCTAGAATAAAATATAAACAATAATAATAAGAATACTAATCCTAAAATTTATCAGCTAGGACAAATTGGATATAGGTTCTCATGACACCACCTACTACTAAGGATTAGGTTCAGCAAGCTCATGTCGTATTAGTCAAAAAGTCTAAATCTCTATCCCTAAGCAGATTATGTATAATCCACAATATTCATCTACCATTCCTGTCAGAATTCTATCTTCCTTTTACACCTCATACTCACGTGTCAATATATAATCTAAGAGTCTAGTGGTAATCATCTACCGATTGACCAATGAGTCAACGTGTGATCTAAACCTGTATTTTGTTCCTTAAAATTTGTAGTACTTCGAGGCTATTCGGCAATTTCTACCTGTGCTAATTCCTCAAAACTCCAAAAGCATTAAATTTTTTAAAATACTAATATTATTATCCCTCCAATTTATATCAAAAAATTTGTTCTTGAGTTACGTGACTCCAATATATTTTTCTTATCATTTGTTTTCTACACACCTTCATATCATTCTAGTACGTTGATCTTGTTTTTAACTCTAAGCTCCGTCAAAGGTAAGATATGAACCTCGTATCCCTGTCAGGCACTATACCAACTGGCACTCCATGCGGTCGCACGACCTCCCTCATATACATATCTGTTAAGACCTCTATATGTTGTCGAACTCTGAAAGGTAAAGAGTGAGCGGACTTCGTAGGTCGATCCACGATCGCCCATACCGTATTGCAAACACTGGGACTCTTAGGAAAGCCCAAAACGAAGTCTATAGTGATGTGATCCTATTTTTACTCAGGTATCGGGAGTGGATTTAAGTAAATCTGCAGACCTCTGATGCTCAGCCTTGACCTGTTGACACACCAGGCACTTCGCCACAAAGCGGACTATCTCCCTCATTCCATGTCACCCATAGTACTAGCTCAAAAGGACTATCTCAATACCAATATATTCGAATACCACTCCCATGAATTTCTACACAGCTCTACACAATAACAAACTTTCATACTAACCCATATATTCTCTTCTTGTTGTTGTTGTTAACTACAGGTAGGTATACCATTCGGTGCACACTTGCAGCACACAATGAATACCCACATTACTCACATAAATTTCCACTACTGCAGATATGTACTTATATGTTGCCTGAAATCCAAGTACAGAAATCCTCCTCCTTCACTGGAACCTAGCAACCAATGCAAGTTCTTTAGCACTTCTAACTATACTGGCCAGCAGTTGTACTGCAAACACATAGTGCACCTGTTGGAAACAAAAGTGCAAAAACTGTTCCCCAAACTAAGAAGTCTTGTGTTAGAATCGAGCAAAAGCACACAAACCAAAAATGCCAAACACAAATCGCATACACGAATATTTTTACGTGGAAAATCCAAATAAAAAAACTACAGAACGATCGGAGTCCAACCCTGAAAAGCCTCCACTAATAGAATAAAAAATACACTGACTCCTTATAAAGTTCTTACTGATCCAAACGGATCACCACAACTCTTTGGAATAGAAAATAGATCACAAACAAACGAATAATGGAGATGACGAGAAAAAATTACCCTGAAATGATCTCCTCTTCGAAATAGCGTTCAAGCTCTTCCTCTCTCCTTCCAATATTGTAAAAGCACTCTTGCCTCCTTTTGCAATATTTTTTTTGAGATATTTTAGGGCTAGGAGACACCTAATATATATAGCCTCAAATCCACAACTAGTATTCCTATTATATATAGGAATACACAATCCAAATCTAAATTCATTGACATATTCCTATTATATGTAGGAATATCCAATCCAAATCTAAATCCATTGACATATTCCTATTATATGTAGGAATACTCAATCCAAATATATTGAGGTATTCCTATTATATGTAGGAATACTCAATCCAACTCTAGGATATTTTTTACATAGGTTGGGAACCCCACCTACTATAACAAATCTTCCCCTAACTCTAGGATATTTTTTACATACGTTGGGAACCCCACCTACTCCAACAAATCTTTCCCTTCACAACTATGTGGAGGGGGTCGTCATCCCGACGATTTGCCTGCAGTACTCAAACTTTTTCCTTAGAAGAATTTTTGTCAACATGTGTTCTCCGTTGTCATCCGTATGAACCTTCTCAAACGCCGCTTGCTTCTTTTCAACTACATCCCTTATCCAATGATACCGAGTATCAATGTGCTTGGACCGACTATAAAATGTCTAATTTTTTACATGGTGAATTGCTCTCTGGCTATCTCAAAGAAAAGGGTACTGCTCTTGCTTTTGCCTAATTTCCTGTAGCAGCTTCTTCATCCACAATAACTCCTTGCAAGCCTCTGTCGCTGCAATGTACTCTGCCACTTTCGTTGATAAGGCAACACACTTCTGCAACCGTGACTGCCACGATACCACTCCACCAGCAAACATCATCACATAGCCCAAAGTCGATCGCTTCGTGTCTACATCTCCAGCCATATCATCATCGGTATACCCAACCAGCTATAACTCGTCACCACCGAAAGAAAGTCTCCAATTGACAGTGCCCTGAAGGTATTATAGAATCCACTTGACCGCACTCTAATATACCCTTCAAGGATTGAAAGAATACCTACTAACTGTGCCAACTGCGTGAGTGATGTCTGGCCTCATACACACCAAAACATACATGAGACTCCACACAACTGAGGCATATGAAACCCGCTCCATAGCTTTCTTCTCATCCTCGGTAGATGGACACTACTCCTCAGTAAAGTTAAAATAAGCCGCAAGGGGGTTACTCACTTTCTTCAACCCGTCCATCTCAAAATGCTGAAGTACCCGGTAAATGTACTTCTTTTGGGATAAGTGTTGCAGCTTGGACTCTCTCTCTCGGCTGATCTCCATACCAAGAATAGTCTTTGCTGCGCCCAAATCCTTCATTGAGAAGGCCGTGTCCAGTTGGCGCTTTAACTCCGCTATCCTAGTGGCATTCCTATCCAACAGTAGCATATCATCAACATAGAGCAGTAAAATGATAAAATTATCCTCGGCAAAGTACCTCACAAATACACTATGGCCCAACGTCATCCGTGCGTAACCATGCTCCCCCATAAATGACTCAAACTTCCTGTACCACTGTCTCGGAGCCTGCTTCAGACCATACAAGCTCTTCCTCAACCAACATACCAAGTGTGACTTGCCCTTCTCATAGAATCCCTTTGGCTGCTCCATGTATAAGTCCTCCTCAAGATCACCATAGAGAAATGTCGTCTTCACGTCCATCTGTTCAACCTCCAAGTCAAAACTGGCTTCCAATGCTAGCACCACCCGAATAGACGACAACTTGACGACTAGCAAAAAGATCTTATTATAATCTATGCCCTTCCACTGACCGTAGCCTTTAAATACCATCCTCGCTTTGTATCGAGGGCGAGTAGCATCATATGTCTGCTTTACTATGAATACCCATCAATTTTTAAAAGCCTTGTTGCCCTTTGGCAACCACACCTGCTCATAAGTAGAATTGGTATATAAGGAATGAAGGATCGTAAAGAAACTCTAAAGGAGGGTGAATAGAGTGCAGCCGAATAATCTACCCAATTAAAAATAAAGCAGAGTGAAGGCAGTAAATAACTAACAGTATATATGCAATATAATAAACTAAGAGAAAGAGAGAGCAAACGCAAATACCGTGATGTATACTGGTTTTTCTCTGAGAGGACTAGTCCAGTCCCGAGAACTCAAGCTCGGAGTTTTATCCACTATAATCACCAATAGTGAATCATAAGCTTTGATCCGAAGGCTTGCCACTTCTTTACACCATGAGTTTTGATCCGAAGGCTCGCAACTTCACACACGTGCATTTGATACGAAGGGCACGTAGACTTCACACAGAAAAAGAGAGAAAACTGATGGAGCCAAGCTCTTTACAACTCTTGTAGACTTCTAAATCGAGACTGCACTTGACACTTAGAAGGCTAGGGAGTTAATCTTGGAGATAAAAAAATTTAGGCTCTGAGGGTTTACTCACTATAGGATAGAAATATTGAGAATGGTTGAATGAGTAAGAATATAAAAATCTAACTCTATTTATAGGTTATTACTAAACCGAGTTCGACCAGAATTTAGTAGGTAATATTTAAAATTTTGAACGTTGGAGGCCACAAAATCAGGGATATAACAACTGGATGATTTCATACTAAATAGGTGACCGAGTTCGGTGCAAATTCGGGGTAAATTCGGCCCGAGTTTGGTTTACCTATTTTAGGTAGATCCAAGTTTGTATGTGGACTAGTTTGGTGGATAGTTTTAAGATATTTTTGGCCTGATTTCTGGATGGATAGATTTTAGACTATTTGAGTGGACTGAATTGCTTTCTAGTTGCCAGTGCGACTCAACTTACATAAGTCCTAGACTCAAATAAAATATAAGATTATATATGAAAACCAAGAGCACTTATGACGCCAAACTTCTGAAACATCTGCTGACTTGAAGATAATTTTTTTCTTGATGGCAGTTGTCCAAAGATAACCCAGATGCGAGGCTCCAGAAAAGTCGTAAGCAGTTAGACGAAATCTTCTGGTATAATGGCGTCTTTGGCTCATCATCATATAGCATATGTCCATTGCTGATCTTGTTTATTGCTTTCTGCAAGTACATGTTAGACGAACAAGGACATATACAAAAGTAAATATTATATATATGGATAATGCTGAGTTTAAGTAGAAGATAATATAGTTATTGATCGATTATCATAATGCTAAACTTAATCAAATGGCCATATTCAAAAACTTAACATAAATATTGGGCCAACAAGAAACTTATCTCCTTTTGCATAGCCTCCATCCACTCCTGCCTGTATTCGTCTTCCATAGCCTCTGCAAAACATTCGGGCTCTCCCCCGTCAATCAGTAGCACATACTCACTCGATGAGTATCTCGTAGATGGTCTACGCTCTCTATCGCTACTCCTCAACAGAACCACTGGTGCTGGCTGTGTATCAACGGCCTCCTCCCCTTCATGAGCTACCTTCTCGGCATGCTCATCCTCCTGAGGGTCATCCTGACCACTATCAGTAGGCTGATGATCAAGGTTTGGATCAACCCCATGTACTGGCTCTCCCATAACTAGATCCTCTACGATATCCTCTGGAAACTGCTCGAAGCGAAATGACTCTAACTTAGGCAATTCCTCAGCCTAGAAGGCATCTCAGAATCTTGAGTGTCGATTATGGTCTGATCCTCGATGAAAGCCACGTCCCTACTTCAATAGAGCTTTCTTCCCACTAGATCGTAGAGTCTATAGCCAAACTTATCTCGACCGTAGCCGACAAAGATGCACCGTCTCATCTTCGGCTCATGTTTGGATCTTTCGTCCTTCGGTACATGCACA
Source organism: Iris macrosiphon (assembly GCA_036927795.1). Classification (NCBI taxonomy): domain Eukaryota; kingdom Viridiplantae; phylum Streptophyta; class Magnoliopsida; order Asparagales; family Iridaceae; genus Iris; species Iris macrosiphon. Next base: position 67,098,899 of record JAYESA010000001.1, read on the forward strand.
AAGGCCTTACACCCAAACACTCACAGGTGATTGTATGATGGCTCTTTGCCGTACCATACTTTGTCAGACACATCATCCTGCAAAGGAGAACTAGGATATAAATTAATAACATAAGCATATGTGTAAAGTGCTTCACCCCAATAGCTACCCGACAAGTTTGCTTCTGACAATAAATACCGTACCCTCTCCATCAACGTCCTGTTCATTCGCTTCGCTATAGCATTGAGCTGAGGTATCTTTGGTGGAGTCTTCTGGTGTCGTATCCCTTACTCTCTGCAATAAGCATCAAAGGGGCCGATATACCCGCCCATTATCTGACCGAATATATAGCATCTTCTTGCCAGTCTCCCTTTCAACAGAGGCCAAAAATTCTTTGAAAGTGGGAAGCACCTGATCCTTGGTCTTTAAGACATAGACCCAAACCTTCCTGGAATAATCATCAATAAAAGTCATAAAATAATAAGCACCACCAATGGACTTTACCTTCATAGGACTGCAAACATCCGAGTGAATCACCTCGAGCAATGCCGACTTCCTTGAACTTGGGGGACTTTGGAAAGACACCCTATTTTGCTTCCCCGCCAAACAGTGCGTACATCTCTCCAATTTTGTAGACTTTAGCCCTGGAATCACCTTCCTGTTCACCAAATAGCTCATCTTCTTCTTGCTGATTTGGCTGAGCCGCCTGTGCCACAACTCAGTCGACGCATCAGTAGCTGTGTTAACCTCCTGTGCCCCATGTGCGCTCCCTTCCATATAAATAGAGTCCAGACTTCTTGCTTTCTCTGGAAATTACCATCGAACATCTGGAAAACTTTCACTGACCGTTCTCGAAGAGGTTGAAGAAACCCTCTTCATCCAACCTTCCAACCAACACCAGGTTTAAACGAATATCAGGAGCATGACGGACATATTTGAGAACAAGAACTGCGCCCGTCTTCGTCCTCAAATACACATCTCCAATAGCAGCAGCAGCTTTCAACACATCTCTGTTATCCATGTACACATCAACCTTAGTCCCTAAACCTCGTTGTTGAACTTGATTCCTATCGAGGATAGCTGGTCAGCCATGTCCTGGAACTCACTCAAATAATCCGTAATGAATACACCATCTTTGTACCACAAACCCATCATCGTTTGGATCAGGAATAACTTGTTTATCCCGGTCTTCTTCACATACAAAGAATCTTGCTTATCCTATAATGTCTTCGCGTCTCAATATTGGCAACGTGATTATATACGTTCTCGTCAACGAACTGCCTGATATATCCATACACCTTTATACGCTCGAACTTTCAGTCCTATTCAGATTTGTCACTGGGCTTCTCGAACGCAAATACTGGAAGATGCAGCTTCTTGACGAATATCAAATCCTTCATCTTGCTCCGCCAATAATGATAGTTGGTACCGTTCAGGTTTACCATGCGCACCGGCTTCGCGTCCATCTCTCCTCCCTGGTTTTTCTGTCAACTCCTGACCTCTATGAACTCCAGAACATGGCTCTGATACCACTTTGTTGGGAACGAAAGCACGAAAACCATTCCCCAAACCAAGAAGCCCTGCGAGAGAACCAAGTAAAGCATAAAAACCAAAAATTCCAAACACAAATCGTAGACACTGAGATTTTTACGTAAAAAACCCAAATAGCAAAAATTACGAGACGATCAAATTCCAATCCTGAAAAGTCTCCACTAATGGAATAAGAAATACATCGACTCCTTAGAAACTTCTAACCGATCCAAATGGATCACCACAACTCTTTGGAATAGAAAATAGATCACAGAAAAATAAAGAACGAAGATAATGAGAAAAGAATACCCGAAACTGATCTACTCTTTGAAATAGCCTTCAATCTCTTCCTCTCTCATTCCAATATTGTAAAAGCACTCTTGTCTCCTTTTGCAATATTTAGTTTTTGAGATATTTAGGGCTAGGAGACACCTAATATATATGTAGTCTCAAACCCACAACTAGTATTCCTATTATATATAGGAATACCCAATCCAAATCCAAATCCATTGACATATTCCTATTATATGTAGGAATACTCAATCCAAATATATTGAGGTATTCCTATTATATGTAGGAATACTCAATCCAACTCTAGGGTATTTTTCACATAGGTTGGGAACCCCACCCACTCCAATAGCATCCTCTCTCCTACTGTCTGCAACACTTCCTTGCTGCCTCTTACTGCTCTTCAGTTCCCCTCAAGTAACTACTAAGGTATTATGGGAACACCCCCTTAAAGTGTCTGCAGTACAAGCTCCTACTGCAGAACACATATCAACACGCAACTATATACCTCAACACTTCTCATGAACACTCAGCTCACACTCTCAAATATCTCACACCATCTACCAACCTTAATGCACAATTCAGGCCTCCACCTACCTACTGCTGTCAAAGGAACCCTCTTGTGCACTGCACAGTTGTTTGTTTAGGTGGGTGATTCGTGCATGCGAATGATATCTCCTTCAGCTGAACTAGAGAATTTCATCCGTTCTCTGAAACCAAAGGTTTGAGATCCATAAGAGATATGGTGTCAAGCGTTGTTAAGCCCTTGGTGCACACATAGAAGGAATTCCCACACCAACGTACACACTCTCATAGCATCAAGCCCCCATCGAATACACTACACTAAAGCACATATCCTCCCTCCCTCTCTAACACTTACGCAAAAGCACTACACTCACACACACAAGTAAACACTAACACTCTCAAACCATTGTATAAACACAAGTATGAGTACTACTCTCACCAACCAATCATAACCCATCACACACTTACAACACACATCAAACACACATACACGCACACACACTTATTAATGTAGCATCCACTTCCCAAATTTGATAATAATAATAATAATAATAATAATAATAATAATAATAATAATAATAATAAATATACTAGTAATTATGTGTACACTTTTAGGGCTTAACACCAACAACAATGTAATATAACCTTAGGGCTCATAGAAGCTCATTCTAGGGTTTAGAATCACAATTAGGCTATTTGGAATTTTCTGGGATTTTTTTGTAATTATTAAATATTTAAACCTAAATTTTATAGTTTCTAAGATTTTTTTTAGAAAACCAATAGACCAAATTTGACCCCAAGTATTTTTTTAGGGTTCAATATCCTATTTTATATTTTCAAGATTTTTTTCATAATTTTTTGGATAATTTTATTATTTATTATGAGTTATTAAACCAAAAAGTGAATTATAAAATACTTTCTAAAAATAAATCCCTTTCCCCAAATTTAATTCATAGTCATTCGATAGAGGGCCCATGCGTCACCCGCACACAACCAGCGAGGCGGGCCCCGCTTGTCAGCGACCCACCCGCGCTGGTGCAGGTACAGCTCGGGTCCCCATCTGATCGGGCAGAAAGCCATGGATGTCCGACATGTGTCCCCACCCAGAGCCGAGGCATCCCTCTCTCCTATATATATAGGTGTATAGATTATAATTTTTAGGGTTTATTTCTAATCGAATTTTGGGTTGAAGGATTCTTTGTGTTCTTCAACTTCCAGAAGCCATTACACCTAGCTCCGAACTCTAAACGTATCCCTGTTTCTTACGTTGGAACTGTCTTGGAATATATAATTTTTTTCAATAATTGTGTACAAAAATTTCTGTAAAATTCATTAATTGTCGGTTATCTAAATCTGACATGTTTTGAAGTTTTCGAGATTTTGGGAGATCCGGAACTCAGAATCATGAGCCGTTTGAAGTTTTGGAAATCTCATACGATAAAATACTACATATATTTTTTCCAGAATTAAATATGTAAGTTTACTATATTGTAAAATTCGTGCAACATAGATGTAACCTGGAAACCAATAAAACTATCATCGGTGTGCCATATTGGCGATAATTCTTTACTGGTTCGAGATTCGCTAAAACCGATGATTCCATGTTTCATATAGCGCTGAAACATATAATATTTCACACAAAAATCTAGTATTTGAGTCAGTTGATTTTTTGGATTAATATAATACCTCGATTTGCGTGCTACAGATTCCGAAACTCCAAAGTTGAGTTTCCTTAAACAAAAATTAGGGTTTAACCTAAAATAAAAATCATGGAATTAAAATAGGATTTTAGAATAATTATTTCATTATTAAATAAATTATCTTTTGACATGGTAATTCATAATACATCGGCTACTCGGACTTCGACTTGGAATCTGATTCGTACCATCAGCTAAGAACCACAGACAAGTACACTTCTTTTTTATTTCCATTATTGTTAGTTATTATTTTTGCATGATTAGTGATGTGATACTTGATTCTCGACACGTTCGTTATACGGGTTACATTATATGGATCCTTCATCCATGACATATACTATTTTTCCTATGTTGCCATATACTTGTGATTACCTTGTACTCTTGTACTTATGACCCTTGTGCCATAATTTGGATCCATGTACATTAGTCGGGTAGGGAAGTACTAATTAGATATGTGATCATACCCTTAGATCTTGTGGTAGTATAGACCTTGTAAGAGCTAGTCATACACCTCACGTATGATTATGCAGATCTTATTAGACCTAGTGTAAGTTCCCAAGTCGATCACATAACTAAGGAGTATTTCAAAACACGTAGTTAGTAGTTTCCTCGTGTTTTATTATATCCTTTTTGCTGTTTTTCCTGCTTACTTATGATTACATTTTTATCATTACTTGCCATATCTTGACATCAGTTACCTGCTTATACTGTATGTATTACTATTCCTTGTTATTATAGTCGCTATCATATATTTGGAATACCATGTAATAAATTATACTCGTTCCATCCTAACTAGGTAAACATTTTAGGTGACTACAATGAGGATGAGATCCCTACTCATTATGGACTATATATTGCTGATAGCGGAGCCTGATCTTGTCCTTCAGGAGGATCATGGACAGTTCATAATACAGACACCGGCTACGGCTGAGTAGTTTAGTTTAGTTTAGTTCTAGTTGCTTTTATTTATTTTACTGTGTTTGCTTTCGAGACCATATGAGTTATAGTGGATTATTTATTTGAATAAATTATTGAGACTATTAGTTTAATTTTATTGTCATGACTTAGTTGTGGATGATATATGTGAATCGTGTGCTTGTTATGGACCATTGCTTATCATTGACAGTGTATCTTCGATGCTGCGACGTAGACTGGGCTTGGCCACGTACTCGTATCCCAAAAAGTCAGTACGGGTCGTGACAATCAAACAGTTAATGTGCACTACTAGGATACTCAAGTATCACTCCATGATACACTCAAGTATCACTCTATAGCCATCATGACACCAACAACATATGATATAGAACACAAATTATAGATGAAATATAGCTAGAAATAGTTAGAATAAGTAATTCTAATGCAAACAAAGAGGGATTGACACAAATAGGACACAAATACATAGAAATTACTAAATCCATCTACCCGTATCATGGTGTATCATGATACAGAGTCTATGTATCCAATTATTGACAAAAGGACTCCAACACACACTACAATAGATCTCCAATTCCTTATTGAAACCAATGACAAATACTTGATGGACACAAATTCGTAGTTCTACCAAATTGCCTAGAAAAACCTATGTAACAAATAGAAATGGACACTCTACCACCTAAAACTCCACCTATGGGGTTGGATATCAATATGGGTAGGTTTCTATTGGTTCAAAAATAGTATTCTAACATTAAAATTGATTGAGAAAGAGATTTTTACCTATTAGGAGTTGGATCCCAATGAAACTCCACCAAATGGACACAATAAGGAAAATGGACACAATCTCCTAGCTAACTCCTCTCTAATGGGTTCTCCTTGTGCTCCAATGCTCTAGGCCTCCATTGTAACCTCCGATTTCCAAATTTCCGAAAAAAAAATTAGATTTTTAATTTATTTTAAATACCAAGTTTATAAAATATTTTCTCCTTGAATTTTGTATTTGATTTTTAACAATGTTTGATTTTAGAAGGTAATTTAAAATCTTTTATAAAAAAAATCATTTTTCTAAATATCGATTTATTATAAAATAAATAGATAAATAATGATGTAAATATAATACTATAGCTTCGAATATTTTTGGCTTGAAATCATAAAATTATTTGTTTAATAAAAATTATTGAAGGACTAGTTGTTCATAATAAATTTTTATATCCATTTTTGGAATAGTAAATAAATGAATTTCATATTTTCTAGGGTTTTCAAATATGGGTTTGTTTAGTAGCTAATTAAATCAGTTAGCCTTGGAAGCCCTTAAAAATATTTTTCCTAAATTATAATATTTTCTATTAATTTTATAAGGTTACCGTCCTCCAATTTCACCCTCATTCCCACATGAATTTATTCATGTATGATCTTGGGCCATTTGTTATTTGGGCCAACCCTCACCCTTTATCCCACACCCTCTCTCCCTATTTAAGTCCCTCATCACAACTCCCTAGAAACCCTAGCTAGCCCTCACAAATCCCTACAAAGCCAAAGCCACCACCATTTTTGTGTGCTCGTGTCTGTGTGTCCAGCATCACCGTGTCAGCCGTGATGGCCTCGGGTCCGACCCCGGGTGTCCCACCGTATCCATTCATTTCCTGTGCCCGGTTACAATATTACAACCAGATTTCCCGTGTCCAACACCCGGACACGCCCGCAGTACAGCGAACCCGCCGTGTCCAGCCCCGGACACGACCCCGACACCTCCACAGACATCCAAACCCTAAACCTAACCTAGATCTACCGTCGGTGGCCACGCCTCACCGCGTCGAGCACCCCTTGTCCAGTCGACGACCGCCACGTCGACCTTGCGTCGCCCATCAGCCGCTGTCCTCACCGGAGCCGACGTCGCCGCCACGTCCTGTGCTGCTCTGGCTTGGATCCACCGCCGCCGAGGAGAACGACGACCACCGCCGAGCTTCGACTGCAGCAGATCTCGACCGCCGCCGCAGCCGCCTCGAAGCCGTCGCCTCCTCGAACCAAGCGCCGCTTCCCCGAGCTGAACACCCGCCGCCACCGCAGACCCGCGTCGAGCCGAGCGACGCTGCCGCTCTCGAAGATCCGCCGCCGCCGAGTTTTCGCTGCCGCCCTGAACGCAGTGCCCGCTTGACCCCGGCGGACGCCCCGCGCCGCGCCGACGGAAGGACCCCATCGTGAGCCTCCGCCCCTTTCTTCTTCTGTTCTGTGATTTAGGGTAGTTAATATAATTAGGGATATTAATTAGTTTAATTAATTAATGATTAGTTTAATTAATTAATAATTAGTATTAGTTATATAATTAGTTTATTAATTAAATTATATTAATTTAGTTTAGTTATATGTAAATAGTTAGTTAATGTGTAATTAGTTAGTTAATATGTGATTAGTTAATTAAAGTTATAATTGGCTTAGTTAATTATTTCTTAATCATTTAATTAAGTTATTAATCAGTTAATAATTGTTAATCGGTTAACTAGTTTTTAATGTGTAATTAATTAGTTAATGTAATTAGTTTAGTAAATACAACATAATTGGTTTTATTGTTTAATGTATGAAATTAGTTATTTATTATGTGTAAATTTAGTTATGTATTATATATAAGGATTTTTGATTGATATATATATACAAATATGTAATTTGGTATAAAAAAGGTATATATGTAAATACATCTATTAGTGTATATACACAAATACGTATTTTGTATAAATTACTAATAGACACTTATATATATATTATATACGTTTTATTGGTATAATAAGTATTAATGTATGTTTCAGTATTTTAAATATAAATAAATGTATATTGGTATATATGTATATATAACCATATTTTGGTATAAATATGTGTACCTATATATATAAACATGTATAAACATATTTTTGGTATATATATATATGGTATATATATATATATAAAAACTGTATTGATATATATGTACTTGTAAAACATATTTTGGTATATTACCTGTATATAGTATTGTATTATTTTGGTATGTATGTATATATACATATATATATAATATAAGTTAATATGTATTTTGGTACATGTATACTAGTTTATATGTATGAGTGATGTATAATTTTTCACATAAATAAAATATATTTCCACTTATGTACATACAGTTATACCTATTTTGTATACTTTGGAATAACTATATATATATGTATTAAATTATTTATTAATTGGTAAATTACTAGGTGACCCTAGTTGACTAGTGCCATACCTGATAGAGCCCCTGAGTTCATGTATTTGTGATGTGTTAGTGTAGCACCTGATGCAAATGTTGTATTTGATATATTTTAGGAATGTTGGTTCCTCCAGACGATACTCTGGGACAGGACATTGGTTTTACCAGCTAAGGACCCAAGGCGAGTACATTCTCTGATTAGTTTCTAATTTATGATATCTCCTATGTTCACTGTATCTAGTGTAAATATCCATGCTCTTGACACATTGGTTACACGGATTGGTATACACGGATCTCGTCATGAGATGTTATTCCTTATTCATGGTGTAGCTTGTACGAGACTTGTTTTCCTTGTTATCTTGTGCATGTACAGACACTGATTCCCGGGGAGATTTGCTACCTTCCTAGGGAATCCCGTGCCATAGCGTACCATGATTGGATCTCCTATACCAGTCGGGGGTGGGGAGTATTTTAGTGTAGATATGTGATCATACCCAACTTTTCATGCATCATAGCTCACCCCACATCTCACGTCGGGTGCGGCCTGACCATCTCCGTGCCTCATAGCTATTACGTGTGATTAGCCTGACCTCTCCATGCATTATAGCTAACCAACGGTTAGCCTGACCTTCGTGAATCATAGCTAATCACATGTAACCAGCCTGATCAAGTTCCCAAGCCGATCACATATTAAAGCTAGTACTCACACACTTAGTCATAGGTTTCTTGTTCATTGACATATTGTTTCTTTTCCTGCATTTACTTACAGTATTTCCAGTATTTCTTTCATTGTATATTTCTCGTACCTATACATGCATCTGGTATATTTCCATCTAGAACTGCTACATAGTTTATGTCATTTATATAGAACTGCTATTTAGAGATGTACTTTGCTCCTTCCTGACTGGAAAATATTTTTCCAGACTGTGACCTTAGTGGACTTGTTTCTGACACTTGGGGATTGGTTGTTACTGATTTCAGGTATAATTATTTTGTCAGTAGACTTGTGTTGTATTCTTTTGTTTCTTCAAATTCTTATCGTGCTGTAGTTGTGATTGAGTATGTTGTTCATTTTATAGTGTTATCCGTGTCTCCTTATGGAGTTGGATACTAGTGTGAGATTATTTAGATAGTACTTGACCTAGACAGCGTTCTACCGCCGATGCTGCGGCGTAGGCTGGACGTACCCACGCACTCGTGCCCCTAAACCGGGTGCGGGTCGTGACACGTTTTAGTGGTGGTCCATGCAGGTCAGACTTCGCTAGTTGTGCGATGTCGTGGTAGTACGACGTATTAGTTGTACTACTGCGTGCCTGCTATTAAATATAGGACATAGGATACTAGGATGAGAGAGGATACTCAATCACAAATTCTTGAAAGATTTCCTGGGATGACCCCATGAGAATCTTATTTTCAATTTAAATCTTTTCTTGTTTCCGTCCGCTCTCGCTTGTTGTTATTGAACTTAATTCTTGTTGATTAGTTATTAAATTAAAATCTTGGTATCATTGTTGAGTTTTGATTCTTGTTGACCAGTTGTTAAATTTAACTCTTGGTGTCGTTGTTGAGTTTGATTTTTATTGAGATGAATTTTACGGGCTAAAATTTACGGTATCATCTGATGACATATGTTGATAAGGACAGTGAGAGAGGTAAGACGTCTACTTTGGTTATGGACCTTAGAGTTTATCGCAGCCATATTACCTGTGGTGACGAGAACGTAGGAACCTGACTTGGATGTACATACTATAGTTATGAAACTTAGGGTCTCTCGCAGCCATACCGGTTGGCGTGGCGAAGATTCTAGATGACATAATTATAGGGTTGCATACCTTAGTTACGGAACTTGTCGTTTATCGCATCTATGCTTACTGGCGTGGCGAGGATTCTGAGTGTCATGATTTCGGATAGACGTGTATGATTATCAGGTTGTATCTTAAATTGGTTCTTAAAATATCATCTCAAGACTTATCTATTTCTGTTATTCCAGGACTTTGTTCCATCGCTTCTTTTCTTTACTAACAGTAAAGATACCTTCTGTCCTTGATCCAGTTCCTTTTGAGCTTATTTTCTTTGAGGATTCCTTGTTAGTATGATAATTATTGACTTGTAATTATGTATGTGTCTTGAGTATTAGTTTGACTGAGTGTGACTTGTGAGTTGTAAGTATTTCCTAGTTGGACATGTGAGCAGTAGGCCTTGATCTAGAATTAACCCATAGCGTAATACCTTGTAACAATGGTTCTAGGATAAGGTCATTAGAGACAGTAAGTAGAATGAGAGTATAAAGTATCAGTAATAGTTCAAAAGTTAGTATCAGAGCCAACATACCCGTCCTGGATAATCATGATTATGCAATTGGATGATCTACGTGAACAATTAAGTATCCAGGAATTGTGTTAAGGATTTATGGAGCATGATGTTCAATTGATGATTGATATCAGATATGTTAAAAGTAAAGAAGGATATATGCATAAAGAGTTGTAATGAGGTGTCATGATTGGAGAAATATCGGAATTGGTAATGAAAATGGTGAGGCGTATCATGGATTAGTTTAACAGGCTATAAAAGGTAAAAGGGAAATACATATACATCAATTGAGATGAGAACCATATACTTGCCCATGAGAGTAAAGAAACATGAGTGTTATAGAAGATACATGTAATCATGAGTTATAATGAGCTTGATGAGATGATCCATTAATGAAGCTAGTGATATAATACCAAGAGTGCTAATGGTTCTATTTCGAGGGTTAGTCGAGAATGACGCTCAAAACAATAAGCACTTCAAGTGATGATAATTAGATTGGTGCATTAGTGTGCACCTCGAGTATCAGAGACCGTGAACATTTATAAATGTGTACTTGTGGATTTAATTTTATCATTTCAAGAATGGAAATGAAATGAGATTTTGAGAATTTTAAGGAGTTGATATTTTATGTTGTTAAAATATTGAGGATTTAAATTTGATTCAATAAACATAGTCAAGCTACAAAGATTTTAGAAGTGATTAAAATTTTTTATTTCGATGTTGAGTATCTGACTTCGAGGAAGTGTATGCAATCTAGTTTTAAGTTGATCGAGAAGTTAAACCTCGATGATTATTTTTGAGGATTAATTCTATGGTAGATGAGAAATAGGAATATTAATATATGAGTAGATGATATACATGTGTAAGGATCTGATAACTTGAGCAGGATTGAGATGGCACCGCAGGCTGACTTGGGTGTCCATCTAAAGTTGTATTGGAAAGAGCAGTACTTAGTATGGTGTTGCACTTGACGTGTATTGAGTGATAAGAACGACTAGTATGAACAATTGTAGTAGGAACGGGAACTGACAAGGGGTATGGTACTAAAGAGATAGAGGTATCAACTAGGATGCATTATTGAACCATGACAATATTAGAGGTCCTTGGTATCAGATTTGGTATTAATAAACAGATGTGTGCCATAGGGATATATTCATGGATCTTGTGGATTAAGATTTGTTGATATGGGTACCAGTGTACAGGAATATGAATTAGTTAGTGAATGTGCTAGAGTTAAGTGTTTGATAGCAGATGCCGCAAGTAATATGTTAACAGGTTCTTTCTTCCCCTCCTAATGATTCCTTCTTCCATCTTTCGATTGATTGTTTTCCTAATACTGTAGTTCGTATTCATGATTTTCTTGTTAAAATATAACTAGTAGTACACCTTAACAGAGACTGAAATACCATGACAAAAGATACATGACCTATATATATTCTTAAATTGCATGGCTGTAGGAAGAGTTTTCTTAAACCATGATCATTAGGGTTTTGACCATAGCAAAGATCTATGACGAGGTTATGACTGACAAAAAGAGACAAGAGGATTAAATTGGTGGATGAGCATTAATTTAAATAAAGAATTAAGGGGTTGTTATAACGGAGTTGATGGATCATTGATTTTATGAAAATCGAGGTATGATTAAAATTCGAGGACAAACATTAACTTAAAGGGGGAATTAAGAAATTCACAGAGCCAAAAATTTGAGGATTTATTAATTCTAAGGAGGTCTTGATATGATTGAATTGATTATTAAAAAATTTGAGAAATTTGAGAGATTATCATTTTATCTATTTGATTGCAAGATAGAAATTTTATATATTATGAATGTTGCATTGAAGATTTTGGAAGCATCGCATCGTTGAGTATTTGAGGAAAAAGAAAATCAGAAAATAAAATCGTAAATGAAATAGTGTCGAATTCAATTCTTGGGATGAGGAGTTAGATTGGAATAAGCATCAATTGAATTTGAGTTAGAGGAGTAAGATGATTGATGAGTGTTTAAAATTTAAATTTTGGGATACAGATTTTTTAAGTTTTATAAATATGCATTGATTGGATTTCAATTGGAGGATTGGATATTAAATCCTTGGGTATTTAGATGCGAACTTAAAATTTTTGGAGGAGATTATGACAAAGGGGATTTGATTTTTAAACTTGAAGATTTTTCAGGAATATGATGTTGTATAATTTTTGAAAGGTTGTGAAATAACATTATGAAATTACTTCATGATTATTGGTTTAAGATTTAAATTTTGATAGAAATAATATGATGAATAAAGGCAATTATTGAGGATCCTAAATTTCGAGGACGAAATTTTTCTAAGGTGGGTAGACTTGTAACCTCCGATTTCCAAATTTCCGAAAAAAAATTAAATTTTTAATTTATTTTAAATACCAAGTTTATAAAATATTTTCTCCTTGAATTTTGTATTTGATTTTTAACAATGTTTGATTTTAGAAGGTAATTTAAAATCTTTTATAAAAAAAATCATTTTTCTAAATGTCGATTTATTATAAAATAAATAGATAAATAATGATGTAAATATAATACTATAGCTTCGAATATTTTTGGCTTGAAATCATAAAATTATTTGTTTAATAAAAATTATTGAAGGACTAGTTGTTCATAATAAATTTTTATATCCATTTTTGGAATAGTAAATAAATGAATTTCATATTTTCTAGGGTTTTCAAATATGGGTTTGTTTAGTAGCTAATTAAATCAGTTAGCCTTGGAAGCCCTTAAAAATATTTTTCCTAAATTATAATATTTTCTATTAATTTTATAATGTTACCGTCCTCCAATTTCACCCTCATTCCCATATGAATTTATTCATGTATGATCTTGGGCCATTTGTTATTTGGGCCAACCCTCACCCTTTATCCCACACCCTCTCTCCCTATTTAAGTCCCTCATCACAACTCCCTAGAAACCCTAGCTAGCCCTCACAAATCCCCACAAAGCCAAAGCCACCACTATTTTTGTGTGCTCGTGTCTGTGTGTCCAGCATCACCGTGTCAGCCGTGATGGCCTCGGGTCCGACCCCGGGTGTCCCACCGTATCCATTCATTTCCTGTGCCCGGTTACAATATTACAACCAGATTTCCCGTGTCCAACACCCGGACACGCCCGCAGTACAGCGAACCCGCCGTGTCCAGCCCCGGACACGACCCCGACACCTCCACAGACATCCAAACCCTAAACCTAACCTAGATCTACCGCCGGTGGCCACGCCTCACCGAATCGAGCACCCCTCGTCGAGTCGACGACCGCCACGTCGACCTTGCGTCGCCCATCAGCCGCTGTCCTCACCGGAGTCGACGTCGTCGCCACGTCCTGTGCTGCTCTGGCTTGGATCCACCGCCGCCGAGGAGAACGACGACCACCGCCGAGCTTCGACTGCAGCAGATCTCGACCGCCGCCGCAGCCGCCTCGAAGCCGCCGCCGAGGAGAACCAAGCGCTGCTTCCCTGAGCTGAACACCCGCCGCCACCGCAGACCCGCGTCGAGCCGAGCGACGCTGCCGCTCTCGAAGATCCGCCGCCGCCGAGTTTTCGCTGCCGCCCTGAACGCCGTGCCCGCTTGACCCCGGCGGACGCCCCGCGCCGCGCCGACGGAAGGACCCCATCGTGAGCCTCCGCCCCTTTCTTCTTCTGTTCTGTGATTTAGGGTAGTTAATATAATTAGGGATATTAATTAGTTTAATTAATTAATGATTAGTATTAGTTATATAATTAGTTTATTAATTAAATTATATTAATTTAGTTTAGTTATATGTAAATAGTTAGTTAATGTGTAATTAGTTAGTTAATATGTGATTAGTTAATTAAAGTTATAATTGGATTAGTTAATTATTTCTTAATCATTTAATTAAGTTATTAATCAGTTAATAATTGTTAATCGGTTAACTAGTTTTTAATGTGTAATTAATTAGTTAATGTAATTAGTTTAGTAAATACAACATAATTGGTTTTATTGTTTAATGTATGAAATTAGTTATTTATTATGTGTAAATTTAGTTATGTATTATATATAAGGATTTTTGATTGATATATATATACAAATATGTAATTTGGTATAAAAAAGGTATATATGTAAATACATCTATTAGTGTATATACACAAATACGTATTTTGTATAAATTACTAATAGACACTTATATATATATTATATACGTTTTATTGGTATAATAAGTATTAATGTATGTTTCAGTATTTTAAATATAAATAAATGTATATTCGTATATATGTATATATAACCATATTTTGGTATAAATATGTGTACCTATATATATAAACATGTATAAACATATTTTTGGTATATATATATATATGGTATATATATATATAAAAACTGTATTGATATATATGTACTTGTAAAACATATTTTGGTATATTACCTGTATATAGTATTGTATTATTTTGGTATGTATGTATATATACATATATATATAATATAAGTTAATATGTATTTTGGTACATGTATACTAGTTTATATGTATGAGTGATGTATAATTTTTCACATAAATAAAATATATTTCCACTTATGTACATACAGTTATACCTATTTTGTATACTTTGGAATAACTATATATATATGTATTAAATTATTTATTAATTGGTAAATTACTAGGTGACCCTAGTTGACTAGTGCCATACCTGATAGAGCCCCTGAGTTCATGTATTTGTGATGTGTTAGTGTAGCACCTGATGCAAATGTTGTATTTGATATATTTAGGACTGTTGGTTCCTCCAGACGATACTCTGGGACAGGACATTGGTTTTACCAGCTAAGGACCCAAGGCGAGTACATTCTCTGATTAGTTTCTAATTTATGATATCTCCTATGTTCACTATATCTAGTGTAAATATCCATGCTCTTGACACATTGGTTACACGGATTGGTATACACGGATCTCGTCATGACATGTTATTCCTTATTCATGGTGTAGCTTGTACGAGACTTGTTTTCCTTGTTATCTTGTGCATGTACAGACACTGATTCCCGGGGAGATTTGCTACCTTCCTAGGGAATCCCGTGCCATAGCGTACCATGATTGGATCTCCTATACCAGTCGGGGGTGGGGAGTATTTTAGTGTAGATATGTGATCATACCCAACTTTTCATGCATCATAGCTCACCCCACATCTCACGTCGGGTGCGGCCTGACCATCTCCGTGCCTCATAGCTGTTACGTGTGATTAGCCTGACCTCTCCATGCATCATAGCTAACCAACGGTTAGCCTGACCTTCGTGAATCATAGCTAATCACATGTAACCAGCCTGATCAAGTTCCCAAGCCGATCACATATTAAAGCTAGTACTCACACACTTAGTCATAGGTTTCTTGCTCAGTGACATATTATTTCTTTTCCTGCATTTACTTACAGTATTTCCAGTATTTCTTTCATTGTATATTTCTCGTACCTATACATGCATCTGGTATATTTCCATCTAGAACTGCTACATAGTTTATGTCATTTATATAGAACTGCTATTTAGAGATGTACTTTGCTCCTTCCTGACTGGAAAATATTTTTCCAGACTGTGACCTTAGTGGACTTGTTTCTGACACTTGGGGATTGGTTGTTACTGATTTCAGGTATGATTATTTTGTCAGTAGACTTGTGTTGTATTCTTTTGTTTCTTCAAATTCTTATCGTGCTGTAGTTGTGATTGAGTATGTTGTTCATTTTATAGTGTTATCCGTGTCTCCTTATGGAGTTGGATACTAGTGTGAGATTATTTAGATAGTACTTGACCTAGACAGCGTTCTACCGCCGATGCTGCGGCGTAGGCTGGACGTACCCACGCACTCGTGCCCCTAAACCGGGTGCGGGTCGTGACATCCATGGAGATGAGAAGGAGTGAGATTTGGATTGAAATAGGAAAGTAAAAATTTTGGGGATGAATGCATAATGAATGATGACTAATGAATGGTCTAACCTCTCTATTATTAGGGCCTGCTACCTAGTTTGTTTTTGTGATGATACAATGTCCATAATGCCCCTTGTCAATCCCTAATTAGATTCTAGAAATGTCATGAACGAAATATTTTGGTTTAGGAAGAAATCTAATTAATTAAGGAAAGTATCTTAGCTAACTAATAGGGAAATATTCTTTCCATGACACTAACTAATTAATTTTAATTAACTAAAGTCATGATTAACACTAACCAATACTAACTAACACTAGCTAATAATTAATTAATTCTAGTTAGCTATCATACTAACTAACACTAATATAATTTTAATTATATAATATCAAATAATAGTGAAATAACAAACATATCCCTCTTCCAAAATTAACTGGTTACAATCCTACCCGCCTAGAAAAATTTTGTCCTAAAAATTTAAAGATGGATGTACTCTTCTCTAGGTCACAACCTCAATCTAAGAAAATCCTATCTAAAATCATCAAGCATACAGTTCAGTTGAAAAAAAATTCATTACTATCAAGCATGCATGGTTATGAGCTCTACTAATCACGGTATTACAGTCTCTACCAAGGGTTTACTTATGAACTATCCAATTGGTTGTCTTAATAAGGATAACACAAATAGGATAGACAATACTATCATCCTCCATACTTCCTAAATCCTTAAAATATCAATTTCAAATCTCACAAGTATTTAAAATTTATCATCTACCAACTTCCTTAATTTATACCCTTGAAGAGTCATTCATGTCAAGAGACTGATAATCTTCAAACTAACTCTCATATTTCCTATTTTCTTGATTTTCCACCATTCATAATTCACCATTATGAGTATCATAATACCACCAATTTATCCACCTTTATCTGTCTAAGAATTTATTGAAATATATATCAAAATTTTGAATTAACCATTTACCTCTATCCAGTGTTGGTGGACTAGGGCCCCTCCTTCGTTGTTCCTTCCGAGAACAATCCCTTATTTTATGCTTGTCGGATCCACAATAGAGGCACTGTTTCTTCCTCCTCCTATATTCTCCCATGTATGCCCTGACTTCCTATAGTATGCACAAGTAGGAATCTACTTGACTGGCCTTTGCTGTGCTGGAACTCTAACTGGGACTCGATACACATGCTCTATATTAGGGAACTTCAGAGTCCCATGGTGAAAATCACCTATTTTTCTCTTAAGTTTGGATCCTTCCTCTTAGTGATGAATCATGCCCAATAGCTATTGAATCTTCTGGCCTTGCTCCCTTTGAACTCTCTTTAGTTCTTCAAACTCTTCCATAACTCTTGTTCACTCAAAGTTGGTCGCCCATTATCCAGAGTTGGAAGCACCATAACCTCTGAGACTCCTACTATTGCAAACATTCTTGCTTGTATCCCCTTCCTTCATGTTAAAAGTTATCATTTCTGAGGATATAGATGAGCAGATATTAAGTTCCAAGGAAAGATAAGAATTCAAAGTCACAAGAAAGAAACAAAATATTCAAGAATCAAATAAGTGTAAAAAAATTCTAGTTGTGATTGAGTATTCTCTCTCATCCTAATATCCTATTGCAGGCTCGCAATAGTATGACTAACCAAAATACTACCACGATATCGTACTAATTGTGAAGCCTGACCTGCATGGGCCACCACAAGGGGAGTATCATGTCTAGGATGGATTGTGCGGAATGCCACACCCATAATCCTAAATGAAAATGTTAAGGATTAAAAATAACTAGATTGATAATTAGATGCATTGGGAGGGGATGTTTTCAGGTCGCACACAGTCCTTTATCCCGGCCATAACATATAGATCTGGAGCTCTCCGTCGTAAGGGGCACATTTCCAGCTTACCGTCGAGTGATGCAATAAAGTCATATACTGTTAAATCACTGTTAAATAAAGCAATTTTTATTGACATTGTCTTTATA
This sequence comes from Iris macrosiphon, assembly GCA_036927795.1. NCBI lineage: Eukaryota > Viridiplantae > Streptophyta > Magnoliopsida > Asparagales > Iridaceae > Iris > Iris macrosiphon. The sequence continues at coordinate 67,117,231 of JAYESA010000001.1, forward strand.
TTTATATTGCCTTTACATCATTGTAAAATAAAGCACATTCATTGACATTGTCTTTACATTTATATTGCCTTTACATCACTGTTGAATGAAGCACTATTTATTAACATTGTTTTTACATTTACATTGCATTTACATTGACATGATCTTGCCTGGATAATTTGGACAGACTGTAGGGCGTATGACCATTGGAATTCCTCCAATTGTATTTGTTAGTAATTAGGATTGTGACAATCCTATTTAGCTAATGTAACAAGTCGTAGAAAATGCTTGGCCGTGCTTCTTTGGTTGTGAACTATATAATTTATGCTCGCATATTGTCTTTTCTATCCCCGTATTCTCTTATGTGTTGGTAAGTGGCCATATGCTAAGTTCTGCTCGAAAAAAGATCCATAACCCCAGTCCTTGTTTGGTTTAAGGGTTATGGCTCCGATTTTGAGATGTTTCTATGCTTTCTTGTCGCTTGTCGGCTTATCCTTTTCTATAGCTATTATATTTAGTTTTACTTCATCATTGTGTTGTTGTTCTTTGTTGACTTGGACACGTGAATGGTCATAGGGTCGGTTCCTACCTTTTGTCCTTGTTTGGTGTAAGGGTAGAAAACCAGTCCTATTGTCTATTCATGGGTCTTATTGTTCATATTTGTTATTATATTCAGTTATTGTTCCTTTACATGATTAGTGTTTATGCCATATTTCATATCCTATACTCACATGCTATACATGACCCCTATATTGTATATGTTCATTTGCTCCGCATTACCTTATATGTTTACATGTCCCAGATTACCTTACATGTTCACATGTCCATATTTATTTTATTTGTTCCATATCTACTTTATGTCATCGGTTGTTTACTTTATGTCAGATATTATTTTGCTTATTGTCTTTTCCATTATTGAGATAAGTGCATTGGTAGCGCACGAGTCTCGATCCGCATTTATTTATTTATTTATTCTCTATCTATTGTTGTGTTAGTTATTGCTAGTTTATTTCATAGTTTTTGGCTTCCTTTATGGTACTTGCTATAGGCGGTTTGACCCCACTGGTTTTGTATGGCCAGATCTCGTAGTAGAACCATCTTTCTTATTTTCCACTAGATGGTGACCACCCGGAGCACCAGAGACCTGAGTGGGTTACTCTTTCATTCACTCACTAGTATCTATACTTTATTCTTTTGTGGCGTTTAGTCCCTGAGCATGCGTTTATATCATGTTTTGGATTTGACATCTAGCCTATTGACATGACATGGTTAGCATTATTCTAAATATAGTTAGAGTTGATCATGTATGACTATTACTCTTGTTAGTTCATCATTTTATTCAACTAGCTTCATGATCATCTATGTATACATAATTCGGTACACTTTACTATTTTATGTCTGATGATCATATTTCTTGTATCTTGTTGATTTGCTTGTGATTGAGACAGCTATGATCGTTTGATCTAGGATCGACTATTGGTTTGTAGTATTAATTCTCCATGTCTTTCATAACCGTGACAGTATCTCGGGGTACTAGTGTACTCCAGTATACATATCTGGCTTTTTCTACTCCCGCTCTCCAGTATTTTGGTTCTGGGGTGTGACAAGATTTTAGTGGTGGCCCATATAGGTCTGGTTTTCAGACTTGTGGGGGTTATTGCAGTTTAGATGTCTCAATCCATAATTGTTCCTCCTTGATCTCCCTCATATTATTTTACCTTTGATCCTTTGACCTGTCATTTGATTTCATCTTTGATTTATCTGTCCCTCCGATTTAATCCTAGTATCCTTTAACTTTCGGGGGCACTATTCCTGATCCTTCCGATCAGCTATCTAGAGTTTGAGATGAGAGAGGCGTTCGGGTTTGAGAATTTTCATATTTATGATTTTTGGGTATTTCAATTTTTCTCGTAAAATGATATTATGATGTATCTCGTGTTTCATTTATTGTATTCATGTATTTATGATTTTATTTTATTGTGAGAGGCTACCTTGGTCCAGTATAATATATTATGGCATTGCCATAGACCCGTGTTAGGACCCGTGCGTAGAGTGGAACCCCAGACTTTCCAAAATTATAGGATCTTGCCTCCTGGATGACATACGTCGGTGTCCTGGTCTATACCGCCGGTATACCGTTCATGATACTTTTTATTTTTGAATATTTTTATGAATAGTCTTTCGTACTCACAAAAATGTTCTCACAAAAATTGACCAAAGAAGCGATTGTCATTAATGTTCATGATCACATATAATGGAAATATACTACATCTAGATTTTTAGTGATATTCATGAGATCGTAACGAATTCTGGGACATCCCTCATTCAAGCTCCTTAGTGCAAACCTCAATACATGGGGACAACCACACTGATGGATAACAAATGGGGGAGGAGAACATGGCGGACAATTCATTCTGCAAATCACCAATCGCTCGCCGCTTATAGAGTTTTAATTAGGATTCAACCCGAATTATGTAATCAACATCGCAGTCACGTTTTGTGAGTACATAAGACGAGCAGGGACTGAGGACATCAGTAGTCTTTAGGTAATATACTTGTTCATGACGAACAAGAAGATTTATGATATCCTTCCATGCTTTGTGATCTCCGAAGCAAATCTCTTCATAGAAAGCACATAATCAACATCTAACAGAGAAAAGCTAGGTGTATATTAAGTGCACATCTTAGGAGCATAATATAGAGGAACAAACACCCCAACCTCACGTAAATACTGGCTACTATGCGTATTACAATGCTTCAGCGAGACGGCCATACGATAGCCGCGCATCTCTTCCTGCGCATGCGCATAGCGAACGTCTGAAGACGGCCACATATATGCGCATCACGAAAGGAGTTTTCACCTTCGGCGCAGGTTCAGGACGAAGCTTTGCAGCAACGACCGTATGCGTCAACAAAGTGTCTATGCTGGCACATGTCAGGATGATTTCTCATCCATCCGCAAGGCTGTGTTTGTGTTCAAATACTTCTTCTCAGTGTCAAAAAGAGAAAGAAGAAGAAGAAGAAGAGAGAAGAGAGAAAAGTAATATCTCTTTACCTTCAAGAAGGATGTGCCCGGTAGGATGCTTGGTTGACAATTGCAGAGGGGCGACCTCGTGCTTACTCTTGCCAGACCTCTTGGTAGAAGAAGGAGGAACTTTGGGGACCATTGAGAGAGAACAGTTGTGGAGAAAACTCTTCCCTATCCCCCTATTTATAGACGAAACAACATTAACTTCCTAAGCGTGAATGGTACCTCAATATTGGTGCACATATTAATGTGCTCTTAAATGGTGGCGTAGCCCCCGAGATGGTGTATTGACTACGTATTGAAGGGACACCTCGAATTCTTACTCATGTACCGAAAACTCAGCGATTTTACTAACGAAGCAAAAATTGAGTAGCCGAACAACCTATCAACGAAAGCCTACACGTCTGCACTCAGCAGTAGGCGGCTAGCATGCCGAGATTAAACTTCCTGGCCCCACTTCTTTTCAAAGTACGTACAGGAAGTGATGCTGGCGCAAAAGAACATAATTTCTCTACACAACCATGGAAAGAAGCAGAGAAAAAACTGTTGGAGCAAAAATTCTTACATTTTCTTGCACTGGACAAGACAAGCTTTGCCCGCGCAGAAATATTGGTGTGTTAAAAACACCCTAACTATGAGCATAAGTGAGTCGTAACTCACTCTTACGAGCGTAGAGTGGTCGTGACAATTCCTTATGTGTGCACTGTGTCAGTGTTTGCCTCCGATTTAACTTCCGTCCACAAACTACATCATTTAACAAAAGGAAGCGAGACTTTAATTATATTACTAAAAAGGGGAGAGGGATCACATAGTTCGGCCACCCAGGCCCATAAAAAAGCAGTAGGACAAAAAATAGCTAGTCGAAGTCAGAGAGACAACAGGAGTCACTAATGATGTTCGCGACATCCTGTAGTGTACGCACGCATGAATTATATAACAGTCGGCGCACAACCTCCCTTGACCCAGGCATGTCCTTCTTTTCTGGAGTCAAGGGCAGAGACTCATAATCCGGTGCCGGCTCCACAGGCTTGGAAATAGCCTCGAACGTCAAGGCAAAGGAGGATAGAATGCTATTCGCCAGAACCAAATTGTCATCCTCCCGCGCCCTCTTCCTCGATGATGGGGGAGGTGCCGGAGCAGAAGCTTACGAGGAACAATAGGGGATGCCACAACTCTAGAGTTTGTCGAAGGGGGAATGCTTCGATGCACCAGCAGCATGCGGCCAAGACTCCCAGCCGGAAACCCTCTTTGGCACCATGATTGATGACTTGAAACAACCATGTCTACAAAGTCCCTCATATATATATAGGTGACGAAATGACGGTTTATCTCCTCGAGGCAACATAGTGAACCCCCATGATGAACCTCAAGAATCTCGAAAGTAGCGGTTCGTCTTCTCAAGGCTGATTGACAGCACCAATCAGAGCACTAGGTACAGGCATTCCAACTGTCACCTGCCACATCAAATTGAGAGTTGGGACGATTAATTCCCAAGTATATTGTGTCATGCTTTACCCCAAGTCATTTCACGAAATCACCCAGACCCTATCTGCTGACTCGTCAAAAGACTTATGGCTGTCAGATAATGGGTCCACCACCTGTTTAGGGCCCGGCTATAACAGTCCGCTCCGCTCAGCTCAACAAGATGATTCAAACGGCACATTGGTGCAATGACGTTCGGACTTGTCGAATTAATCGTACCATATATATATATATATATATATATATATATATATATATATATATATATATATATATATATATATATATATATACCTTAACACTAGTATCCTAACTCATTACCTTAACCTTGACACTTATCCAAATACCGAAAATGCTTGTATCTTGACACCCCCAAGTATCTCACACCAATACCTTATCCATGACACTACACATCTCCCCTTGATACTAGGATACTCTCTAATATATATATAAATATATATAAATATATATATATATATATATATATATATATATATATATATATATCAGGCATGAGGGTGGCTCTCTTCCAATGGTATATCTGGGAGTCCCTTTATTTAAGGGTAAGCCAAGAGCCCTCCATTTGCAGGTCATTTTTGGTAAATTAGTTGCCAAATAATGTGGATGGAAAGGTGCTATGATGTCCATGGCAGGAATGGGCTCCTCTATTTGGCACGGTATCAGAACCACGATTCCAATCCTAGACACCCCCAATCTGTTGTCTAAATTTATTCGCAACTCTATAAGAACAGCCATCTACAAACCATCCATTTACCTGGGCTCCTCTATTTGGCACGGTATCAGAACCCCCGAAAACATTTCTTTCCCCGGGGAAAACGTACGATTCCAATCCTAGACACCTATTCATCATGGTGGGTTGGCGATGGAAGCACTATCAATTTCTGGAAGGATAATTGGATGGGATATAGAATTGAAGAGAGACTCCACCTCCCGAGATATATCTCAAAGAAGTTGTCTGCCACTCTTGCAGATTTTTCACGAGAGGGGGAATGGATATTACTGCATCTTTTCATCAAAGATTCCTGCAGATAATTGCAGACGTTACATCCATTGAAAGAGTTCAATACGACACTCTCGTTTGGCATCCGTCTGTCACAGGCGAATTTACCTTAGCCTCTAGATATGATATTTACAGACATAGGGACGGGTTGGATTTTCTACAGTTCAAGAGTTACTGGCAGGCATATACTCCCCCAACTTGATCATTACTCATATGGAGACTTATTCATAATAAACTACCCACTGAAGATTTGCTTAGAAATCTTGGCATGCCTGTGGTTACAATCTGTTCCATGTGTTATGAGGCTGGGGAGGATGCTTTGCACCTGTTTCTTAATTGCAATTTTGCCAAGGGTTGCTGGCAGTGGTTGTTCTCTCTGTTTGAAGTTAGCATGAAATGGCCAGATAGTATACGGACTCTCCTTCAGCAAGCAGCTAGTGTCCGGCTTTGCCCTCAACTTTATGAGTTGTGGTTAACTGTTTGTGTTAGCTTGGTTTGGCATCTGTGGAGTCAACACAATAGCCATAAATTCCAAAATAAAGTGGTATCCGCTGAAGCTCTAAGGAGGTCGGTTCTGGTGTCTATATCAGAAGCGGATCTGATAACTGAAGGAGGTATGTTCAGTACAACTCAGGAATTGCATATACTCAAGCGCCTGGGCATCAGAGGTAAGCCCAAAGCTGCCCCCAAAATTCTACCAGTTACTTTGCTACCTCCCCCTGTGCCTTGGATTAAAGCTAATACCGATGGGTTATCTAAGGGAAATCCGGGCTTAGCGGCTTGTGGCAGAGTCTTTCGCAACCATAAGAGGTTTTGTCAAGGGCTTGTTTTTCTTTAAAATAGGCTTCCAAACAGCCTTTTACGCTGAATTTCTAGCTGTGATAATGGCTATTGAAATAGCTTCTGAAAAGAAGTGGGATTTACTGTGGGTGGAAGTGAACTCTCGTCCGGATCTGGAATGTTTCTTCAATCAGTCATACTCCCTGCCATGGCAACTTAGGCGATGGACTAGATGCCTCAAACTAGTCGAGAATATGAGACTTCATTTCTCTCATATATACAGAGAACACGGTGGCAGATAAGATGGCGAACAAGGCCTTAACGGGACAAGGATTTCAATGGTGGAGCTCTCAAGAAAATTTTGTGCTTGCAGAGGTTCAAAGGGACGAGGGTGGATATACATCATACAGATTCACTACTTAGTATTCTTTTGTTTTCTTTTATTAGTGATTTTATAGTGACAGTGTCCCTCTTCTCATATAGAAATTAGGCTTTTCTATATGGTCCTGTAAGCCACGGGGAGGGCTTTTCTCCTCTTTTTCATCTTTAATAAAGCTAAAGTTCTCTCTCTCTCTCTGTCTCTCTCTCTAATTCTGATATTCATTTAAACAACCACCTACACTGGTACACTCCAGCTTGCTCGTGCTCCTACTGATGCTGTCAGTTCTCCGTACTGGATGCAGTGACTTGCTGCCTGCAGCAAGCCTCGAGCTGTTGTTGCAATTTGCAGATGCAGTTGTTGTTGCAGTGGCACCTTGCTGCAGGCCAATGCTGTTGTTGTTGTTCTCATTTATTGCTGATAACAGCTTGTTGCAGCTGCTGCTCTTGTACTTCCAATCCCCCAACTGCTAATGCTGCTGCCACTGCTGTAATGCAGTGGAGTTGCCTACAAGACCCCCTGCTCCCCCCAAAACACCTAATGCTGCCATAATCCCCCTACAACAACTGCTACTGTTATCCATGCTGTACATCACTCACTACACAGATTTGTAACTCATGCATTCTGCTCCCACAACATCAGACACATACACACAACCTTCCTCATCATACACACACAAGTGGAGGAATTTGCACTAATACACCATATCAGTTTCGACACTGATACACTCACCTCTTACACACAACGACACTTGCATACACTACTATATGTTGGTGGTGAACAAGGAAACAACACACAGGGGAATGAAAGCTGAGGTGAAAGCTTAGAAGAATAATGCTATATATAGGCTTAAAGGAAAACAACTTGTGAGCAAAGTTTGGAGCTAAAGGCTCCTACAAACGAGCTTGTTCACATATACTAAGTCCTGGAGGCTAAGGAATAGGGATGACAACAGGATTAATTCCATCAAATCACCCCCTTAAGCCTGTTGTATTGACTTCACCTCCATGATACCGAGTCTGCTTCTCAGCTCAATAAACTTGATGCGTCCCAATGCCTTGGTGAGTATGTCAGCAAGCTGTCCGTCAGTGCCGATGTGATCGACATCCACTTTGCCATTCTCAATGCATTCACGAATAAAATGAAACCGAGTGTCAATATGCTTACTGCGCTCGTGATGCACTGGGTTCTTGCTCAGGGCAATAGCTGACTTGTTGTCCACCAAAAGCTTAACCTTTGATGGAGTTGTTCCCTGGACTTCACCGAGCAGTTTGCTCAGCCACACAGCTTGGCATGCCGCGGTAGACGCAGCAATGTACTCCGCCTCGCAGGACGAAAGTGCAACAATCTTTTGTTTCTGTGATGTCCAGGTAATGATACTGCCTCCTAGGAAGAAGACCATTCCGGATGTACTCTTGCGGTCATCGACATCTCCCGCAAGGTCGTTGTCGCTGTAGCCGACCAAAGTAGACACTGCCGTGTCATTCTTGTAGCTGCATCTGTAACCAAGAGTGCCTCGCACATAGCGAAGTATTTGCTTTACCGCAGCCCAATGCTGTGTTCCTGGAGCTTCCATGAATCGGCTTGCTATTCCCACTGCATATGCAATGTCTGGTCGTGTGTTGACCAGGTATCGCAGACTGCCGATGATGCTGCGGTATCGGGTCGCGTCCACAGCATCACAGCATTATTCTTCTAAGCTTTTACCTCAGCTTTCATTCTTCTGTGTGTTGTTTCCTTGTTCACCACCAACAGTTGGTCACTGCCGTGTCATTCTTGTAGCTGCATCCGTAACCAAGAGTGCCTCCCACATAGCGAAGTATTTGCTTCACCGCAGCCCAATGCTGTGTTCCTGGAGCTTCCATGAATCGACTTGCTATTCCCACTGCATATGCAATGTCTGGTCGTGTGTTGACAAGGTATCGCAGACTGCCGATGATGCTGCGGTATCGGGTCGCGTCCACAACCTCGCCGCCATTCTGCTTCCCGAGCTTGAGCCGGCTTTCCATCGGAGTGTGGCACGGGTTGCACGTACCCATACCAGCAACGTCCAGTATCTTTGCCGCTTAGCTAGCTTGGCAGAGCATGATCTCACCACCGGCCTGCTTCATCTCGATCCCTAAGTAGTAGCTTAGGAGACCAAGGTCGCTCATTTGAAAAAGGTCATGCATCTGCGCTTTGAACTGATCAATGTCGTCGTTGCTAGTTTCGGTGATCACAAGATCGTCGACGTAGACGCCAACCGGCAAGTAAGAATCCGTGCCGCCCTTCCGGTACAGTGCATGCTCCATCTGACACTTCTCGAAACCGAGCGACATGAGCGATGCGTCCAGCTTCGCGTTCCAGGCGCGCGGAGCCTGTCGTAGACCGTATAAGGCCTTCCGCAGTTTGAGCACTTTGTGCCCATTGTTGGTGTCGACGAAACCTGTCGGCTGCTGCACGTACACCTCTTCCGCGAGCTCCCCATTGAGGAATGCGGACTTTACGTCCATATGGTGGACATGCCATCCCTTGTGCGCGGCAAGAGCGAGTAACAGGCACACCGTGTCCATCCTAGCCACCGGTACAAATACCTCATCGAAGTCGATGCCCTACCGCTGTGCATAGCCCTTGGCTACCAAACGCGCCTTATGCTTGATGATGTTGCCCTCCGGGTCCTTCTTCATCTTGAAAACCCACTTAAGCCCTATGGCCCTGTGTCCGGCCGGAAGTGCGGCGAGCTCCCAAGTGTCGTTGTTGCAGATCGAGTTCATCTCGTCCTCTATTGCATGTCTCCAAGATGCCTCCCCGAGCGCCTCCTCAACCGACGTGGGCTCCTCTGCTGCGAGCAGGCACAACCCACCGTACTCGATGTCGCATGGTGGCGCCGCTTCGTAAACTTCGGCGACGGATTTGTATCGAAGCGGCACCCCCTCGGTGTCGTGCGATGCGCCCGTCGGCGGTGTGACCCACCCAGAGCCTTTCGGTGAAGCTGGGGCTGGAGTGACTAGAGATGCGGGCTCGATAACCTCCGGGTTTGTCATGACCGGCTCTGGAGTGGCGACAGGTTCGGCGGCCGGAGTGACGACAGGTTCGGTAGTGTAGATCACCGTGAAATTATGCCGCTCACCCCCGTCAGCTCCATCCGTCCAGTTCTAGCGCCGGCCTTCCTCAAAGATGATGTCTCGGGAAATGTGTAACCTGCGTGTGACTGATTGTACACACGATACGCCTTTGATCCCTCCTTGTAGCCCACAAACACCATTGGTGTAGCTTTGTCAGAGAGCTTAGTCACGCTAGGGCCGATGTTCTTCACGTGCGCAACACAACCGAATGTGCGCAGGTAATGTACGTTCGGCTTGCGCTTCTTCCATGCCTGGTACGGAGTCATGCCCTGAAGGCTACGCGTTGGTGACCGGTTGAGAATGTGCACCGCCATCTTGACAGCCTCGCCCAAGAATGCGGCCGGCACAGACATGCTTTTCAGCAGACTGCGGGCCATCTCCACAACTGTTTGGTTACGCCTCTCCACCACGCCGTTTTGTTGCGGTGAATATGGCGCGGTGGTGAAGTGTTTGACATCGTGCTTTTTGCAAAAACTGGCGAATTCAATTGAATTGAATTCACCGCATCGATCGGTGCAGAACGCCTTGAGCTTCAGGCCGCTTGCGTTCTCAACCAGCGCCTTGATCTTCTTGAAGAAACGGAATGCCTCGTCCTTCGATCTAATTATTTCCACCCACATATATCTACTGTAATCGTCAACAATTAACAGAAAATATTTATTACCACCAAGAGTCGATGGAGTTATCGGGCCGCACAAGTCGCCATGGATGAGCTCCAGCCCTTGCTCTGCGCGGTACGCCGACGCACGCGGCAACGGGATCCTGTGTTGCTTGGCGAGCGAACAGCCCTCACCGAACTGCTCCACACGATCGATGTAGGGCATGCCTTCCACCATCCCCTTCGCCGTGAGATCGTGCAGAGCGCAAAAGTGCAGGTGCCCGTAGCGCCCGTGCCATCGCCACGCTGCATCGTCAGCCTTCGCGAGCAAAGACACAGGTGCAACCAAGTTCAGAGCCACAGTATACAACCGATTGCTCGTCCGCTGCACCCGTTCCAGGAGTGTCCGTGACCTGTCGAACAGGCACATCTCGCCTCCTTCAATGGATGTCTTGCACCCTGCCTCATCAAGTTGTCCTAAGCTTACGATGTTCGTGCTCATTTTTGGTATATAATATACCTCTGTGAGCGCGCGATGTTTGTCATTCCGGCATGTAAACAGTACCGTGCTGCGCCTATGGATCTCCACAATGGACCCATCTTCGAACTTCACCGACCCCTTCATAATATCGTTGATGGACGTGAGCAGCGCCTTAGAGCCCGTCATATGGTTGCTGGCCCCTGTGTCGAGGTACCAGTTGTTGTCATTCGTGGCTACCGGAGACACCCGTGCTCGGTGCGGCGTGCACTCCGGGTGCGTCGAGATCGTTGTCCATCGCGGCTAGCAACAGTGTCGGCTGCTCCTCCTCGGCTTGTACGATGTGCGCCTCCGCCACCTTCTCGCGGTCGCATTTTGCCTTGCGACATTCCTTCGCACAGTGACCAAGGATGCCACAGTAGGGGCATTCCCCCTTCCTTCTCATGCCAGAGCCACCCCCGCCACGGCTAGACGAGGGCTTGTCCGTGTTCTTCGCCTTCGACTTGGAGTCTGCCTTTGACTTCTTTTTACTGCCCCCTGACGGTACACCGCTGCATTCTCTTTGCTTCTGCCGTGCCATCCACTCCTCTTCGGTGAGAAGCAGGCGGCCGCCGACAGAGCCGGAGTCTTCCAGATCGTTTCGTTCCTCCACAACGAGAAGTCGACCGCAGAGTTCTTCGAGCGACATGGTTTTTGTGTCAACCAATGACTCGATGGCGAGTGCCATTTGCTTGTACCGTCGAGGCACACACCTAAGAAGCTTGAGCACAGTCTTGTGCTCGGTGATCGGATCACCTAACACCTCCAGGTCGTTGACGATGGCGCCTAACCGCATGGCGAACGATTCGATCCCCTCGCCGTCTTTGAATGCCAGGTTGTCGAACTCGGTCCGGCGCGTCTGCGCCTTCGCCTCCCGGACGCGCTCTACACCGATGCGCATCGTCTTGAGCGTATCCTATGCCATCTTCGCCGTCTCCTTTACCGCCAAGGTGCGCACCAGCTCCGGCGGCACTCCGCGAAGGATTGCGGCGTGTGCGCGCCGATCGTCGCGATGCTCGCCGACGCCAGTATTCACCACATCACATAGGCCTTGCGCCTGCAGCTGCACCTTCACGACCAGCGCCCAGTCCTAGTAGTTTGTCCGTGTGAGCAGTGGAGGATGCATCCAACTGTCATTTTTACGGACAACCCTCTAGACCACGTGCATCTCTGTCTCGTCGCTTGTATGCCTTGCCATGGGCAGCGATGTGGAAGACGATGTGCCGGTGTCACTACCTCCAGGAGAGCGCGGCATGTACTTGGGCATGAACAGATCAAAAGCTCGACCAACTCTGGCTCTGATACCAACTGTTGGTGGTGAACAAGGAAACAACACACAGGGGAATGAAAGCTGAGGTGAAAGCTTAGAAGAATAATGCTGTGATGCTCTTTATTGCTTATTAATGAGAGCCTATATATAGGCTTAAAGGAAAACAACTTGTGAGCAAAGTTTGGAGCTAAAGGCTCCTACAAACGAGCTTATTCACATATACTAAGTCCTGGAGGCTAAGGAATAGGGATGACAACAGGATTAATTCCATCACTATATATATATATATTTATATATATATATATATATATATATATATATATATATATATATATATATATATATAGACACACACACTTGATACTCTATGATACCAAGTGATACTTGATACACCACCACCAATCCATGATACTCAACTACCAATTGGAAATACCAATCTAATATACTCCAATGAAATATATATATAGCAACATTGACATGAACACAAAACATATCTATACCTAAACTACATTTGTATATAATTGACACATAGGAACACCAATACACATAAATTATCAAATCTAGCGATGCGTATCACGATGTATCATGACACAAATACTAGGTATCCAATTTGGACACTATGACACAAACATAACCCAAATTGGATATAAAATTTTATTTGGGAACACAACACAAACACTTGGTGGACAAAAAATCGTAATTCCACCAATTTGACCATAAAAATACATAGATCTACTAGAAAATCGCTCTCTACCACCTATAAGGTTAGATCTAACTATTGTTGGATTCCTATGTGTTCAATTTAGATTTCTCCCATAGAATTAGGAAAAAAAGAGAATTATATATTGGTAGTGTTTTCCCAACGAAGATCCATCTATTTGGATAAGAAGAGGATGAATTGGACACGATCCTCCTAGATTGAGCTCCTCTCCAAGCTCCCTTTGTGCTTCAAGACTCTAGCTCTCTATTGGAAGAGAATTGGGTTGATTTGAGTGGTTGGAAGTAGAAATTAGGTTGGAATTATGGGTGGCTTGGTGGAAAAGAAGACTTGAGGAAGAAGTTTTGGTGATAAAAATAAAATAGAATGGAATGAGGACGGGGCGTCCACCTATAGGGGCATGGGAATGTTGGAATTTACAAGTTTTCCACTCCATACTCTCTAATTTGAATTCTAGATCTAATGTGAAAGGAATCAATTGGTTATAAGGGAATATTCTATCCATGACTAAATGGTATATAATTAATTCTACACTAACTAATAAATTTAATATAACTAATATTTTTAGCAACTAAAAAAAGTTGATAAAAATACCCCTAACAAAATTTTAGGTGGTTACAAATCTACCCCCCTTAGAAAACTTTTGTCCTTAAAATTTAAGGTAAGCACTAGAATAGAAAGAAAACATAAGCGAGATATTATACATTACCTCTCAAGGTAGCAGGATCAAGGAATCCTTCATAACATGAAGAATAACGAAAGCATGGAAATTAGGGATGATCAAGAAAATACGATCAATTTCAATAGTTTAGGAAGAGTTTCACATACATCCTTCCAAGATGCAAACAAGAAACTTATAACAGTCTCTCTCCTAAATTATAAAAGAAAGGACAAGAATTACTATAATAGATGCAACCCCTAGATATCTTCTTAGGTGTATTAAGGGAAGTATGCTAATTTAAGTTTTTTTTGGAAATTGGAACTGGGTCTACAAGAAGGATGTGTTTTAAGTGGACCAATGTTAGAGACAAGTTAGAAGTATCAATTTGATCAGATTGAAGAAGAGACTAGATACGTAACCTAAGATAAGGAAAGTTGATGAAGATAAAGGTACCCAATAGTTTCTAGATACATGTATAGTCTCTAGCTCTAGTTAAGCCTATTATATAAAATATGCCACCTCATTACAACTTCTCTCCAATATCATTTAGAGAACAACTAGTCTAAATTGACTATGATACTAGCATCTATAAGAATTTACTAAAATGGGACAAAAAATAATACATGTATCTATCTGAATAGTCAAGGAGATCTACTGCTTGTAATGTCCTACTACTGGCTGAGTCGACCTTGGAATCGTTGGTGGAGGAACGGTGGGACAGTTTCACACTCGATGCTCTATGGATCCACAAAAGAGACATTGGCCCAACATTCATCTACAATTCTCCCAAATGTGCCTTGGTCCTCGACAATAGGCACGCACACCTACTATCCCGTTCTACCTCTCCTGTTGCTGATGATGTTGCTGAACTGGTGCTAAAATGAAAGAAGAATGTTGCAGTTGAAACTGCTGAACTGGAGCTCCATCGGGAAGATGTTGCTGATGATACTGGGAAGTACCCTGCTGAATATAGGGACGCTTTGCCAGTTCCAAACTAGTACCTCCAAGAGAATCTAGGTCCCTCTTCGGGTTACGGCCCAAGTCAACTTTGTCACACCCGTTCCCAGATCTTGTATTTCTGAATTTGTGATATTTAAATTTTTTCCTGAAAATATATTCATGATGTGTTTTGCACTTTGATTTCTATCATATATATGTTGTATTTTTCATATTGGACTTATGTTTTATCATGAGAGACTACCCTGGACCAAGAGTGAGCACATTGACAATTTTCATGAACTCGTACTAGGACCCATAAGTAAAATGGACACATGACCCAGTTCACTTGTTGAACCCATAAACCCTTGTATTGTTTTGGATGGTTGAGATTTGGTTGGAAGTGTCATGACTAGATCCTATCTATAGCTTACCGTACTCCCCCACCTTGGTATATATATGAGTATTTTCTCTCTCTTCTTTCTCATTCTTCATTTTCTTCTTGTTCTTCTTCTTCCTCAACCAAACCCTAACCCTAAGAGTTTAGAACTAGGAAGTGATTCCTAGATCACTTGGAGAGCAGAGGCTAGGTAGCCCACTAAGGCAAGTACATTTGGCTCAAAGTGGTCAAGCCATGATTTTTGGATTTTTACATATATGTAGTAATTAAAAACGTGTTTGATAAAAAATGTTCCTCTTGATATTCTCTTTTATTGTAGTTCTTGGTGTTTTTAATTTTGATGAACGATTTTGAGTAGATCTGAGTTTCAATTTATGGCTTTTCATTGGTGTTATGAGTTTTCTTTGGTTTTGATCTATTAAAACTGTTAATTTTAAAAACTAGTTATTCCATGTGGTAGATAATTTAATTTTGTACGATTTTGAATTTTGTTTCACTTGATTTGGAGTTAAAATGAGAATTTTATGAAGAAAACAAATTTTTAGATTTTTGAGTTTTTTTCATGGAGTTCGTGCTGTTCTGGGATGATGGAGTCCCATGTGGCCCAGCTTCATGCAGCCTCTTCCAGCTTGCACCTATCTTGTTAGGCGCATGACCGATCCGTACATGCGTTCTTAAGCCGAACGCATAGAACACTGAACGCTGTAGAAGCATAAAAAGTACGCCTCCAAAGAATAGTGGATTCAAGAGAGGGATGGCGCACTCTTTCAGAAAATGAGCCAAAAAGTAGAGTGGCGAACTCTGTTAATGTTTCAGAGTATGGTACACTTCCTAAAAAACAAAGCAGAGGCTTATTTTGGTCCAGCTTTACGAAGACAAGTATACAACTCTTACATTTTTTTCTCCATATTTAATGCAATGAATCTGACAGACTAGCACAACGCCCAAGAAGATCAGAGTCATTATTATAAGAGATTTTCAGCACGTAGACCCAGGTTGTCGTCTAGTGGTTATCTGACCAAACTCTAACAGAGTACGCCATTGTGCCAAACTCTAACCGAGTACATCATTGTGCCAAACTCTACACAGAGTGCGCCATTGTACCAAACTCTAACATAGTGTGCCATTGTGCCAAGCTCTAACAGAGTGCGCTATTGTGCCAAACTCTAACAGAGTACGCCGTTGCAGCCACTACCTCAAAGTATCATCAAAAGTTGTCACGCCCCAGTCCCAAAATACGTAGGACTAGGAACACGTAAGCATGCCAGCCGCATGGATATGGCAACTCCAATATATGGAAACCAAAATCCACACGTACGCTGTAATATGAAAATCAATCCACAAGTGGTATAAACATATGTCACAAGTCATAGGGTACAATCTAAATCTCATCCACAGAAAATCAATATAAATAATAACCAGCATCTATATAACTAGATGTTAACATAAATATCTAAGGATGATAGTTGGATGGAAACAAATCCACTACCAACTCGAATATAAGAGCAAATATTAAAATAAGTACAACACAACAACACCATATAAGAATACCATCTAGCAATCACGGGCTCGAAGAGAGGACATCCACGAAACATATATAGCCATCCAATCTGTGCTCTTGCAAATACTCAAGAATAGATACACCTGGCAGCGGACCAGGTCCTCAGAGGGACGTAACAAGATACAGAAAATACGAGCCAATTTGAATACAGTAAACATGCATATAATTTAAAAATAAATAAGTACGCTGTATAAGACCATCTATATGAATGCAAATGAGGACAACTTTTCGACGTATGGGCAAGGGTAGGCTACTCGATCTAATCCTCACAACCTCACGCTCGTTAGTGGACATCATCAGCCGACATACCTCTGGGGTAGCGACCCTCGGACTCCATCAATCAACATACCTCTCGGGTAGCGACCATCGGATACGATCACCATAGCGCGTACTAGAGACTATGGTTTACCAGAATGGTTAAAAGCCCATACGCCTAATGATTGTCCCCTATGATACTAAGTGTCAAGTGTGTGTCAACATATCTAATATATAGTAATGACTGAAAGGAACTACACATGCAATAGATAAACATAATTGAAATAAATATACAGAAATATACTAAGCATGTAAAATACTGTAAGCAATTTGGCAAGGTATCTTGCCTGGGGTCCTGCTGCTGGTATGAATCAGAGTCCAAGTCACAGTCCAAATAGCCTATGTATTACAAATTTATCACGTCAAAAGATAATTTATTTTAATTTATTTAATTCTGGAATAATTACTCTAAAATCCTATTTTAATCTTATTATTCTGATTTTTATGTTAATTCCTAAATTTTGTCCAAAGAAACTGAATTTTATCAACTCGAGACTCATGGCACGCAAATCGAGGCGATCTGTTGACCAAAAAGTCAACCGACACAAACTTAACTTTCATGCATGATTTCCTGTAGATTTCAGGGTTACAAATATGCTAGAATTTATGGCTCATCCAAATTCAAATTCGTTTGGGAATTATGGCACATACAAATTTTGTATTGTGCACCGATGGTTAAATTCTAACCTAGAAGTTCTACAGAATTAATAGTATGTAAATACTTCGAATTAAATTCTGGGAAAAACATATGTCAATGATCTCGACATTAGCTTTCCGAAACTTCAAACAATTCATGATTCTGATTCCTGGTTCTCCCGAAATCGTGAAAACATCAAAATACATCTATTTTCGGACATGCTGTGCTCTACGAATTTTCTAAAATTTAATACTCATAATTTCATAAAATATATTATATAATCAGAAATCTAACCTCAATATCTTTCTAACGCAAGAAATTAGGCCTTTTTTGGAGTCCAGAGCTATGCGCAATGGCTTATGGAAGATGAAGGAACCCTAGATGGCAATTCTCCAAAATCTCTCTCTAAATTAATGGGATAATTAGGGTTATAATAATATATATATATATAGGGATGTACCTGCGGCTGAAAGGATATTTATAGGCTGACACGTGTCTGAATCTGATTGGATGGTTTTTGTTATATTATTTGTTTTTGATTTGCCTTTATCAAAATATTATTTAAGTCATTTTAAATCTAAATTACTCCAGATAAATATTAAAAAAAATCATAAAAATCTGGAAAAATTACATAAAATATATTTTGAACCTATAAACCCTAGAAAAATATTTGGGACAATTTTATATTCATAAGTTTACTACTATAATTAGGAGAAGCTCTAAACATTAGTTTTATCCATTTAACTAAAAATAAATACTAACATTATTCCAAAAATTCTGAAATAATTCCAGAAAATATATAATATTATTATAAACCCTAGAAAATAACGTGGGTCCATTTTATATTCCTGAGCTTGCACAATAAATTCTACAAGTCCTAAAAATTAGTTATTAGTCTAAATAACTCCCAATAAATACTAAAATATTCAGAAAATTCCCAGAAAATTCTAGAAAATATACTTGACTATTTAGAACCTAAAATAAAATTTTGGAATATTTTTAATTAAGTTTGAACATAAAATAAATTCTTCAAAGTCCTATAAAATTAGTGTTACTAGTTTTTAATTAACTAAAAATTATGGAAAAATCTCAAT
This sequence comes from Iris macrosiphon, assembly GCA_036927795.1. Classification (NCBI taxonomy): domain Eukaryota; kingdom Viridiplantae; phylum Streptophyta; class Magnoliopsida; order Asparagales; family Iridaceae; genus Iris; species Iris macrosiphon. Next base: position 67,135,711 of record JAYESA010000001.1, read on the forward strand.
AATCCAAAATAGCCTAAAAATAATTCTAAATAAATATTTATATAAGTAAATATACTAAAAAAAATTATTTTCTAATTAACTACGAGAATACTCTAAATAAATTAAATATCTATAATAAATATAATAATATAAAATATACACAAAATACCTATTTTGGTTGAAGGAGTTTACAATCTACCCAACTTAAAATAATTTCGTCCTCAAAATTAAAATAAGGCATAATTTGTTAAATCCTTCACATTCGTACATAAGGTACGTCAATCGCAATCTCTTCCAAAAATTTAAATAACAAAATCTATTCAAATCTATCGCGATCACTTCAAAATTAAGATAACCACTGTTTGAATCAAAATTCAACCTGTCGTAATCTCTTCTCGATTTTTTTAAATAATCAACATTCAAATCTAACTCAAGTCTATATGACATCCCACATCAAAATTTATATCACCATTTCCAACTATCATAATCTCCTCTAGACTTTGAACAATAAACAATTCTAATCAAATCTTATTCCTATTCTCAAATTAAGAATTTTCTACTCTTCAAATATTTAAACTCAATTTACATCCTCAATATTTCAAATAGGTGACCCAACAATCAAAATTGAACTTTTAATTCAAATTATCAAATTATAAAATTTAAATCTAATTCACCAATTGTTCAAGTCTAAAATTCTATATTTATCCTCAAAATTTAAATCGATGATTCATCCTTCAATATTCAAAATTTAAATCATGTGCTCAAAGTATAAATATTTGGTCCGCAATATCAAGATTTTAAAATTCGTTAAATCCTCATTATCTTAATCCTTCTTTTAAAATTTCTCAAAATTAAAATGACTTGAATCTCCCAATCTAATCTTACTAGATCACAATCTAAAAGAAATTTCTCTCAAGTTGGCAATGCACTGCTCCCCAACTTAGAATTTATCCATCTATCACAGAAGGCTATATACTTTAAGAAAAATATTCCTTAATTTATTTACTCATGTCATTCAATCCTCAAAACTTTAACGACGATTATATCATATATGATATGTCCTTAATTACAAAAGAATAATCCTCAAGTATGTGATCGGCCTACGGGGTATATCTAGTACTCTCTGTGTATTAAACTTATACCAAGCACGAGGTTTCGTCTTTCCGAAATAAGGGAAGATGGAGACCAATAATAAAGAGTTCAAGGGTGAGGTAATAGAATAGAAGTATCGGGATCAAGGAGTTTAAGGAATTCAAATGAGAATTGTCAAAGCAGCTGTGGATTGAAATCCTATTTTGGTAATTCTTTGTTCGCATGCTCGTATTAGTACTGTTATGTAACCGATACGATCCGCTCAGACATATCTAGGGGCAAGTATATTCGTCTACCAATTACTACATATCTCAATCCACGTAAAGTAGTATTACGAAGGGCGAATCAAGCGCACTAAGGTTAGCTAGACCTTAATACACTGATTCTGAAATGTATTAGTAGGCGTCCCCAATAATACATATCTCATGATCAAGCTCGATAAAAGAGTAAGCTTGCAAAACTAGGCTATAATAGCAGCATAAGTCAAAGTAGTGCAGCAAATATAAGTACGCTAGATGATGATGAAAGGAGGTACAAATTAATTCAAGTTCACAAAACAAAACAACTAAGCAACAATAATAAAAGACTCTATAATCCCTACAGTTATCATACAACCTCCTTGTCTATGTCGCTAGTCGACCAAATATGGGCAAGGACCTCTAACTTCTATTGTCTGAATAACCACTGTCGTCTTATGCTAGTATACAATTAATGTTGTTCAATCACACTTCAATAATAGGTCAAAAGACTATGTGATACTAGGTTGTGAGGTATACTACCCAACTTAAAACAATAAACTAATACTGTGACAGTCTTAAGGGTACCGTAGAAGCTCCTGTTAAGGTCTTCGAGAAGGGGTCTTGGTACTTGTTAGGGTATCCTCTTATATTACATTGGTCATGGTCGTCTTAACTCTTAGTCATAGTGCAAGTGTCAATAGTAAGAATGGAACAGTTACTGGCCTCAAGGGAAAGGGAATATAACTCGTATTGAGGTGTGGTACAAGTTACGTAATTTTAAACTAAGGGATAAGCACCAGGTCTCAATCTACAAGAATAACTTAACTATCAAGTTCTAACTACTAAGCACACAATTTCAAAATTCAAGATTACAACTATAATCCTAGCAAACTATGTGTCCTTAACAAAGAAATAAATTACTTGGCCTACTATCAGAAGTGTCAGGTGGCACGAGTTGAAAGATAAAGAAAAGAAGAACGTAATTTTGATCGTCGCACAATTAGCGAACGCTATGGTCACAGGGGAACAATATATGAAAATAGAGGGGCTCTAGATAGCATCATGGTTTTCCAAGGGAAAGGGGTATGCTAGTCTCTGTGTTTGAGGTATGATTAGGAAAATATTCTATGCATTGCTCTTGGCTTTCTAAGGTACTGTCTGCTTATCTCAAGACAAGAATCTAAATTTATGGTTCTCCAATACTCATCTAACGGCGTGGGTTAGGTTCAGTCCTAATATTCACTTTGGTTTTCTATTGGTTTCTCAATGCTAGGGGCAACCATAATGGTAAACTTCTAACTAACTCTAGTAGTGTCTATACTACTCTCAAGTCCTTATAACACATTAGGAGGTAATGGTAAACCAATTCTAAAGATAAGGAATTCTAGGGTTCACTAGACATCCTAAACTTAGTGGTGTGTCAGCACTCTAGTTGTACTCTTAATAGGAAGGTTACCATACTTATCATCTAACAACAGGAACTTCTATATTCTAGGAGAGACTATACTAAAGGAACTATTATAGGAGTACAGGAATCAAGCAGGATACAATTATTCAAATAGAATAGATTAGAAGAAAGATGAGTCATAGTCAATTGTGGATGAGATCCTATACTCTAGTCCTAGGTGCAGGCTTGTTCGGTACAGTAACGTAACCGAGACAATATGCTCTCGACCTGCATGGGCCACCACAAAAATATGTCACGCCCCAGTCCCAAAATACATAGGACTAGGAACACGTAAGCATGCCAGCCGCATGGATATGGCAACTCCAATATATGGAAACCAAAATCTACACGTACGCTGTAATATGAAAATTAATCCACAAGTGGTATAAACATATGTCACAAGTCATAGGGTACAATCTAAATCTCATCCACAGAAAATCAATATAAATAATAACCAGCATCTATATAACTAGATGTCAACATAAATATCTAAGGATGATAGTTGGATGGAAACAAATCCACTACCAACTCGAATGTAAGAGCAAATATTAAAATAAGTACAACACAACAACACCATATAAGAACACCATCTAGCAATCACGGACTCGAAGAAAGGACATCCACAAAACATATATAGCCATCCAATCTGTCCTCCTGCAAATACTCAAGAATAGATACACCTGGCAGCGGACCAGGTCCTCAGAGGGACGTAACAAGATACATAAAATACGAGCCAATTTGAATACAGTAAACATGCATATAATTTGAAAATAAATAAGTATGCTGTACAAGACCATCTATATGAATGCAAATGAGGATAACTTTTCGACGTATGGGCAAGGGTAGGCTACTCGATCTAATCCTCACAACCTCACGCTCGTCAGTGGACATCATCAGCCGACATACCTCTGGGGTAGCGACCCTCGGACTCCATCAATCGACATTCCTCTCGGGTAGCGACCATCGAACACGACCACCATGGCGCGTACTAGAGACTATGGTTTACCAGAGTGGTTAAAAGCCCATACGCCTAATGATTGTCCCCTATGATACTAAGTGTCAAGTGTGTGTCAACATATCTAATATATAGTAATGACTGAAAGGAACTACACATGCAATAGATAAACATAATTGAAATAAATATACAGAAATATACTAAGCATGTAAAATACTGTAAGCAATTTGGCAAGGTATCTTGCCTGGGGTCCTGCTGCTGGTATGAATCAGTGTCCAAGTCACAGTCCAAATAGCCTATGTATTACAAATTTATCACGTCAAAAGATAATTTATTTTAATTTATTTAATTCCGGAATAATTACTCTAAAATCCTATTTTAATCTTATTATTCTAATTTTTATGTTAATTCCTAAATTTTGTCCAAAGAAACTGAATTTTATCAACTCGAGACTCATGGTACGCAAATCGAGGCGATCTGTTGACCGAAAAGTCAACCGACACAAACTCAACTTTCATGCATGATTTCCTGTAGATTTTAGCGTTAAAAATATGCTGGAATTTATGGCTCGTCCAAATTCAAATTCGTTTGGGAATTATGGCACATACAAATTTTGTATTGTGCACCGATGGTTAAATTCTAACCTAGAAGTTCTACAGAATTAACAGTATATAAATACTTCGAAATAAATTCTGGGAAAAACATATATCAATGATCTCGACATTAGCTTTCCGAAACTTTAAACGGTTCATGATTCTGATTCCTGGTTCTCCCAAAATCGTGAAGACATCGAAATACGTCTATTTTCAGACATGCTGTGCTCTACAAATTTTCCAGAATTTAATACTTATAATTTCGTAAAATAAATTATATAATCAGAAATCTAACCTCAATATCTTTCTAACGCAAGAAACTAGGCCTTATTTGGAGTTCGGAGCTATGCGCAATGGCTTGTGGAAAGTGAAGGAACCCTAGATGGCAATTCTCCAAAATCTCTCTCTCTAAATTAATGGGATAATTAGGGTTATAATAATATATATATATATAGGGATGTACCTGTGGCTGAAAGAATATTTATAGGCTTACATGTGTCAGAATCTGATTGGATAGTTTTTGTTATATTATTTGTTTTTGATTTGCCTTTATCAAAATATTATTTAAGTCATTTTAAATCTAAATTACTCCAATTAAATATTAAAAATAATCATAAAAATCTTGAAAAATTACATAAAATATATTTTGAACCTATAAACCCTAGAAAAATATTTGGGACAGTTTTATATTCATAAGTTTACTACTATAATTAGGAGAAGCTCTAAACATTAGTTTTATCCATTTAACTAAAAATAAATACTAACATTATTCCAAAAATTCTGAAATAATTCCAGAAAATATATAATAATATTATAAACCCTAGAAAATAACGTGGGTCCATTCTATATTCCTGCACTTGCACAATAAATTCTACAAGTCCTAAAAATTAGTTATTAGTCTAAATAACTCCCAATAAATACTAAAAGTATTCAGAAAATTCCCAGAAAATTCTAGAAAATATATTTGACTATTTAGAACCTAAAATAAAATTTTGGAATATTTTTAATTAAATTTGAATATAAAATAAATTTTTCAAAGTCCTATAAAATTAGTGTTACTAGTTTTCAATTAACTAAAAATTATAAAAAAATCTCAATAATCCAAAATAGCCTAAAAATAATTCTAAATAAATATTTATATAAGTAAATATACTAAAAAAAAATTTATTTTCTAAATAACTAAGAGAATACTCTAAATAAATTTAACATCTATAATAAATATAATAATATAAAATATACACAAAATACCTATTTTGGGTGAGGGAGTTTACAAAAGTATGCTAATTTCCTTCAAAAGTGCGCTTGTCACGCCTCAGTACCGGAATACATAGATGGACATGGCCAGCTACCCATACGAGATATAAATGTCGTATTGCGATCACGGCTATAACTAGACAAGGGGGTGCATACTACAAGCAAGTCACTTAGGGTCACATAGAAGATCTATTGTCTCAATCAGTCAAGTAAGAAAACTAAATACAAAATATATATGACAAAGAAGTAAGGCATCCCAAACGCTCTACAAAAATATTCTGGAAATCAGCTGTACAAAATAAGAAGCTGGCGGAGTAGCAAAAGTATATAACCATGATCAACCGCAGTCTGATTAATTACAATAATGTAAGAAAACTAAATATCTAGATTTAGGGCTAACAAGTGTTGGTGATTAAACGCCCATAAGTGTAAAATATACAATAATGAGCAGCTATCAAGAAACCCACTCGTATCCCTCAGTGGCCATCCGTATGGTGCGCACCATTGTTCAGGGGAAAGAAAGTTGGATCCTTGGGTGATGGATCTAAACATGGTCATGCAAAACCAGTGGGGTTAGACCCCAAATAGCAAGTACCACAAAGGAAGCACGAATGAAGAAACAAAACTAGTGCAGCATAAATAATTTTGTCTCAAAGTTTCGGTCCATAGCCTATCGTAATACGACAATCTAATCCCACAACCAAACAAGGACAAGGGTTAGACTACTGCACTATGATAATCCATGTTCCTAGATTATTTAACAGATGACAAAAACACTTACAAACCAAATTTATTTAATCGGCCAACCAAGACTTCGGCTTTCTAGATGAAGTTTGGGTTATTCCAGTAAAATTAATGCATATAATAGGAATCCTCAGGTCGAGCCATGTACTAGAGGGCTAGCCATGCCATGATCACTGCATATAACATATTATTTATGTATCGGTCCCTCGCAAGGCCACTATTCTGTGATCGTATAGAACACATAGTACAATATAATAGTCGGCTATTGCCATCCATTAATGAGGATTTAAATAATATCCGTGGGGGCCAGCCTGTACTCCCTAGATAAATATTTAAGGGTGGTTAGTTAAGCGCAATCTCGAGATTCTGTCCCTCCCAATGCTCTATAAGTTTTAGTTGCCTAGTTAATCCTACAGATAGCTGAAAGTACATATCATGGTCACATGTTCATTCCTCCTATATGTCATACCATAGTAAGGGCATGCTAGATACGAATCTACTTTCTCACTTAGTAGTTCAGTTTGGATTCACCCCAGCGTGATGCAATAGTCAATCAAATCCTAGTCACGCTTTGGTTAATGACCAACTATGATGTCCATTCTGGAGGAATCGTAATATATCATATGTCACATAGCACGTAGGTACACCTCGGTGTAAAATATGTACCATAATTACGTAGGAACACTTAGAACGTAGAAACATATAACACGTAGTAAGTGTATCAATACGGATACCGCTAGTCGAGTTGAGTTGAGTTACCAATTACTCGTCATTCATATGAGATCTAACACATTGCAACACAAAGGTCATGTTAGGCACATAGGTGGTCATAGTCACTTGGCGCATGGTCTATTTCTATACATGGTTGGGTCAGGCGCATAGTCGGGTCTAACACATAGTCATTATTTCTCATACACTTACAATTATCAAGATCATACATGAAATCACAAAATCTAATAAAATATCCAAACCAAGCAAAATTAACAAATGTGAGTATGGGGCCGCATTAGAATCAGGGGCGCATGGGATCAAGGACGCATAGGGCCATTGTCGTATAGGATCAGGGATGCATAGGCTATCAGCTGCATGCAAAGTTGGCCGCATGCATCTCCAGGCCGTATTCTTCGAACAAAAGTCCACTCTTTAGGTTAAGTGTCGAAGTGATGGGCAATAAATGTGTGTCAGAGAAGAGACTGAAGTAATGGATGTAATAAGCCATAAAGTGTCAGGGAGAAGACAAAATTCATAAAAAGATGTGCCTAGGTGGGGCAGAGTCATGCATCCAAAAGAGGAGGCACATAGCTCATTGTCGCATGACACTCGACCGCATGGATGTTTCTTGAACTTAGTGAAGTTTCTTATTCGTTGAGCAAGTAAAACACAAGGAGTTCTGTCATTAGGACTTTTCAAAGTACTTAGCTCTTGAACGCATGTGTAGTAATCAGTCATGCATCCAACAAGATGGACGCATGCTGGTATGCGTCAACGAGTTTAGGCCGCATGGTACTCTTTGTCGCATATGGTTCTGGCCGCATGAAAAGTTCATCTTTCCCAAATAGCAGGTTTGGCCATGGAAAAGCTCAAAAAAACCCAAATTTTGTTTCTTCTATAGAAACCTCATACTAAGCCCAAATATGACAAAGTAAAGTTCTAAGTCACTTAAAATCAATTGCTCCACATCATAGAACAACAAGTTTAAAATAAAAAGTTTTAAAAAACAAGTTTTTATAGATCAAAATCAAGAAAACACATAAAATTCGTGAAAATCTCTAACTTAAAATGTAGATCTACTCATATCCATCCACCAAAACCAAAATCTCCAATTATTAAAAGTGCTTAGAATCATAATATACACATATTAGACTAATAAAATACAAAAAAAACAAGAATTAAAATCAATAGATTTTACCATGTCATGCAAGGTGTACTTGCCTAAATGAAAGAAGGAGGAGAAATGAAAGAATGAGGGAAGAAAGAGAAAGAAGTTAGCTTATATAGCTAGGGCTTTAGGTTTATACCATGGGTTCAACTCATCACCAAATCATCCCAAACAAATAAACCATGTACTACATTAAATCAAAGAATAGGTCTAGTCTCCATGTAACCTAATAAACATGTAAACAAGAAATAATACGTCCCAAATAAGTATATCAGAAACATGGAGTGACATCTCTACCCACCTTAGAAATTTTTTATCCTCGGAATTCAACCCCAAGGCTAGCTAGAGAAACCAAAACAAGCAATACGCTAACTACAAGCACCTCTACATATGCAATCAACAATCAATCATATAATGAAGAAAAGCATTATCACATAGCATGGGTGAAGGAATCATGAGATTCCAGATACGAAGGCATAAAAGCAATTATACCTACTGAGTCAAAGAGGTGCAGATACCAAGATCGGATATCGTCCTCATGTTTCCACATCGACTCTCACAAAGGGTAATGACCCCAAGCAACTAGGACTAGACAAATAGTCCAATTCTTGAACACCTTCTCCTTTTTGTCCAAAATGGATACGGGTTTCTCCTCGTAAGACAAGTCGGTACCAATGACAAGCTCAGAATGGTCAAGAAAATGACTCAGATTCGGCACATACCTACATAACTAAGACACATAAAACATATTATGCACCTCACGTAGCGAAGGTGGAAGGGCAAGACGATAAGCAACATCACCTACCTACTGGAGGATATCTAACGGACTGACGTATCGCAGACTAAGATTCCTGCGGACCCTGAATCTAATGACTCTATGGGTCGGAGAAATTCGTAAGAACACGTGGTCACCGGCACAAAACTCTGAAGGCCTAAGATGATGATCTGCCCAATGACTGTGCCTATCTGTGCAACTCGAAGTCGCTCTCTGATCTGCTTGATAACCTCTACTATCCGCGTGATCATCTCTTGGCCCAACATCTTTCGTTCACCAATATCATCCCATGCCAATGGTGACCTGCATTTTCTCCCATATAATGCTTCAAAGGGTGCTATCTGGATACTTGCTTGATAATTGTTGTTGTATGAGAACTCGACAAGATGCAGGTGATCTTCCCATGACCCTCCAAAATCTAAAGTATAAGCTCTCAATATATCTTCCAACGTCTGGATTATTCTCTATGATTGCCCACCAGTTTGCGGATGGTAAGCGGTATTGAATCTCAATTTGGTGCCCAAATACTGATGCAAGCTCTTTCAGAAATATGAAGTGAACCGAGTGTCTTGATCTGATACGATATTCACTGGGATACCATGTTGTCTCACTATCTATCGCATGTATATTTCAGCCAACTGCTCTATGGATTTCCCTACTCGAAAAGGAAGAAAGTGAGCTACTTTTGTGAGTCAATCCACTATCACCCAAATTATATCATGACTAGTAGGGGATCTAGGTAAACCGGTCATAAAGTCCATCATAATATGCTTCTACTTCCACTCTGGGATAGGAAGCTACTGTAGTAACCCTTCTGGTTTCTGTTGGTTGGCTTTCACTTGCTGACATACCAAATATCGAGAGACGAATAGTGCTATCTCACTCTTCATTCTGTTCCACCAAAAATATTGCTTGATATCTTGATACATATTTATACCCATTGATGAATTGAATACTGGGAAATGTGTGCCTCGGTTATGACTTCTTGTCGGATATCTCTACTTGGTACACAGAGACGATTTCCTAATCTGAGTGTTCCATCTTCATGAATCATCAACTTCTTTCTAATACTAGACTCACATTCTGCCCTAAGTTTATGAATCCGCGGATCCTATGCCTGAGCCGTCTTAATCCTCTCTACCAAAGTAGCGTATATTTGTAAGCTAGCCAAAATTCTTGCGTCCTACGAAAGTACTATCTCGATACCTATCTCTTGAAGATCCTCTAATATGTGCCGCTGTAATGTCAACACGTATTCACTACCTCTCCTACTGACAGCATTTGCTACCATATTTGCCTTGTTTGGATGATACTGGAGTTTTACGTCATAATCCTTCAATAATTCCAACCACCTTGTCTTCCTCATGTTTAGGTCTTTCTGGTGAATACATAATTCAGGCACTTGTGATATGTAAATATCTTCACCCTATCACCATAAAAGTAGTGCCTCCATTACTTAAGTGTAAATACTATCGTCGCCAACTTCAAATCATGAACCGGGTAGTTCTTCTCATGATCTTGAAGCTATCAAAATGCATAAGCTATCACTCTTCCATGTTGCATCAAAACATACCCAAGTCCTTTGTCGGACGCATCACAATATACTATAAACCCTCAAGAACCTACAAGAAGCGTGCAAATCGGTGCCGAAATCATTTTCCTCTTTAATTCCTCGAAGGCTATCTGACACACTGCTGACCAAATAAACTTAGCCTCCTTGCGTGTCAAGCGGGTAAATGGTGCCAAAATCTTTGTAAAATCTGCCATGAACCTCCTGTAATATTCTGTCAAGCCCAGGAAACTACGCACCTCTGCTACTGTCTTAGGAACTGGCCAACTTTCTATGGCCTCAACCTTCTTCTGATATACTCCACTCCTGTTCCCGAGATAATGTGACCCAAGAATGATACGTGATCTAACCAAAATTTACACTTGCTGAGCTTTGCATATAACTGGTGTTCCCTCAAAATCTATAAGATATTCCGAAGATGCTCTTCGTGATCCTCTTCTCTACTGGAATAGACCAGAGTATCGTCTATGAAACCACCATGGACTAATCTAGGTACGGTTGTAGAAGCATAAAAAGTGTGCCTCTTGATGGCGTAGTTTCCCAAAAATAAACTAAACATAGGAATATTTGGCACACCATCTCTCTGTTTCAAAGGATGACGCATTTTTAAGCTGCTTTCGTCAACAAAGATAGGCGCACAAATCTCGTGTCTGTTTTTCCCTTCGAGCATTAAATGTGATAAATCTGAAAGATGAACAACAGTCGAGGATGCCAGAAACTATCATTTCAGCTAAGCTACACCATGCAGACCCAGGTTATCGTTTAGCGGCCAGTACGAATTAGTTTCTTCAAAGTGCGCCGTACGGCCAATTTCCACAAAAGTGTGCCATCACGACCAACTTCCTCAAAAGTGTGCCATTATGGCTACTTCTTCAAAAGTGCGCCATTATAGCCAACTTCCTCAAAGTGCGTATTATGACCAACTTCCTCAAAAGTGCGCCATCACGGCCAACTTCCTCAAAAGTTCACCGTTACGGCTTCCTCCTCAAAAGTGCGCCATTACGACTTCTTCCTCAAAAGTGAGCCATCATGGCTACTTCTTCAAAAGTGAGCCATCATGGCTACTTCTTCAAAAAAGCACTTGTATAGCCAATCTTTCCAAAATTGTACCAGTCTCTAGACCACTTCTAAAGTGCACCTACGATCCTAACTGACAAAGAGAAGTTACGATTATGTGTCCTACATGCCATGTTCCTCGTAAAACATATATAACTAATATCCCATGACCTACGCTTTTCTCGTATAGGAAGCCACGTGTCAAGCAGACAATAAGTTGTGCACTCACTCACTAGATCGTGGGATATCATCCCATCAAAAGTGCGCGCACCGTGTGGTTTATCCAAATTGCACGCGCACTATCAAAACTGCTCTGAAATCCTATAAATATAAGATTATTGTGTACGTTATTGATGATAAAATTTCAAGTCTTTGAAGTTTAAGAACATAAGAAGAGAAATAGAAGCTTGCCGTGTCGTTGTTGCTAAAGCTTTCTCATTGCCTAACTCTTCAAGTTGTTCACAGCATCCTTACATTTCTTCATCGTCATGTAGTCTAAGGAGTAAAGTGATTGTTTGTAGATCAGATATCTATAGCTATACTTTTCTAAAATCAATTATACTTAGATTATTGTTTAAGATCTTTTGTACTTTTCTTTCTTTCAATAATTTGTAATACAAAAGTTTCGTATAAACCTTTGTTCATCGCAAACAAGATGGCGACTCTGCTAGGGACAATTTTCTTCTCTGACAATAAAGTGATAGCTCGACGCGACACTTTGTTGGTCGATTTGATGTAGAATATCTTGGTCATGAAGTTTGATCAATAAGCATACGAAAAAATGCTCCATTCTAGGGGTAGTGCCCATCCCTCATCCGCACTCAAGTCAAGGAATAGCCGCAAATTGCGGGTACCCAAGCCTTGTCACATATATCCTGAAGTTGCTGTCAACAAGGGAAAAATCTTTCTTATTGATGAGAGCTCCCTTGTCAATTTTGTCAACCAAGTTCAGATAAATGACTTGGTGGACAACTTTCTTTCGTTAAATAAGGGACACAAATCGCGCAACTTGCGTAATATCAAGCGAAGGGTGGTCGACACCCAAGCTTCTGACTCCCTTATGTTAAACGAGGGATATAAATCATGCAACTTACGTAATATGAAGCAAAGGGTGATCCACATCCAAGCTTCTGACTCCCTTCTGTTAAATAAGGGATATAAATTGCGCAACTCACGCAATATCAAGCAAAGGGTGATCCACTCCCAAGATTCTGACTCTCTTACGTTAAACAAGGGATACAAATCGCACAACTCGTATAATATAAACCAAAGGGTGATCCATACCCATGCTTCTGAAATAGCACATATTCATTGTAATGTACGGGACAAGCATGTCATGGACACTGCTGTCCAAGCCAATCTCTCTACATGCACGTTCTTCAAAGAGAGAAAAGTTTCTCCAGAATCTATGCCAGCAGAAGAAAGAATACTGGTGCACTAATGAAGCGTTAGTAAGGGAAAATTATTCCCCTAACGTCACGATCACTCACAAAGTAGAAGTAAAGTTATGCGCTACTCGTCAGAAGTCTACTATTAGTGGGGCCATGCCAAGACCTTCATACAAAATTAAATGCATGTAGGAAAACTAAGTCAAGTCTGTCTGCGCCACAGAAAGTGAGCCAAGTAGGTAAACCTCTTCACAACTTGTTATTTGTGCGTGTGTACAAAAGAAGACTGCTAAAGACAACTTTCTCTCATCCGTGAAGAATAAAAGCTTGAGAGATGTCGAATCACTCGCTAATCATGCCAGCACCTTACTCTATACACAGGGGACTAAACATATCCATAGAAGATCCAATGTATCTCATATAAAGAGGCAGAGTCTTCCCTCTTCCTTCTTTAAACTTTCCTCTTCTGATTTACGTGAGCTTATTGTACAAAAGCGTAAGAAGAGAGATTATTCTGACTTTGCAACTGTGTCTCCTAATGAACATCTTTGCAATTGTCATAAGGTTATAATCAAATATTGCTGTGCATCAGTAAAACGATTTGTGTTTGACCAATTGACTTATAATATGTCTCACAAACCTCATCATGCGAAGCAAGTTGACAACCGAGAGTATGATGATGATGAACCGTTCTTTGATCCAGCATACATGGCTTCATATCTTACCCGTGGCAGGAGACAATCAAGACAAAGTTCTTCAAGTACACCCAGCTAGAGGAGATTTGACCAACTCGTTGACTCATTTGAAGGAGTATACCAAAATACCCGTTCTCGAAGATGGGAGCTCGTTCATCACGGGAATTCCCACTCTTCAGAATCCGAGGCTGGGTTAGTAATCCCCCTGATTCTTAAACTGACAGTGTAGACTCCAACTACACGATTCTTTCTAGCAATCCCTCTATTGTACATAGATATGTTAGCGTCTGTAACATCGGTGACAAATAAGACGCTCCTCCATCAAGAAGTACCATTAGAGGCGGCCCTTAGGGATATGCACACTATGATGCAAAATATGTATTAAATGATAACTGCTCAATATTCTGCTACACTAGTTTCTATCCAAGTAGCTACATTCATACTTGTATAGCCTACTCCTGGAACAACACCCTTGCAGAGTAACACAAATCCAGAAGCATTTCCAAACTAAGAGTCAGTAGTGCCAACTCTTAATCTTCCCAATACTGGGAATGGACCTCCGTAGGTGGTAATACCTATTTTATCAGTATCTTACCAGTCAACTGCACTACTCCAGCCAGAAGATCCTCTCGAAGCCATTCAGAAATTGCGTGCACAGGTCGATGTTTTAAAGAAGAAAGACCAACTCTGCAAGCTGGGGGTAAAAAAGCCTTCTCCTCCTCATAAGGATAATGTTCCCTTCCCTCATAAATATGAACCCCAATCGATAGTCTTGTTTGAAGGCAATACATTGCCGAGCCAATATATTAATTACTTCAATATGATGGTGGCTCACCCGCAGAAGAAGGATGCTCTTGGCCGGCATAGCCTATGATTGGTATCGCAGTTTACCAGATAACTGTATATCCTCTAAAAACAACAATATTAATAATAGCTGCAACAAAGGAAATAAGGCCTTAGCAATAAATTCGGCAAAATGACCCAGGTTCTCTTTCTTATCCATTTAATATCTAATAGAGCAACTTTTATGTTTTCTCATTTCTCGATAAAAATTCCTCTTGATATCTATGATATATCAGATATAAATAATTGATCTTATATCGTACATGATCAGTGAAATATGATCTTCTAAAAGCTATAACATAGTATTTTTTATCTAGATTTTTCAAAGATGTTTAGGGAACCTTGTGCATCATTATAATAATAATGTTTGTAATTTTAGAAAAATATGATGGTGATTCAAATGGAGGTAGAAACACAAGGATTGACATTGACATAGACATAGACATAAGATGAAGTTGTTGAAAATGTCTTAAAGCATCAATTGGACGTCGTGTATACTATGCCAACTACTTCTTCTCGTTCAAACTAGAGGAGTTCCTAGCTGCTACGACTACCTAGAGAAGATGTTTATGGAGCAATGTGCTTATAAAAGCATCACCTCACCAGAATAATCTTGTCGGAGCAAGATGCTTATGGAGATGCTTCAAATTTTATGTATTCTAAGAATTATTTAGTTATGCTATAATGTTTTCTTATAACATTCAAATTTAATTTGGTGACACATGTAATTGTAAAATAATTAAAGTTTTATTATAAAAATGTATGACTTTTTTATTGTGTATTTATTTATTCAAAACTATTGTGTGTATAAATGAGAAGGACAATAAATAAAAAAATAAAAAAATGGTAACAAGTTGTTACCAAATATTATAATGGATTTTGAAATTTTTGGCAATGAATTAATATCGTCGCTAAATACACCATATAACAACGAATTTTTTTTGCAAAAATATATATTATTTTTGTTTAGCAACGACAAAAAATTATTATTATGAATTATGGATTTTTTTTGGCAACAGATGAAAATTGTTGCTAATTACAACATATAGCAACGCGTTATGCATTGTCAATTTTTTTTTACATTTTGCAATATTGTATTATCGCTGCTAAATATAGCATATAACAACGAAAAACATGCATTGCTAAATACCTCTATATTTAGCGATGAAGACTTTGTCCACGAAAGCAGCAACGAAAAAGAAGCTGCGTTGCTAAAAGGTAAGGGTTCAGCAAAGACTTCAGAATTTCGTTGCTGATACTTTAGGTGTCGCACTTTAAACAATGGGACAACAATGATAATTTTTCATTGCTAAAAGTTTTAGCAACAATTTTGGTATTTTTAGAAAAAAAATTCGCTGTTAAAAATTAATTTTCTGCAGTGACAAGAGCAATGGAAGCACGACCGGGGTCAGCACTAACTGGTGAGGAAGTAACCGCTTCATCAGTTTCCTTTGTTTTTTTGCTTAGAAGCATTTTGGGAAGCCATTGGGACAAAATCATGTTTGCATGAGGAATAAAGAGCTGAACAAACAACTCTAATACTTATAGAGGGAAGGTGACAATTTAGAGTCATATGCATCATTTAGTGAAGGGAGGCAACAGTTCATTTTTCTAGGAGAAGAACCTTACACAGAATCCAAAGAAGCACTGTTGGGATTCTGTGTATTGTCGTATACACAAGGGGAATGCTCGCATAGTACACATACTGCTCAGTTATCAAAAGTGGCTACACAATGACATACTGCTCAGTTATCAGGAGTGGCTACACAATGCACTCAGGGACTAATTCTCTCTAATACGCGGAGTTAATTATTTCCTTCTCTTTGGTTGGGGCAAAGACTAATCAATTAGCAATACGCAGGCAACATAACAAAATCGAACCGAGATTTTATTGATGCTAAAATCATGATTATATATGATGGAAATATATTATATCTGAATTTTCATTCTAAGATTATGATTACATATAATGGATATCTACAACAAGGTTATATCCATTCTTCTATATCTCAGTGCGATACCTGCCTGTACTGAAGGACAATGTTAAGGGGCACAGTCTTAGACATGCTTTCACTCCTTAATATTGGGGGCAATAACAATGGAAGAAGGATACAAAACTGGGCATGTATAAATTATGCAAGCCCAAATCCTCCATCACTACCAAGCGCCGTCGACAGAGTTTTGATTGGGATGTCGTCCCAATCTTATAACTAAAACTGCGGCCGAGCTGCACCCTAATAACAAGTTTCATGATGGGGAAAAAGATAACTAGCATGTTGTATGGACTAGAGCAACTCTGATTGCTCCGAACAAAGTCCCTCATCACTTTATGACCAGTCGCCATATGATGTTGCTGATCATTTCGAACGAGGAAAATTATGATACCCTTCAAGGTTCCATCGCGGAAGGAGTCCTTTGATAGAAGATGCCTTCTCTTATGGATGCTCGAACGCCTACAGTGCCTTGTTGCAGTTATCTTCCTTTTCTTTGGCTTAAACCAAAAGATGGCCAGGCTCATTTCTTTTACAATGAAAATGAAAGCATTGTTCTGATGGGAAGTCTTTCTTTTCCCTTATATAGGGGAAGAGTTTTAGTTTCCAAGCAAACTCCAAAAATAAGGCCGCATGCGTTGCCTTAAAAATTGTGCCAAATCAAAGATTGGGTCAAAACCAAAGCAAAGTTTGCACTGATGATTTGGCTATGTTAGTGGACTGCTGGACTCATACGTATCTCTCCAAGAACCCTTTGGGAATGTTGCATAGCACATGGGGTGACATCTTTTGTTCAAGTTAAACCTATGCTGCATGCAGAATAGTATGTGCGCTGTGTCTATGTATCAGATGACAATGTTTGATTAAAACAAAAGTGCATTACAAAATGAAGAATACTACAATATTTAGCCATCAAGACCCATATAAAAAAAGGGAAGAGAGAAAGAGAAGGAGGAAGTGCAAGATACAGCTAGGCAGAATCACAATCAATGATAATCTTCATAATATCCTTCAAAGTACGCACGCCTGATTGGTAGAACAGACAACGCCTAGCCTCTCTAGTCTCCAGTACCTTCCTTTCACCCTTGGTCATAGGAAGAGACACATAGTTTAGAATCGTCTCTAGAGGCCTAGCAATGTTCTCCAAGGTCAAACTGTATCAGGATATAATAGTTTGAGCCAAATCTAGTTCATCTTCCTCTCGCACTCTCTTCTTAGTAGAGGATGGAAAAACAGAAGTCATGGAGGAAACATGAGCCTGCTCCCTAGAAACGGTGACCCTCACCCCTGAACCCATGAAGTGTGGAGCGCATCGATGAGGTACAGTCTCCCTCCATGATTCCTATTTAGGAACTCTTTTTGGGGCCATGATCAATGGTGCAAGTTGACTATACATGTTGAACCATAGTCTATATATACAATGGTGGGTATCGGTTTATCTCCTCGAGGCAGCTTTTGCATGATGAATCTAAAAAATCTATAAGATTTGGATGATGATTCACTAAAAGTATAACCGTCAATATCAGACACCTTCATCATACAGTTATGTTAACCATCCATTGGAATGCTACATTAAATTGCACACACAAAGCTTGAATCAAGTCTCTATGCTTCTACTATACAAAGTATTTCAAATTAGTTTTTTACAATTAAAAATTTTGTTAGGGGGTCTTGTAGAATCATAAAAAGTACGTCTACGAAGGATGGTACAGCTAGAAGCATAGTGGCGCACAACTTATTAGAAGAAGCAGTGTCGTACCTCAGCAGCGTACTAAGCCACCGTTTACCTTTACCACAATAATGTGCAAAGATTAGTGTTCTTGTCATCCACGTATTATGGCCATGTCCTTCTCCTAAAATAGTTTATGCAACGAACCTGATAGTTGACAGTCCAACACAACAGTCGAGGAGATCAAGCCATTAAACACAAAGGATTTCTGGGCTTACAGACCAAGGTTGTCGTTTAGCGACCAAATAAAGTATTTCTTTCATCCTGGTACGATAAAGTGGTTACCATGTCCTAGTACGCCAAGGTCGTCACTCCATTTCTGTATGCCAGGGTTATTACTCCATTTCAATACTCAGAGGATTCTACTTTATCCAATTACACAGGTGATCTCTCTTTGCCAGAGTACGCCGATAGGTCATCTTTGGCGTAGTATGTTGACATTACTATGTCAAACAATGCCGCCACTTACATATCGGTCGAGAAGATCAGTCATTTACTGCATAATATTTCTTGGAACACTGACCTAGGTTATCGTTTAACGACCAAAGTTGATATCTCATCAAGTATGTAATAATCCTCTCCGAATCAATGCGGATAACCTATTCAAACAGAACAAGTACGATGACCCGTCCTGCCTTGCTCAATGAGATGACTCGGTTGATGCAAAGGAATTTAGACTTGCCCTTCAGGAGTTCAAACATAGACTTGTAAAGGCATGCTCGGAGTATCGCTCAACCGATGTGAATCATCGCTAAGGTAGGTTGCTACGATGAACTTGTCTTTTCTTGGCCTGCACATCTAAAAAAAAATATGAATGGTGCATTCTAGTCGCTAGGAAAATCACCTATTGCATGCTAATAAAAGAAGTCAACGTACCTAGCTAAGGGAATAATCCCATCTTATTTTGCTTGTGTAGAAAATAGAAATGAAACTTGGATTATAGATGGTTCCTCGCATTGCCTCTTAGACCGTGCTAGTATAACGACTTATGTTTCTAGTAGAGTATCTCATACGTTTCTTATAATGCTTATGTTTCATATTGATGCAATACTTGCTTGTTTTACGTGTTAACTAGAACTCGCTCGTCTCATTTCAATGATTGTCACATAGTTTTAAGCCACGATCAAGTAACACCAAACATGTCTTGCATCACTACCATAATAATGCAAATTAGTGATGCAAAAGAGAGTCGCCAAATCGCTAAATTATGTCGCTAATACTAAGTAGCGAAGTATTAGTGACGATCAATAACGTATTTTGATTTAGTTCCAAAAATCTAGTCGCTGATCAAAATAACGTCAAAAAATGTCATTATAGCGACGTAATTTAGCGACATTTAAAAGTCGCAAGAATGACAACTCTTAGCGTCTCAAGTCGCCAAATTTTTAACATTTTATTTTAGTCCGTAATTGTCATTAAATTTATCGACAACTTGTGACATAATCAGTGACGAAACGATGACATGGCCAAAATTGCCATGTCAGCAATATTTAGCAACATTTAATGACGATCAACGACGTAAAATAAATTATTTGAAAGTTTAGCAACGTCATTAGCCGCTCCTATGGACGTCACTGAACGTCACTAAACATCGTTGAACGTCGCTAAGGTTAAAAAAGAAAAATTAAAAATTGAAAATTGAAAATTAAAAATTAAAAATTAAAAATTAAAAATTAAAAATGAAAATAAAAATAAAAATAAATAAATGCCTCAATATCACAATATAACATGCCTGCAGTATGATCACATTTCATAGTTCAAATAAATAGACAGACCCGGAGCAGCCCTCCGTTGAATTCCTTGGGTTTGCCGACCCCTTCGGTGGAACACTCAACTCCGGTACAATCACATAACAACAATGACAAAATAAATTAATATAAAGCTCTAAGGCCCGAATGTAGTAACATAATATCTTGTCACAATAAAAATGAACAAATAAGTCATACAATAAAAGTGTACAAATAATAAGTACAAAATCTCATGAATGGGCCAATACACACATGTCAAAAAAAACTACTACTGATCAGGAGAAGGAGCTGCATCGAATTTGAGATAATAACGCGTCAAACTGCTCATGTGTAAGCATCACGAAACCCGATACAGGAGTCGATATAGATGACGATACAGGCAGACCAGGAGGACGTCGTTGCTCCAACTCTGTCAGTCGAGCGTCACAAGTATCCATGACAGATAATAACCTCCTAGTACTATGCTCCACTCGCTCGCCCATCTGAAGATGTGATGCCTGCATCCTCGATAGTAAAGCACCTACGATCTTCACTCGTTCGCTTATCTCAATATGTGATGCCTGCATCCTTGATAGTGTGGCACCCATGGTCAACTGCGACTCCTGCAGCGACATCGCGTTGCGGTCTGTCGACGTGGCCAGATCCCTCAGCTCATGCTATGCTCCACTGATTCAAAATATGCTATGAGCGTCTCATCGTCCGTCTGTGGCTGCACCGTAACCCTCTGCATCAAATCGTATGCAGAGATGCGATATGAAGGTCAACTCTCTCCTGGGCTCGCTACAAGTCCTAGAAGGGCTGTGGGGTTTGCACATCGAAAGAGGTTGCCTTAGAGGACTATGATGCAACATAGACGCCATAGGATCCCGTACCGTAGTACGTACCCCTATATAGACCACCATCGGCTCTCATCCATAGTTCGTCATCCGACGGAGCTGAGTAGGACGGGGGTTCCGAGGAACTACCCCCCTCTCCCGGTGTGGGCTGGGTCGACTCTTCGCGGAGCCTACTATACTCATCATAGAAAAATATGTATCTATCGATAAGCGTACTACTTACTATATATCTTTGGTACTTATTACTAATTACATATATTTTTGCTAAGTTATATGAAAATTAACAAAATATAAGAGTAATAGTTACGTAGCTCTGCATCGCCCTATCATCATTAAGTTTTCCCCTCTTCCTATAAGTGGCGAGGAACACTGTCACCATGTTCGCGTCCTCACCCCTCTGGACCTGCTAAAAAATATATTATTTGTTATTAAATAAAAATTAGGTCACGATGATTAAAAACTATATGTATACAATGAAAGACTTACCAAGCGACAAAAAATGTTCTGTCATCGAAATCGACCTACCCCACCACTTTTTCGCTCTCTGTCGAGCCGCCTTGGCCTTCTCCGACTTTTTCCTATACCTATCCTCGTTGAATCTAGCCCTCATCGCAGTCTACTGTTCAGGCGTGTTCCAGCCTTGGATCAGTTTTCCTTCGCGATCATGAGCCTTCTGATCATACATAGCATCACAGACGACGATGGCAGAAAACTGCTGCTCGATCTGTACGGCCCGGTGTGGTAGATAGAAATATATTCTCTACAAGAAGTACAATAGTTAGTTATAAAATATTAATCTAAAAATATTAATGATGTTAAAATCAAATATACTTTTACCTTGAAGTGCTCAAACCAGAACGTCTTTCTCTCTTCCGAGGCATTCGAGTAGTTTATCCTTGGCCCACCATAGTTTTGCCTCAGAAAATGTCCCAGTGCTCTCTGTACCGCCGGAGGACGATATCTATATATACATTAATAATTAAACTCATTAAAAAGTGAATATATTCATAAGAAAAAAATAATTAATTAACTTACTTTGTAGGGCCATCGACCTAAATCTCCATTCTCGTCTCATTCGATGGAGTGTACGGAGGATCGCTCTGATATGGAGACGAGTCAGCTCGACCGCCATCTCCTTCTCTGTCTTCGTGTTACCGTCAGCATCAGGAACACTAGACGGGATACTGTCTGGCCTAGAACTACTGGTCCCAGGAGTACTGCCACGTGCGGTCGTCGCAGTCCAGTCTGAGGTACTACTGGTCGATAGTATGGAGTACTCGGAGACGAGGATTAGGAAGGAGTATTCGTATCCTGAAGAGGACGTCTAGAGTATCTATCACGGGAATAGGATCCGCGTCGTACAGACATATCTTAGAACAACATATAATAATAAAATAAATATACAGATATATTTATATTACATGACTAAAAGAAATACACAGAAGTTGTGAACTAGGCCACAATAAAAGTCTAAATGATAAAAGTGTCACCATCAAAAATATATGTATCACCGTCACAAACATAAGTATCATAGAACTAGGCTACAAATACACAAATATATATATATATATATATATATATATATATCACCATCACAAACATAAGTATTACACAAGTAGGCCATAAAAAAGTAGAAATAAATTTTATTTAATTTCAATCATGATCTGAAAATTTATTTTGTTTGTCTTCCTCCTCCTCTTCCTCATCATCTTCACTTTCATCTACTTCATCATCGTCTTCTGATACTTCTACCTCTTCTACTTGATAAAATATGTCATGATTAACTTTTGCTGAGTCCACATCGACGATATTTGTAACAAGAGGTAGGTCGTCTTCCTGATAAGCTATTTCGTCAACGTCAAAGATATTTCTAGCTTTAGTATTACAGACTACCCACCAATCCGACCTCCCAGTTCCTTGTTTAGGATAAGTTGTGAAGTACACTAGCTGAGCCTGAGTTGATAGAATAAATGGTTCATATCCTTGATATCGACGCCGGTAGTTTAAATCCACAAGACCATGCTTATCAATTTTCCAACCTTGATCTTGGATGGGATCGAACCACTCACACTTGAATAACACGATCTTAGGCTTTGTGGCATAATTATATGTCAACTCCATAATCTCACGTAAGACGCCAAAAAAATTAGTGACTGGATCAACGTCTTCGTAGTTCGAAGATTTGGTACACAAACAACTATTTTTTGTAGAATCGAGATCCAGGAAGCTGTCTCTTATTGGGGCATTTGTTGACTTGAACCTAAACCTATTCACACAGTAAGTTGGCCAGATCTTGACAGCATAAATTTGTCCCTTCGCTAGAGTTCTATTAGATTCATTCTTAAGTTTTTCCTCTGCATGATCGACCTAAATATCAAATAAGTGATATTAAGTTTAACATTAATTATTGTGCAAGTATACATACACAAAAAGTAATTAACGAGATCTTTATATATGCTGTCAACCATGAAGAAAAATGAAGTCTTATTTCCTGTTCTACTTCTCATCTATTATGTATGGTCTACTCGACCTTACTGCATCATTATATACACTGAAACACAACGAAGCATAGGTGAATTAGTTTAATAGTTGTATTGAGATAACGTAAATGTTGACGTATTAATTACTTACCCCTCTAGTTTCTCTACCTTATCCTCATCGCAGTTGAGTAATACATACAACTGAGCGGTCCTAAGCTCGTCGTTATTATTAAGATATCACTTCTTTATTTTATCCAAGGGCTTTCTGAAAGCATTGAATACTTTCAGTATTGCCTCGTTAGATTCCTGATGCCCGTCGTTATTTCTGGGATCTCTCGTTCTATTAGTAGCAACATGAGGCTTGAAATACATCGAACAAAAGTTTATAATCTCCTCGAGAACATATGCTTCAACAATAGAACCCTCCACCCGTGCCTTAATTTTTACCTTCCTCTTAAGGTGGTTCAAATTCCGCCCGAACGGGTACATCCATCGATAACCGATTGGTCCACCAACGCGTGTCTCATAGGAAAGATGAATCGATAAATGCTCCATGTACTCTCTCAAGCTTGCAAAGTGTCACCGTAATGTCCTTCTCCTGCTTTTTTAGACGATCGACGAGCAACTTAGTAGAACAAAGATCTCTGAAGAGTATGCTAAGCTCTGTCAATGGATCCCAAACTATCTGTAGTAAGAATTTCTAAAATGCAACCAAAATTAACCTCTCCATAAATACGTGACAATCGTGGCTCTTCATACCCGGTAGTTTGTTCTCCTTCGGGTTGACGCATCTTCTCAGATTCGACAGGTATCCGTTTAAAACTTTTTGGCCCTGGATCCACCTACAAAGTCTTTCTTTGTCCTCCTTGTCCAATGAGAAAATTGACTTAGGCTACATCACCCTCCCATTCCTTTCCACTATCAAATACAACGCAGGTCGTCTGTATATTTCTTCTAAGTCTAACTTGGCCTTAGGATTGTCATTCGTCTTTTCCTTTATGTCTATTACAGTATTAATTATGTTTTCAAATACATTCTTCTCGATATGCAAGACATCAAGGTTATGTCTGATCATATTGGTGCTCCAATATGGAAGGTCCCAGAATATGATCCTCTTCGTCCAGTTATGAGTTTGACCAAATCCATCACACTTGTACTCCCTTGTAGGATCTTCGATAGCACTTAGAAAATCTCTGACCTTCTTCCATATCGTATCTCCGGACCACCTTGGCAGTAGATCGGCCTTCTCCACAACACCGTCATAGAACGCATTCTTGTTCCTCCTGAACGGATGATCTTTCGATAGGAACTGTCGATGAGAATCAATGAAGTACGATTTTTTTTTGTATTTTGAATGGAAAGTCTTAGTACGGTCCATACAATACAGACATGAGAGACGACCATGAGTGCTCTATTTCGATAATATTCTATAGGCCAAAAAGTCATTGATGGTCCACATAAGTGCTGCCCTCATCTGAATTTTTTTTTTTTGGAAATATTATACGTATTAGCACCTACTTTCCATAGCTGATGCAACTCATATATCAACGACTGTAAGTACACATCAATATTTTTCTTGGGATTGTTCGGACCCAGAATGATAATGGTTAAAAATATATACATAGTCTTCATTCACATCCAAGACGGTAAGTTGTACGTGGTGACAATCACAGGCTAACACGAATACTGTGATCCCGAATGTCCAAATGGGGTAAAACCGTCGAAGAAGAGACCCAATCTAACATTACGCGAATCCAAAGAAAAATTGGGATACTCTCGATTAAAGTGCTTACATGCTTCTCCATCGGATGGATGATCCAACACTCATTCGATCTGTTCTCGCCTATGCCAACTCATATTTTTGGCAGCCTCCTTCACCATAAATAACCTCTGCAATCGCGACGTAAAAGGGAGGTAGTGCATCGAATCGGTTGACTTTCTTGCATCGAGAGTCTTTCCAGTACCAGTTTTCTTGTAGCCATCAGCACCACAGAAGCTACACACTACTTCTCTTTGTCTTCTTTATAGTACAACATGCACCCATTGCAACACGAATGGATTTTCTTATATCCCATCCATAACGATCTAACCATTCTCTTAGATCGGTAGAGGTCTGTAGGTAACTTGGCACCCTCCGGCAAGATGTCTATAATCAACTCGATCAGTCGGTTGTAGCATTCTTGCGATATGTTAAAATCAAACTTTATGCTCAACAGCCTGGTGACTACCTCTAACGATGAATGATCCTCACAACCAGGATACAATAGAGTCCTTGCATTCTCCAACAACTCTATAAACTTTATAGCATTGGCATTCGGTGCCTCCTCAGCTGCTTCATGATTGTCCGGATCAAAAGTAGGTCCCGCAGCGTCGAAAACCATATTCACGTACCCGTCGTCAAAATCATCATGCTCATGGACATTCATATATGGCTCTACATAAGGCTTTTACTCCGATGCTAAAGGCGCAAGCTCTCTGTGTGAGGTCAACTGATAGTAATTCGGAATAAAACCCCTCGAGTACAAATGATATGTCACATCCACTTCTCGATGATATTTTAAGTTACGATATTTTACACACGGATACTTAATTTTTGTGTTGTCCATGTACTTAGGGAATGCCTTTGCGAACTGCAAGAACTGCTATGCTCCCTCTATGTATTCATCCTGTACACCACACATGTCATCAGAATGACGGTTGTACATCTACGAACGATAATGCAGGTAGTAATTCAGATACATTTCTAGATACTTCCGCAAAGATGAATAGACATCGTTCAAGTATATTATCCAAATGTTCATCAAAGTGAGTATTTAGGTCATATTGTTAGTATTCGAGTTGTGATGCATGAGTATCCATATCGTGACTCATGAGTATATGTAAAATAAGTAAATAGATAAGTTTGATATTAATTTCCAAACCAAGTAGACATGTGGACAAGGAACACGTGGACACTTACATATTCAATATACTCACTTGTATCTTGACCTAGCTAGAAACCTAATAAGAAATAGGTAAATGAACCTAGAATCCATGAGACCTTTATCTCTACCTTATGCTCTGGTGCCGAAAGCCATAAGAATGAAATATGAAAGCTTCTGGTACTAGAGAGGAAAGTAGAGCCAAAGATTTCAAACTCCATTAAATGGACGTCTTATGCCTTCCGGTACTTTGGGTTCCAAGTTGATAATTGGATTGGCCTATATAGCTAAACTAGCATTATTAGGCTTATCAAGTCATTCTAGGTCAATACCTTGGTATAGTAGGTTTCTAAGTTATACTAGTTAATATAGACTATACTAACTAATATATTATATTATGTATCATATACTTAATATAGATTATATATAATAAATACCTTATAATATTTTAGCCTAATACCCATTAACTAGCTATATACTAACACGTCAAAATAATACTTTAACCAAATATCCATATCGACCTAAAACCTTAACACTTAACTATAGATACTAAGATATCACTATCTAATTAGTTTTCACATATGCTACTAGCTATCAAGATACCTCAACACCAAGTACCCAAGTATCCTATGTTAGCAACCTACCCTATCACATTGCCTAAAAACCTCAACTGCACCCATGATATTTATACTAAAATACATTTTTTACCCATTGCTAACATCTATACTTAGGCACCAACACTTGATACTCAATACTAGTACGTAACTCTCTCAACAGATAACTTTGCATACTAAGAAGAACACTTACACCAATGCACATATATGCACCCTCGAGTCACACCCATAAACACTGTACTTAATCCTAACCCCTAATCCAATTTCACACACAATATACTCAGTGATATATAGGATTAATATGTGTATGTGTCCGTGTCCTAGTTCCACCCACAACACCATCTCAGTGTGTGTGTGAGTTCGACACACAACCGCCAATCCAATTCCATACACAACACCATCTCAGTATGTACGTGTCAGTGTGTCAGTGTCTATATTAGGGTTAGTGTCCGCGTGTGTTAGTGTGTCCACGCGTGTGTGTCTATGTGTGTCTGCATATGTGTGTTCGTGTGTGTTAGTGTGTCAGCACGTGTGTGTGTGTGTCTGATTTGGGGTTAGGGTTAGTGTCTGCATGTGTATGTGTCCGAGTTAGGGTTAAGATTTTCCTAAGGAGGGGTGGCCGGAAAGGAAGGGGTTGACCGTGGAGGGGGTATCCGGAGAGGAGGAGGATGAGCTCGGTAGAAAAAGGGGAGGACCCGGAGAGGAGGAGGAGGAGGAGGAGGAGGAGGAGGAGGACTTGGTAGCGGAGGAGGAGCTAGCCCAAAGAGGAGGAGAAGGAGCTCGGTGGAGGTGGAGGAGCGGGTGCCCGGTTGAACGGGGGTTCAAAAAGTTTTAGAATTTTTTTGGAGAGAATGGGGGGAAAATGAAATTTCTTAACCTATATTAAAAAATGTTAGCAAATTCATAATGCAATGTTGCTAAACGTCGCTAATTTTATAATATTTAGCAACATATGCAAAAAAAATTGATACACGTCACTATAATAAAAAAATAGCGACGTCTTGCGACATCTGGCGATATCTTATTTAGTAATATTATTCGTAGTCGCTGACCGCCATGGACAGTCGCTAAAAGTGACGTCCTGCGATGTTAGAATATGACGTCTCTAAATTCGTATAATATAGCAACATCATAACTAAACGTCGCAAAAAACTTTGCTAGACATATTTTGTTAGTGCATGATCTAGTTTAGGTAGAAAGACTATCAAAATAGTCGTTCCGAACCAAGTAACGAAAATATATAAAGGCTTCGGGACCATAAGGTCGCCAAGGTAGTTTTCCGTACCGGGGACTGCATAATGAACAATTAGAAAAAGTGATGGAAATGTTAAGTAAATGTATTGAATTGCACTGTTAAGTAAAGAAGAACAAGAATCACTCGGGATGGTTGTAGCGGGCTTGCTCCCCGTATACAACCATCATCGTTCGGGGTGGCTCGCAACTGACTCAGTTCGCGTTACCATAATCGTCGTTCGGGGTGGCTTGTAGTAGGCTCATGTCGCGCTACCACCATCATCGTTTAAGAACAAAAATAAAAAAGAATAGCATTAAGGAATGGCAATAATGAATGGCATTGAGGAATGACACTAAAAGAATTGCTCGGGGAGCCTGTAATAAAGAATGAGAAAAGATAAGTAAAAAAGAAAATCCAATAAAAGATAATCGCATAGTCGCGGACGCTTGTGCACAAGCTTGATTCTACGGATAAGGTGGCGGGGCACCGAGACCGTTTTGGCCTAGGGGAATCCGTTAGTCACGCTAGTTGTAGCTAGCATAGATTAGTTTGGTCTATTGTCGGGGAACCGGGAGTACCGTCTTATTGTGACTATGTCCATAATGGATTATAGGCCAGCGAATCCTGTTCATATAGATTAAGTTGGGCAAGATTGTGGCAATCCCTGTGCGAGTCATTGTATTGCGTTTAATAATTTTGAATCTGAGTAACCTGAGTAATGCATTTAGATTAGAGTAACACAACTAAATATCCTAAGTAAAATATATGTACAGTTGAGTATATCATCCACTTGAGTCAGAAACAAAGTCGTAACCCTAATGCCTTGTATGTGCACTCATTCAATTCATTTTATACATCATATGTTGGTTTAACTTAGCTTATGATGGAACAGTGAAGGACGAATGATAAGTTGGTAAGTTTTGCTATGTTACTCTTATATATCGTACGACGCACTGACACACGCGCAAGGCCTTCCATCATTGCCATGAAACAGATCCTAAGGCAAGACTAGAAATACAACATAATAAATGTTGCACAGAACTAATATTATGTGTTTGGATTTGTTGAGCGGGCGAGAAGCCTCCCCACTAGTGTATTCAATAGACTGATAATCCACCAGGTTGCTTGCAGGGTGCGGGAGAACTATGTTCAGTATGGAGTATCCCCTCGTGTGCGTTAAGGTACGGAGTTTGATCTGGAGCCTTGGAGTGTAGCGTCCGGAGATGAAGCATATATACAGGACATAACGTTAGAACATCGCCTATGTATCATCCCATGTAGTAAGCCTCTTGGCATTCTTTTATTATTTTGAGAGAGAGAGAGAGAGCTTGAGCGACTTGTAATCTTGGCCTAGCGCCGCTTGTAACATCATTTTAATATCAATAAAGAGTTTTTTTGTTTGATACTTGTGTTTATTCAATGCTTCCGCTATGATGACCGTGTGAAATAGTTATTGAATGACAGTTTATTCGTCTCATTCAAATTTCTGCTGCATTGGAGACTATCTATGCGACTATGTGTCTTAGTCATTTTATCGCCTGTTCGAACCTTGGCCTTGCTCGAGCGCAGCTTGTGCTCGCGTGGTATCACATTCTGATAGGAACGATCATCCTGCTAGAGCGTTGGCGTGGTGATTAAACCCCAGTGGGGACGGTCGATCCTGTAGGGGATAGGGACGTGACATAATGGTATTAGAGCACGACTTTATGTCCTTAGATTTTGTATTGATTCTTTCAGTTTTGAAAGCTCGTTCGTGGGTTATGTACATATGCTCTCTCTAGTTGTCCCGTTGGGATATTCCATATAATAAGTCTAAATATTTTTGAAAATGCATACAAATAATTGGTTAAATGGGATAGTAATACGATGGACTTTGTACCGAACTGTATCAGACTTTATGGGAATAGACTCGTGCGAAGAATTTACAACTTATGTGCGAACGAGAATATCCCTACTCTCATACGAGCGAGTTAGTATGCAAGACTAGAATACCGTTCGGACAAGATAGCTATGCACAGAGCCTTTCGGCTAAGTTGTGTTGAGTATCGCTCGCCAAGACCCTTTGGTGCGAGCGAGTGTTCGAGCGAGATTTGGGTATCGTTCTGATAAGTGTAAGTCAGGCTTAGAATAGAAATTAATAGAGACGTCATCGGATTATAGCTAAGGCGATTATAGATGATCGTGCTTGGGTTATGAAGAATGGTTCGAACGAATATTCATGTCGATAAGTGTGAATCAAAATTATAGTTGCGTAGATAACTATCGATAGAGGTATATATAAAACTATAATTATCTAGGTGATTCTAGGGGATTGTGTATGAGTTTAAGGAACGAATTGGATGGATATGCGAGCGATGCAAAGTGTATACGATATCTCAAGAACGAATAAACGATTTGAGAATATAATGATTTCTGAAGATTTACTATAGTAGCTCGAACCCTGAGTGGTGTATGGATCATCTTGGAAATATTTGAACGAATCAAGGATTTTGGGGTAACCAAGGAGTCTATCACCAAGCGACGTGATTGTGGAAAACATTAGTATAAGTGATGCCTAGCTAGTAGTGAATTTAAATGTCTCGTGCGAGATATGGTTCAAACGATTGATAATGCGTTGAGCAAATTATAAGGCTTATATTGAATAACGATTCATAGTATTAGAATTAATATCTTGGTCGAGGAAACTTGGTAGATCATACGAACAATTTTGAATTGAATAAAACGGATAGAAACTTGAGTTTGAGATAGAATAATCAATGATATGATCGGAGTTAGAGCGTTAGAAGATAGCGCGCATTAAAAATTTGGATCCAATAGGATATCACTAAATAGAATTAGCCCCAGTATGGATGATTGTAGTTTCGTGACTAAAAGACTTGATATGATATCGAAAGTTGAAAGATAGCATGGATTGATGCAAGTTAACAATTTTGGGGTTTGATGATTAAGGTAAGAGAAAAAGGATATGGCCTTGAATTTGGACAAACGATCCTGAATCTAGTTTGAAAGATAGAACTCGACATCAGGTCCTTATGAGAACGATTATCCCGCGGGAGCATTGGTGTGGTGATTTCACGTCCAGCGGGGAAGATCAAACTCACGGAAGATCAGGGCCTAACATGTTCGATGATTATGTATATGAACTTGATAAAATGGAACATAACGAAGGTAAATAGAATTTGGCTAGAGAATTTGAACTTAGTAGTTTGAGGAATGGTAGAGGTAGACTACGGATTGATCGAACGATAATATTGAAGTTGGACGATTTGGCTAGGCAAATTATGATCACGACATGAATGGTTATTAGATGAGTATTACTTGATGGATTAATATATAACTTAAATGAAACAAAGTATAAAGATAAGGTATCATGGTCGTTTGGAAGATAACTATAATATTTGACGTTCTTGTCTTGTACGAGCGTAGCACCATTCTCGCACATACTTCACACCCGGATGAGGTAGATTATCCCGCGGAGGTATTGGCGCGGTGATATCACGTCCAACGGGGGTAATCGAACTTGCGGAAGACTGGAGCATGACAATTGTGAAGGATCGTCTTGACTTATGGTTTGACACAATAAGGCAAAAATTGAGGTTATAAGCGAATCGAAAGTGTTTCGAGGATGAGTTAGTCTAGAACGTGAAGTAAAAACATGCTTGATAATTTTGCGAACGGATATGTGAATGTTGTTGGACGACTTAGAGTTTATCATTGAGATCTAAGAATTGGAAATTGAATCTGGACTTGGTAATTTAGCCTTAGAAAACGGACAGACGGATCATATCATGTGTTTTAGGTGATAGACTATGCAAATTGCTGGGTTTTACGTGCGATATAATATATCGAGGATTTTGCTGAATAAACGTGTCTTAGGAATGACTTTACTGAGCGGAATCGAACCCCTTGAACTGAATGTGTGATACGAGTAAGATGATCACTGCTCGATGTATAGAAATCTGAGTGAAATAAGCTTGGGTAGAATACCCCATACGAACGAACAATGGTTTGACCTGAGGAAATGGGGTGAGTATTGTATAATAGATTGCACGAGATATGAATCATGAAAGTGAACTATACCTATGATCTTGTGAGTAGATCTAGCGGTTAGGGAGATGACCCTATGCAGAGTGAAAGACTTGTGCGACCGACTTTAGAGTATTGCTTGGGCAAGCCATAGAACTGGGGCAACAACAACTTAGAGTTTGGCTTGGAATGATAAACGTGTGTAATATTTTACACAAATAGAATGGACGATAGGACTTGGATGCTAGTTAGTAGATCGGATAGATCGTGCTTGATGGTAGTGCAATGCTTGGTTTTGATTGGAATTAGAAATAACTTGGATTTTGGTCGACCCCGCTAGAGGTAAGGTCATGGTTTTATAACATGAAAAATACTTGGAACGAAATCATGTTGCTCGAAGAAATTATTCACTAGTAGCTTGTACAACTCTATTATCGCTAAGTTTGGTTGAAATACATATATATGGAGGATGCCTTGAATATGTGTACGATCCAGACTCAGCGATATGCTAAACTTGAATGTAGCTGCAGGTAAAGATGTTCAGATGCACATGGATAATTATTGTAATTTGGTTAAGTTATTCCTAGCCCAAGACCTTTGTGCATGGTTATAACATACCCCGCATAAAATGATATAGTTCTGCGCTAAGGCGTAATAGAGACTGAGTCATAGAACACGAGGATCAAAAGGATATAACAGCTTGGATTGAGTGATAGAGTCATTCAATAAAATATACTAAGCACCCTTGCAGCACAGAATGAGAAAATAAGAGTAGAAAGTTGTATTCGAACGAGTCTATGACACCAAGTGATATGCTTGAGTTAGATTATGTAGTGTATGATAGATCGATTGTGCTCTGGAAGTCTCGAGGATGAGAATTGTTATGAGTGGTGTATAATGTAATGATCTACTCCGTATTAATACGGATAGCCGATTCAAATGGCACAAGTGCGATGACCCATCCCAACTTGCTCAGTGAGATGACGCGCTTAATACAAAAGAATTCAGACTTGGCCAGTCAGGAGTTCAGACTTAGACTTTAAAAGGCACGTTCGGAGTTACGCTCGACCGATGTGAATCATCACTAAGGTGGGTGGCTACGATTAACCTGTCTTTGCTTAGAATGCACATCTAAAAAAATGTGAACGGTACATGCTTGTCGCTAGGAAAATCACCTATTGCATGCTAATAAAAGAAGTTAACGTACCTAGCTAAGGGAATAATCCCATCTTATATTGCTTGTGTAGAAAATGGAAATAAAACTTGGATTATAGATGGTTCCTCGCACTACCCCTTAGACCGTGCTAGTATAACGGCATATATTTCTAGTAGAGTATGCCACATTTCTTATAATACTTTTGTTTTATACTAATATAATGCTTGCCTATTTTATGTGCTAACTAGAACTCGCTCGTCTTATTTTAATGCTTGTCATATAGTTTCATGCTATAATCAAGTAACCCCATACATGTCTTGAATCATCTAGTTTAGGCAGGAATACTATCAAAATAGTCGTTTCGAGACAAGTAATAAAAATATGGAAAGGCTTCGGGACCATAAGGTC
Organism: Iris macrosiphon; assembly: GCA_036927795.1. Classification (NCBI taxonomy): domain Eukaryota; kingdom Viridiplantae; phylum Streptophyta; class Magnoliopsida; order Asparagales; family Iridaceae; genus Iris; species Iris macrosiphon. The sequence goes on from JAYESA010000001.1 coordinate 67,169,363, forward strand.
TCCAAAGCAGTTTCCCGTACCTGGGACTGCATAATATATAATTGAAAGAAGTGATAAGAAAGTGATGGCAATGTTAAGTAAATAAACTGAACTGCACTGTTACGTAAAGAAGAACAAGAAACTCTCGGGATAGCTTGTAGCAGGATCGCGCCGTGTATACAACCATCATTGTTCGGGTTGGCTCATAGCAAACTCAGGTCGCGTTACCACCATTACCTTTCGGGGTGTCTTGTAGCGGTCTCGTGTCACGCTACCACCATCATCGTTTAATGACAAGAATTAAAAAAAATGACACTAATGAATCGCACTAAGGAATGACACTAAAAGAATGGCTCGGGTAGCCCGTAATAAAGAATGAGAAAAGACAACTAAAAAAAAAACCAATAAAAGAGACTTGCGTAGTCGCGGACGCTTGTACACAAGCTTGATTCCTACGGACGGTGCGCCGGGGCACCGTAACTGTTTTCGCTTAAGGTGAATCATGTAGTCGCACTAGTTATAACTAGCATGGATAAGTTCGGTCTGTCGTTGGGGCATCGAAACCACTCTCTTATTGCGACTATGTCCATAATGGCTTATAGGCCAGCGACTCCTGTTCATATAGATTAAGTTAGACTCGATTGCGACAATCTGTGTGCGAGTCTTTTCATTGCGTCTATTGAATATGAATCTGAGTAACCTGAGTAATGAATTTAAATCTTAGTAACACATCTGAATAGCCTGGGTAAAATATCTGTACCGTTCAGTATATCGTCCACTTGAGTTAGAAATACGCTCGTAACCCTAATGCCTTGCATGCTCACTCATTCGATTCATTTTATATATTATATGTTGGTTTAATTTGGCTTATGCTGGAACATGAAAGGACAAATGGTAAGTTGGTAAGTTTTGTCGTGTTACTCTTATATTTTGCACAACGCACTTTCATACGAGTTAGGTCTTACATCATTGCCATGAAACTGATCCTAAGGCAAGACTAAAAGATAACATAATAGATGGTGCATGGAACTAATATAACATATTTAGTTTATTGAACTAGCGAGAAGTCTCCCCACCAGTTCATTTAATGTACTGATAACCCACCAGATTGCTTACAGGATACGAAAGAATCTAGTTCGGTTCATAGTATCCCCTCGTGCGCGCTAAGGCATGGAGTTCACTCTAGAGCCTTGGAGTGTAGCGTCCGAAGCTAAAGCACATATATAGGACATATATTAGAATATCGCCTATGTATCATCCATGTTGTAAGTTGCTTGGCACATTTTTATTGTTTTGAGAGAGAGAGCTTGATCAACTTGTAATCTCGGCCTAACATCGCTTGTAACATCATTTCAATATCAATAAAGAGCTTGTTTTTGTTTCATACTTGTGTTCATTGAATGCTTTCGCTATGACAACCTTGTGAACTAGTTCTCGAACGACCGTTTACTCGTATTGTTCAAATTTCTACTGCATTGGAGGCTATATGTGCGATTCTTTGGCTTACTCATTTTATCGCATTTTTGACCTTGGCCTTGTATGGGCACAGTTTGTGCTTCCGTAGTATCACGTTCTGATTGCAACGATCGTCCTACGGGATCGCTGGCATGGTGATTCACACCCAGTGGGGAAGGACGATCCTGCGGGAGATTGGGACATGACAGAGTATGTTGCCAATGCTACTTTGCTATTCTTCACCAATAATGCTACTTCAAATAAAGTATGTCGTTGATGCCATCTCTTTTGAATAGGCCAAAATTGATGCTTTAGCAACAGTACGTTGGCAGTGCTAACACTCACTGAATACGCCAACATTGGTTCTTCAATATGAGTACACCAAAATTCATATTACAGCCAGCATACACTATCATGGCTATCTTTCTCCAATTATGCTAGCATGGTTATCCTCTTCAAAGTATGCCAGCATGGCTATTCTCTTCAAAGTATGCCAGCATGGCTATCCTCTTCAAAGTACGCCAGTATGACTGATACTCTCCAAAAATATGCCTATGCCAATAAATGATGGTAAATGGTTATGATGATATATTTCCATTGCCATGTTTCTCGTAAACAGTGTCCAAATAAATCCTTCTATGACCTGAGCCTTCATCATATAGTAACTCACGTGTCAAATTATCAGTAATTTGTGCACCCACTATCCAGAACGTGGGCTGTATGTATTCAAAATATATGCGTACCATGGAAACACAATGTATATTGCTCATGCATACGCGTGCACACAGATACCTGTTTCCAGCATAAAATATTATAAATATTGGATCATCATATCCATTAAGGGAGGCAGGGGACAGAGGAGAAGAAGGACAGAAGCTCTTTGTGCAAGTGTCCCCAAAGCTTTCTCGTTGGTAGATTCTCCAAAATTGTTCAAGTGTTTACAAAGCATCTCTTCTTGGTGTTTACTAGTCAAAGAAGTAAAGTAATCAACTGTAGATTAGATATCCATAGCTATACCTTCCTAGAATCATTGTAATTAGATTCTTGTATAGGATCTCTAGTACTTTCTTTCTTTTCTTAGTTTATAATATAAAGTTATGTATAAACTTTTGTTCATGGCAAACATTCGCAACAAAGATAGCAAGTCTGCCATCCTTGAGCTCACTCCTTCTCCCTCATCAACAAGTATGTCAGCAGTACCTGATGATGAGAAACCTCAATTTTATTACTATGGTCAGGAGTCTGTCCATCTTATACGAAGGATAGGATATGATATTCAGAAGGTTAAAGGATCAAACTTTGGTAAAGGACCTCATATTCCATTACAACTCCAACATAGTTCCGACAAGTCCCATTACGGACTAGGATATGATGTTGGTAGTACACAAAAATGCCCCAGCAAATCAAATAAGAGGCATACAAAAATGAAGGTTAAGTCGTGTAATATGGTCCTTCTTTCTCCAGTACCTAAATAAGTCATGGCCGACACCAGGTCTGGAAAGGAATATCATAAGACTTATGAACAAGCTTAGGAAGATGCTCCTCCTACATCTTCTACTCTGGTTACCCCAGATCCTATTGAACCAGGACCTTCCAAGCCTACAGTGACAAAAAATTTGAAGCAAAAAGAAGTATGTTTTGATAAATATTTGAAGAAGAATTCATGTCAAGGGCTTGATAAGCCATAAAATTTTGATATATTGGCACAACTCAGCAATACACCAGCTAGACTTTCAATCTTTGAGTTAGTTCGCCTCTCAAAAGAAACTCGGGACGCTTTGAGTGAGTCACTCACACATGCTGATTCGTAATTGACCCAGCTCAAGACTATAACCGAAGATACTGTAGAATGTCCTCACTGCCATAGTGTGTGATGGAAAAGATTCCTAATATTACTTTCACAAAAGATGATAGGTTGTTGAAAGACAATCGGCATGGCAGGCCATTATACTACACCAGTTATGTTGGTTCCATCAAAGTAAGCCAGATTCATATTGACCCAGGTTCCTCACTTACCATCATCCAAAAGTGTTTGCTACGAGCTTTGAAGATACCAATGCATAGTCTGTCAACCACTAATACTACCATTTTTGGCTTCAATGCTGGAAGGAGATGTCCTCTCGGGAAGATTTGCTTGAAAATCTAAATAGACGATCTTCGGACGGAGAACACATGTTATCTGATCGATTTAGAAGTATCCTACAATGTCATGCTTGGGCTATCATAGATACATAAAAATAAGATTGTGCCTTCCACTTTGCATTAATGCTTCAAATATGTGGATAGCAAAGGGGAGGTCAAGACGGAGTTCACGAATATTAACCTGTTCAAGGGTGTTGAATCATATTATTCTGACTATGTGTTGTACATACTAGAGTAGATAAAATATGAGGTTAATGAATATGAGGACGAGGATGAGAATATTTCTAGTAGAGAACCTCTCAAAATCTTGGTCAAAAAGCGTACTACCCACCCAGATCCTTCAGAACACCTTTGTTATCAATCTCCGCAAGCCCATACGTGAGGAAAATGCCAAAGAACCATTGGTGATAGATCTTATTAAGAAGAAGGAGCCTCCACTGGTCATTGACCTCCGTCGCAACAAGCAGTTGGTACTAGGAAATCAGCCTTTAGTTATCAATCTCACTAAACCTTCTGTTGACTTTGTAGAGGAGGAATAAATCTTGTATTTTATGAATACAGATGAACACTCCTTCGTACTACATTGATGTTGATCCTCCTTCTAGAGAATTCTAAGAAGTCATATATGCTTACGAGCCTCTGTCCATACCAGTATTGTCACTATTTCAAATATGTACGTCATATACTTCATGTGATGGTGCCTGTTTTGTGCTCCTAGCGAGGCTAGCGAAGAGCATCCAATAATATTTGGCAAAGCCAGAAATAAAAGAGTCACATATGATTGTGACCCAGAAGATATTAACAAGAAAATATAGTTTCATCACTATAATCGACCGGCTAAGAACATTATGCAGAAAATGGGTTACAAGTTGAAGTCTGTGTCATGCCCCAGTCCCAAAATACATAGGGCCAGGTATACGTACACATGCCAGCTGAAAAAATAAGTATAGATACCAATTTAATGGACCTAACCAGTCGTAGTACGCTATAGAATATAACTAAATCACAATATTACAGGCAGGTAATAATCTAGTCTCATCCACAAATATTACCGAATAGGAAACTGAATGAATAGATAAAGTCTCAGAATCCACTACAAAATAAAGTCTAGTGGAGAACAATCCGCAAAATATAAGTATAAAAGAATACTAAAAAAATATAACTAGACAATAATAAAATAGTCTAGGTGCCTACTAACTAGATAAGACACCCATGACACTAAGCAACTATCATCCATAATGCTCAGGAAAACTCATGTTGCTCCAACTCAAGGTCCTGATCAGCAAAATATTCGATTCTGTATTTCGTAGGGTACAAGTGCTCTTCTGGATCTGGAAAAGGTATTAGGTCCTCAGAGGGACATAAAAAGTACACAAGAAATTGACATGCATAAAAGTAAAGCAGTAAACAATAAATAGGGTAACTAAACCATCTATGTGATATGAACTCGAGACATCACTAGTGGCGCATGAGGGGGATAAATAGAAGAACCAGTCATCCCACCAGGTGTTCAACAGAACTCGAGGGTACACCATTTATACAGTAAGAAATAAAAATCTGATACGCTCACTAGTAGATTCTCTCCTCTCAATGTTCTATCCGAACCATATACGCGGTGCAGACATAATGCAATAACGTCAATGAAAATCTAGAAACTAAACTAATATCAACTACTAACCCAAGACGAGAACTCACGTATCAAAGGCCAGTCAACACAATAGTCCATGCACTCTCTCACTTAGTGAACGTGTTGAACAAGTGTTAGGTCAGAAGATACCACGTACCTTTACAATATACCGGTAAGCCTACTACTCTAAGATGCATGCACACAACTAACAAATAAAAACTAGGCATAATATAACTGAACAATACAATTGAGCAACGTGTACTTTCGAGCCAAACTACGAGTACAACAAGTCCGGTCTGGAGATCTCCACAGAAACGTTTCGAACACCTACCAATTAATTATTAAACTAATTAGACTCTAATTTTTTTATTTAAATTAGGTTATTATCTAGTTATTAATTCTACATTGGTTGCACATACAAATAGCTACACACCAGAATATTACTAGTCATTAAATATTTTCAAAACTACTTTTAAATAATTAATTATTAAAAAATATTATTTCTGAAATTATTTATAATTATATGAAAATAACCAACCCAATATCATTGTATGCAAAAAGTCTCTACAGGCGGCAACTAGTGATTCCTAGCAACTACGCTACGTAGTTTATGCATGCAACTACCCTATTTGGATCAAAAATATCAATAAATAATAAAATAATACATTAAATATTTTATAATTATAATATATTAAATTTTAGAATTTATTTAAATAGTCAAAATATCTTAACCTTCAAAGAACTACAACTAGTATTGATGCACTATGTCCGTGTCTAGATTGTTCAACAACTAGGGGTAGTTTAATTTGTACATAAAAATATGGTTTCACATGGATTAAAATATTTTTAATCACTATCTTAAATTAATATGGTTCTACATGAGTTTTATTTTATGAAAAATAGGAAGGAGATTTGAAGTTGGAAAACTTACGCGTACGCGATTACGGCGGGGACCTTCTTCGCCACTACGGCCAAACGAAGTATCAAACGGACTCCAAAATTTGTGCTACTTGACGTGCTGCTAGGAGAATTAAAATATATGAATAAAATAGGATTTTTTATGGGTTTTGGTCACTTTTTATAGCAGAACTAAGCAGTAGTAGTAGCCGACCTAATATGGGAGTTTTTGGGTGAAGGATTGGACTTGGGGTCGGCCTTGGGGTGCTCGTGGGGGTGTGTGAAGGTATGGGAAAGGGAGAGGAGGAAGAGGAGATGTTAAAAAGGGAGGGGGCTGCTGTTGTGGTCATTCATAAGAGAGGAGAGACGGCTAGGGCTTGGTAGAGGATATGGTTGCATGTTTATAATACTTGTTGGTTGGGCTTTTGGGTGTTGGTTGCTTAGAGTTGTGTTGGGCCCAAAAGGGACTTGTGTTTAAGGTTTCATGAGGTTTTTTTAGGCTTGAAATGATCCTTGGCCTATTAATTTAAATAAAGTGCACAAAAGATATGCAAGATCGATTTTCTAAAATGGAAAACTGGATATTTAAACTAGGATTTGAACTATGTGATGTTTATAAAGCATGTAGGGATTTAAATGAATGAGAAACCCTTAATATGAACATGTTAGGTCTAGTTAGGCTCATGAATGTGAAATTGGTTAGATGAAAATGGTTGATGTTGCACATTAAAATCATACGCAACGATAAAGTACGAAATTATCAATATCTAGATTTTACGTCGCGAAAGTTGTGTGACAAAAAATGAAGCATAACGATACAAATTTATGAGTAAAATTCAATCCATGAACCTAATTTGGCTCATCTAAGTCTTGTATGCAAAGTGGTCGGAAGGTAAGGGCTAGTGTTGTATTAAAATCTCAAGACCATGGCAAAAAGTGTCTATAGTTCAATAAATTATCAAATAAATATTTAAATTAAATAAATAAATAAAATTAATTGCTAATTACCAAATAATCCTATATAAAAATTAGGGTAATCATAGTCTGATAAAGGCCTTAACTATGGAAGAGGTCGACAAACTCCCTTACGCCACTTTTCTCAAAAAGGCAAACCTGAAACTTATTATCAGAAAACACATTGTGGGTTAGGTTATGTCTCCCCTCCGACAACTCCTGAAAGATCAAAATCAAGTAGAGAAACACCTTCTTATTCTTCTGACTCATTATCTAGGGAGGATGTGCTCAACTATGCTCTATCTGTCAATATGGTGTCAGTCGACCCAGACGAAGAGGATGAACAATTACTAGAACCCTTCAAGAATAATTTATGGGTACAACGAATAGATTCACAATGGGAGCTTCGGTTCGAGCAATACGAACCACCCACAGAATATAAAATTGTTCAGATCAATGTACTAGAAGAATCTTCCCCAAAATTGATCTTTATCAGTAAAAGTCTCGCTGACGAAGATAAGCAAGTCTCGGTGGAGCTTATAAAAGAATATATTAATGTTTTCGCTTGGAGTTATGAGGATATGCCTGGCCTAGATCCACAAATAGCTACACAAAAAATCAATATCCTTCCTAATGCAAAACTAGTAAAACAACAACGATGACAATTTTACCTAGATGTAATGGATGCAATCAAGACCGAAGTCCAAAAGTAGACTCTGTGTGGCTTTGTTCGATAAGAGAAACATCCTGATTGGGTGGCTAATGTGGTTTCGGTCATAAAAAAGAATGGAAAGGTCCGGGTCTACATCGATTACTAAGAACTAAATTCAGCTTACCCTAAAGATGAATTTCCTCTGTTCATTATAAATGTCATGATTGATATACTTGTGGTATTGAGTGAATTTCGTTCATGAATGAATTCTCAGGATACAATCAAATCAAGATATTTCTCTATGATAAAAAGCATACGGCATTCCGAACATCGTTGGAAGTGTACTGCTATACAGTAATGCCTTTCGGTTTGAAGAACGCAGGAGCAACATAACAACGGACCATGAGTACAATCTTCTATAAACATCTAAGGAAGACAGTAGAGTTCTACATGGACAAAATTTTAGTCAAAATTCATTACAGGGATAATCACTTACAAGATCTCAGGATGGTGTTCGACTTAATGCGCTAATATTAACTTAAGATGAATCCAAATAAGTCTTTCCTGGGAGTCTCCAATGGAAAGTTCCTCGAGTTCGTAATAACCTCCAAAGGTATCCACCTTAACCCAGATAAGGTTTAAGCTATCCTTGAGATGAGTCCTTCTCATAATCTCAAAGTGCTTCGGGGTTTGCAAGGACGACTAGCATACATTAGAAGGTTTATATTGAACCTTTCTAGACAATGTCGACCATTTACTAAGTTAATGAAGGAGGGAGTAATGCTCGTATGGAACGACGCATGACAGCGAGCGTTTGACGATATCAAGCTATACTTAACAAATCCACCAGTACTAGTAGCCCCAGTAGTAGGAAGACCTTCCTTGCTATATGTTCGAGCAATGGATCACTCTTTAGGCGTTCTACTAGCACAAATGGGTGACGAGGTCATGAATAAGACATCTACTACCTCAGTCGCATGATGGTAGGGACTACACATAGATACAATCCAGTAGAGAAAGAATGTCTCACTTTGATATTCGCCCTTTGGAAAATATATCATTATGTAACAGGTCAAATAATTTACGTTATATCCAGGGTGAACCCACTCCGAGTGTTAATGACCAAACCAAGTAACCTCAACTCTCATCTGGCTATATGGGCAATGTTGTTGTCCCCATATGACATGGTAGATGTCCCACAAAAGGCAGTAAAAGAAAAAGCATTGGTTGATTTCTTGGCAGCTCAGCCATTACCAGAGACCTCTAAGTTATATGATAATATTTTCGATGAAGTATTGGAGTCTGACATGGAAATGAAAGATGACACTTAGCAAATATTCTTTGATGGTGCATCAAGAATAGGGCCTAAATACAATATCGTCAGTGGAGTTGGGATAGTTCTTATTTCTCCTGACAAACTGCTCATACATCGCGCATATTCCCTCAGAGAAACGGTTCTAATAATGTGGCAGAGTATAACGCCTTGCTTATTGGTCTTCAGTTGTCTAAGAAACTGGATGTGTAATATCTAGAATCTTACGGAGACTCCAAGTTGATAGTCAATCAAGTTAATGGTGAGTATAAAGTGCGTCATGAAGACCTTATCCCTTATTATGAACCCATGATTGAACTGGATTTAACTTTCACCAGTTTCTATATTAACTATGTACCTCAATTACAGAATACGGAGGCAGATACACTTGTTGGGCTAGCATATTCTTTAATCGTTCTACTAAGAAGATAATATTCGGTCGCGGTGAGCTGGTGAGAGTTATTTTGTGCCAAGAATAATTTATACATCGAAAGCAGTCTCGAGGCGAAGTCCGTCCCAAATTTCAAAGACTGGAGATTTCCTTTCATAAATTATACATCTTATTGAATTCTTCCAGATGATCTGAAAGAAGATACCTCCATCAAAATGCGTTTGCTTCAATTTTACTTTGATACGACATCCAGGACATTATATCGTCGCTCATATGATGGACTCTTACTACGATATCTTCCAGACTTTGAAGCAAAATGGGCGCTTTGTAGAGATCATGATGGTGTTTGTGGAGCACACCAACCCGGTCCTAAGATACAAAATAGGCTCAAAAGGCTAGGTTACTACTGGCCTACCATGGTAGATGATATTGTAGACTACGCTAGTAAATACAGTGAATATCAAATCCATGCTAATTTTATACACCAACCATTAGAGTTCTTATATCCAGTGGCAGCATCCTGGCCTTTTGAGGCTTGGAAAATGGATATGATTGGCCGTATCAGCCTTCTTCATCCAGAGGTCATTAATTTATCCTAAATATAGCCGACTACTTCACCAAATGGACTGAAGCAATGCCACCGATTGAAGTAAAAACATCTAATATGATTATCTTCGTCAAATACTATATCATTTATTGCTACGATGTTCCTCGCAGAATAATACATCATAATGGGTCACAATTTCTAGCCAAGCATTATATTTGTTCTGTGACAAAAATCGAATTCAGAATGTGGCATCTACCACATATAATCTTGTAGCTAACGGTTTAGCTGAATCCTTCAACAAGATAATAATCAAGCTTCTCAAAATATTTATTTCGTCCAATGAACATGATTGGAACGAGAAACTGGAAGAATGTCTATGGACTTACCGAACAACATAACGAACTCCAACTGGTTACATGCCATTTTCTCAGGTTTACGGATGTGATATAGTTCTTCCTCTTAAAATCCAGATTCCTTCTCTTAGGATAGCTATTGCCAACTAACTAACAATTGAGAATAATGATCAATTGTGACTTCAGAAATTAGAAGCATTAGATAAAAAATGCTTATACGCTCAACAACATATTGAGTTACATCGAGCATGTATCTCCAGAGCTTTTAGAAAAAAAGTCAAAGAAAGAATATTCCAAGGTGGTGAACTCGTCCTTACAGTAAGAAGACCAATGGTCATGACCCACAAAAGCAAAGACAAATTCCAGACTAAATGGAAAGGCACTTTTGTGGTAGAATCAATATATTCCAATTATGCGCAAAGCCTAAAGGAGATTTGCTTATGATGTCTATCAATAGTAAATTCCTCAAAAAGTACTATGTCTAAACTGGAGTTATGCTCTTTCTCCCCAGCAGGTCATGTATAAATATGCAACGCGACATTTGTATTCCCAGTAGTGTATGTTATAATGACAATCAACAGAGCTATTTCTTATCTCAAACTATTAACTTTGTTCAAGAGTCTTGAATACGTTATAAGTAATAGGTCTTCCAAAATCCCCCCAATATAATCATATCTACTGAAAAAATGATCATGTTCATATTACCTCTGTATTTTTTCTTCAACAAATTGATAACCTATCACGTACATATTATTCTAATAGTGATTTCATCTTCAAACTTGCTACCCGTACTTTGTATAAGTATGCGATGGGTATCAAGGCTACTAAATTATCTCCACTAAATATATTTTGCCATGTCCACATTACCTCTGATCAGAAGCATTTAATGGCTCGCTATCATCATAACCTATCACATCCATATTATCTCTGATAGTCTTATTCTTTCTAACTTATATTTGTGTCAGGCCCCAGTCCCAAAATATTAGGATTAGGACATATAAGCATGCCAGCCGCATGGATATGGCAACTCCAATATATGGAAACCTAAACACATGCGTACGCTATAATATGAATAACAATTCACAAGTGGTATAAACTATCTCAAGTCACAAGCATAATCTAAATCTCATCCATAGAAAACATAAATAAATAAATAACCAATATCGATATAACTAGATCTGAATATGAAGTATCTAAGAATGACAGTCGGATGGAAACAAATCCACTACCGAACTAGAATATAAAAACAAACACAATATAAGTACATCAACTAACAATCACGAGGCTCGAAGAGAAGACCTCCTCGAAACATAAGTAACCAGTCTGGATCTGCGCTCCTGCGAATACTCATGAACATCTCCACCTAGAAAGGGACCAGGTCCTCAGAGGGACGTAACAAGATACATAGAAGCATGCCAATAAAGTACTGAAATAAATATCCAATGGTCGCCTAACCGTCAAAGTGAATGCAGTTTAAGAACAACTTTCCCCACGCGTGGGCTATCTGGCCATAAATGTGATTGGCATGATTCTCTCGGAGAATCAGGGGCCTAAAAAGCATGTCGTCTTTTGAACGGCAGAGGCCGCCAGGTAGTATAGGGGTCATCACTGCCCGTATCTCCGGTGGAGCATCCGGGTTAGAAAAAGGAAAGTGCAACGGAGCCCACACGCCTTACTTGTTGTTCTCCCCACCCCATGCTCTAAGAATGTCACATCTATGACACGATAATACCTCTAATAACTGCCAAGTCTACTAGCATGCAAAGTATCTAATAGCAGTTATCCCTAATGCACGGCCCACACATACAGGAGGCCAACCCAATACGCAGTCCGTGATCTATATGAGACTCACAACTCGTGTAATAACTGTGTCACGGCCAATGAACCTAATGATGCTTCATGATAATGGGGCGGCCTCATAAAAAAAGTTAATGCATGTACATAATAAAAATAGATCACGATGACACCGTCGTTGCACCCAAGTTTCCTTGGACGCACAGTTTATATAGCAGTTTAAAATATATGAACTAAATGACAGAAATAAAGATGCATGCAACATATGAAATATGAATAACAGTATAATGACAAGGTATACTTGCCTAGCAAGAGAGCTGCGTAGTACCAATAATCTGCTCCTGAACTCGCACAGAACAATCCAATATCCTATATACATATAATATAATAAAATACAATATCAGTCATTATACTAGCACACACATAACCAAAATGATACTGAAGACAGAGGGTATGCTAGGGGTGGTATTGGTCAACTAACAGGGTCAACTGCGGATCTAATTACGTTGGTGTCACGTCTTCAAGTGCTGTACACAATCAGACAGTCAACTAATATGTGTCTAAGCCAGTACATTAATGTACACAAGGCAGTCAATTCACAAGTTCTTAGGGTCAACATGGTCAAGGTAAATACGGGACAGTCCATAGTGTCCTATGGTCGTACAGTCTAAATATATAAAGTCCTAATTATTACTTAGCATTTAATTACCTACTTATATATATATATATATATATATTTATATAACAATATAACCAATAATTTATATACAAATCCATTTGAATACATATACTAAAAAAATATATACCAAATTGAACCATATATGTATACGCGTACGTATACGTATACGAGTTAGGGTTCTCTGACACTGTCTGAACTCAAATAACTATCATAAAACAATACTATGCGTATACGTATACGCGTACGTATATGAGTTGGGGTTCTCTGACACGGTCTGAACTCAACTAACTATCATAAAGCAATACTCATGTCCTAATACACATATCCTTCATACATAAAATGAAGGGAGAGGGACAGCTTCGAACCTTAGGGTACGCGCATGGGGACGACGATGTGGTTGACGATGATTGAGGTTATGATGATGATGATGATGATGATGTAGGTGATTAGGTTATGTTGATGATGATGATGGTGATGGTGATGATGATGGGGTGATGATGATGATGATGATGATGAGATGATGGGGTGATGATGATGATGAGATGACGATGAGGATGATTATGTGATGATGAGGATGATTGTGTCGATGATAGGGATGATGGGACTGCTCCGGTCAGGGGAAGTCTGGCCAAGGAGGACAATGGTGGTATTGGGTGGTGGACAGGGAAGAGGAGGCTTGGGTCGAGGAGGAGGAGAGAGCAGGGAGCGGTGGAGGTCGATGGGAGGAGGCTTTCAGGGAGGAAGGAGGAGGCTCAGGCGAGAGGCTTGCTGTGACGAGGACGTGGCTGGCCGGAGATGGCCGGGGAAGAGGAGAACGTTCAGGCGAAGTCGACGAGCTGATGCTCAGCTGGGTCGTGAAGGTGGTGGCTATCGACGTGATGAAGTCGACGGAGGGGGACGGTGTCGTTGAGAGGGGGTGGTGTGGTGAGCAGCAGACTGTGGTGGTGATGGGAGGATCCCGACGGGCAGTAGAGGTGAAGGTGCAGGAGGATGATCGGTTGGAGGAGGAGAAGATGGAGAAAAAGAGGGTGGTGGAGTTAATGGCGGTTGGCCGGAGGAGAACGACGGGTGGTCGTGCAGTGGGGCTCCCGCGGTGCTCGGGCTACTCAGTTCAGCAGGTCGGGGATCCGGTCGGGAAGGGGAAGAGGAAGAAGAGGGAAGATGGAGGTGGTAATGGAGTGAGCAGGGAGCAGGATCCGACGGGGGTCAGGCGAGGGGATGCTGCTCCGGCCGGGTTGGCTCACAGAAGGGAGGTCGGGAGGAAGAAGATGAATAGTAGTTTGTAAAGGGGTCGGCTGAGGAATAGGGCTGGGTGATTTAGAAAAATAAAGAAAATGGGAGAAAAAGTTATTTATATACATGTGGACTTTGGGTTTGGGTTTGACCTAGATAGGTGGACTTGGTCAACATCTTCTTGGGATGGGCTTGGTCTTACATGGGGATGTTTGGAGGGCTATACATGCATTATTTAAAATGCAAGGATAGGGTCAAATGAGGGGGCGATGTTGCGCGTTGCACATTCCAAAAATTCGTGGAGAAAATTCATATGACCAAATATTGAAGGGAAAACAATGGGTTTCTTCATGTATTGTCCAATGGTGTGGACACCTCAATGCACTTTTGCATAAAAGCGCCCAACAATTAGAAAATTGTACAAAGATGGAAATTGGATTAAATTGATTAAAATTAATGCGCAAGGTGTTCTCGAATTAATTAGAAGTACATGGGGATAAAATTTGGTGGGACACAAGTGTCATGGATATAGAGGACTCAGGGTAGAATATTATCATAATTTGGTTTGCACAAAACGGGTCAAGATTATGTTTCCATTTTCGATTGGAACGCACAAGGATACAAAGTCGTATTTATTTAGAATTAAATATAAGCATCCGCGATGAATATTGTACAACTAAAATGTAGCACAAGAGAGCATAATTATAAGTTACACAAAGGTCAGAATAGATGACTGGCACGTCTAGGACAAGGATATAAAATTTGTAGGAAGGCAATGGCTAGGGTAGTGCTTCAATTATCGAAGCAACCATAAGGTACGCTAAGTGATATAAATATTGTATAATTAAATAAAATATCGTGTTCTATTTCTAATTGGATTCAAACCAGCCCTACTTTCTCTATCTAAGCCAAGTAGGTCTAATTTTGGGTGAGGGGGTTTACAATCTACCTAACTTAAAATAATTTCGTCCTCGAAATTAAAATAAGGCATGGTTTCTCTATCTAATCTCACTTGATCACTATCTAAAAGAATTTACCTCAAGTTTAACAATGCAATTTTTACCCAACTTAGGATTTACCCATCTACCATATAAGACTATACATTTAAGAAAACAATTCCTCAAATTATTTAATCATGTTATTCAATCCTCAAAACTTTAACCCCAAATATATCATATATGATATGCCCTTAATTACAGAAGATAGTCAGCAAATAATATGATTAGCCTATGGGGTATATCTAGTACTCTCTGTGTATCAACTTATACCAAGCACAAGGTTCGTCTTTTCGAAATAGGGAAAGACAGAAAACAATAATAAAGAGTTCAAGTGGGAGGTAATAGAATACAAGTATGGGAATCAAGGTGGTTAGAGAATTCAAAAGAAATTGTCAAGGCAGTTGTGGATTAAAATCCTATTTGGTAAATTTCTATTCACATGGTCACATCAGTATAGTTATGTACTTGATATGATATGCTCTGACATATCTAGAGGGCAAGTATATTCGTCTACTAGTCAACTATATATCTCAATCAACGTAAAGTAGTATTCCGAAAGGCGAACCAAATGTACTAAGGTTAGCTAGATCTTAATACACTGATTCTGATTAGACAATGTATTAGTAGGCGTCCCCAATAATACATATATCATGATCAAGCTCGATAAAAAAATAAGCTTGCAAAAGTAGGCTATAAAATAGCAGCATAAGTCAAGGTACTTTAGAAATTATAAGTACGCTAGATTATGATGATAGAAGTTACAAAATAATTCAAATTCACAAAAAGATAAGACTCAACAGTCTCTACAGTTATCATACTAACTCCTTGTCTAAGTCGCTAGTCGACCCAAATAGGGGTATAGACCTCTAAGTTCTACAGTCTGGATAAAAACTATCTTCTTATTCTACCATACAGTTAATGTCATTCAGTTATACTTCATTAATGAGTCAAGAGGACTATGTGATACTAGGTTATGAGGCATACTATCCAACTTAAAAGAATCAACTAATACTGTAACTGTCTTAAGGATAAAGTAGAAACTCCTTTTCGGGTTTACGAGAAAAGGTCTTGGTACTTATTAGGGCATCCTATTGCATTATATAGGTAATGGTCATCTTAAGTCTTAATCATAGTATTTATAGAACAAAAGTGTTAATACTAAGAATGAAAAAGTTACTGGCCTTCAAGGGAAAAGGGGATATAACTCGTATCGAGGTGGGGGTATAAATCACGTGTTTTGAAACTAAAGGATAATCATAAAATTATAATCTAAATGAATACTCAACTATCAAGTTCTAACTACCAAGCACAAGATTATAAAATTCAAGATTACAACTATAACCCTAGCAACCTATATATCCTAACATAAAAGGAATCACTCGGTCTATAATCAGAAGCGTCAGGTGGCACGAGTTGAAAGATGAAGGAAAGAAAAGCAAAATTAGTCGTTGCACAATTAGCGAACGTCAAGGTTTCAGAGGAACGAGATTTGAAATTAAAATAGAGAGACTCTAAATAATATCATAGTTTTCTAAAGGAAAAGTGGTATGCTAATCTCTGTGTTCGAGGTATGATCAAGAAAAATGTTATATTTATTCCTCTTGGCTTCCTAAGGCACTGTCTGTTAATATCAAGACAAGAAGCTACGGTTATAGTTTTCTAATAATATCTTACTATGAAAGTTAGGTTTAGTCCTAATATTCAATCTTGGATTTCTATTGGTTCCTCAATACTACGGTCAAATAATATGGTTAAATTTATAACTAACTCTAGTATTGTCTATACTACTCTCAAGTTTTCATAAATATATCAAGGGATAATGGTCATCTAATTTATAGGTATTGGATGCTAGGGTTCACTAGATATTCTAAACTTAGTGATGTGTCAATATATTCTAGTTGTATTTTTAGTAGGAATTTTACCCTAATTATTATCCTAACAACAAGGATCCCTATATTTTAGGAGAGGGCTATACTCAAGGAACTAGTAAGGAACTAGTAGGGAAGCACATGAATCAAGCATGATGCAATTATTTAAATAGAGCAGACTGGAAGGAAGATGAGTCATAGTCAAATGTGGATGAGATCCTATACTCTAATACTATTTGCAGGCTTGCTCGGTACAGAAATGTAACCGAGACAATATGCTCTCGACCTGCATGGGCCATCACTAAAAACATATCATGCCCCAGTCCCAAAATACGTAGAACTAGGACACGTAAGAATGCCAGCCGCATGGATATGGCAACTCCAATATATAGAAACCAAAATACATGCGTAAGCTGTAATATGAATAACAATTCACAAGAGGTATAAACTATCTCAAGTCACAGGCATAATCTTAATCTCATCCATAGAAAACATAAATATATAAATAACCAATATCTATATAACTAGATCTCAATATGAAGTATCTAAGGATGACAGTCGGATGGAAATAAATCCACTGCCGAACTAGAATAAAAAAACAAACACAATATAAGTACATCAACTAACAATCACGAGGCTCGAAGAGAAGACCTCCTCGAAACATAAGTAACCAGTCCGGATCTGCGCTCCTACGAATACTCAAGAACATCTCCACCTAGAAAGGGACCAGGTCCTTAGAGGGACGTAACAAGATACATAGAATCATGCCAACAAAGTACTAAAATAAACATCCAATGGTCGCCTAACCGTCTAAGTGAATGCAATTTAATAATAACTTTTCCAACGCGTGGGCTATCTGGCCATAAATGGGATTGGCATGATTCTCTCGGAGAATCAGGGTCCTAAAAAATATGTCGTCTTTTGAACGGCAGAGGCCGCCAGGTAGTATAGGGGTCAACATCGCCCGTATCTCCGGTGGAACATCCGGGTTACAAAAAGAAAAGTACAACGGAGCCTACATGCCTTACTTGTTGTTCTCCCCCCATGCTTTAAGCATGTCACATCCATGATAAGATAATACCCCTAATAACTGCCAAGTCTATTAGCATACAAAGTTTCTAACAGCAGTTATCC
Source organism: Iris macrosiphon (assembly GCA_036927795.1). Taxonomy (NCBI): domain Eukaryota; kingdom Viridiplantae; phylum Streptophyta; class Magnoliopsida; order Asparagales; family Iridaceae; genus Iris; species Iris macrosiphon. The sequence goes on from JAYESA010000001.1 coordinate 67,187,378, forward strand.
CTAACGCACGGCCCACACGTACAAGAGGCCAACCCAATATGCAGTCCGTGATCTATATAAGACTCACAACTCGTGTAACAACTGTGTCACGGCCAATGAACCTAATGATGCTTCATGATAATGGGACGGTCTCATAAACAAGGTCAATGCATATACATAATAAAAATAGATCACGATGATACCGTCGTTGCACCCAAGTTTCCTTGGATGCGCAGTTTATATAGAAGTTTTAAATATATGAACTAAATGACAGAAATAAAGATGCATGCAACATATGGAATATGAATAACAGTACAATGGCAAGGTATACTTGTCTGGCAAGAGAGCTGCGTAGTACCAATAACCTGCCCCTGAAGTCGCACAGAATAATCCAATATCCTATATACATATAATATAATAAAATACAATATCAGTCATTACACTAGCACACACATAACCAAAATGACACTGAATACAGAGGGTATGCTAGGGGTGGTACTGGTCAACTAACAGGGTCAACTGCGCATCTAATTACGAGGGTGTCATGTCTTCAAGTGATGTACACAATCAGACAGTCAACTAACAAGTGTCTAAGCCAATACATTAATGTACACAAGGCAGTCAATTCACAAGTTCTTAGGGTCAACATGGTCAAGGTAAATACGGGATAGTCCATAGTGTCCTATGGTCGTACAGTCTAAATATATATAGTCCTAATTATTACTTAGCATTTAATTACCTACTTATATATATATATATATATCTATATATTTATATTACAATATAACCAATAATTTATATACATACCCATTTAAAGACATATACTAAATATATATATATATATATATATATATATATATATATATATATATATATACCAAATTTAACCATATATATATACGCGTTCGTATACGTATACGAGTTGGGGTTCTCTGACACGGTCTGAACTCAACTAACTGTCATAAAGCAATACTCATGTCCTAATAGCATATACACAAGCATACATAAAATGAAGGGAGAGGGACAACTTTGAAACTCAGGGTACGCGCACGGGGACGACGATGTGGTTGACGATAATTGAGGTTATGATGATGATGATGTAGGTGATTAGGTTATGTTGATGATGATGATGATTATTATGGTGATGATGGGGTGATGATGATGATGCTGATGATGAGATGATGGGGTGATGATGATGATGAGATGATGATGAGGATGATTATGTGATGATGGGGATGATTGTGTCGATGATGGGACTGCTCCGCCCAGGGGAGGTCCAACCAAGGAGGACAGTGGTGGTGATGGGTGGTGGACAGGGAAGAGGAGGCTTGGGTCGAGGAGGAGGAGAGAGCAGGGAGAGGTGGAGGTCGATGGGAGGAGGCTCTCAGGGAGGAAGGAGGAGGCTCAGGCGAGAGGCTTGCTATGACGAGGACGTGGCTGGGCGGAGATGGCCGGGGAAGAGGAGAACGTTCAGGCGAAGTCGACGGGATGATCCTCAGCGGGGTCGTAAAGGTGGTGGCTATCGACGTGATGAAGTCGACGGAGGGGGGACATCGTCGTTGAGAGGGGGTGGTGTGGTAAGCAGTGGGCTGTGGTGGGGATGGGAGGATCCCGGAGGGCAGTGGAGGTGATAGTGCAGGAGGATGATCGAAAGGAGGAGAAGAAGACGGAAAAAAAGAGGGTGGTGGCATTAATGGCGGTTGGCCGGAGGAGAACAGCGGGTGGTCGTGCAGTGGGGCTCCGGCGGTGCTCGGGCTGCTCAGTTCAGCGGGTCGGGGATCCGGCCGGGAAGGGGAGGAGGAAGAAGAGGGAGGATGGAGGTGGTGATGGAGTAAGCAGGGGGCAGGATCCGGCGAGGGTCAGGCGAGGGGCTGCTGCTCCGGCCGGGTTGGCTCACCGGAGGGAGGTCGGGAGGAAGAAGATGAATAGTAGTTTGTAAAGGGGTCGGCTGAGGAATAGGGTTGGGTAATTTAAAAAAATAAAGAAAAGGGGAGAAAAAGTTGTTTATATACATGTGGACTTTGGGTTTGGGTGTGACCTAGGTAGGTGGGCTTGGTCAACATCTTCTTGGGATGGGCTTGGCCTTACATGGGGATGTTTGGAGGGCTATATTTGCATTGTTTAAAATGCAAGGATAGGGTTAAATGAGGGGGCGATGTTGTGCGTTGCACATTCCGAAAATTCGTGGGGAAATTCATATGACCAAATAATAAAGGAAAAAAATAAGTTTCTTCATGTATTGTCCAATGTTGTGGACACATCAATACGCTTTTGCATAAAAGTACCCAACAATTAGAAAATTGCACAAAGATGGAAATTGGATTAAATTGATTAAAATTAATGCGTAAGGTGTTCTCAAATTAATTAGAAGTACATGGGGATAAATTTTGGTGGGACACAAGTGTCATGGACATAGAGGACTCAGAGTAGAATATTATCATAATTTGGGTTGCACAAAATGGGTCAAGATTGTGTCTCCAATTTTGATTGGAACGCACAAGGATACAAAGTCATATTTATTTAGAATTAAATATAAACGTCCACGACGAATATTGTGCGACTAAAATGTAGCATAAGAGAGCATAATTATAAGTTACACAAAGGTCAGAATAGATGACTGGCACGTCTAGGACAAGGATGTGAAATTTGTAGGAAGGCAATGGCTATAGTAGTGCTCCAATTATCAAAGCAACGATAAGGTGCGCTAAGTGATATAAATATTGTATAATTAAATAAAATGCCGTGTTCTATTTCTAATTGGATTCAAACTAGCCATACTTTCTCTATCTAAGCCAAGTATGTCTAATTTTGGGTGAGGGGGTTTATAATTTGTATCCAATATCAAGGTACACAATAAATAATAAGTCCAAAATGAATTCAAAAAATCTAAATATTTATATTCATTTTTTAAATGGGCTTATAATGCAAAAAAAGTTTTAAAGTAAGAAATTGTATTACATCACGAAATCAGATTACATCACGACTTTCCTGAAAGATCAAGAATAGTTTGCCTCAACTGAGCAAGTTGTTGGTGTTTCTTCGATTCACCTCTCTCTAGCTGCAATCATTCTAGTCTCTACAACTGCAAATTGAGCCAAAAGAGCATGCACCTCCATTATTTTGTTGCAAGCTAGATCAAGTTCAGTTTTAGCCCATGCGAGCTCAAGAAGTTAACCACATGCCAAGTCATGTTGGGCTGTCTGTTCCTGGTGTTTGCCTCGCGATACTCACTTCCAGCTTTTCTTGAAGCTTCTTGATTTGAGCCTCGATTTATGGTATCTTAATGGCATAATTTTTACTAAAAGATTAATGTCGAAGCATAGTGGAAGTTGTTTGGGTTAACCCATCTGTCAGCTGAGCACTCTTTTCTTCATGAATTGTCATATGCTCTTCAAAAGCTGTTTAACGCTCCTTGAGCTCGATTGTGATTGATTTATATACAGTCTGGATGGGGGGCATCAGATCCCAGTCACTGAGCTGCAAGTATTCGTTGACAGGTTGCTCTAGTCTTATCAAAATATGCTCTAATAATGCATCTCGTTCTTCACCTTTGAAGAATCTAATGGTATTGATGTTGCCAGAGACGACATTTTTTACATCAGTAAAAGCCAATTACTTTTCAAAAACCAACTTCATTGCACCACTCAATGTCTTATAGAAAGCGTTCGTTTGGACGTTGACTAGTTGACAGAAACAGTTATCTGAGCTGGGAGTTGCAGCCACTGCAACCAGTCTTCTCCCGTAAGAAGAAATTGCAGATGTCACGATAGTTGTAGATTCAATACTAGGAGAAAAAGATAATGCAACCATCATTAAAGATGCTTCCCCTGAGATAGGAACTAGGTGTTCCCTTTAGTTAACAACTGGTGCTAATACCTCAACATCAGTGGATGTCGCCAAAATAGCAGTTGAAGACATTGGCTCCACTTCTGCAGCACTCCTGTAAGGAAATATAATGTCAGAGTTAGAGGTAATTTCATATTATGAAACAGCTACTCCCTCCACATGCTCATGAAGGATTTTTGTCTGAAGCTCTTCTCCTGTAAAAGTGCCAACACAATCAGTAAATGGATTATCAAGATAAAAATTTTAAGCTAAAGGAATGAACAACACCTTGGCTCATGTTAGCATAAGTTGTCATCGCAAAAATATAAGATAACGTGGTCTGTAACACAAGGACTTGCGATATAGAAAGGATGGAGAGGCACGTACCCGATCCAACTGGCATATATGGGTCTTCGGGAGATTGATCCTCTAAAGAATTTCCCAAGTTAGCTAAAGAAGTCTTTATTTGTGGAGAATTTTCATTAAGGAGGAGGTCGTCATAATCACTTGTCCCTGCATCTACAGCCGACATTGTAGTATCCGCTTTTGTATGTAGAGATATGTCCGTAGATTCCACCATAGCATCCCCGACTTGCTGACATGATGAATCTTCTCTGCTGGAGATCTGGAAGAAGTAAATTCTAGTTCTAGTTTAATTGATTCATTATAAGTTACTTTGGTGACAATAGTGTGTCTCACAACGACAGATGATTCAGGAGGCAAATACCTGATGGGCATAAGTACTTTTGCTGCAACATCATAGACAGGGTCCACCTCCATCGATTGAGAACAAGAGATATTTCTGCAGTGGCAGAGAAAACAGCCATTGCTGTAACATCACTAGTAGTGGAAGAAGGAAGGGCAGAATTACTAATCCTCTGTATGGTTGATGAACTAACAGATGGGCCAACTCCACCGGGTGAACTAGTCGATAAAGTGAACAGATTTTTCCTAGAAGGAGTGGTTGACTGTGATTTTGATTGCCACTTCTCCAGGATGACTTCCCTCTTCTTAGATGGTTGTCCCTCAGTAGGGGAAGCAATTATGTGCTTCCGAGGTCTAGGAACATGCAGAGCAGGAGCATGATGATCCCCTAGTGCTTGAAGGAATGGTTCAAGCATCTCATCCATAGTATCCGTGTCTTACGCTCCCATCAAGCGGTCAATATCTTCTTCCTCATCTGTGGCAGCCTCTTCTTTTGTGATCTTAAAACTACTCTGCATATTATAAGATGGGTTAAACATATTGATGGACCAATAAAATTTGGCAAATGTATGAAGTAGGCGTAGTGAAGCCTTTTGTCGAAGACAAAGTGAATTGAGCTCATGTAAAACCCATACTAAAATAATACCATGCTCTGGCTCCATCAACTAACCCTTTCTTTGTTTGAAGACAAGGAGTGGCATTCCCAATGTGGAGTTGATTATAGCTAAATTGACTTACAAAATGACTGGAAAGGTATTGTTCGAAGTGACAGTCATTGTCACTCCTGTAAATCAAGTGAGATGGCCGAATATTGACTAGCCATGAGAAGACCCCAACTAGTTGATTGGATCTGGTAGTACCTTCGTCAGTGAAACTTCCAGCCTGGTGCTCGACTATAACTTTAGGGGAAGCACAATAAAAAATCTAGCTTACACCAATGTTTAATGCTTTCCTGGTCTTGAAAGTGATATTGTCCTTCTATTTAGAGTGTCTATATCTGCATAAGAATACATGCTTTGTGCTGTCTTCAGTACTTAGATTGGGAGCCATCAAATTGCTATTGTGGAATATTAACCATTCCATCAAGTATGTGAAAGGGAGCTCAGTGATGGAAAACTCTCTTCGCATAGGCTCTGTTACCAAATTGTGGCTGAGCTCCCGAAGACCGGTATTTATACGACACACAATGGCCGGCAGGAGGGCCAATTTATGTTTAAAAATTAGAGCACTAAAGGAAAAAGAACATTCTTATGAAGTCGATCTACTGCACCCGAACTTCCAGAAACTACACATTGGCAAAGTCATAAAGAAAAATACCCGACCAATCGAGCTTTAGAGGATATCTCTTTACGTGTATGCCTGAGGTAGCTGCCAGCAGGTGTCCTAGCTGTGAAACTGTATATGGATTCATCAAAATCTTTATCCTCTCCTTTATGATCTCTCATGAGTTCTTTGACTCTGCTAGCACTTAAGGGTTGAATTTAGCGAATCTTAGTGGCCTTTTCTTTCTTTGCCCGTGAAGAGATAACTATACCAATTCCTGATATAGACGGTTCCAGAATCAGTAATATTGTAGTGGTTGCATGCTAGGTAATGACACAACAGCTCCTGGTGCACTTCGACAATGTGAGACTCCTTCTTCGCCCAGTCCTTAAGTTCCCGGTTGATTGGTATATATTCTTCGTAGGAAACTTCTCCCATAGGAAACTCTGACATCTCACACATTTCATGTAGTGCGAACTCAAGCTCACCATGTGGAGTGAAACTCATCCCATTTCGAGCATTATATCATTCCAACACGACCATGGACATGAATTGGTTGAATTCAAGGCCGTAGCGGGTTGCCAACAGGGTACTATATAACCCCGAGTCTAGCAGGTTCTCTATATAATACTCTAGTATCCATTCAGTAGCTCGACACCAGTTAGTGCTGTTGTTACTCAATCTACCTGGTAACTGGACGTTCTTTAAGGGGTAAATACCGCCAGCTTCAGTATAGCGGTTAGAAAAAAGGGGGGATTGTATGGGCTAAATAAGGTAGGATTCTTCACTGGGTAGGGATCTAGGTTAAATTACTCGCATATGAACACCATGTCCGACTAGAGTACTGTAGAAGATACTATGTCCTTAGTAATCCCTCATGTGGCATATTTTTCCTAGGTTAGCTCCATTAATCTAAGGAGTCAAGTCCCAATCCATTCTGCTTAGATGGGTAGTGTGGAAGAAGACAGATAACAAAATGACCTGTTCCATCTCAGGGAGATACATCATCCTCCCATCCATATTAAATAGACACTTTTCCCTCTTGGGCTTTGTTTGTGATGCTCGATCATTTGCATCACCAAAAAAGGCAATTTTTGTAAAGGCTTCATTTGTGAAGGAAATGAGGCATTCCCTACTTATTAAGGATGTAAGCATCCGTTCCCCCAGACCAGCTATCAGCAGTTGCCTAGTTAGAGGTATATTCTTATCCGATTGAGGAAACTCAGCAAGGGATAGGTCCTTCATATAGTTGGTATGATGGATACCAGTAGTGGACCCCAATATGTTAGCTAAAGGATCCATGGAGATGTCAACTCCAAAAAGCACAAACATGAAATTAATACATCTTCACAAAGAAGCATATACACAAAAGCAATTCTTCCATCTTCAGACTAGTGTGCATATTCATTAAAAACTTGTTGAAATTTAAAAGAATGTGCGCATTGACCATAGAAGGAAATGCAGGCGCATTTCATAAGTTTTTTTTACAAACTTTCAACTATGCTGCACATTTAACTTGTTTTTACTTCGAAAGTCAAGAAAGTGCGCCAAACTTGCTCGAAGTTAGGAAAGCGCGCATAAGATAGTCCTCTCTACTATGAATGAGGGAAAGTATGCCTACTCACCAAAAGATTGGAAAGAATGTTTTTTATTTTACTCTGCAAGAGAAAAGTGCGCCAAAGTGGCTACTTCCACTCGGAATGAAGGAAATTGTGCCAACTCACCAAAATATTGGAAAGTGCGTAGGATAAATTTTATTTTACTCTACAAGAGAAAAGTGCACCAAAGTGGTTATTTCTACTCAGAACGAGAGAAAAGTGCGCGTGTGCCCGTGTCTCTATTTTTTATGCCACAATATCTTCTTCTTTATTTCTTTCTAATTCCTTGCCACTATACATGTATAAAAATAATAAAAAAAATCCTATCGTGCCTATCAGAGGGGGATGTGCTGATGGATGGGGAGCGACCCTCGACTGTGGAATATTCAGCCACTCCGTCGTGGGTTGGGTCGTCACAAGTCATGCCTCAGCAGCACGAGAGGAAGAGGCCAGGCCTTTCCCTTTGCTCTCCTTCCTTGCTGTTTGAGGTTTCTTGGGCGCCGTTGGAGGATCTTGGGGTTGAAGATGAAGTTGGGGTTTTGGAGAAGTTGAGAAGTTTCAGAGAGGGTAAAGAGTTCTCTTTCTCTTAGAACCACCTAATTATACACTGGGGGCAAAACCTTTCGGCTACCAAAGTGCTCGCTTCGGGATCCGTGCCTTAAATTATGCCAAAAGATCCTGACGGTGCATTAAAAAATCAGTCATGTTAGCTAACTTTTGGGATTCCGCTAAAAGTTCGTGCACAAAGTTAGAACAAGTCTCCATGCTTCTACGAATAAAATTATTTCAAATTTTGTAAACACCTGAATTTTTCAGAAAAAAAATAAATTTTCAGAAATTTTCTGCTATTTTTTAACTAATTAAAATAAATATTTCTCTGCAATTAAATAATTTTGGGATTTTAATAAATATTAAAATATTATGAAAACAATATTTTTTAGTGTAAAATAAATAATTAGACATAGTATTTTTTTTGGAATTTATTGGACCAAAAAACTATTTTTAAATACCTAAAAACAATGTTTTTAAAAAAACCAAACTAAACCGGTTTAACCCATCATGAACCGAACCAAATCCTGAACCAACCCAACTCAAACCAACCCTAACGGGTCAAATTTGAACCCGACCCATACCTGCTAACTCGTACCCAACCCAAACCCTAATTTAAACCCTAGCGGATTCGGATCTGAACCCGCTGACCCAAAACCCGCCGACCCGAACCCAACCCATTAAAACCTTACTACAGTAACCGCTTCATTCCCGTAACCCCCGCCGCCTTCTCTCCGCTGTTCCCTTCCCTCTGCCGACTGTTACGACCCGCCGACTTCCATCGCGTCCGTTCGCCTCCCACAACCGTAGGGACCCCTTGTCTCCCCGCCGCGACCCCTCTGGTCTGTCTTCCCCCAAACGACCGGCCCCCATCTCTATAAAACCCTCAAACCCTCGGCCACCGCTGCCACAACCACTCCGCCACCGCCTTTCCACCACCCCAAGCTCCCCGGCCGACTTCGACCCAGCCGACCCCACCATACCCCGACGACGTCGACGCCGCCAGCAACGACCACAACAACCATCCTCCGGCTACCCCCTTCGTCCACCACCATCACCAAAGCGACCCATCCATCTCCGGCGAAGATCCCATACCCGCCGTCGACGTGGGCC